>CM062291.1:40097202-40697202 GCA_031216915.1 Pictodentalium vernedei | reverse complement strand
AACAATATCATTATCCCCATATTTTTCCCGTGCTGTACTGGAGTTCTGAAGTTTCTCATATGAAACCTGTTTATCTGCAAGATCTCCATTCGTCGGTTTCGGTCATATTTTACAGCAAGGGAAATTAGCCTCATATCTTGGCATCTAGCTGTCGGAGTTCCAATTTGTTCTTTAGGCTCCATTATTCAGTAGATCGGCAGCATGTGAAATTAACAAAATTCCGTATTAACAAAATTTTAATTAGTAACTATCAGGATTGTTGTGGGATCATTCGTGGTGACATTTTGCAAGATACCAAGGATGGACAGTTTCGGTCATCATTCAATATTATCAGCAATGAAATACTACCTACTTTTCGATACAAGTTTGGACAAATAGACCATCACCGTCATAATTTCGTGACAGGGAGTCGCACATGGGTCCACTATGGGGTTAAATTCTATTCTAATGGTCGCCATTTTAGTTCTTGCAACTTTTCAGAGCGCCAACATATTTTTTCTGTTTCGTTACACCCAAATATACATTTCTAGATGGGAGCCACACTAAGTGACAATTTCAGCTGAACAATCCCACTGGAGTCCACTGGATCCCAGACTAATTGCTATAACATTTGTAGTGTGTTCTGATACGGTATGTGAATATGTAGATGTGTATTATCAGTGCTACGTACTGTGTCATGTTAATCATAAACTGTCTGTCAAGATCATCTTCCATCCTTAACAATTCAGCACCATAACTTTGGCAGTTAAGTTTTGCGTCAGTATAGTTTAATTTAGTTCCCATTATTTTGATGCATCTGTTTTTTCTCGAATCGAGTGTCCATCCAGGAGAACATACATCTGAAAATAAACAACGGAAAAGTATTTATCATACCTAGAATATTATAAGTTACTGTGATGAATTGACGGTAACGTTTTGTAAAGTTTGCAGGTCAGAGTTTATATTCAACCGAGGCGCGAAGAGTCTCGGTTGAACATACACCCGAACGCAAACCTCAGACCATGTTACCGTCAATTCATCACAATCACGTATTTGTTCCAATAAGATCCTACCCAAAGCCAAAAACCACACCGTGAAATGAACAAGGCAACTTTAACAATAACACATTTAGTAAATAAAACTCTGGTATACCCCACGACATCAATGGATAATAAAAAATCAATAACTTCATGATTTGAACTGAGATGGAGTGACCTCGACATTTGTGTATGTGGGTTGTGAATATATATATTCATAGAATGATCACTGGCCTCGAAAAATATGACGTTTTGACAGTATGCACTTTGGAACTCCCCCATTGTTACTATATTTTCAAATATTTCACCAGGAGACGTCAGACACCTACATATGCCACTGGAGCCGTAAACATAGAAAAAACTATGCGAGATCTCGTCCAATTAGATGTCGAGAATTTTGGGCTTATTGGAAGAAATTTAAATATTGCCGAGTAACATGACGTATTGTCGACGCAATGTTTTGCCATTCACTTCTCTTCGGAACAAATAGGCAACTCTCCTTGGAGCGTTGCTGTAACCGAAAATAAGCGATATTTTGTCAGGCGTTTACATGCGTCCTGTGATTATGATGTTAAAATTCGTAGTTTTACGTTGATGGTCCGAGTGTTCTGAATTGTTTTACTTTCTCTTTGGATGTGTGTACACGTAATTTAACCACTTCAATGATGTGCAATTTGGCAATATCCTGTGCTGAATCATATTTGGCGGAAATTGGATAGAACGAAAAAATTGAAAACGGCTGGAAACCACTCTTAAATGGTTAGTTCATATATCAACATTATAACATTATGCAACAATCTCATAAGGAACACAACGTTGAAAGGATTAAGTTATGCTGTTACTTGTTTACATAAATACCCCCAAGCTCAACCCCCACCTAGCACTCACACTCCAAACATATCATAAGAAAAGACGTTTATATGAATCGAAAAAAGTCAGTCCAATAGGAGCTAACTTCGGGTGGTAAGAGACTTGTTCCAAGTCTCTTACCACCTGAACTTAGCTTTTGTTGGGCTGACTTTTTTCGAGTCATACAAGCGTTCAGAGAACATCGCGAAAGGTAACTCTAATTGTTAGTAAAAGGAACTGGAATTTTGAAATGTCAAGATACGTCCATGTATTGCATACAAGTATGAGAACTGGATGATTTAAAAAAATATATATTTGCAGTCCGTCGCCTTAAAATGCACCAAGTCGCCCGTAGGAGGAAATTTTAGAGTTTGGTGTTTTTGTTATTGGTGCGAAACGTTTTTTTTCGGGTTGTATTGCACACCCGTTCAGTCAGAACTTTCATTTCTTTCGTCGTTTGTGTGTATTAAGCTTCATCAGACCGAAAGCTAGGTGAAAACTGTTTTTGTCCTGTGCTGTTTGAGTTTTTTAGACGAATATATATATATATATTGTTATTGTTTTGCCGTCCTGTAGCATCGAGAATGTAGTTGCCTTATTTCGGGTTTTCCGTAAAAAAGCGAATAAAAATGGAACAAAAGGATAAAGCCATATCGTCTGTTTCTCACATTTATTACAACGTGTGCCTTACATTGAGAATAACAATGTGCTATGGTATACTTTTTTGGTATAAACGACTGATTAAATTTGACTTTAACGTAAATAAATAAATAAATAAATAAATAAATAAATAAATAAATAAATAAATAATGTACTTTGTGAGACAAAGGCTCGGATATTAAACAGTCGCTAAAGGAAAACATTTTGAGTAAACGTAGGAAGGCTAAGCCTCGATATTAATATCTGTTATCTCATCACATCTCATTTTATATTATCTCTTTAAATTTTAAACCCTTCTTTCTTTTCATTATCTCCCCTTCTCAAACTATGATTTCGTTTCGTCTACCCGTTATAAGATAACTGTCGGTGGCATAGTGACAGGATGGAGATAAACATGTTGTGGTGAGGTGCTGGGAAGGTTGACTAATTGACGAGAGTCAACAAGGGTGACTTGTCCAGTTCCTTCTCAGTAAGGTAGTTTGATCAGTATATGACCAAACTCAGTAAAACTGCCAGGCCGGATTTTGTTGGGTCTTGCTGTTTGGTTTTCCGGTTTGATGCAAAAACCGGAACTTAATCGGACAACCGAAAAACCGCTGAACTCTTCTATAGATAGCCGCAACTGTCGGGGGATGGCTTCGGGTGAACTCAAACGGCGAGACATCTCATAAATTTGCAGAAGTAAGTTTTTGTTAGATTACAAATATTTTATTTGATATAAATAACAGAAAGAATTGGATTATAAGTAAGTGCCGAACACTTATGGAACATCCGCTCCTTGAAATATAATTTACATGAATAAAAAATTGAATTCTAGTTGAAACATCAAATGATCTGAAACATGAACGTAATGGACAAAGAAACATGGGGACTTAAAAAAGAACAAACGAGTACCCACTGAATTGTAATGCAACTATGCACAATTACTCGTAGCAAATCTTGGATGGAAAGCAAAACAGCAACAACAACAACAACAACAACAACAACAACAACAACAGCAACAACAAAAAACAATGAAGGAAAGAAATAAAGAAGAAGAAGAAATATCCACAAACAAATCGCAGCCTCAGCACGTCATCATTGCGACATTGTTATTGTTTAGACCCACATCGATAGATAAAAAAGGATTTTTTGTTTTAAAAACATAGGTTATGACTCCTCATTGGAACGAGCTCGACGAGCTCGTTCCAACGAGGGGTCATAACCTATGTTTTTGAGACAAAAAATGAAAATTAATTGGCGATTTTTGAGAATAGCGCTGGCCCTTTTTGGCCGTTACGTTGGGTAAAGGGTTAAACTTCTACACAGAACGTGCTTATTTCAGTAAAGATGGAAAATTTAGCGAGCTCTTAATGAAAATGATAACAACAGATGAAGTAAGTTTGATGTAACGTTTTTGGTTGATACTCACTCTGATGAATCAGCAATGAGTAAAAGAGAAAAAAGAAATGGGTTACGAGGCAGTATTTCCATCTGGTATAAGATCAAGTGGAGGCGTAGCGATTTTCTTCAAAACATTTTTAGCTTTAATATCTGAGGAAATTATCGATCCAAGCAAAGGGGGTGGGAGTCGGGGCCGAAAAAAATTGCGTGAACAGAGGTAGGGGTTGGTGGGTGGGTGGGTTTTCAAGTGCCAAAAAAATGTTTGTAAACAGTTAATGTATTTTCTTCCTTTTTTACTAACTATTATGACATATTTTGTGCCACAGTAAAAAAATGTCACCAATTGACCATAAAAGCATTATTAACAAAAGTAATCCCCTTAATATGAAAAATATTGGAGAATTTCATCAAAAACTGACTTGAGGATGGGGGTGGGTATCCGATATTGAACGGAAAAAATGTCGGACTATTTTCTCCTTAAGTCGATTAAAATATCCATTCACAGAACAAATTCATTCATATTCAAGGCTTTTAATGAAATATTCTATAAAATGAAGCATGGTATATATAATACTGTATAATGAGTCATAATAGCTAGGTGGGGTTGGTTTTTCAAAATGAAAAAAATGAAAATACCAACTTTTATTTCAACAAAAACAAAAAGATCTGATTTAACAAAAACATAAAAAGTCTTTTTGATAGCTATACTGCTATGCATTTGCCATAACAAGAACAAAGAGAGAAGGTTCGCTCCTTGAGTCAGAATAAAAACAATTTCCCTTTTACGCAACCAATATTTGCAACATATACACAGTTACGGTATAAGCAGTAGTAAAATGCTCACATGTGCCTACATATGCTATGATTTACAGAACCTAGACTGTTCGAAATTCATATCACTGCATATCCACTGTGTGTAAACGGAAGTGAACGGAATAACCCCGTAAATGTTTTTTTTTTGAGGCGGAGAAGGGTTTTCTGAAATACACGGTGTGTGTTTTTTCGCTTCATAGTTTGCTCACGTCATTAGATCGCATATATCATCGCATTATCCCGACTCATCATACACTAATGTGTCATTTCTTCCAAACTTTTTTCGGAAAATGTTTACGTTTTCATTATAAATCGCATCAAGCGGATTTACAGCGGTTGAAGACCCATTGACGTGCACTACGCCTTAGTACACGGCGTCATCGTTCCCCCATGTACACAACCGGGATAAAGTGTCTTGCCCAAGGACACAACGCGGGTCGTCTCAGATGGGGATCGAACTCAAGATATCTAGCATAAAAGTCCAACAGTCTACCACTGAGCCACCGCGATCCCGGCACTCAATATAAAAGTAGACGAAGGGGATATATCAGTTCAAGGGAAAATAATGGTTTTAAATAGAGAGCTAAACAAACCAAGGAAACATAAGTGAAGAGATTGATTATTCGTACGAAATCTAAGTGGAAAGTGGCGAGGAAAAAAGCCACAAAATATTTTGTCAACCTGAAAAAAGACACGACTCAAAAAAGATTGTACCCAACTAATTAAGTGGGATGGGAATGAAACAACAGATTTAGGGTAAAAAAAGAGAAAAACGTTCATGAAAATCTTTACAGGTCCCAAAATATCGACATCACAATGATATGTAGAAATTGAAAACAAATTGCTCGACAAAACTTTTTAGCCAAGGAAGAATCAGTAGACCTAGAAGGACCAATTCTCGAACAAAAATAGGATGGGAAATAACGAAAGCACTGGATTAAATGGTTTCATGTCATGGTTTTGTGGAAAATGTCCCCCGCAATTTAATATATTCTTTAAGCCATGGTTATATCTCCGGAAAACTATCTATCACACAAAGGACCAGAATAGTATGCTATATATCCAAGTTAAATAAATCAAAACTGTAAGTAAAAAACAGGCTACCTATTTCTTTAATAAATGGAGATGTTAAAATAGGCTCAAATGTTATTGCAAACCACATTAAAGGCATCTTACTGAAAGTAATTTCTGATATGCATTTAGGTTTCATGAAAGGCAGATTTATTGGAGAGTCTATTGGACCGAAACAGGATTTAATTGAAAAATACGAAAAAAGGATCTGTCTGCAATACTAATCTTCCATGATTTCGAAAAAGAATTTGATTCTTTAGAATGGACCTTCAGAGAAAAGGGGTTTTTTTTCAAAATGTCGTCGGCTTTGTTATTCAGTGGTTTCAAACCTTTTACACAAATAGTGTTAGTAATGTTTTAAGTAGTTGTCACCTTTCTGAATGTTTCGATGAGTTAGACAGGGAGATCATCTCTTGCTTTACCTCTTTATAACTTTGCGCTGAAATTCTTAATGCCTACATAAAATACAATCCCCATATGAAGGGAATAGAAATTCATGGCTCTGTACATTTAATAGCGAGCAAAAGCGACCCACAGGACCACGTGCAAGCGACCCTTCGCAAGCTATTAGGCAACACGTATGTACCGTTTGCACGAACTCGAAGACAAGCTTATCTGAAAGACGACATCAACTTCAAAATTTTTTCAACGGAAGTGGTACGCAAGGACGCTGACATGTTTGCGCATTGCGGAAATTGACATTCGCAATTGAAGAATTGATTTATTTTATCGAAGAACGATACTACATTTTGGCAGTATATTTATGTGGCTACTAACAGTTGGTAATAGTAACAATAAATGCTACACGATATCTGTGAAAAAATAAAAATGAACGCAGAAATTTCCGTAACTGATTTCCGTAACTTTCCGTCTGAAAAAATATCAACAACTAACGCGCGATCCCGTCGAAGCGAGATCGTATGTTAGTTCTTGCCATTTATTTTGGTGGAATTTTTTTAAAGATGGAAATAGCATGCCACACTATTCATATGGGCACGCAGTAGTCAACACTGCAGTCGAGACAGTTCCGAAAGATTGTCAAGTCTTTCTGGTAAAACAATGCGATATTAGTAAATTAGCCCTTTACCCAATGTAACGACCTAAACCGGCCATCGCTATTCTCAAAAATCACCAATTAATTTTCATTATCTGTTTCATTTTTCGTCGCAAATCATATGTTATGACCCCTCGTTGGAACGAGCTCATTGAGCTCGTTCCAACGAGGGGCATAACCTAAGTTTTTGAGACAAAAAAAAAATGAAAAAAATTAGTTATTCAAGAATTTTTTGCAAGTGTCGTCTGCTTTTCATGTTAAGAAATGGGTTAATAAAGTTATGTTATATTACTTTGTCGTAACCTGTAGTTTGTTGGTGTATTTTACAATTGATATTGCGTCACGTGACTACTGCATGTATATGATCTATATCCAGAAATAACGATCGTTCACGGTTTATTTCCAAGTCTGAGTCAGTAGGCATATTTTCGAATGTATCTGTGCTGAAAACAAATTAAAAAAACAAACCACAAGCTAGAAGGACTGGACATAAGGAAGGATTTGGGGGGAAAGTTGAAACAAGACAAAAAATACTTGGAACTATGGACAACTGTTTGAGATAATTGGAATAAAGTGCGAAATTTTTTAACGAAAACCACTTTTTAAAAAACTACTGAAAAAATTAACAAAAACTGCAAAGCGTTTTTAACGATTTCTCCTTCAGGTCTCTTACAATCTTCGAAAAAAACACTGTGCTAAAATTCATCGCATTCTCTTCCTGAGAGACGTGTTGGTGGTTCTACCAAATCCATCTGAGAATATTCTCAGAATAAGTCTGGTCTGTTAAACTGATAAAATTAATGAAAGGGTAATCTTCAACACAATAGACAATGGCGACATAAAATACACACATGTTGAGTCCCACTGTTACGCTCTTAATATGTCCTTAATAAAAAAAAACAAATCAGTTCTGCCGTGCTGGCGCCTTAGTAAACATCTATTCTGGAGGATTTCGAATCTTTGAAAGTGAAAAGGTTTGGCACATGCATAGAGAAGGGCTAACGTAAAGCACGTGATTGTACGAACACATTCTAGGGGTGACGATACAAAGACATATGGTCGATTTCGGACTCAGAAACCATCAACACGCCAGTAGATAGTCTTTGTAAAGCTTTTTGTATAACAAACACATAAAAGGTTGACAATACATTACAATTTTTTCAAAACTGGGTGTGATGAAAAAGTCTTTTTCTCCACCAATCTCTTTAGTGTTGATAGAACATTTTTATTTTACGCTAAACGATAGATTATCGAAGAAATTGCGGAAGGATATAACAGATGGTGCTGACCATGGAAGTCACAGTTCCCCCATATTCCAGGAGTATAAAATTCTTAAACTTGAAGACTTAATTAAATTAAATACTCTTGTTACATTGTTTAAAGCAAAGCATAAGCTCCTACCTTCCAATTTACTTTTATTCTTCGACACTGTTGAAGGATCACATGACCACAACACACGCCAATTAATGAACTTCAAATTTAACTATAGGAGAGCCAACACAAAAGCTTTTTGCACAAGAATTAGTGGAATATCCTTGTGGAATTCTTTAGATTTATGCTTAAAGAATTCCAATAATGTACTCATCTTCAAGAAACAATACAAACAATTCCTTCTAAAAAATATTCCTCATAGTCTTATCACTAAGTAGTAAGCACAGTCCAAACCGTTACAAATCAGCATGTTAACTCACGTATCTCAATTAGCAGATTTTCATAGCTCAGGCCTCACTCCAAACTTTAAATAAAACAGAATAACCTGAACAATAGCAGTTAATATTGTTACACCTATATTAAATACATTCTGGGGATTGCACTTCATAAGTTATCACTTCTAGCAGTCCCCCTTCAATATAAATTTTCCATGATCTGAAATCCTCAGTTGACCTTCCATTCACTTGCAACATGTTTATAGTAATGTCGCATGTATGCTTGTATTATCTATTATATTTATGTTGAATAAATCATTTTCAGTTCAGTTCAGTTCAGTTCATAGTATCCCCCCACTGTGAAGATATAGAACTTTTCAGTTTCACGCTATCAATCAAAATGGCGGCTTTTCAAAGCGTCACTTCGAGGTGAATGCAAGTCAAATATCACTGAGAATGATCAATTTGTTCTAAAAACGTATAATGAAAAGTAAATCTAGTATTTTTGAGTTTATACCGATACTTTCCAGCAATAATTCAACACGTATTCACCTTGAATTGAAGCAAAAAGCCGCTGGTCCAAACAGGGCCTGAAAGTCCGTAATATAAGTTTTTGGTTTGGTACGTCCTTTCAAAGGACGTACCAAACCAAAAATTTATATTACGGACTTTCAGGCCAGTTTGGACTAGAAACATGACGCTATCTGTTTCGAATATCGATCAAATCACTTCCGAGTATCAATGATTCAATGCTTTGTTTACTTTCATGCAACAATTCAAGGCTGAAAATAGTGGAAGTATCATATTCGTATAAAAAGCGTATAATAAAAAGAAAAAAAGAAAATCTAGTGTTTTTGAGTGGATACCGAAAATGATCTCACTTGTGACCGAGATAAAGGGTAATTTTCGCTCGCGCAAACGCTCATGAAAATAATCATTTGTCTCGGTCACTCATGAGATAATTTTCGGTATCCACTCAAAAACACTAGATATACTCTATATATCTGGTGGAAACTTCTATAAAGAATACGGTATAACAATACATTTCACCGTGTACTGCAGTTGAAACATGAAGTTCTGCCACAGTAAGACAAGACAATGCTCGTTAGTTAATGCAGACGAAAGAAATAGCCTGAAATACACAGTAGCTTTTGCGCTGAGCTTTTCGAAATATAATACGCTAATAGCGGGGTCGTTTTATTTATTTCATCACATTTTTACATTTACATGGAGTAAAGTACAAACGAATACTGTTTCAATATACATGAGTTTATGTTACATGTTGCATGTCCATGGTGGGTATTTACAGCTTATACATGTTCTTTCTCTCCCCCTCTCTCTCTCCACTCCTTTCTCTCCCCCACCCTCCCTCTCTCTCTCTCACTTTCTCTCTCTCTCTCCACTCCTCTCTATCCCCAC
Organism: Pictodentalium vernedei; assembly: GCA_031216915.1. NCBI lineage: Eukaryota > Metazoa > Mollusca > Scaphopoda > Dentaliida > Dentaliidae > Pictodentalium > Pictodentalium vernedei. The sequence continues at coordinate 40,687,291 of CM062291.1, read as the reverse complement.
CCCACCCCTATCTCTCTCTCTCTCCCACCCCTCTGTCTCTCTCACTCTCTCGTCCTCGTGATTCAAGCTATGTGGTAAACTTCCCGTACAAGGAGGTACGTCGGTGACGGTGATGGGCGGCAAATCATAAATTGGGACGGTCATCATGGTCCTACCAGGCATGGATGAGTGTATTGTGGTGTGCCCCCACCCCTAATAAAACAAGGTTGTTCAGTCGGAATAAACGGCGTCAACAACGCTGAACATTATAGAATGCACAACCGAACAACGGTAATCAGTCGCACCGTTATGCATTCCACAATAGTCAACATTATCAGGCAAAATGTATTGATACGTGACTAGGCAATAATTTGCATACAAAGTTTTGGCATCGATTAATCATCAGAAGTTTTAGCATATCTGTGTAGCGAGATGCAAATTATGCCCTGTAGTGTGAATCAACATGTAGCGTTTACCCAGAACACCACCCCTCTTGTAAGGCACTCAATTCGGTAGTGAAATCACGAACTGAACCGATCAAACAGAAAGAAAATATTGGGACTACTGTTTGTGGAGGGTGGGTTACCGCTAAATCGCTGTGGGACAGATTTTTCACTTAGACATTAAACTTCTGAGGATTAAACTCAAGAAGCACTTGCAAACCCGGTGGTCCACTTGATGAACATTTGCAAGTGTTTCTTGTGCTGTAAGGAACAACTATAAATACTTTTCGAGTGGAGAATATATGGCGCTGTGATTAAGTAGCAATCCACTCTCTTCAGTCTGAAAATGTAGTCGAATTCTAATTTACGTCATTACATGTACATGTATCGCAGTAGAATTTAGGAATGATGTTAACCCTTTGAATCATAGAGGCCGTTTGCCGGCCTTGAACATTATACGTCATAATTGTATTAAATAGGATGGATGCTAAGTGCATGTGCGTGGTAGACCAATCAATATTTTCAGCCCCAAGGCTGCACGTTGAAAATATTTCTTGGTCTAATAATAATAATAATTGATTTTCTAGAGTGTGAAACCACAAATAGTGCTCTAAAACGATTGACAGAAATAAATACACTTTTCTGAAATGAAGAGTCACATCTGCTTTGGTTGCCTCCTAGAGAGGTTCAGGAGAATGCTTCAGTAAATAGGAAAGTTTTAAGATTTCTTTTGAAGACAACGAGACTTTCTGAAGTTCTGACACTAATTGGCAAGGAATTCCACGATCTGGAACCCACGATGGAGAACACACGATCATGAGCCCGATTAGATCTGCTAAAAGGCACAACTAGTTGAATTTGGTTTTTAGATTGAAGACTGCGCGTTGGTTTATATACAGTGAGGAGCTCTTGCAGGTAAACTGGAGCCAGTTTGTGGATACATTTGAATACTAAGATCAATATTTTGAAATCAATCCTCTGTTTAACTGGAAGCCAATGTAATTAAATAATGAACATGGACGCTTCCAGTCGCTGTCATTGAACTAACATGGAAGATACCACCAGCGTTCAAAGGGTTAATGATCTCTATATACTAGTATAGAATTGTACAAAGTTCAGCATGTTGCCTTTCTACAGGAATTGAGCTATTGTACAGATTAAGAGGGACAAAAGTGCACTTTCTCAGCGCGCTATTACTTCAAAATAGTGCTCAATACAGCCCCGGTACTTCCAGTTTCAACTGTATGAGTTACTCAACGCTATATCTACTTCATGGAAAATGAGTGTAAAAGATTATGAAAAGTTCAAAACAACACATAGTTTGAATTTAGATGCTTTAAGAACATGCCAAAAATGTTTGTCAGACATCTTTCCTGCAATTTAAAAAAAAAAATGCTTGCCACGCAAACTCAATAAAAGGAAGAACTAGCAGCTAAAATACAGACATTCATTCTCACTTACTGAAGATACTGAAAAGCATGCAATATAAAATCTTTCATTATATTTCGTTGACCAATACAACGCTTTTTAAATGTAAACTTTCAGAGACAATGCAATGTTCTTTCTGTGCTAATACAGAGAGGCAATTTGGCACCTTTTCCCACCTAAAGATAATTTTATTATTACTTCGAGAACAATTAAGTAAGAAGCGCAATATGTCCTTTTCACTCACATGGGAATTGATTCTTATGGGACAACCCATTCTGAAAAATACAACTATGAAAATTCCAGTTTTACTTATACTTCTTTTAAAAAAATTTTTTTTCTATCCCTGCAATGTGGGGGAGTGGGGGCAGGGGTGTGTGGGGGGTGTAAACCAAATTTCACAGCCTTCATTGTAGACGTGAAATTTTATCGTAAATTTGAAATGATGCCACAAAAAATTGTTAAAGGCATACAAAAGGAAATAACTCCCCTGTTAGTTAGTTAGTTAGTTAGTTGGTTGGTTGGTTGGTTGGTTGGTTGGTTGGTTGGTTGGTTGGTTGGTTGGTTGGTTGGTTGGTTGGTTGGTTGGTTAGTTAGTTAGTTAGTTAGTTAGTTAGTTAGTTACTTAATAGTTAGTTAGTTAGTTAGTGAGTTAGTGAGTTAGTTAGTTAGTTAGTTAGTTAGTTAGTTAGTTAGTTAGTTAGTTAGTTAGTTAGTTAGTTAGTTAGTTGATAACACATAGTTTGTTTTAAATGGATTCGGTGTGGGAGAGGGTGGTAAGCAAACGACTGCGTCCCCAGCCTGTTTAGAAATACATAGACAAATGGGGAGAGGGGGCGTTAGTGTTTCAATTCATTCACCAAAGCATATAACATTTTACATGAATAGATATACAACTGTAATCATATGTGAAAACAGATAACAGTTTTAAGCCATAATAGAGGTGCTCAAAAAAAATACCCGACATCTCTTTTTACAGATTTTTACGGTTTTGGGGGTTTTCTTTTGTTTGTTTATAGCCCCTTTGCATCTTACGATTATAGGCGTTTAGATTTATTTACTTATTGGTGTTTTAAGGTCACATACGTATGCACAATGGCTAATCGTGACCGTGACAGTTTTACGGGTGGAGGAAGCCGGAGTACCCGTAGAGAACCACCGAGGACCGACGAGCAGCTGTCAGCTCCCCAACATCGTAACTCTGAAGTCTGCACCGCAGCACAGGCAGGGTTAGATTGGTTGAAGACATGCGCACCATCGACGTGCAGTACGCCTCAGTACACAGCGTCATCGTGCCCCCATGTAGTCAATCGGGGTGAAGTGTCTTGCCCAAGGACACAACGCGGCTAGGCGTTTAGATCACAAAACTAATTAGCATGTCCTGTTATAGGCAGGTTAATTGACTGAGGGATAGACTTCAAAGAAATCATACCGACGGTTAATCAGATGATAGGATTAACCCTTTAAATACTGGTGGTACCTTCCATGCCAGCTCAATGACAGCAATTAGAAGAGTCCATATTCATTATTTGGGATAGACCAATCAATATTTCCAACGTGCAGCCTCGGAGCTGCACGTTGAAATATTGATTGGTCTACCCCACACATTTACTGAACAGCCATCCTATTTAATTACGTTATGGCGTATCGTGTTCTTGGCCGGAAAAGCGTCCACTAGGGTTCGGAGGGTTAATTCTGTATTATAAATGGTATAACATTTCCCAATAAATAAAAATACACAGAGTCCTCAAAATGTATAGCTAAAATAGAAAAAAATACAAAAGGAAAAGCGCAATCAGTCTGCAAGACCAATGTACCAGAAGGCAGAGGCGGACTAGCTGTATGGTCCCCCAGGAAAATTCCAGGTGGGCCCCCTTATTGAATGCCCCCAGCCCCCCCCCCCCCCGCAAATAAATGTAGCCCAGCCAATATCAGCTGGTGCTTGATATTTCGTGAAAATGACCAAGAGGCGAAATGGATATCTTATTGCATAGACTGCCAATGGCAGTCTGCATTAAGGACATTTCAGATATACTTGCAGTCTAGTCTGCAATTGATCGCTCAGGTGCAAGGAAACAACCTTTTGCAATCTGAAAAAAAATCAAGCTTTTGTCCCATTTAACCAAACTGTGGTCTTCTCGATGCCCCCCCCCCCCCCCCCCCAGGTGCTACCAATTTTGCCGAATGAATGATGAAGATGATACCAAAATTTCCATCGAAATTTCCTCTATGTGGACTGCCATTGATAGCTCAGATGCAAGCAGCGTTCGTTTAGTTCGAAAAATCAAGTATTTCTCCTGATCCGGGGGCACTTTGGTGCAGTTTTTTCTGTAACGTTTCTTGGCCCAGTCCGCCCCTGCTAGAAGGGGAAGTATACTTTGACCATAGATACGATACCGTGTATACTGCATAAAAGCTCTCTCCGCCTGTTTTCGAATGTCCACAAAGACTTAAATTTTGTCTTAACTTTTGTTTTGTGTCCAAATGTTCATAATGTTCTGCATATAAATCTTTATCTGAATAAAAAAAAATGAAAAAACCTATCTGGCCACATACACGGATTGGGTGACCATTCTGTAAAATTATGTGCCCAATAAATTAGAAAAAAAAGAAGTCATCAAATGAAAGTTCGTATACTTACATGCCGCCATCGCAATCCCGATAAAAAATGTCAAGCTAAAAACAGCACGCATGGTGGATATGGACAGAGTGTGTGTTATTGCCGCCATGTCTCTTCAACTCATATAACAATTGTTCTGGTCTGCGGTTGTTTTAATCCTTAACGTATTTACACAGTACTTCAATCACGAAAGACTTTAACAATTGATTTCTATATTAAAAATTGTACGCAAAGGATTTCATTGGATTCCCGATATAGTTTCATAAGCATTGTCAATCCTTCGTTAAAACACAGATATTAACTCTTCTAAAACATGTTCCATGTGTCTGGCAAGTCTATTGGAACGGTTTCGTGAAAGTTTATGGAATGCAACACAAGTCTACAGTGTATGCTCTCATCACAGTCCACTTGAAGTCTATCAACTGACCATGTTAGTTTTGAATAGAGTTGGGTGGTTTTGTTTTTTCAAATTCGGCTTCGATTCGGTTTCAACAAAAATATCAGTTTCGGTTCGGTTTCTCTATGTGTCAAGAACATCTAGTAAATACCATTTCAGGCTCCGTAATTTGAAAAATACCGAATACATGTAGTTTGTATGACATTATTTATTTATTATTTATTTATTGGTGGTTAAGATCACATACATATGCACAACGGATAATCGTGACCGTATTTGTAAGACACTACTCGCCAAGAATGATCAAAAGCAAGTTAGACTGAACCCAATGGAGATACTTACAGACATGGCTTTCTGTGGCCAGTAGTGTCTCTTATGAGACATTACTTACACTAGTGTCTCTTGTAAGACACAACTCGCCACAGAAAGCCATGTCTGTAAGTATCTCCATTGGGTTCAGTCTAACTTGCTTTTGATCATTCTTCGCGAGTAGCTCTTTTGAAACTTTCATGAGGAAGGTAGGACAAAACTTAAGGTTTATCTTTTTACAGTGTTTTAGGTCGTTAATCAATGTGTCTGTGATATACTCAAGTTTTTTATTATTTGATAATTTATTTTTCCATGATCCCGGTATAGCATTAACCCTTTGAAAACCTGCGGCCGCTTTTCCGGCCAGGAACATGATACGTCATAACGTCATTAAATAGGATGGCTGTTCAGTAAATGTGTGGGGTGGACAAGTCAATATTTTCAACGTGCAGCCCCAAGGCTGCACGTTGAAAATATTGATTGGTATACCCAACTAATGAATATGGACTCTTCTAATTGCTGCTATTGAACAGGCATGAAAGATACCACTTGGGTTCAAAGGGTTAACTATACCAAAGTAGGTGGTGAATGGTATATCGTGATCGTATTTTTGTTTAAAATCATTAAAAATACCAGCAGGCATAGAAAAATGTCCTTTTATTTATTTTGATATATTTGTTATAAAACAGTGGTTGTGCAAGTGTCTCGATCGGAATTGTGGGCTCACATTCTTTTAAAATTAACCAGGAACGGAAGACATTTCCAGAAAGGATTAAAATGCTCCGCAACCTTTAATAAGCCGTCTTTCGTCAGAAACCAAATGTTGTTCGCCACAAAGTTTTCGAAGTGGTCTGAAGCAAGTGTGGTCCATTGGGCCATTACTTCAGGATCTATTCATTTTTTTATCCATTCATTTTAATGAATGACAGAGTGTTTTTACATGAGGAAGTTTAAGTCCTCCATTTTCCACTAAATTGTCTAATATTTCGCGCTTATTTTTATCATTCGTTTTCGAGCAAAGAAACCTGAAAAATATATTTTGAATTTCGTCAACTAATTCGTCTGCCGGGTCTGTATAATTATTGGAATAGCCAAACCTTTAATTACTGTAACTTTCCCAACCAGAGTAAGATTTCTAAATGACCAGTCATTCGGATGTTTTTTTTTATATTATTCATTTTTTTCTGAAAAATGTTTTTTGAAACAGTTATTACTTAGCAATTTAAACATTATACCGAGGATAGTAAAAGATCCACTGTGATTCCATGTTATGGGTTTGACAGTATTTAAAACTCTTGCCCACAATTCCGTCGACATCCTATCCATAAGATTTGGGTTTTATAAAAATTTACACTGAGGCCTGATATTATTGCGAAGTTTACAAGGGTATCTACAGCTGCGTTTAATATTTCTTCAATATCCCTCAAAAACAGGGTACTGTCATCAGCGGCTGGTTGATGACATAATCAGAGTCGTTGATCTTAATTCCATTAATATCTGTGTTAAATTTTAGAGACGCACTGAGAATTTGCACGCATAATATAAATAAATAAGGTGACAACGTGTCCCCTTGACGTACGCCCCTTTCAATGCTGAAGAATTGTGAACAATGTCCGTTATTTATGATGCAGCTGGAAACATCGACGTCAAATGTATTGAACCACTGAACTATGGAGCTATCAAAATGAAAGAACTCCAGTGTTTTCCTAATAAACTGCCATTCTAGGGAGTCAAAAGCTTTTTCAGAGTCAACCAGGACTAGCATTCCAGGAAGATAATAATAAATAATAATAATTTTAAAGCGTACAATCCACACACGGTGCTCAATGGCTGTACAATAATTGCATACATACATATACACACATACACATACATTCTCTCACAGATACATTGATACATTGATACATGGATCATTATTATCATTTATTTGTTGGTGCCCAACGCCACATCAGCAACCGAGGCTATATCGTGGCGATAAGCGACAGAACCTAAAAGAAAAGGGTATTAAATAAAAACAAAATTAAAAAAATACAAAAAAAAACAAAAAAAGAAAAACAAAACAAACTACAACTTTACCAAAACAAGTATGTGAGTGTAACTTGACGAGTAACGAGGCAATCCTCACTGACTCAGTCACACCCACGCACCTGGTAATGTCAGTTTATGACCAAAATTAAAAGACCACTGAAGGAAATGCCTTTCGAAAAAGGTAGGTCTTAGTACCAGACTTGAATGATTCAAGTGATTTACTACTTTTTATGTCGATTGGAAGAGAATCCCAAAGCCTTGGGGCAGCAACCACAAAGGCCCTATCGCCAGCACTAGTAAATTTGGATACGGGCTGAACCAGATTGAGTTGACCTGGTGACCTAAGAGACCTCGGTGGTTTGTGGATTAAGCAGATCGGACAGGTATGATCTCGAGATACACTTAAACACCAAAAGGACAATTTTAAATTGAATTCTTTGTTTTACGGGTAGCCAGTGTAACTCAGAGAGGAGAGTACTGGTGTTATATGGCAGTACTTTTGAGTTCTGGTTATGACCCGTGCAGCACAATTTTAGATGTGTTGTAGCTTTTCAAGAATAGATGTTTTAGAGCCAATCAGAAGAGAGTTGCAGTAGTCGAGGCGACTGGTAACAAAGGCGTGGACAAGCTGTTGTGACGTCTGCGTATCAATAAAGGATCGAATTTTGCTAATATTTCTAAGATGAAAAAATGCGCTGCGAGAGACTTGTTTGATATGTTCATCAGCGGCCAAATTTTCATCCATGAAATAACTTAAGTTTCGAACACAGCTACTGGGTTTTATCGCAGAACCTCCAATATTGAGGGACAGTTTGGATATTTTTGAAAGTTGATGAGGTAGACCTATATATATTACTTCTGTCTTGTCATCGTTCAACTTACGAAAGTTTTTAGTCATCCATGCCTTGATGTCTGAAATACAAAGTTCAATCTTACTGCAATCTTCAGACTCAAAGGCGTGAGTAAGACTAATATACAGCTGTGTGTCATCTGCGTAATAATGAAAGTTAAGGCCATGGCTTCGGATAATGTCACCGAGATGTAATACATAGACAGTGTACAGTAGGGAACCCAACACCGATTCTTGAGGGACGCCAAAACGTAGTGTGACCTAGCCTGACGACTCACTGCCAATAAGGACACTCTGTGTGCGACCATTAAGGTACGACGAAAACCAACTAAGTGCTCGGTCAGTAAGGCCTATTCTCACTGCCAGTCTTTCAATAGATCTGTATGCAGATTGTTTAACTTCGGCTGGGCCGTGGGCTGCCAAATGAGAATTCAGCTGAGAAGCCACCGCACGCCCAATAATCTTTGATAGGAATGGAAGATCAGAGACCGGTCGGTAGTTTTTCAGAACCTTTGGGTCAAGTGTTGGCTTTTTGAGAAGAGGTTTTACTAAAGCGTGTTTCATGCTTGTGGGAAAGACGCCAGAGTGGAGGGAAGCATTGACCAGTTTCAAGATCGGTGTAGTTAACTCCGAAAGAGATGCTTCTAACAACCAAGTTGGAATGATATCTAGCATGCATTGCTTAGAGGGTGCCTTGGATATTAACCTCTGGATATCTGTTGTAGCCAAAGGTTTGAACTGGGACAACTGTGCAACAGCTTTAACACAGGTGCATGGCATGTCGGCCATCTGTCGAAGATCGGATTGTGAGCTTGTATCAAGCGAAGCTCTGATAGTCTCAGTTGTTTTCAGAAAAGAAAGAAGAAAATCTATTCGCAAGGTCTTTGGATGACGAATGTTGTACGGTTGTCTTTTGACGATACAGAAGCTTCTCAAGAACAACAGACAGCGCATTAGGGGAATTAACATTAGCTGACAATAAGTCCGAAAAGTATTTCTGTTTCGCGAATTTGACCAGTTTGTTAACAACATTTCGCTGGTTGACAAACATCTCTCAGTGAACACATAGTTTCAGTTCTTTCTATTAAGTCTGATGTTAGCCTAGTCGATTCACCTATGGATCCTCCTTCAGTGAATCCCAGCTGACTTTCGGAGATTAATTTTGGAAGAACTTTTTAAGTCTATTTGCGATTGCCGAAGAGCCAATTTTCTGATCAACCGAGAATTTTAACTCGCTGACCATGACAGGGTCAAAAAAGTTTATTCAAGGTTCTGACAAAATCTCTCAGTCAATCAAAAATACTGATAAAATGTTATTTCCCGCTGAAAAACTTTATCTTGTTACATTGGGAGATCATCAGGGCCATACATGGGAATCAAAGCAGAACAGTTCTGAGGTACTAAAACTGAAAGTTTCGAAAACAAGATCAGCAGTGTAAAGAACACAATGTATCCAAAAGACCCACTGTGTAATCATGCACATGATCAGCAAAAGGATACCTTTTATATTACTTGGAAAGGCTTTTGAAATTTGAAACACCATAATTTGTGTTAAAAGCGATAATAACATTTTTTGGTAGTGACATATTGGGCGATCAAGCAGTCATCGGGTTGGAATGTATTCCATTACGCAAAGTATTTCCATTCTCTTTGGAGCACCAAATATTTTTTGGATAGAGTGTACTGTTATATGCAGGATATCTCGATAAATTCCAAGGGACAAATCGTCCTCTGAGTTCCAATGTGTTCTATGTGCCAGTAGGCACAGAGAACACATTGGAACTCAGTGGACGAAATATTCCACGGTGTATTTTAAAATTATAGAATGCTGGCGTAAAATTTAGTTCTTATGGTGATTAATCATTAATTGTAGAGATTGTTTGAGCAAAACCGAAAATATTAAAGTATATAGTATGCATAAACTGATAATCTCTGATTTGTCCTTCGTATAACAGTTATACGCTTCGTGACAAATTTTGTATTTCATGAAGGTTTAATTGCTGTTTGTGAGTTATATTTATCTACCATTGTTATGAGTAACTGTTTCTGGTTTGTAAAAAATGTTAATTTCTTGAAACAAGTAGTCTGGTTCCCAACTAGGAAAGTAATGCGACTGGTTACTGTCATTGCTTGTAAATACTAGTAAATGTTTAAATTCAACAAGTGCTTTAAACGAGCTAATTTCCTCGCAGTTACGCAGTACGGCATTGGTTCTCTTCTGTTCTGTGAAGACCGAAGCGTCTATAAGTGCATAGATATTCGATCCAGAATGTTTCTCAAGAAACTCAAAACATAAGAGTCCATATTACAATATTTACACTCAACAAGAGTATTTGCCAATGTTTGTCTAACAATTTCACTTGTTCGATATTAATATTTGAAACCTCAGTGCATGGTACTACGAATAAAGGTAAACGGCGTTAACTAATTGGTTACACATAGTAACCCATCAAGGGGCCAAGTCTTGGTTCATAACGGCGTAATCGGCGTTATATCAGCCCATATTACAGCCATATTTGCCGAGCTCGATAATCTGTAATTTTGAGAAAGAAAATTATATGCAATAGAAAACCCCAGAATATCTCGTTTTTAACAAAAATGGATATTGATGGAGTTCAAGGTAATGAAAATAGTATATTAAATTTTGTTTTGTGTACTAACTTCAGAAGTTTCTAGATATTTGTAACGATATGTCCGTCTCACACTTGGTAATGAGTTTTCTTCGGCCTTTTTAATCTTGTTTTTCATCTAACCCATATTACATAATTTCATTTGTTTATACTCATCTTTATGGTGTAAGTAAGACTTCAATGCCAATTGTTTCAGTGAATTGAAATAATGTTCATCATAACTCTCTCGACTTTTTTCTGTCTCACTTCCATTATTTTCTGTGTTTAACCCTTTACTCAACGAATCGGACGCATCCGCCCGCGTAATATGTAAATTGAGCAGTTGAAAAAATTAAATTTTTCAAAATATTTGAAACAAAACTATATCATGTGACCCCTCATTGGAACGAGCTCAATGAGCTCGTTCCAATGAGGGGGTCACATGATATGGTTTTGTTGAAATTTTTTGAAAAATTTAAAAAAATTATATTTAAAGTAATAAATTTTGATATCGTCTGTGTTGGGTAAAGGGTTAATTCATTTAATTCTCTTTTCAAAGTTTGACGCTTCTAATAAATTTTCATTTATTTTTTTTGGACAATACTCGCCTTGATGTCGTCACCTGCCAGTGGATTGACCAATTCTTATCACGGTATTTAATTTGATAAAGCGACATAATTGCGCATTGACTATATTAGTTTGTGTATTAATGGAATAGGGAAGACCAATGTGGCTTAAAAAGATACAGTAAAGATGTCTCGAAAAAAATACCCAAGTTTCAACCAGATATTGAAGATCGCCACTGAGATTCTCTAATTTGTCTCTGTTTATCAGTATTTTACTATTTAAAGTTGGAGAACATCATGGCAAAGAAAAACAATACATTGAGAAGCTTGTGTTAAGCCATTTAAAAACGGTGTATAATATATTATATATAAATTACGCCAGGGTGACTCATTTTTCGCCAAACAGTTTCATCAGTTGAAAAACGTTAAGCATGTTGGATTTTTGAATGTACGTAGGACCTTCAAAACTTAGACGCAGTCATTCAACACATTAAAGTTAATATTTCCAAAACCTTAAGTTACTTTACACCAGACTGTATCCAAATACACTCTAAAATCAGTTGGGTTAAAATTAAACCAATCAACTGGGATGAGTGAATATGAACCCATCTGGGTTCATACTCACTCAACCCAGTTGATGGGGTTAATTTGTAACCCAACTGATGTTAGAGTTCACGTAAACCATACATTTCTTAAGCTGTATAAAGAAACTGCGTTGTGTTTCTTTGCCATAGAGGTACTTGTTTTTTTTTATTTAATTACCCAGTCTAAACCAGTAATCCTATTATGAGAAGAGAGCGCGGTGTATTAGTGGTTACAACACTGGATTTCAAACAAAAATGTCCACGGTTCGATCAAGGGAGGGCACTTCATCCCGATTGTCCCTGTGCGGGCAGTGGCGCTGTGTACTAAGGCGTTTTGCACGTCGATGGCTAACCCTGCTTGTGTGAAGTTAGTACATTGAGGAGTCTGACAGTTGCTCGCTGTTGTTCGGTGGTTCTCTTCGGGTGCTCCGGCTTTCTCCAACCGTAAATAAAATAAATAAATAAATAAATAAATAAATAAATAAATAAATAAATAAATGAGAAATAAAAACAAACTGCAGTTGGCTTTCAGTGTTTTCCAATGTTTCGTGTTATGGTTGTGTTGTGAGAATATTTTCATTTTACAGACAGAACAACAATTAAACAATGAAAACTTGACTTTATTGTCGTAATACTAAATAATTCAACACAGTATTCATTTACAAATGCATACTCAGTTTTGGTGTATAATTAAATTGTTAACAGAGTGTACATTTGTAAATTCACTTTCCCACAGGTCATTCAGTTCCAAAAGCGGTGATGTATACCACATTTTCCAAACCAGTTTAGTGTGCCTTTGTGGACCTTTATCTTAACATATCGTCCCACGAGTTCCAATGTGTTCTATGTGCCAGTAGGCACATAGAACACATTGGAACTCAGGAGACGATATTACGCTCTGTACATTTAACTTCCATAGCGTAATGTGGCAAGAAAGATTTTGTAAATTTACATTGGACTGCTTATGAAAATTGTTGGTACTATAGCCGTTTTGGAAATGAATAGCCTATTGTAAATATTTTATCCACTACAACAAAAACAGTTGCTGAAAAGTATTCTTCTGTTCATTTTCGTTGAAACAACTTGGGCTGTCACGATTTTTTTAATTTAGGAATCGATTAATCGTCGCAAATAATCGATAATAATTGATTAATCGACCTAGATGACCCCTCTCCCTCTCTTTGAAGTCGTTAAAATGAAGTTTAAGCCAGTTGACCTACCTCATAACCAGTTTAGTGTACGTTTGTGAAACTTTTCTGAACATCTGACGTTATGTACCTTTAATTTCCATAGCGTAATGTTGCAAGAAACATTTTTTTAAATTTACATTCGACTGGTTATGAAACCGAGGTGGCTTTGGAAATGAATGACCTCTGGGTAAGAAACGTTGTTGCCATTGATTTGTTAATGTGTTGATGAAAAATATTTTCTGCTCTATAACGAAATTAATAACAATCTTTTGGGTCTCCGGCAAACATGTGACGAGAATGTAAACAAGATCCAGTCACTTAATTGAGTGTGCCGGACATTTCTTAATAATCGGTAATCCACACTAGATTTTACAAACAGTTGCAGTACGAGTGAAGAAATAACTAATTGGCTGTACTAATGGCAATAATTTGTCATGACTTGTTTTAATGAATAAGAAATTATTTCAATCACCTAATTGGATGACATCAATTTTCCCTCGCTGTCTTTCGCTCCCACACTGGTCCTCACCCGAGGGTTCAACCTACATCAGTCAACGAAGCCACCCGCCCGTCACGCCTCAACCGGAGACACCTGTCGAGTACCAGAACCTTTTCCTCCTTCAACACGCCTTGACATGAGACAAAATTGATCATATACAGTCACTGAGGGTGGAAAGGGGCTTGCCCCAAACCGTCCCTGCGCGCCTTCGGCGTGCGAAACCATTCCGTCCGCTGTTGGCGTGAGTTGAAGTGCGATTATTTTTATTTATAGAACAGGCAAGTAAGGTGATGTTTGTTACAGAGATTAGCATCCTTTGGCTGTTTGGGTGAAGTGAAGTACAGAGATTTATATTTACAAACTAAAGCGATCTCTGCTTGTTGGTGTGTTGTGAGCTACACCATTTTATATTTATTGGTTATTGGCCTGAGGGACAGTACGGAGTTTATATCAACAGAGAAGTGGAGGTTTTCTCACCGCAAGGACGTTTATTTTTGTTTTTGATTGAATTGCTTTGGGAAGGCTTGTCGTGAAGAGTGCCAGGTAAATTCCAGTTCAGACAGAGAGTACGTCTCATCTTCTACTTAAAGTTCGGTTCCACGGCGAATTAAGAGCTGCGCACAAAGGAATGTTTCAAATCAATGTGGAAGATGGCGAAACTCCGGAAGAGCATATGGATCGATTGCTGAAGTCCAATTGGGTCCCTTTAGAATGATTTATGTTGATTGTTTCTTTCACCAAGAGACTATTTTAAAGAAAATATGAACTGAGTGCTGCGAGTTAACGGATGCGGATGAAGAGTGACGTCCTTTCAGAATGTATCAACATTGTACGCCCGTTAACCCGTTAATCTTTTGAACCCCGATGGCATCTTCAACGTCAGTTCAGTGTCATCAATTGGAAGAGTCTATATTCGTTACTTGGGGGAAGGCCAATCAATATTTTCAACGTGCAGCCCTGGGGGCTGCACGTTGTAAATCTTGATTGGTCTACCACAATAATTCACCGAGCAACTGTCTATTTGGGGTGCAGTGGCGTCGCGGTAACCGGTTCTCGTCAGATCACCGAAGTAAAGCAACGTCGAGCGCGGTTAGTAGTTGGATGGGTGACCATTTCAGCGACTGATTCGCGCTCCCGCGTTGTGTCCTTGGGCAAGGCACTTCAACCCGCTTGCCTACATGGGGGCACGACGACGCTGTGCACTAAGGCGTACTGCACGTCGATGGTGCGCATGTCTTCAACCAATCTAACCCTGCCTGTGCCGCGGTGCAGAGTTCAGAGTTACGATGTTGGGGAGCTGACAGCTGCTCGTTTGCTCGGTGTTTCTCTCCGGGTACTCCGGCTTCCTCCACTGTAAAACTGTCACCGACATGATATGACCCTGGCTGTTAATGTGTCGTTAAACCCTAATAAAAAACTGTCTATTTTATGAATTCAAATCGTATCACGATTCTGGGCCGGAAAAGCGCCTTTCAGTTTCAACGAGTTAAATAAAAAATTAACCCATCCACTAACTATTATATTCTGTAGTCAAATAATATGTTTTAATAATTTTCTCTATGGAAATGGACAGACCTGTCTGGTTGTATTCCGGCACTAATTGACGAAATAACACTCATTGCCGAATCGAGAGGTGTGCGGAGCTACATATATATTTATGCCACTGATTTCACACATTAATATATAATATATTATCCTCTTCGTTATTTTGTTTTTCAGAAAATGTCGGAGCTCACTTGCCAAGACCATGCGGTTTTCCATATAAACAGGTAAAACTATTTAGCTCGTACTTCGCCGCACTGCATGTAACCCAATACGATAAGACCCTGGTTGCAGAACGTGTCGTTAACCCCAATATTCCTAATTAACTAACTGCATGTAACGCTCACATGGTGTCTGGAGTGTAATGGTCTTTGATGTATTGCGTTCCATTGTTTGGCCTGTTGGGTTATAATAATTCAAAATGTAGAGTTTCCACTATAAATAGTACCATGGTAAATCTTGGCTAACAATTTTCGTCACTGGAAGAGATTTGCGGGAAAGTTTGCTATCCTTAATGTTCTAATGTTATCAGTAAATTTAACTCTAAGGGTATGGGAATTTCATATAAAAACTAAAATTTTAAAATGTTAGCGAAGTTGTATCATTGATGTGCTCATCATTTCACAAACTTCATGCTTTCCTGTTGGGTAGTATATAAATATAGAAGCTGGCATTTTACATTTTTTCTCCAATCAGTTTGAACGTTTGACTCTCATTCTCTAATTAAACACATTTAGAAGTAAGAAAACGGAGCTTTCATCATTTTTTGGTGTACTGTAACTTTTTTGTGTTTATTTTATCACAGTGTGACATTTTATACAGACACCGCCCTTTCCATCAATATATAGAGAGTGGTGGCCGAGTGGATAAGTGCGCTGGTCTCTCAGAGGTCCAGGGATCGATCCCCGGACTGGAAAAGTTCTCGAGGTGACCGGACACTCTCTGTCAGCATCAGTTGTGGGGTTGATGTTCTCACAGCGTACCATCTTATAAGGTGGGGTCGTAAAATAGCTGTCTTCTGAGAGACACACTCCGTGCAGGCTAAAGATCCCTTCATAGTATTCGAGAAGAGAGAGGCCACAGAGTTGCCGCTACGAAGGTCATCCCACACACTATTGACAAGGAGAGGCTTTAATATAAATTGCATCACTTGTTCGCCAATCCTTCTAAAACAAAGAAGATTATTTTTTTAAAAATCAACACAAAGGTCTTGAGATATGATTTGCTAATTGGTTTCCAAAGAAAAAAAAGCAGTATGAAAATACAGAAGGTGGCTTTTTTACAATTCTTCTACCAATGAATTTGAACGCTTGATTTTTATTGTCTGATGAAACCTATTTAAAAAAAACATCATAGCCTGGTCTGTGTAAGGGAAAACTCACGGACCTCCCTGGGGAAATGTATTTTTCTTGTGGATAAAATGACTAGATTTAAGTCAGCGGGAGGCTTTAGAATTCATCGCAGGGGTTCAAAAATTATGCCCACCAGCCCCACCATCGAGAGAGACATGCCCCCACTCGAAATTCTCCCAACACTGGCCTGCGCGTCCGATGGACATACCTTTGACCTGTCGTACTGAGACCCCAAACCCAGTTAGAAGTTTAATTGATCCCCCTCTCCCATTAAAGACAATTTAGGCCCTGTGCCACCTCTGACCTTCGATTAAGGTATCCTCCTAAAAGTATTAGACGGGAGAAAACAGTCCTGTTAAGAAACACGTCACTGTAGAGAAAGCACAAATGACATCAGCAGAAAATAAAGCCAAGTTTCATTTTATTACTTTTAATAAACGAAAACAAGAGAGAGCTCTTGGAGCTGTCTGTTGTTTTCGTTTATTAAAAGTAACAAAAGGAAACTTGGCTTTTTACTGCAAGCTCATTAGAAGCAACTAAGATAATGTGGTTTGCAGTAATTTGCAAGTGTGCATTAGGTCCCAGCGAAGCTTCGAGATTCGATTTGATTTCGAATCTTACGTTGATATTCGGTTCGACTTGAAATCGGCCGCCCTATTCGTTTCCTCTCGAATCTTTTTCATAGCTTAGACATCTTCACCGTCTCATAAAACGTATAGTTCGGATGGAAATCGGACATAAATTATGCTGAAATAAAAGACTGAGTGTCACTTCCGCTACATTAACATAAATAACACCTTCACTCATGCCACCAGCCATATTAATTTCAATATTACTAGTCCCTACTACTGTTAAATGTAAATTAAAGGATCCCAAGCCATGTCGACGATGAACTATAATCCTTACAGGGTAATATTCCAACTACATCATCAAGGCATGCCTTCGGCGAAGGCATGCCTTGATGATGTAGTTGGATTATTTTATCAGTCGGGACTTGAGCCATCACAGTCGGAACAAATCAGGTTTATAGCACCCCAACCCCTTTCTGTCATCTTCAAGATACCACGATTCGATTTGAAATTCGATTTGATTTCGAATAATAGACGTGATTCGATCCGTGATTCGATCAGTGATTCGATTTGAATCGCCATATTGTACATAGTTATAAAGTTGGGGAGCTCTACCGTTGATAGTCGCTGCTCGATGGTTTTCTTCGTGTACTCGAACTCTCTCGACCCGTAAAACTCCCCGACATGATATGGCCCTTGCTGCTGAAAGTTTCGTAAAACCCCAAAACGAGAAAACAACCAAACACATGAAAGGTTAGTTACAGTCTCTTAAGATTTGTTTCAATAACTTGCAGAACAAGAATGTTTTTCAGTTTTAAAAATATCATCGATTTAAAAACCTGTATTTACTTGCGTAAAAACTTCAGCCAGCCTGTAGAGTATGTATTTGTTGGAAGCGTTTCCGGTAGAGAGATCAAAATCTATAACCTGCTTCCGACGCCCATGTTATGGCTGAATATAAATTCCTCGAGTAAAAGGCCGTGTACCTTACGGGAAGGTTGTCTGTAGAACTAAAACATGTGTACTCCAATATAAGCAAAACGATTGATGCGAATTGGAGTAATGTTAGTCAAACCATCTAAACTGTGTTCAAGCACGTTTCATAGCCTAAATTAATTAATGCTCGAAAATAGCTTTGTTTTTCTTGGTCAATAACAAAGTTTAAAAAACAATGTGGGACATCTCCTCCTTAGTGATCATGGACTCTTTAGGGATTTTATCGAAAATAAAGCCATATGGTGTGTGTGGGTGGGTGGGTGGGTGGGGGGAGGGGGAGAGAGAGAGAGAGAGAGAGAGAGAGAGAGAGAGAGAGAGAGAGAGAGAGAGAGAGAGAGAGAGAGAGAGAGAGAGGGATGATTTGCCCCTACCCCATGACAAGTGTGTTTGATATGTTCAGGCGCGAAGCCAGGGTCTGTAATAGGGAGAGCTCTCGCCAGGATTTTTTCTTGTGGAAGGGGTGAGTTGGGCAATGGTGATATTTGAGAGGCCATAATGCGGGATTGGGGGGTGGGGTGGGGGTACTCTAGTTTAACTGGGATCCTTCGTCCGTTTCCCTTCTTCCCAGTTCCTTTGAGGTATGGGTAACTACCGAAAAGGAAGGCCTTAGTTAAGACGACACCCCCCTCCCCCGCACACCGAGAATATTTTTGCAAACTTCAGCGCTCCAAAAGAGAATCTGAGGCATTTGTAAAGGGTGTGGCTTTATACTGGAGACCATTTTAGATCCCTATGTTGTGTAAAACTTAATAATAATAATAATTCCGTCAATATCGTGATCTTCAGCTTTATTCCCGACACCTGTACTCAAAAAAGTCCTAAGATCATAAATACTAGATGGGAATCTCTAAAAGCCCTGTTTTATCCACCGACTTAATAACGCCACATATCTCCTGGACAATAGCCCTCTACTCAAACCTTATTTACTTCATGAAATGGCTCCATACAACAGTATTCGGACAACAATAACAACTTCTAGTGTACCTTACTTTTGTGCATTGATTACACCTAGAATAGGACAGATTATATCTTTTATGTCTGTATAGAATGGAATTTATTGCAGGAACACTCAAATTTTATTTCTGTATATATGTATGCCACTTTTAATCTGAATAAAAAATATATATAGAAAAAGAAACCACACCCATTCAATATACTCATAACTGAAATCGATATGTAAAAAGTAGAGATGGGCAATATACCGAAAAAACGAACCGATATGATGGGGATACCGACAAACCGAACCAACTCAATCGTTGAATACCAATACCGTCTGCATTTTCAAATTTTCCTACATTCTCTATTTATAAGTACCTGTTCAGGGTTGATAACAGTTGAAAGATTCATTTTCATGAAAGAAGTGACTGGTTTTCTTTTCTGTTTTATTAACCCTCAAAGGTCTGGGAAACTGTCCTGAATTCCCACTAGACTACAACCTGTATGTGTACATGTCCAATTGCTTAGCAGTGATTTCTAGTCAAGTCTTGGCTGCCTATTAAGGCAGCCAAGACTTGACTAGAAATCACTGCCCAGGTGTTTTGTCTATTGTCAGCAGGACCTCCTTAAGATGGCATGGTCAGGGCACATGCTTTAAGATCTCAAAAGCCTGAAATAGTTCCTGAACATTAAGGTGCGTTTAGAACAAGTCACAAAATTACTGTCGATATGATTTGTGACCGTAAAAGCATGCCACTGTTGAGCTCATTGACAGTGTCATTTATGGCGTTGTGGTAGAATGATACTACAACAACTTATTCTGTTTTTCCTGAAGTGAATTCCTCTTTGGTACTATCAGAAAGTCTAAGCCAAATCAGATACCGAATACTATTCCGATACCGGGGTATACATCCCCCCCCCCCCAAAAAAAAATAATAATACCGAAACCAATACCCAACTCAAAATTCCAATACCTCCCATCTCTAGCAAAAAGTAGTGAGGCTAAAAGTTTGTAATTTACCCAACACGACTTGCAGACGACACTTAACGAAAAAGGGTAAAGTTGAAGAATGGGAGACACTACAATTTATGTAAGGGGGAAAAAAGGTCGGGTTACATGCAATAAAAAATGGATCGTTTCGTCGAGATTTTGTTTATTTAATATTTTATTTTCTCACAGTCTCTTAACCTTTTACCCAACGTAACTGACTAGTGCTAAAATAAAAAATCGCCCTTCAACTTTTATTATTTGTTAAATTTTATTTGTCTCAAAAAATATAGATTATGGACCATCAATGGAACGATCTCGTTGAGGTCGTTTCAGTGGGTGGACTTAAACTATGTTTTTGAGGAAGAAAATGAAAATTTACACTCATGTATCCTCAGATATCGTTTTAAACAGATATAATCTTTGTTTGCCAAGACCTCATAAAAATTAAGGTCGCACGTGAAAATTAGGATCTATCGGGAAACCTGAAGCATTTCAGTTTATTTTTCATCTGCTTAAATAAAATACCTCGTCTCCTCACCAGTTTTCCTTTTCTCCCCAGTATCTGTCATGCTTTCAATAAATTTAGTGAAACAAATATGGATTTAACTTTTGTGTGTAATTTTTATACAGTACGTGGAGAGTGGATTGTAACAAAATCACTCGCGGAATTGAGTTATCACCCAGCGTATCACTTAGAAATTTTGTACACATGGACAAAAGCACAAGCAATGTTTCAGCCAATGGACCTCCGGGTTTAACCCGGAGGTCCATTGGCTGGAATTCTGCTTGTTCTTGTTATGCTTTGCAACACATTTGCAACTATTGCTTGAGTGGAATCTCCACTTCACGGGTGATTTAGTGATAATACACTCCACACGGACTATATGCCCATTTGGGGTTGTATTACAACTGTACACACGTTCAACCTGTCAGCCTTCTGCTTGCATTATAAAGCGCCACCTGCTGGAGGTGCTGGTGTCTTATATTAGAAAATGGTAAAATATCGGAGATATCGTAATACCAAGAGTCAGTATAGTAACGGTAAGGGTTAGCAGGCCCCTTCTAACCCCAACCCTCACGGTACTGACCCGAAACTATTGTGGAAATCTCACTTTTTAGTCTACGTCAAGATGGGGTCTCTGTGTCTCAGTATAAGTTTAGAGTATGAAAAGGGTTAAAATAACCAATATATGTGATAATGAAAGACCCCCAAAGAGTTAGCATGTGTTGAAAACTCAGAGAAAATTGAGTTGATCAGATTTTTTTTCACAGATCCCCATTTTCTTCAATATATATTGAATAACTAAAAATCGCCTTTTTCTAAAAAGTATTCGTCACATGTCGAAAAAAGGGGTGTCGAACGCCAGACGTTTTCAAAAAGGGGTTCTGCAAGTGGGATAAAAAACAAGCTATCGAAAAATTTCTGAAAAGTCATTGCTCGAACGACTCAAATCCCAACGAGCAAATGAGTTATAAAGCAATTGATTGATCGAATGACTCCACATACTGTTCTACGACTCATATCCGATAAAAGGCGTGCCGAAGGCCAATCGTTTTCAAAAAGGGATTCCAAAAGGGGGTTCCGTAAGTAGGATTTCAAGCTCCAAAACAGCTCTCATACAGCTCCTATACAGCTTCTAGACTGTCCGTCATCTTCATAGCTCCAAGACCACCACTTGTCCATAGTCTACACGCTAAAAACTAAAGTGTTAAAAACTACACTTGAAGTGCTGTATTTAACACTTACTAAGTGCTGAACTAGCACTTTGTTCAAGTGTAGATATCCAAGAACTTGACAGGTGTTACAATAATACCACTTGACAAGTGTAATGTCGCGACACTTAAAAGGAAACAACGCAGATGACCCGGATCAGGCTCGAACTCTCGAGCCTGATCCGCGTCATCTGCGTTGTGTCCTTTTAATTATGTACCCACAAAGCACAAATCAAATTATGGACGATTCTGGAAGAACCACCAATGCTAGACACATGGGAAGTGCCATCCATTCAAGTTTCAGATGTCTGACGATTGTAATGCCTAAGTGCTTAAAGCAATGCACTTTGAGTGTTAAAATCAAACCCTAAGAGTTAGAATGGGTTTAACACCTTGAAAGTGTCAGTTTTAACACTTTAGTTTTTAGTGTGTAGCTGTTCTATGATCCGCTTCCAATATATTTACCTAACACTATAGTATTCTACCATCCCTTGTAGCCTTCACTGACTTGTAGCATTACTACAGGTTTGCTAGCTATCTCAGGTCACGATCTCTACCCTCAGTTAAGTCTTATAATGTTCACTGGACCATCCACACTCTACTGCAATACAAGAAACCAAGCATACACGACACAATCAATTGACCAAGCATTCCGAATTACCCAAGGAGTAATACAACCCATTAGGCGATTTTCTGGTACTAAGGAGTAACAGTAGACCTATGTTGTACAGACCGTACATCCCATACTACCGTTCTAACCTTACCTCGCAATACTGCTTAGCCCAGCATTACACACTACCTATACCACCGCCCCCACCTCCCGATGGTAAACTACATTCAGTGGATTACTATTACCAAATACTAACATTAGGCCAACTGGCGTAGAGATCGTAAACCCTATACCACCGCACTAGACAGCCACACATAACCCATACTCCACAATACTGCTTGACCTAGCATTATATACTACCTGTACAAGTAATAGGATAATACAAAGCATTCGGTAGGTTTATACTACCAAGGGTTATGGTGGGACCTACAGAGGTATATACCGACCATACTGTACTATCGTTCTAAACTACTGAGCATTACAACCACCCCACAATACTGCTTGACCTAGCATTATGTACTATCCATATCAGTCATAGGATAACATAAAGTATTAGGGGGTTTTGCCCATACAATGGTATACGCCCATACTATACTACCTTCTAAATTGCCAAGCAATACCCCCACCCCACAATACCACTTTACCTACCATAACGTACCTATACCACCTATAGAATAATACAAAGCAGCCGGTTAGTTTATAAGACCAACGACTAACAGGGGACCTACAGGGTTATATACCGCCCATACTGTAATACCGTTCTAAATTGTAAGGCATTACCCCTACCCACAATATCGCTTGGGCTAACATTACGTACTACATATACCAGTCATAGGATAACATGAAGCATTAGGTGGATTAATAATACTAAGGGCTAACTTAGTACCTGCATGGGTATATACCGCCCATACTATACTACCACACTAGGCGACCATGCATTACCGCCACCCACCCACAATATCGTCTGGCCCAGCGTTACATACTACCTATACCAGTCACAGGATAGTACAATGAATTGTAGGTTAACCCTTTACCCAACGAATCGCCCGCATCCGCCCGCGTAATTTGCAAATTCAGCAGTTGAAAAAATATTATTTTTCAAAAAATTTCAACAAAACCATATCGTGTGACCCCTCGTTGGAACGAGCTCGTCGAGCTCGTTCCAACGAGGGGTCACATGATATGGTTTTGTTGAAATGTTTTGAAACATTTGAATGAATGATATTTAAAATAATTAATTTTGATATTGACTGCGTTGGGTAAAGGGTTAACACAAGAATTGCAATGCAGCCTACAGGCGTATATGACGCCTATACTATACAACCAATCTAAACCACCAAGGACTATCTCGCAATACCACATTAGATTATCATGCATTACCCCCATCCCACAATACTGCTTGACCTAGCATTACATACTCCCTATACCAGTCACAGGATAATACAAAGCATTAGGTCGATTAGTAGTACTAAGGGCTAATAGTATACCTACATGGACATATACCACCCATACGTTACTACGATATCACGAGAAGCCCGACACCCCCTGACCCGAATAACGTTATGTCGGAATGTACGGTGGACAACAACTCTATGACGTAGTTTGTGCATCGTCACGTCATGGCGTCAATAGCAACGTCAACCGTTTCGCGGGGAAAACTTTCAAGAAAAAAAACCTTTCACATCAATTTTCAATCACATATCCATACTATATACCCAGAGCCCCATGTGTACACTTTATATACCATAGTATACTATATATGCAATAGGTACACAACTTGCCGGATCCAGATGGGCAGAGCTGAAGTTTTGCACAGGAAAACGTTACTCCCCCAAAGCTTCGATTCCTTTGGGAATTTTACACTAGCTGCTCCCCAAAAGCTCCGGGTAATCAGGCCCCAGTCATCCCTTATATACTACTAATATTAACCGATGGAGAACCTCGCTGACGCCTTGTTGTAGAAACGTTTGTGATCAGCGTACATAGCACCTCTTTCACATCAACCTTCATTTACATAATTTACGTGAAGTGAGTTTCCTTAGTAATATTATTATTTCACTGAAATTCTGTTATTTTCAAAATTGATGAACTTCAAACAAATATTTCTTATTATTTATCAAATACGGCAAATGGCTTATGTCCTGTTATTAATCGTTCTAAACTATAACAATACCGCGGCTTAATATCCAACTATGATTGTAACCTGTCGATATGGTAGTCCTCTGTAGTTCATAAGTCTATTTCCGTGAAGTCTTACATATTAAAAGCCTAAGAAAGTTAAGAATCTGTTCTCATCACCCCCCCCCCCCCCCCACCCCCGCATGGTTATTTTGGCTACCGCGTGCTCTCTTTGTACAACCAATGCAAATTAAAAAAATAAAAATTAAATGGTTTATGTCTGAAATTTTACCCAAGTTAATAAAATTGATAAATTTGTCCCTTGAGTGAAAGAAAGCCTGCACTCAAGGGACGAAGTACACCACCACCAATGGTTTTCTGTAGATTATGAGGCCTAAAACATATGTGGGGGCCTAAACTATTTAAAATATTAAAGGCATATCGCTTTCTGTCAGTGGGTTGCGTAAGACTGAGAAGTGATCTAGGGTACAGATAGGAGGTATTGGAATTTTGAGTTCGGTATAGGTATCGGTATTTTAGGGGGGTATCACTGTATCGGTATTCGTTATCGTTATCTAACTTAACTAAGATTCGCTCATAGTACCAAAGGGGAATTCACACCAGGAAATACAGAATAAGTTGTTTTTGTATCATTTTACCACAGCGCCACAAATCTCAATGAGCTCAACACTCGCTATCTTTTGCCAACACAAATCATATATACAACAATTTTGAGACTTGTTCCAAATTCACCTTTACCTTTAAAGGCCAATTTTAAGCTTTTTCGACCTCAGAGCATGTGCCCTAAAGATGCCATCATTGGAAGCACTTGCGGACAATAGACAAATCACGTGGGCAGCTACTGAACAGTGATTTCTAGTCAAGTCTTGGCTGCATGTGAATGCAGCCAAGACTTTACTAGAAATCACTGCTGAGCAACTGGACATGTACATGTTGTGGGAATTCAGGGCAACCGCCCAAGCCGTAAGGGTTAACAAAATTGAAAAGAAAATCAGTCACTTCTTTCATGAAAATGAACATTTCAACTGTTATCAAGCCCAAACAAGGCCTTGTAAACAGCGAATGTAGGGAAATTTAAAAATACAGATTGTTTCGGTATTAAGTGAATGGTTCGTTTTTTGGTACCCCATTGATTTCGGCTCGGTTTTGCGGTATATTGCCCATCTCTAATCTAGGATGGGTTTTAGGAGTTGGTGTTGGCACTGAATAGATGGTTGGGCAACAAGAAAATGTGTGGAGAGTGGGGTGGCCAACATGTTCATCAACGGAGAGTTTATCATATCACCACGTGACTAGGTTGACAACAGGGTTGAAAATGGGTCCTTATGAAAGGCATATGAGGTGTAAGGGGGAGGGTGGTGTGTCCATTCCCATCTCAGCTGGTAAACCCAATTGCTCCAGTTGCTCGACTGGGATAAAATTTCATTCAGATGAGAATTTAAGGTTTTCCTGGTAGGTGTCATTTGCTGTGGTTGAGGAAGTGAACCGAGGACAAGTGAGTGACTTGGCCGAGGACTTCATTGCTTGCGCGTCAGTTTGGTCCTTTGTGTGACATGATGATAGGATTATGGCTGTAAGGACAGAATTTTTGACAGAGTTGTCATCTAGCCATTGGTTTTAGACAGCTGGAGCAGTTGAAAGGAAGCTGGTTCAGGTGTGGAGATCAACAGGTTCGGATCAGAGTAACCCCCCTTCATTTGCAAAGGTCGCGAGTCGTCGAGAACGCTCAGACTCATCTTTGAATTTGTGGAGTTGCCTCCCTTAATGGTCGGTGTTGGGTTGTTACATGTGTGGTGAATGTTCACCGTGCGTTATCTTCGTCATTTTAAGATACTTTTTTCAGTCTGCCTCGGTATTTATCTTACACTTGGCGTCTAATTTTTGGACATAGCAAACTTGTCAAGTCATTTGCTGTTCAGCATAATTGGAGAAACGTGTTATTGTTTTTCTGGCAACCCGAAAGACCATTTTGTGACTTCACGTGTCTGTTTTGGTGCATCGGAATATCTATAAAACCAGTGCGGCTAAATTCCAAATTTCATCACTTATTACTGAAGCACAATATATCCCCGAACATGAAGTTTCTGGATAAACTCGAAGTTATATTACAAATATATTTTACTTTGCTTGTTGTTTCTAGGCAAGTCTTGGCTGCCTATATAGGCAGCCAAGACTTTCATAGAAACAACGGCAATGCCATAGGATACAGACTGTTATCATGTTGTAAGACTGTGTAAAAATCACAGGTTTTTCACGACCAAAAGACCTTTTAAACATTTGAACATTTTCTTATTGGGATTTAACGACACTTTCGATAGCCAGTGTCACGTCATGTCGGGCCGTTTTGTGGGTGGAGGACGTAGGAGTATCTGGAGAGAACCACAGGGCAGTGGTGAGCAACTGTTCGACTCCCCAACGTACTAACTTCTCACAAGCAAGGCTAGCATTGGTTGAAGACAAGTGCATCATCGACGTGCAGTACGCCTTAGTACACAGCATCACCCTGCAGCCACGTGGGCAGTTGGGATTAAGTGGCTTGTACAAAGACACAACGCGGTTACTCAGTTACCCCTGACGGGGATTGGACCGTGGACCTTTCGGTTCGAAGTCCAATGCCGTAACTACTGAGCCTGCGTGCTCCCAAAGTTGGACATAAAAACCTAAAAACAAAGCCATACTATATGTTTTCCATTCAATTTCTGTACATTACTGTAATTTTGGATACCAGTTACCAGTATGAGTTTGGTGGAATTAAAAAAACAGCTTTCGAAGTCGACACAAGTTTCCATTTGTTAATTTGTTTGATATTTACCATACGTGACTAATGTGTGCCACAACGAAATGTTTTTGACAATAAAACAAAATGTTCGTGGCTGTACTGAAGTCCATGATAACGCCTATTGGCAAAACGTGATTGGCCAACGTCTTTTGCGAAGGCATTGGACTATAGCATTCAGCTTCCCGACCCTCCCTCGCTTCACTCCTGACATTCCAGAAAAAAAGAGAGGTGGTAAACAAGCTCTGTTTTACTGGTAAAATAGGACTCGTTATCGATGCCTTGGGGTGGAAGTCCTCTAAAATGTGCCAACGGGAGGTATAAACGATTGGCTGAACTTGTCTTTATATCTACGTTGCATTCACTATTAACTATTGTGCAGAAATATGTGATCTTAAACATAAATACATAAATATGTCGTTGATGTGCAGGGTTTGTGATTTTTAGTTTCGGTCAGATAAAATCTGTTTGAAACAACCGTCTGTTTTGCCGGAACATCTTTCCTCATGAAATACAGGTCAAACTAGATTTGTTAACTTGTCTCGGCTGTAGTTTTACAATCACGCACCTTGAACTGGAAAAATTGCAAAGTTTGAGGGTTTTTTTTTGTTTTCGATGGATAAAATGTGTTTCACACAACCGGTTGTTTTCAAACTTATCGAACATTTTTACTTTGATAGAATACCGATCACGTCTGTACCTATTTTAGTTATTTCCCATGAATTAAAAAAGGGTAAATTTTGTATTTTACTTCAGTTTCCTTCAGATATTCACAGAACGACACACGTGTGTGAATGGGTTAATCGATATGGCACGTGTGCCAGCGCGGAAGGATAAAATGAGAGGCAGCAGGTCTCGAGTTTTATCCTTCCGCGATGGCACAAGAGCCCTATCGATTAATCCATTTACACGCGTATGTCGATCTGTGTTTATTACACGCCTTCACAATAAAAACAATTATTAAAAGGACACTCAGCAATTCATTTGACAACTTTCAACAAAAAGAACACATTTTATCGCCAAACAAATTTGCTAGGGAACCCCGTGTTACTGTTGCGTCCCCTGAATTTAAATGTGTTCTATGTGCCTTCTGGCACATAGAACACATTGGAACTCAGGGGACGATTTTAAGCTATCGCTCGCGATTCAGATTGTAATTGCGTTGCACGATTTGTAGAAAATTTCAGTGAAATTTCGCTTCAATTTAAAAATAATCCGTCAACGATTTCCGCTTCGCAAATATGTGTGGAACAGATTTTTATTTTCCACATGGTTTAGTGCTGATGTAGATTGGGATTTCATAGGACAGGCCTGTAATAAAAATTCTGTCTCAAAACACAGATTGTGACCCCTCACTATTCACTATTGTCGATGTGTCATGAGATATGTTTTTGAGGCAAAACTGAAGAAAAATAATAAAATTTGACTGGCGATTTTTGCGAACAGCGCTGGTCAGCTTCAGTCGTTACATACACATTATGTGATAAAATGAATCTGAAATTCGTCACGACTTGGCATTAAATTTCTGAACCTCGTTCACTAAAATCGATCTGAGCCGAGGTAAGCCTCGGCTCAAATAGAATTCAGTGAACGAGGTTATGCAATTTCACATGAAATCGCGACTGATAAGAGATTCTCTGTATCTGAGAATAAGTCATGCAGATTGACAAGGGTGCGGTGCAATCGTCAACAAGGGATACTGAGGAGAAGAGATCATTAAATACTTGCGCCTGGTCGATATTGGTTGATAAGAGACTGTTTTTTGTGATGTAGGACTGGAATATCGTTTTTTTTTTGCATCCGTCAATTTTTGGGGGTGTTTTCCACCTGTAGTTGGAGGGAGAAAATGAATTATTAAAATGTTCTCTATTTTTTCTTGGCGATTCATTTTTGATGTCCTGACTAGTGATGTTGCTTGGTTACCTATGCTAGGCGATGCATTCACAAATGTTGGTATATTAGTTATGCTGTCATGGTGTGTTTTCTTTCGTGAGTCTAATACAGTATTTGGGATGAATCTAGAGGCCTTACTATCTATAATGGGGTTCTGTCGACCTACTAAATAATGGGTGTGGGATATAAAAATGACTGAGATTAGTCGCTCTGATTTCAGTTTTAAATTTAAAGATACAAAGTCAGCTTCGATGCAAAGTCATATTTTTGCGCTTGAAAGACTTGGTATGTTTTAGTGGGCGTTTAACCGTTAACCCAAATCAGACGATATCAAAATTTAGTACTTTAATAAATAGAGGATATCTAGTGATTTTGAGTAGATACCGAAATTTATATTTTCGGTGCCCACTCAAAAACACTAAATTTTCTTTTTATTATACGCTTTTTATAAGAATCCAACTATTCCTATCAATAATTCCACTCGTTTCATCCTAACATTGACGCAGGAAAGTAAATAGCTGATGCGCATTGATACGCGGAAGTGATTTGATCGAAACTCGGAACAGGTAGCGTTTTGCGATCTGATTCAGCTGGCGGGTTTCATGCATCAATTCAAGGTGAATACGTGTTGAATTATTGCTGGATATGATCGGTATCCACTCAAAAACACTAGATTTTCTTTTCAGTGAACGTTTGTAAAACAAATTGATCATTTCCAGTGATAATTTGATTGGTATTCACCTTGAAGTGATGCTTTGAAAGACGCCATTTTAATTGATAACGTGAAAGTAAAAATTTCTCTTTACCTTCACAGTGGGAGATACGATTTCTATCTTTCCGCATTTTTTTCAACAATCTATCGTTTATCGTATAATAATAAATATTTTCATTCAATTTTTTCAAAAAGAGTCTAAAAGACCATATCATGTGACCACTCAATGGAACGAGCTCGACGAGCTCGTTCCATTGAGGGATCGCATGATATGGTTCTATTTTTCATGCAGTTATTGACCTTGAACTTAGTTTATGATTTGAATATCAGTTTCCTGGACTTTTTTGGATTTGCGTTCAGATAATTCGTCCCCGAGTTCCAAAGTGTTCTATGTGTTGGTAGGCACATAGAACACATTGGAACTCAAGAGACGAATTGGCTGATTTCTGGTATGTGGCTTTGTCATGGGTACCTCAGGTGTGTAAAAACCAACGCTTAATCATGCTACCTCGTAGGGGAGTGGGGCGGGAGGGGAGAGCATACGTGGCGTACTAACATATCTTGTTTATTTTGTATTGCGGTCAGTAGGATAATGGACGTGCTTGTGGCAGACAATGCTCAGGACATTTAAGAACGTTAATCCCTTTAGGCCAAGGAACAAGATACTGAAAACGCCTTTTCTGTCGTGGATGTACAATTTTCGTTCTTTCCGCAGTTGATTCGAACCACTAATTTGAGAGCAACAAGGCGCTATCTGCAATGCTAAAACATTGTTGCACTCAAGGGACGATTTGTTACTTTTCAAAACTGGGAAAATCGGAAGATTTCAGCCGGGTTTTAAGAGACGTGACTGTGATATTTGTAGCTCGTGACAGACGGGTTGATATTTACATCTTGCTGGTCTTAATCCATTCTTATTTTCTTCAGTCACCAAAAAAAAAAAAATCTTCCGTGAACAGCCTTACATGGTGATTGCAACTGGACTACTGTCACATCACTTGTGTTTTGCGACCCGGCGAGGCCACAATTATTAATTACCCCCGGGGCGAGGATGTTTTAAGAGCAAGTTGACGCATCACATACCTCGCTATTCTTTGTCAGCGTTTTGGCATGTTGATGCAGACTTATGTCTGTAGATCCACGAATTTAATTTTGACCAATGGGTGACACACGAATTTATGAATCCACGAAAACGGTTTATTTTTGACAAGTACGAAAATCTGCATCAACGAAAATAAAGGCGTATACTAGGATCACTCACGGCTTACAACTTCCGTCATTGGAAGGGTAACTCCCCTTAATTTCCTAAAGCTCTCAATAAATTTAATTCTATGTCTATGGGGATTTCATACAAAAATTGAATGTTCGAAATGGTATTGAATTTGCTCCATCGATGTGCGCATTATTACACAAATTTCGTTCCTGTAGAGTGCTATAAAAATAGAGAAGATGGCTTTTTGCTATTTTTCATCAGTCAGTTTCAGTGTTTGGCTATTATTCTCTGTTGAAGCTCACTTAAAAATACTGACACGGCCTTTTCATCATCTTGGTGTTCCTTGACGTTCTCGTTTATTAAAAGTAACAAAAGGAAACCTGGCTTAATTTTCAAATGATGTCGTAGGTGTTTTCTCAACAATTACTTGCTTCTCAGTTGGCATTTCCTCTAATAATTCAAGGGACATAACTTTTGCGAAAGTCGAATTTTGTGAGTCAGAAATGGTGATTCTGCCATTGCATTGGGTAAAGGGTGAATCGCCAATAAACATAAACACAGGATGTAATCCTGCTGAAAAATATTGTCGGCATTGCAAAGTTATGGATAGATTTATTCCTATATCGAACTGCTGACAACACAATAACGTAAACGATGTGCGCTTCGTGACAGTGTGTATAGATTTGGAAAAAAAAACTGAAAGATCTTTGTTTCAATCGATCTTCTTCCCGTAGCACTTTCTGTCAGATTTATAGAATACAGCTTTCACCCGTTAGATAGATAGATCGATAATTTTGTTTTGCTACACTGCAAAAAATATAGGTCCTCTTTAGAACCAAAACTGGTTCTAATCTTGTCCCTGAGATGGAACCAGTTCTATTTAAACGGTATTTATTTCAAATCAAATAAATTTACCAAGATTAGCATTCAATTTTAACAGAATATTACACGAACTGAAGTAGATTCAGCAGTAAACTTGGAGCTTATTCAACGCAGTCGCCAAACATTTTGAAACAAAGGAGATATGAACAGTTGGCATATCGAACCAGTTTTGGTTCTGTATAGAACCAAAACTGGTTCGATATGCCAACTGTCCATATCTCCTTTGCTTAATAATGATTTGAGACAACCTCGTATGAGCGCTACACTTACGGCTGAAACCCGCTCAATTTATGTTTAATTCTGTTAATATTTAATGTTAATCTTTATAAATTTATTTGATTTGAAAGGGGGCGCGGTGGCTCAGTTGGTAGAGGTGCAGGCTGTAACCGAGAGGTCCTCGGTTCGAATCCCACCTGCGACAACCGCGTTGTGTCCTTGGGCAAGACACTTCACCCCGATTGCCTACATGGGGGCACGATGACGCTGTGTACCGAGGCGTAATGCACGTCGATGGTGCGCATGTCTTCAACCAATCTAACCCTGCCTGTGCTGCGGTGCAGAGTTTAGAGTTACGATGTTGGAGAGCTGACAGCTGCTCGTCGTTGCTCGGTGGTTCTCTCCGGGTACTCCGGCTTCCTCCACCCGTAAAACTGTCACGGTCACGATTAGCCATTGTGCATAAGTATGTGACCTTAAAACACCAATAAATAAATAAATTGATTTGAAATAAATTCTGTTTAAACAGAACTGGTTCCATCTCAGGGACAAGATTAGAACCAGTTTTGGTTCTAAAGAGAACCTATATTTTTTGTAGTGTATGTGCAAACTCATACATTGCATTACCTATTTAAAAATTTCCTATGAGACCTGATGGGATGACATACAATGTATACAGCAAGTAGATCACATACCTAGATTTCCTGCCATCTCCCAGAGAAACAGTGTTCGAAAACATCGAATACAGACTGTTGCTAACCAAGACATAGAGTAAATATTGTAGAATAAGACAATTGTGGGGATGCGCGAGGTGACCAAGAAAAAATATAACTTATTCTTCCTGTCGTGACCGGTATAATACAGATAGAATTGTTTTATAAACTCAGGGCTAGATGTGAATGGATTTTAAATGACTTATCGGAGAAGTGTGTGGCGATGTTATTTATGGAGGTTTAGAGACAGACAGGGTCTCCTCGTGTAAGACAGTTTTACGGGTGGAGGAAATCAGAATACCCGGCGAAAACTACCGAGCAGCGGCGAGCAACTGTCAGACTCCCCAACGTAGTAACTCCACACAAGCAGGGTTAGCATTGCCATAGACGTGCAGTACGCCTTAGAACGCAGCGCCACCGTGCCCCATGTGGATGTATTTATTTAGTGATGTTTAAGGTCACATACTTATGCACAATGGCTAATCATGACCGTGACAGTTTTATGGGTGGAGGAAGCCGGAGTACCCGGAGAGAACCACCGAGCAACGACGAGCAGCTGCCAGCTCCCCAACATCGTAACTCCGCACTGCAGCACAGGCAGGGTTAGATTGGTTGAAGACATGCGTACCATCGACGTGCAGTACGCCTTAGTACACGGCGTCATCGTGCCCCCACGCGGGCAATGGAGATGAAGTGGCTTGCCCAAGGACACAACGTGGTTGCCGCAGGTGGGATTCGAACCGAGGACCTCTCGGCTCGCAGCACGCACCTGTACCTACTGAGCCACCGCGCTCCCCCTATGTGGATAGTCGGGATTAAGTGTTTTGCCCAAGACATACAACGTACTTGCCCTTACTGAGGATCGAACCGTGGACCTTTCGATTTGAAGTCCAATGCCATAACCACCGAGCCACCACGCACTCTAACGATTAACATTTACTCTAGCATAAATAGTTATTTTTTTCAGTTGCCGTGACTGTCTCTCTCCACTTACTGTCTTGGTTTCATATCACTAGCCAGGCAGGCATGAATAAGAGGGACGAAATATTCAGGTCAATGCAAGTTATATGCCCCGTTATTATGTGGGATAACGCAGGGGTTGTGGGACCAACTCTATTCAAGGATGGTGCGAGTTTTAAGCTAATTATATATAACAATCGGGACAGTAAGGGTTATTGCATTCGGCGTTTTCAGAATAAGAGGATAATATTTTGAATATTAATCTTTCTTCAATATTTTCCTTTTATCTATATAGCCTAATTCTTTCTCTAGGTCGTTCCATATTTTGGAAAATTGCACCCTGTTTACAAAAATGGAAATATTAAATTATTCATTTGTTCGATAGTTTTGCTTTGTTGCTCTGTTTAACTTTCCAATATTTTGTGATGTGCGATGAAAGATATTGGATTCGTAAAAAAACACCAATTGGCGAAACACGTTTTAGACTCGGTGACATTTTATCGTAACAAAAAGACGGAATAAAAGAAAAAACTGGGTCCAGTCATTTGGTGCTTCAACCAACTGACATAATTCACCGTGTAGTGACATAATTATCATAAATAAAACGAAAAGAGATACACTTAAAACGAATTTGGTAAGAGAATAGAGAACTTCTAAAGTTTATTTTCTTCATACGCGGGAACAAATTGAACAGAATAACTGAAACTGTTCACTTTTTGTCTCAACAACATAGCTTATGACCCCTCATTGGAACGAGCTCAATGAACTCGTTCCAATGAGAGGTCATAAGCCATTGTTTTAGACACATAATTACCCATGAAAGTGAAGCAATTCTTGTCCTTAGTAGCAAAGAAGCTATGTTTTAATGCTAAAATAGGACTCGGTAACGGTCACCAATATCTGGGGTGGAAGTCCTCTAAAATGGGCAACATGGGTGTAAGCGATTGGCTTGACTTGATTTGACGTCGACGTTGCGGGCGCGATTAGCCATTGTGCTGAAATATGTAACCTTAATCACCAATAAATAAATAAATAAATAAATAAATAAATAAATAAATAAATAAATAAATAAAATATTCAGCCTCACCTTACTGTCCTCACTGTCACAACTTTACTACCATCTGGGGGGTGAGCTACCAAATATCGGGTACCCACCTGTATCCACCCTTAGCGAGGATTGCATCAAACGCCCCTGACCGTTTAAACTTCTCTTTTCTCTATATTAGTTTAAAAACTTTTACTGACGTCATCCATTGTTAGTCATTGGTATAAAGTTTGACTCTCCCACGCTTAATAGTTGGATAGTTGTATATCCATCAGATAACTGTTGGATATTTAGCAACTATTGAAGTATCCAACAACAAAATGTTTTTAGGTAGGATAAATAACTCGTTAATGTCAGATAGGCGAGAGAGAGAGAGCACACCTTCTCGGGCCTAACAGCCCTCGACTTGTGGAGCTTTATCTCGCTTATCCAACATCATCGATTTATTTATGTAGAGGATATTCGGTTGATTTTAGCACCAAGTAAAGGGGTCATTGTTTTCTTTTATTTTGTCATTTTTTACGATAGAATGTCAGTGTTTATAACAAAAGTCTTTCACCAATTGGTGCTTCCACGAATCCAATATCTCGTATATCACTGAATATTTGAGATCCCCAAAACAAAAAACGTTACAAGGTAAAACTATCGAGCAAATGGATAATTTAATACTTTTATTTTTGTTAGAAGCCCACAGTTTGACAAACGGATATGAGCTGCATTCTGTATATCTTTCGAGATTCATAACGAAGGCTCTTAAGAACGTCGTCGTTTGAAAGAACTTTTTGTCTTTCAAATCCACAAAAACTATCACAAAGCGGACATGGCTTAGTTTATTGCATTAGCAACAGTTCATTAAAGGAAAAAATCTATATTTATGCAATGACGGGTGCATTTTAACAGAAGGACGAAATCCTGTGTTTAAGTGATGTTTAACCCTTTACCCAACGAATCCCCCGCATCCGTCCGCGTAATTTGCAAATTCAGCAGCTGAAAAAATATTATTTTTCGAAAAATTTCAACAAAATCATATCATGTGACCCCTCTTTGGAACGAGCTCGTCGAGCTCGTTCCAAAGAGGGGTCACTTGCTATGGTTTTGTTGAAATTTTTTGAAAAAATTTAAAAAATTATATTTAAAATAATAAATTTTGAAATCGTCTGCGTTGGGTAAAGGGTTAACCCTTTACTTCGTGTTGGAAAAAAAATCACAGAGAAAAAACGTTTTTAGGTAGAATAAATGCTATGTTGGATAGGCGAGAGAAAGCACCGTCGACGAATTAGATGCTTATCCCGGGTGCACCGGCTTCCTCCACCCGTAAAACTATCTGCCACGAAGTGATCTTGGCTGTTGAAAATGTCGTTAGGCCCCAATAAAAAATAAAATATAATAATTTAAGATATCAACGGAGAGAAAATAATACTATTTTATTCAGAAAGAAATGGTACGTGTGGTGAAATGATGGCTCACGTGAAGAATACTGAGAATCTTTTGGGGTTTCAGTATAAGTTTTCGTCATTAATATGATTTTCAGTAGTATTTTAATGTGAGGAATGGAGTGGTAGAGTGTAGTGTTAAGACAATGGAGTGAAATTACATTATATTATAAACCTGATGTGAATCAGGGGTATATCATGGATGCTGCATAACATCCCTGTATTCCTTGACTTTCGAGTGGGTAATATATGAAAAAGAGCCGCCCTGACTCAGTCCCCTGTAATTTGCATGCCACTCTCTTCACCAAATATCAAACAGATGGCTGAAGTAATGTTGGGAAAGTTTTCTCTTTTTTTCTGACGTCAAGGTGTTTTATGTGAGTGTTTGCTACTTCTGCATGGTTCCAGTGTGACATTGGATTCAAGGAGTGGCCTTGAATTTGACTAATGACCATTCGAGAACTTGGAATCTTGTACAATGGGCAATGCGGCCTTAAAAAGCCTTGAATATTCACGAAATGAAAACGCCGACGAAGCACGTTATCATAACTATATTGTTTTATATGCCATAATGTGTGAAGATGTAGTCTGAAATAGGTCATTACCCCCTTCTCCCACTTCACTTTAAGTGAAGTGGGAGGATGGGGTTACGATCTGAGAGTTCTAGTTAGGACGTGTGCAGGTGGAGGCCTTATACAATTCTTGAATTTGGTTATTATAGGGTCTTGGGAAACGCCGAAAAATGTAAAAAAACAAACAAAACGCCTTGAATAGCCTTGAAGTTTATTAACTGGTAGAGTGGTGGAAGCCCATATTCGGGCTTTACTTTGAAGTGTCGGTACCAGTACTTAAAGGCTTCATATTTTGTGGATTTTGTTCATATCACCCTTGAAGTGAAATTATTTAGTCTGTTAGTATTTGCCTTGTTACAATTTATGGGAGAGTGCCTATTGGCACTCTCCCATAAATTGTAACGAGGCAAACATATGTCAACAAATTTTGATGACCAAAAATAATTGAGCACTCTACCAGTTAATAATAATAATAACTCTTTGGCCAGCCGCTGATTTGTCGCGGTCCTCATAAGAGAAGGCCATCATTCCCCCTGCACCCCACCCCCTCTTCCCCTCCTCTCCTCCCAGCATTCAGATATAAACTGCTTAATAGTGGGCCTCACTTCCTCTTTTTCAATTTCTTCAATAAGCATTCCTACCCTCTCCCTCGTGTCCCCCTTCAGCCATCTATCCTTTGTTTCTTCACCCCACTTCTGCATTATTCTTCCAGTAAATTTTATTCTATGAGGTATATACTGTGGGCATTCCAAGAGAAAATGTTCCAGGGTCTCCACTACTCCAGAGTGGCACATTTGGCATCCCTTTTCCCCATCTCTCCCAATTTTTCCCCGAAGCTCCAGTGATCTTGATCTCGGTTTGAACAGCAGTGACCCTCCAAAGGTGCCATCTAGGTACTTCTCAAAAGCTGGCTTTTCTTTATATTGTAACCCCTGCAGTGATCTTTTCACGCTAACCCCTGCTCGCCAGTTTCGATTGCAATCTTCCATGACTCTCTCTTTGACAAACCTTTTGCCTTCTTTCATTCCTACTTCTATGTTTGTGACCTCTATAGAGTAATTGTCCATTAGTTCCCTCACATGTTTTGACCACCCGTTTCTATACTAGAATTCCAAATGGTATCGAGCATCAATTTGCACCACCGGAGTAGTGGAAACTGATGACAGGAGTCCGAGAGGACCTCAGTATCCGTTATCCCGAAAACCTCCCAACTGCTTTCATACAGATGTGTACTTCGTCAGCGGCAGAGTAAAAATGTTGGTGTAGTCCGTTTATAATAAATGATTTTGGCAAATGACTTGGCGGGTGACTGGGCGAATGATCTGGCGAATGACCGGGCGAATGACAAGTTGGTGAGTTTTAAGTCAGTTTTTAATACTTGAATTTTATTAGTCATTTTCTGCATGAACCCTGTTCTGATAATCTGAAACATTGTATGACAGTCAGTCGAATATCTTTGTGAAAAGCAGACAGTTTGCACAAGCACACTGGGTTGGTACAGGTACCAACTCATTCCTATAAAGCACGCACTCGTTGTTACTGTATGATACAGCAGAGCAACATTTCTTTCCACCACAAAGTGCGACGCAATCTTCCTTCTTTGAACCGGGCACCTCTTCAATGAAAGGCATACGTGCAAAAACCACGTGACTCTCCAAACAAGAGTCATTGAGTCTGAATCTCACGGATGCCATATTGATGTCTTCTGAAAAGCATACAAAACTATATATTAATTTAATTCATTCGGTAAGTGAATATTTGTTCTGTCGGATCAAATTAATCGAAATTTTGGTTAAAAATTTAAAACATATTTTAGTAGTATAGAAGATCCCAGACGACCCTTTTTACCAGGACTTTTGGTGGAGCCGCCGGTGTTTAATTCCCATAGGAAACGGACTTTTGGTGGATCTGACACGAGACGTGTTTTATGCTCTGTCCAATTGAGTCTGGAAAGTGGTATACGCGCACTGCATGTATAGTATACTATGGTATGTATAATGATATATGTACACACAGTGCTCTGGGTATATAGTACGGATATGTGATGGAAAATTGATGGGGAGATGGGTTTGTTGAAAGTTTTCCGAGAAACGATTGCCGTTGCCAATAACGTCGTGACGCCATGATACGTACGCGACGTCATAGAGACGTTGACCGCATTTATTGTTCACCGTTCAATTCGACTCGACATTACGTTGTTCGGTCAGGATGTGTTGGGCTTCTCCCACTGGACCGATATGGTAGTGTAGTATGGGCGGTATATACCCCTGTAGGTCTTGTTACTACTGACCAACCTAAGGCTTCATATTATTCTATGGCTGGCGTTGGTAGTACAAAATGCTAGGCCAAGTGGTATTGCGGTGGAGGGGGGGGGGGGGGGAGGGCGTAATGCATGATTGTCCAGTGCGGTTGTATATGATGTATGGTGTATACCCTAAAAGCCTAGTGTTAGCTCTTAGAACTTCTAATCCCCCAAATGCTTTATAATAATCTATGAGTGGTATAAGTAATACGTAATGCTAGGGTAGAGGTGTTGTGGGGTGGGGTGAGGGTGATGCATGGTTGTTTAGAAGGGCATTGTAGGATGTGCGGTCTGTATCCTCGCTGGTTCAAAGTTAGCCTTGGTACTAATGATTCTCTCAAGGCGTTATACTGTCCTACAGTTGGTATAGGTAGTACTAATGCTATACCATGTTGTATTGTGAGATGGGTATGGGGTTTGGCATGGTTATCAAGTGCGGTGGTTCAGTGTGAACAGTCTGTACCCCTGTTGGTCTATTGTTAGGCCTTGGTACTACTTATCTATCGAATGCATTATCCTATGACTGGTATGGGTAGTAAGTAATGAAATGTCAGGCGGTATTGTAGGGTAATGCATAGTTGTCTAGTGCGGTAGTATAGGATGTACGGCCCATACCTCTGATTGTTCAGTGTTAGCCCTAAGTACTATTGACCCACTGAAGAAGTTATGCTGTCTTACGATTGGTATAGACAGTGCGTAATGCTGGGCCAAGGGGGTAATGTATGGTTGTCTAGAGCAGTAGTATAGGGTTTACGGTCTGTACTCATGGTGGTCTGCGGGTTAGTCTTTGGTATTACTAATCCATCGAATGCTTTGTATTATCTTATGACTGGTATAGGTAGTGCGTAATCCTAGGCCAGCCGGTATTGCGAGATAATGCTCGGTTATCTAGTATGATAGTACAGAATGTACGGACTGTACAACTGTGGGTTTTCATTGTTAGCTCTTTATACCCCTAACCTACTTAAGGCGTTATACTGTCCTACAGTTGGTATGGGTAGTACGTAACGCCAGGCCATGTAGTGTTGTTGGCTGTTACGGTAGTATAGGACGTACCTTGTTGATCTACTGGTCTTGCGATGTGTTAGGGGTATGTTTTGTTGTCTAGTACGGTAGTATGGGATGTACCGTTGGTACCCTGGCAGTCTACTGTTATCCCTGAGTACTACAAAACCACCCAACGGTTTGTACAACCCCATTGGTAGTTCGCAGTACTAGGTGATGTTATTGTGTGGTGTGTATTTGGTTTCTAATATCGCAGTAGAGTATAGGTGGTGGTATGGACATTCTAACACTTGGTCGAGGGTAGAGGTCGTGATCTGAGATACCTATCAAGTCCGTACTAGTACTACAAGTCAGTCTTAGAATGTCCATGGATGCAATGTGATGTTCTTTAACTTACAGAGATATACATATATTCTTTCGACCTCCGGTTAGAGATATTCCAATCAAATAGTATTTAATTCACATTGAAACGATCAAGATAATAACACAATTGGTGGGACTACGTGGCAGTGGAATCATAAACGCACAGCTGTGGTGAGTCTTCATTTAGAATGATAAAGTAATTAAAGATTCGCTCAAACTAAGCATCGATTGAGAAACATTTCTTGCGCTGATGCACAGAAAATGAATGTTTGTGATATTTTTAGTTTCAGTCGTCTTGATCATTTCAGTTGGTCGAAAAAACGAATCTACGTTTCGCTTTTTCGATCGATTAAAAGATCCCTGACGATAAAATCTAAACATAGGCGATGGACTATTTGTGGACTAGACTGGTGTCCGGCCATAACAGCGTCTAATTTTTTACAGAAACAGACCGATGGCTTGAAATCTTGGTGTAAACCACTGAATAACTTATCTAACATTTGACCTTGTGAGCTTTAAATGAAAAATGATTTTCTTACCAAATGTCATCATGCAGACACAGCTGGCTACAGTATTACAATAATAGTCGTGCATTTTCATCGATTCGGAGCGTACGATCATCATGCAATGTGCCGCACCAGGTGAAGTTTCCTGTCCAATATCCCAGTTGAACCAAGTAACCAGATCCCCATTCTCAAATTTCCACTCTCCTGTCTTGGCTACGTCATTCATTCCAATAAATATATACTCGGTTTCACCCGGAATCCTGCAAACAACAATGTAAATATAGTTTTGTTGTTGTTTT
Source organism: Pictodentalium vernedei (assembly GCA_031216915.1). Lineage (NCBI taxonomy): Eukaryota > Metazoa > Mollusca > Scaphopoda > Dentaliida > Dentaliidae > Pictodentalium > Pictodentalium vernedei. Next base: position 40,646,054 of record CM062291.1, on the reverse strand, counting down.
TTTTATTCGCTTATCCCTATACAAATGGGTAGCTGGAACATCAGCGAAAAACGTCGCAAATCCACGTGCCTCTCTCAATATGGCGTTAAGTCAATCAACGCGACAGCGCCGCCCAGTTGATGACGTTTGATGACGTTGAAGCTATTATGCTCTCAATCTGATCCTCTTTTTCAATGCATATCGCGGCTTCAATAGGAAACTCCTTCAATCCATGACGTTTGATTACGTGATAGCTGTTACGCTGTGACTATAGTCACAGCGTAACAGCTGTCACTTCATCAAACGTCATGGTGTTTATTTGACACGAAAACTAGTTACACGGTATCAATCTCAACACTTTTTGTCAATTTATTTATTCATGTTTAACGACACTTTCGACAGGCAGGGTCGCCTCGTATTGGACATTTTTTGCGGGCGAAGGAAGCCGGAGTACCCGGAGAGAACCACCGAGCAACGGCGAGTAACTCGTCAGACTCCCCAACTCCGCGCAAGCAGGGTTACCATTGGTTGCTAAGTGTCAAGTGCACCATCGACGTGCAGTACGTCTTAGTACACGGCGTCACCGTGTCTCCACGTGGGCAATCGGGATGAAGTGCCCAAGGTTACAATGCAGTTACCCCTGGCGGGGATCGAACCGTGGACCTATCGATCTGAAGTTTAATGCCGTAACCACTGGGCCACCGCGCCCTCTGCGATTCCATCATACATTCATCTGGATATTGAGCGACCACATCCTTGACATCCACTTTAACCCATTACCCAACTTAACGGCCAAAACCGGCCAGCGCTATTCTCAAAAATCGTCAATTCATTAGTTTATCATTTTTTGTCTCAAAAAATTAGGTTATGACTCCTCTTTGGAATGAGCTCTTCGAGGGGTCATAAACTATGTTTTTGAGACAAAAAATAAAAAAAAAAATAGTTATTCAAGAATTTTGTTTGCAAGTGTCGTCTGCTTTTCATGTTAGGTAAAGGGTTAAGTATCCCCATCTAACAAGCAACTAACGCTCGGTATCACTTTCTCATAGTATGCTGCGCCGTTTCAAGAACTGTGATTTTTTAAACTCTTTGCGTAACGCGAAATGCAGACTACACTTGCAAAAACCAAATTCTTCAATAACTATTTTTCATTCGATTTTTTTGCGTCAAAAACATAGCTTATGATCCCTTAATGGAACGATCTCATTGAGCTCGTTCCAATGAGGGGACAAAAATGAAAAAATAATGCAAATTAAACGGTGATTTTTGAGAATAGCGCTGCCCATTATATTTATATTTATTTATGTATTGGTGTTTAAGGTCAACATATCGCGTAAGAAGTATTCCGCAGGGAGACAGCATGGCCAGATTGTCTGTCTTCCTGTAACAGTTGTCTCCCACAATTATTGTATGCAACGTTTTAAACCAGACTGTCAGATGATGTTTCATTCAATATATTTTCAAGTCTAGGCTAGTATGATGGGGGAGGGCGGGGGAGAAACATGACATGACATGGAAGTCGTGCCTTGATTTACCTGGTAGCTCGCTGCGAAATATCTCCCATCCTGACAGCGACAGTCCATTGTGTCTTCAATAAACTTTCATTACTGTGATTTCTCGGGGCAACCAGACCAATGTCTGGAATACGTTGGTGGTGCAATAATAATACAAATATTGATATTAATATAAACATAGAATAAACTATAGTGTTTTCAAGTAAAAAAAATATTCTACGAGTAGGATTAAGAATGAAACCGACGAGCCTCTGGCTCGTCGGTTTCATTCTTAATCCTACGAGTGGAATAAACATTTTACTTGAAAACACTATACGTTTATTTTGTTTATCCCATAAATCATTTACAGGGCAGTCGCTTCGAAATCGTGCTGTTACTCGCTGCAAAATACTGCGAGAAGTGAGGAGCACATTGGTCCAATTCGATCGACAAGCAAAACTTCCAAAAATAAACAAGGGGCAGTGATACATTTCTGTCTAAAAATAATTCCTCTTCAAACTTGAGCTAAAGTTGCAGAAATGCTTTATTAAATGAACAATGTTTATCTTTCTTATTTTCGTTGTTTATTGTCTTTTGTTTTGTCGTCGATTCAACTTGAGTTTTGTAAACAAAGCAGACGACACGTGCATTTGTTTATTTACACTTTCCTAATTTGGAAGATGGAACATCACGCCTTTCGCAATCGAACTTGTGAGCATTCCAAAGCTTGGTTTCGATTGATTTACTTTGTGTTTTCTTTGTTTATTGTTGTTCGCTTTACTGTTAGAGTTGAAATGTGTCATATATTCTAAAACTAAACATTTCAGCGACGGTCAACGTTTGATAAACTATAAACGTCGGTTCATTATGTCTCCCACAAACGTAAAACACGTCATGACAACACGAATGCGGTAGAGTTCAGAAGTCAACAAGTCCGTCTCCACTATAGGAATAAATTCTTTCAGTGTTAAACGTACGGGGAAAATTTATCACCCTACTAGGCGAATAAAGCAAAAAATTATTCGAGGCTTCTCTTGTTCGAATAAACGGCCATTTATGGGATAAATATCAATATTAATACCACCATCAACATCAATATCAGTTTAGGGGGATCCATTCAAAGTTTCCTGAGTGGTAAATGCAGTTTAGCCAGACGTGGATAAGCTGGACTGATTTTTTTATTTTTATGGCGTAAAGAGTACATTGTAACCCAACAAATCCAGGGACTACAATCGGGACAATATGGATTATTACAGTGAACATTGTCTGAGTATAAAGACACTAATTTTTTTAACATATTTCTCTCGGTTATATTTCTGATATTCCTAACCAACTCGTTCCAGAATTTAGGGTACATATTTGTCGGTAAATAATCCAATGATTTGGTTCGTGTTTTTTATATGAAGGAGGCCACTTCTTCTGTTCGACCTTCCAGAAGGATTATCAGTTAGCTTAAAGTAATTTTTAAATGAAACGGGCAGGTTTTCATGATACCAATCAAATACAAATCAGCAAGAGTCAAGTTTAGAAAGGTCAGTTACTTTTAGTATTTTATTTTTTTTAAAAAAGGGTCTGTATGCGTGTTATACCTTTTGTTATTTATAATACGCACAGAGTGTTTCTGCAATATCATTAGATTCTTTACGGTTCTGGCGTTTCCTTATATGTTTATTCCATATGTCAGATGGGTATGGATTAAAGAGAAATACAGAGTTTTTATCGCATCCTGTGGGAAAATGGTTTTTACTTTGTTGAGGGCAAAATTGGCACAGGTTATTTTGGGGCAAGGATGGGATGCACGGTATTTATACGATAGGTTATCATCGATGAAATTCCCTAGAAATTTGAGAGATTTTTTTTGCATTTTCAGAACCCACTCTTTTTATCTCCTGTCCATTTATAAGAACATTGTATGAAAGTGTGGCAAATTTCGACTTATATGACGGGTTAATTAAAATGTAATTTGTTTTCGTGGCATTTAAGACTAACTGGTTGGCCCAGCATCACTCGAAGAGGTTTTCGTGTCCTTTATTTAATAATGGAACTATATTGTTTGGGTCACTCCATCACCATGGAGCTGTCCCCGCAATATGACTGCCCGCGAGAGTCAAAACCCCACCATCTAACGCCCACAATGAAGGGTAGTATGGTGTAACTTTCGATCTACCCAACCAAATGGAACGGATTATGTACATGCTATACTACTTTCAATGAAAACAGTCCTGCAATCGACAGGACACTTTACCCTATTGCTGAAATATTTGTACTGTTTACTGACGCGATTAGTGAATATGTAGATGTATATTATTTGTGATATACGTACTCTGGCATGCCCATCATAAATTGTCTGTCAAAATCATCCTCCATCCTGAACAATTCGGCACCATAACTTTCGCAGCTAAGTTTTGAATCTGTGTAGTTCATATACGTTTCCATTATTTTAATGCATCTGTTTTTTCTTGAGTCGAGCGTCCATCCAGGAGAACATATATCTGAAAAGCAACAATTCGATTCAATTCAATATTTATTTTGCAATAAATGCACCTTAATAGCATACAATAAATTGGAAAGCACATGCGAGTTACAAATAGTGATACAAATTATAAACAATATGTATTGATTATATGGTACAAACAAGCCTGAAAATAAGCAATCTGTCATTTGCAAAATGAGGTCCCCAGAAGGTGAATTTGCTGATGCTATCCCAAAAACAGCTGGCCTATTTATCCTCTGGGTTCCTCTTTTTGTTTAGGTTTGAGACCTCGGATTCAGATTGAGGTTCACAGAGGGTAAATTTAGTGATGCTACCCTGCTGTGCAGGGTAGCATAACCAAATTTACTCGCTGGAAACCTCATTTTGCAGATGACAGTCTGCTTATTATCTAACTTGGGTACAAAAATTACAAGGAGAGGGCATAGCCAGATTGTCTGTCTACCTGCCATCTCCTTAATGCAAATCGGATTTATATCCTCGAGATCTGGAAATCACAAAAGAAATAATTTGCCTCTTTTAGTAAATATTACTACTTACTCTAATAAAATGGGGCAACAAATTGTGTGTTTGGTACCCTTTAAATATTCCAGAATAACACGACTTCTGGTAGCGCAAGTTTCGGACCTCATTTTTCTTCATAACGATTTAGGCAACGCCTCTAAGGGTGGTATTATAGCTCGAAATATGTATGATTTTCTCAGATGTGCTCTGTAATTATGAAGATGACGGTCATTGTTTTTTTAGAAGTCTGATTGATCTGTTTTGTCTGCTTTCTACTAGTTTGTAGACCGTAATTGATCTATTACGCAACCTAAATAGCAGACGACACTTTGCGAAATATTTCTTGAATACCTAAATGTTTTCATTTGTGTCTTAAAACATAGCTTATGACCTCCCTCGTTGGAACGATCTCAAAGAGATCGTTCCAACGAGGTGTCATAAGATATGTTTCCAGACAACTAATTGGGAAGTTCATATAATTTGTACAGCATTTATGAATAGCGCGGGTCGGTTTTGTCTGTCACGTTGCGTAAATGGTCTTAACTAACGTGAGTTGTGTGATGACACATGCTTTATTTTACGTGTGTATATTATTAACCCCCTCTCCCACCTGATTTATCAACAAGAAAACAAAATAATCAACAAAGTATATGCGAAGGCAATCAAAACATTGAAGGCCACGAGAATGTCATTCAAAAGGCTTTCATTTGTTTCCGAAATTGGTGCCACTGAGCACCAGAGCTCGATTTTACAAATCGCGATACGTGGACAACATGATTTCTGTTCCCTTCTGAAAATTATCAGGAAAGACTCCGACATCTTATGAATTAGTGTACGGAAGAGGAAGAAACACGTTCACCCCTCAATGGGGAGTAACCTTGAGTCCTTCATATCATCATCTGGGTATTTAAAGATAGACAATGCCTCCAAGGGTGTTGTTATAGCTCGAGATATGCATGATTTTCTCGGACGTGTACACGGATGCTGTGATTATGATACTGACGGTCATAGTTTGGGCCCTGCGAAACTTCGAGATTCTATTCGATATCGAATCTTTGGTTGGTAGTCGGTTGGATTCGAAATCGGATGCCCGATTCATTTTCCTTCGAATCCTTTCACTGGAATTTCGCTTGGTATCAGTCATCTTCGTCGTCTCACAAAACGTACAGCTGAGATTGAATTAGTACATAAATAATCGTCCCGTGAGTTCCAATGTGTTCTATGTGCCAGCAGGCACATAGAACACATTGGAACTCAGGGGACGTAATGTTGAAAATAAAGACTGAGTGTAATTTCCTCCATATTAACAGAAAACAGCTGTACCCATGTCACCATCCATGCTAATTCCAGTTTCACTAGCCACCATCACTGCTTAGAGCAGATTTAAAGTTCCCGAGCAATATCGACGATAGCCTCACGGTTGCTAGCGGCTAGGCCCGAGCAGTGTCCAGTCCATAACTTTCATCCGTTTCTATTTTTGAAATAAAATCCTATCTGGGTAATATTCGAAATAGATTATGATAATGTTGCTGGAATATTTTATCAGTCGGGACTTCAAGACGCCTGTATTCGATTCGAGGTTCGATTCGATTTCGAATGGTAGACTCGATTCGATTCAAGATTAGTTTCGAATCGAAAATATGTGATTCGCAGAATCCAAGTCGTAGTTTGGGTTTGGAAGTTTGATTGATCTGAATTGTTTGCGTTCCCCTAGGTTGTGTGTAGACAGTAGTCAATCCTTTACGCAACCTAAATAGCAGACGATACTTGCGAAATATTTGTTGAATACGTAAATATTTTCACCTTTGCCCTAAAAACATAGCTCATGAGTGCTAATTGGAACGAGCTTTACGCGATATATTTCTGGACAACAAAGTGAAAATAGTAATATAATTTGTGTAGCATTTTTGGAGCCGAGTTATTTATTTATTTATTTATTTATTTATTTATTTATTTATTTATTTATTTATTGGTGTTTAAGGTCACACATTTCTGCACAATGACTAATCATGACCGCGACAGTTTTACGGGTGAAGGAAGGCGGTGTACCCGGAGAGAACCACCGAGCAACGGCGAGCAACTGTAAGCTCCCCAACATACTAACTCCACACAAGCAGGGTTAGCATTGGTTGAAGACATTGCACCATCGGCGTGCAGTACGCCTTAGTACACAGCGTCACCGTACCTCGACGTGGGCAATGGGGTGAAGTGTCTTGCCCAAAGACACAACGCGGTTGCCGCAGGTGGGATTCGAACCCATGACCTCTCGGCTTGCAGCCTGCACATCTACCAGCTGAATCACCGCATCCCCTTTGGAGCCGAGTGCCCACCCTGGAGAACCTACATCTGAAAAAAAACCAAGATAATGTGATGAGTATTCTGTGAATATTTGATCATTCCCAAGTAATAATAACTCTTTGGCCAGCCGCTGATTTGTCGCGGTCCTCATAAGAGAAGGCCATCATTCCCCCTGCACCCCACCCCCTCTTCCCCTCCTCTCCTCCCAGCATTCAGATATAAACTGCTTAATAGTGTCCCTCACTTCCTCTTTTTCAATTTCTTCAATAAGCATTCCTACCCTCTCCCTCGTGTCCCCCTTCAGCCATCTATCCTTTGTTTCTTCACCCCACTTCTGCATTATTCTTCCAGTAAATTTTATTCTATGAGGTATATACTGTGGGCATTCCAAGAGAAAATGTCCCAGGGTCTCCACTACTCCAGAGTGGCACATTTGGCATCCCTTTTCCCCATCTCTCCCAATTTTTCCCCGAAGCTCCAGTGATCTTGATCTCAGTTTGAACAGCAGTGACTCTCCAAAGGTGCCATCTAGGTACTTCTCAAAAGCTGGCTTTTCTTTATATTGTAACCCCTGCAGTGATCTTTTCACGCTAACCCCTGCTCGCCAGTTTCGATTGCAATCTTCCATGACTCTCTCTTTGACAAACCTTTTGCCTTCTTTCATTCCTACTTCTATGTTTGTGACCTCTATAGAGTAATTGTCCATTAGTTCCCTCACATGTTTTGACCACCCCGTTTCTATATTAGAATTCCAAATGGTATCGAGCATCAATTTGCACCACCGGTTGTCAGGCAGGTTTCTCAAGTAGTTAAAGTAACACAGTTTTCCCAAATCTACCCTGTCCTTGATTTTCATCCACCCAAGCTCCCCCCTTACTGCTTCCAAAGCTGCAGCATTACTCGACCCTGTTATCCATCTGCCGGCATCATTCTGAGTACTTTCCAACTTCTTAATAACGGTTTGGTTTAATGGAATCACGTCCGTGCCATACGTTATACTCGGTAAACCCACCCTCTCCCACAGTGTTTTCCCCACAAAGACCTTATTGAAACTATTTTTCCCTAAAAGTTTTAGTTGGTTCAGAATTCTTTTCCCCTTCAGAATCAGTTTGGCTGAGTAATTTCTGTACACCCCTCTTCCCGTTATATTTATGCTTACCCCTAGATACTCATACTCTCCCGTTTCTCCTACAGTGATTTGTTTGCTTTCCCCTTCGGGGATTGAGAATTCCCCCACTCTCCATCTCTTCGTCATATCCACCTTGCGTCCAACGGGTATTACCTTGCTTTTATTTTCATTTAGTTCGAGCCGCCAAGTGTTCCCATATCTACCAACAATTTCCAGCAGTTTCTCTAGCCCCTGTTCAGTTCTAGACATTAACACCATGTCGTCCGCAAAGAATAAGCCTGATATCTTTATGTCTCCAACATTTACCCCCTCCGCACTCTGAATTAGTTCGTCCCCTAAATCTTTAACATACAATGCAAACAAAATCGGTGAAAAGATACACCCCTGCTTGAGGCCTATATCCATAGGGACTCGTTTTGTAGTGATACTCCCTAGACTGAGTTGGCTTTGCACATCTGTATACAGTGCTTTCATGATTCCCACAAAGTCACCCCCCAGTCCGATGCCCTCGAGCTTTCGCCACATACCTTCCCTCCACACTCGGTCGTACGCTTTTTTCACATCTAGAAATGCCAGAAACATCTTTTTCTTTTCAGCCTTTGTTGATTCTATCAGTTGGGTGAGTGTAAATAGGTGATCAGTGACTCTTCGTCCTTTCCTGAAACCATTTTGAATTTCTCCTAAAAAACCTTTCTCTTCAATAACTTCCTCTAGTCTACTGTATATGACCTTACAGAATACTTTTCCGATGTTACTACTAACTGATATCCCCCTATAGTTATCTAGAACTTCCTTATCCCCCTTTTTGTGTATGAAAGACACCTTACTTTCCCTCCAGTCTCTGGGGACCTCTTGCTTTCGCAGAGCCAGGTTGAAAAGGTTTGTCAGGACTTCAATAAGTGCCTCCCCTCCATTTTTGAGGAATTCGTTCGGAATTTCATCAGTCCCTCCCGCTTTACCATTTTTTAATTTCGAGACCACGTTCCGCACTTCTTCTGCCGTTATTTCGCTACATACACGATTGGATAGGTTCTCCTCCACCAGTGTATTTCTTTTTGGTGGGGACCCACTGCCCCATCGCCTATCGTTTATCTTTTCCCAGTGCTTGACTAACTCTGAAGCGATACGGCCTTTATCTTCTGTACTTTCCCCATCCACTTTGATACTCTGCACACTACTTTTCCCCCGTTTATTTACCCAGTTCCAAAATACGTTTGAGCTCGAACCCCCCGTTTTCTTTATTGTTCTGGCAAGACTGCAATTGCGCTCCTTCCTATTATTATTCTTTATCTCATTCACCTTTCTCCGTGCCAGTTCATATTCTCCTTTCATTAGTCTCGTGTCATTGTTATCCACCCCTTTAAGCTTCCTACTTCTTCTGTAAGCAGCGCATTTTACCTTCCTTTCTTTTATAGCCTTTTTCAGTCCCTCGTTAACCCTGTATCCAAGCTCTCTCGTTGGGACCCTCACCCTTCCTATACAATCCTTCCCTGCCTCTGTTAGGCTATTTACTATGCCATCTGAAATACTCTGGACATTTGCATCCCTAGGTATACATTCAAGATTTGGTTTTAGTTTTTCCCGAAACTGCTTCCAGTCGGCTCCTTGTTTTAGTCCCCAAACTTCCTTGAAGGTATTTCTGTCTCTATTCGTCTTTTTGCCCATAATCTTAACTGTTATCAGGTTGTGATCACTACCCAAGTCATTTTTTCCCTCGTCATCTATTTCTACATCTATAACCTCCCTCCATACGCTAATGTCAGTGAGTATATAATCAATTATTGTTTTCTTATCGTTCCTCTCCCAGGTCCATTTACCCTTACATTTCGCATCCCTGTTCAGGATCTTTAAACCAAGCTCTTTTGATAGGTCCAACATCTTCCTCCCATTCGTGTTAATTTTCCTATCACCTCCCTGTATGCCCTCCTCCTTATCCCCGATGTGCCCATTGAAGTCCCCCATTAGGACAATACTGAACCCTCTGCTTCCAAGCTCTGTGATATTCGATCTAAGAGTTGTATATATTGAATCATTCCACTCGGGCTTACTTCCCTCCACTGCTAAGTATACAACACCAAGGGCAACACTCCTGCTTCCTAACTTGATTTTTGCCCAGACTATTTCGTTGGATACTGGAATCTGAGTCCTTGCTTCTGTGAGATCTGTAATCAATGAGGGCTGTAATTCCTCTTTAGCGTAGATGCCAACACCCCCACCCCGTTTCTGACCCTCAGTTCGCCCAACTCCTATCCACACGCAACCCTTCATCTGATCAACCCGCTCATCCCGTCGTATCCACGTCTCACTTAGACCCATTATATCGAAGTCTCCTTCGTCCATCATTGTTGATATTTCGCTTACTTTCTTGTGCAGACCCTGGATGTTGCAGTACCCAAACTTAATGAATCTTTGTTTTTTTGTCATCACTGGCACATTATTATAACCCTGGTATGTCCCTGTATTGTGCATGTTTGTTGTTCTTCCTAGGTTCCCATCATTTGTGCCCCTCTGGGTTATCGGCTGTGGTCCCCTACCCCCCTTTCCTCCAAAAAAGGCCCAGTCACCTGTAAAATTTTTTGGCCCAACAGGTCTGTACCCATCCTACTTAAATGCAATCCGTCTCGCCCATACAACTCTCCTTGTCCCCAGAATGAATCCCAGTGGTCAATGAAATGTATTCCCAAGTCTTTGCAGTGCTCTTCCAGCTCCTCGTTTAGTGCCATAATCCGCGAGTTCCTCTCATTCCCACCACCCATAACGGGGAGCACCCCTGAAACGATGATCCGAGCATTCCTGCTAAGTAGCTTACTAATTAGGTCCTTGTATGTGTCCACCAAACGAACTGATTTCCTCTCCCTGATGTTATTGGACCCCACATGTAATACCACTACCGGATCAGGCCCCGACCCAGCTACAATACCGTCCACTCTATCCCTCAGGTCCTCCACTTTAGCCCCCGGAAAGCACAGAACTGTTCTATTTTGACTGTCCGGACCACAGACAACCTTGTCGATCCCCCGAACTATGCTACTTCCCGCAACCACCAACTTACTTTTGGCCCTCGCCCTATTTATCTCCTCTAGTCTCCTATTGTTTACAGCGTCCTCTTCCTCTCCAACAGCCCCACTCGGAATCAATATCGGTATCGGTATCTTTGACCTAGGATTACTCCTATCCTTGTCCCTCCGTCTCTTTCCAGGCCCTGAACTACCTGGACTGCTCCCCTGGTCTTCTCCGGATCCCTCCTCCTTTTTCCTGGCCTAGACCCCAAGCTACTATCTGTCGCAACTACCTCCATCTCCCCCTCTGTCTCTTCCGAATCGAGCACATCAAATCTGTTTCTGGTGCTGCACTCCCCACTGCCTTTGGACTTTACACCCCTATCTACCTGCTTCTCTGACCCCCCTTTCCTACCACTTTTGATAGTCCACGCCAAACGCTTTACAGCATTGCTCCGGCCTGGGCCCCCCTCATCTGTCCTACGTACTTTTCTAGCAGCCCCCACCTCATTACCTACCTCATTCACATCAAAGGTTCTACCCCCATGTTTCCTCTTAGAACCACCGACAACCTTCCATCCTTCTCGGAAAGCTACTTTCACAGGCGTAACTCCAGACAGCCCCGCCCTACCAAGTTTTCCCTTCAGCTCAGCAATCTCCCCCTCAAACTTAACAATTGTGAATGACTTCTTATGACGCTAGGTTTTGATCTTCACTTTTCTTCATACCAAATTGACAACACATCTAGGGTGTTTGTTATGGATCGAAATATGCCTGTATTAGAAAGCGAGTGATATTAAATATTTAGATGCGATGGTGTTAACTGGGGCTTCACAGTATGTCCAATATAACTAGCTCATATGTTGTAACCGACTTGTCAGAGACGGTTGTTTTCTCAGACAAACAAAAAGACGCACAAACAGCTCTCAACTCTTATTGTCATTTCTTGGTTAAACCAAATGAGCTGCTTTCCATTCTTGCAGATACATTTGAACAAGAGCCCGTCGAATCACGATGTTTCTCTCGAATCGAATCAGTTTGGTTCGAAACCGAATGCACTTTACAATTGTTACGGATTTCAAATGATACCCTCGACATACTGGTGCTGTTTATCTCTGACGTGAATACGAATCAATAGGCATACTGGACTATCAGAAAACTGGTATTATTACCACTATAGCGGGCGTTCCCTAGTACATTAACAACGTTTCACAAGGCATTACAAGAATGTAACACTCAACTTAAAAAGATCACTTGACGTGTCGGGCCGTTAATGAGTGAAAACTCTCATTAACAGCCCGACACATCACGTGATTTTTGTTCCTTGCTGTCGTTCACTCGGAAATGTAAATGGCTTCAACTTGTAAACAGTATGATTTTATTTAAATTATTAAATATGTAAAATGTCGAGTAAAGTTAGCCCTATAAGAACAAGCAGCTGTATATATGTAAATAAGTCTGTATACATTGTAATCCTTTATTCCTGACTTAAAAGCGGAAAGCATCAGGTCTGTTTTTAAGTTTTCTAACTTCGTGGCAATTGAAAGCGTACCAGTGTCGATCATGTGATAATCATGTGACACCAATTTGTTTGACAACAGACGATATTGTCATCTCGTCCCCGGAGTTCCAATGTGTTCTATGTGCCAGTAGGCACATAGAACACATTGGAACTCAGGGGATGATCTGTGGAATTTGAAAACTTTAAAAATGCCATGCAAGATACAGGGTCAAAACTTTCTCAGACTCCCAGTGGTAATAATAGTAATAACATGACATTGTCGAGCCTTGTGGTTTATTAACGGCCCAACAGGTGTGAATAACAGCCTTCAGCTTATTAACGGCCCTCGACTTCGTCTTGGGCCTTTTATAAGCTGTCGGGCTGTCATTCACACCTGTTGGGCCGTTAATAACCCACAATGCCCTCCAAAGTCATGTTATTGTTATATTAGAAAATTGGTATTAGAAAATTAGTATTGGTAAAGAGGTCTTTGGGTGGCCTGCGTGATAAAGAGAGGCCAGGTTTTGAAGAGTACCTTGACGGCACCTTTGGGGGGGTCACTGCTGTTCAAGCTGAGGTCGCGATCCCTGGAGCTGAGGGGAAAAATTAGGAAAGACGGTGAAAGGGAGTGCCAGATGTGTAACTTGGGCATGGTGGAGACCCTGGAACACTTCCTTCTAGAATGCCCAAAGTATCAGTCTAAAAGAATGAGATTCACTGGGAGTATATTGGGGAAGTGGGATGGGAGAATGAAGGACATGTGGTTAGGGGGAGACTCAAAGGAGAGGGTTAATATGCTAATCGGAGAGATTGGGAAGAATGGGGCAAGGGATGTCATCAAGCAGTTCGTCCCCGAATGTTGGGAGGAGAGGAGAAGCGTGGGAACAGGGAGGCAGTTGGGAGTTCAGGGGTAACCAAGGCCTTCTCGTCCGAGAACCGCGACAAATCAGCGGCTGGCCAAAGTGTTATTATTATTATTATTATTATTTGGAAAAAAGGTTTCACAAGGATGGTCGAAGAAAAAGCATATATCACCCCTTGAGTGCAACAAGTCGCCATCTGCAATGCCAAAGCATTGCAGATGGCGCCTCGTTGCACTTAACGGATATATTATGCAAACGAGCCATAACGCAATCTCCACTATCGCTTCAAGTGTCATTTTTTATGAATGTTTCGACTGAATTAGTGCTATCTAGTTAGACTGTATATGTTCCATCTTACTCATCAGACAACTGCAGGTTGTGTTGTTATCTTCAGAAAGTCGAGAATAAAGAATGAAATCCAAATCTCTCCAGGATTCGATTTTTTCTAATAAACGAGATGGTTTCGAAACGAATCAGTGACAAGATCCGAAATCGAATCGAATCTCGAACGTTCGCCGGACCCTAATTTGAACAGATGATGTTTCAAGCGAATTTTATTATTTTGGGCGCACAAATACCGTTTATAAAATCGCTATTTTGCGGCAAGTTGTGATGAAAGAAGTTTAAGTTTCTGTTTCTGTTTTGTAAACTATGGGTCAAAACTTGACGTTTTTGTCAACCAGCCTAAAGATGTTACACTAATGATGTGATGCAAGCGTTGCACACGATGCAATAAAATAGAAACACTTTTTCTCGGTTTTGAACTTTGACACAGTTTGACACCTGATTGCCTGACGCATAGTCTTATACAGTGGAAAAGACGCAACCGTTTACAGCAATTTGACCAGCGTGTAAAGTGAAACACAACAACCTTTAATAAGTTTAACGCAGCGAATGACTCCGTCAAAAATGCGTTCCGTTGTGGCTGTTGGATAGGCGTGTTGGACAGGACAACGAGGTAATGTCATAGCAGTGTAACACCTACTGCACCTTGTCACGAGGTGTTACAAGCGTCACTATACTGTCACTGTGCAAAACGTGATCCCAAAACATAACCACACATGTCGCGGTGTTCTGGTATTTAAACAGGAACACGAGCAACAGTTTCCGTGTTATTGAGACTGCCATGTCGCAGAAACGTTGGCGTGTCTGGTTCTCACAACAAAAGTGTATCTGATCCTGAAACAAATTGTTGCAAACCGTTGTTAACGCTGTGAGTCCAATCCTGCACATTTAACAGTTTTCAATCTCCGCTTTGGGACATTAGACGTTTAAAATGGCGTTTGCTTGTTTATTCCGAAGGTTCCAGTAACCTTATTTATCCTCGATAGCCCAAACATTTGCCAAACCGTGTCCAAAGGGTCCGACAAGAACGACACCGCGGACTTCTCGTCGCCTCGCGAACATTTCCATTCCAGACAACGTCTTCACGATCCAAATGCAACTTTTAACACAGTTAGCACGAGTAAAGCTATGTTTTGGATACATGCCCGTGGGCTACGGTTAAAGACAATGTACAAACCTACAATTGGGGTTATTGTCTGAGCGCCACCATCTGGATATTTCATTACACGGGTATACGATAGTGATAGTTGTATGTTACACTCTGTACATAGTGGTTTATCCATTTCCGGGTATCTTTTTTCGACGACAATGTTCCAGTTGGAGGTATTATCAACGTCATTATTTTAAACTTAGCTCTTCTGGCACGGAATAGTCTGAGAAACAGAATTTCCAAAGCGTAACATTTTTCGGGAATCTCTTACCAAAACATAGGTTATTAGACTAACGCGTTATAATTTTAAAAAACCTTTCGAGTGATCTCATTGAATGTGTTTTTTCTCAGAAGAGGATAATGATTTTATATATATATATAGTTTATGTATGTATTTTTGTGCATTTAGTAGGATTTTTTTTTCTTGGGGGGGGGGGGGGAATGTTTAGTGATTTCTGTAGATTTTCCAGTCAAAACAATGTATCCTAAATTATTAGAAACTATGTGATATCGTCCAGTTAACACATAAAGGTGTCACCTGCAATGCTAACGCATTGCAGGTGACACCTTTATGCGTTCACAGTACGATAACGTTGTTCTCGGATAGAATAGAAATCGCGAACGAAACTTAGGAATACGTAGATGTTCGATTAATAGTACTCGGAAATGGACACACATAGCTGGCTAAAATGTCTACCGCGGTCTGCCGTGCTGTCGCACCAAAAGTGTTTAGAAAAGTATTATCATTTGATCGCATCGCGGAAACGTTCGCATTGCGTTGAGTGTTTTAAACTTTTGGAAAAAGAAGTATTCTGAGTCTTTTTATAACTTGACAGATTTTCATTCTTTTCGTAATTTTCTTTTTCGTGTGAGCAAAAGCTATCTATCATATGTGAGAAGTTCTATTTGTATTGTGTGAAATTCCGGTGCTCATCATTTTGCGAGAGAATTCATTACACGTAGTCAATGGTCCAACAGTTACTCGCCCTGCTCAATGGTTATCTCTGGGTAGGTATTCCAGCTTCTTCTGCCACCCGTAAAACTGTCTGACAAATGGCCCTTGGGATTAAGTGTCTTGCCCAAGTCACAACGCAGTTACTGCTTGTCAGGATCGACCCGTGAACCTTTCGATTTTACGTTCAATGCTCAAACCACTGAGCCACCGCTCTCCCGTACGCTAAGGTAGAAGTTTTAACTTTTACATGAATGATGAGTAATCGGAAGTCGCTTTCATCATTTTAAGAATATTAAATAATAAATATATATTTTGAATATTTCGGAAATTCTAAATAAATATATTTTCAAAGTATTCCCTGGTGATAAAATTCATACTTTCAAATGTGGAGATGTATTTGTTCTATTATGTTTGTCTGACGTTTCCCTTGGGCTTTTTGTCAAGGGAACTAACTGCCTCAACACACAAACAAGCTGCCGTGACATAATCCGTTCCTGATGGTAATTTAGGATAAATCTGTACTGAGTTCAAAGGCAATGAAGAAGCTGAGTTTAAGATTTCCTTATTTTATGAAGCCTCTCCCGCGTGATCTTATCAAATTTATATCGAGGACAAGTTTGAAAGAAATTTCACGGATTTATGTTTTCATTTTTGTGGTGCCTTTCTTTAACCCTTTACCTAACATGAAAAGCAGACGACTCTTGCAAAAAAAATTCTTGAATAACTAATTTTTTTCATTTTTTGTCTCAAAAACATAGGTTATGACCCCTCGTTGGAACGAGCTCGACGAGCTCGTTCCAACGAGGGGTCATAACCTATGTTTTTGAGACAAAAAATGAAAAAATAATGAAAATTCATTGGCGATTTTTGAGAATAGCGCTGGCCTTTTTGGCCGTAAAGGGTTAACAGCGAGCTTAAAGAACACAAGAAGCACAAAGGATACAACACAAACATTTTTTTTCACGTAAACCTGCAACATGTCTTTACAGATTAGGTCAGGGCTGTAACAAAAGAGAGGGAATGTTGGGCAGTCCCACCCCCATTTCCGGTGGAAAAACGTTAGTAGTTTGAAAATTTCAGGCTAAAATCGTAATAAGTTGGAATTCTAAAATATCAGTCGGTAAAAGTTGAGGTACAGTCAGTAATGTCAATCCCGGAGAGAGGAGAGGTGCAAAATGACTTCGCTTAAGTAGGAAATTCGATGGTCACCTAAGGGAGGATACAGTTAAAATTCTGAAAGTAACCAACCCACTTGAATCAACATTTGCACCCAATCAGAACTCTCTCGCCACATTCCCTGGATTAGGTTACATTTTTTAATGAAGAAGACTGCAAAATACGTACGTAATTTTGAAACAAATATAGACAATTTAAGGTCCGTGAAGTTAGTCTGACGTTGGAGGTTGGACATTAGTTTGACATTCATATTTTGTCAGTTTGACGTTGGACATTCGTTTGACATTCGCGTGAAGTTAGCTTGACGTTCGGCGTTAGACATTCGCCTGTAGTAAATTTTACGACGTGAAACTAACTACAGTCGAATGTCTAACGAATGTCAAAAGCCAGGCGTGAAACTGACTACAGGGAAAGTCAAACGAATGTCAAACGCCGAACGTGAAACTGGCTACAAGTGAATGTCAAACAAATGTCCAACAGCCAACATCAAACTGACTAAACACGAATATCACACGAATGTCAAACGCCGACTTCAAGAAAATGTCCAACGAATGTCCAACGCCTAATGTCAGACTGACTGAAGGCGAATTTCAAACGAACGTCAAACGTCGAACGTATAGCTGACAACAATCAAATGTCAAACGAATGTCCAACGCTCAATGTCAAAGTGAATGAAGGCTAATTTCAAACGAATGTCAAACGCCGAACGTCAAACTAACTTTCGGCGAATGTCAAACTAATGTACAACACTCAACGTCTAGCAAACTTCATGGACATTAAAAATGATTTCGTGAATGAAAGTGCGCGTGTATACTTACATGTCCCCATTACAATCCCAACAGTGAATACAGAACATAAAACAGAACGAATTGTTAATATGGACGGCGTGTCTGTTATTATCGGCATGTCTTCCTGACTTCGATGATAAAGTTTGTAGTACCTGATTGTTATTTATCCGTAAAATATTACCTGCATACTGCCATCGGAGACACATTAACAATTGGTTTCTATTCAAAATATTTTTACACAGAGGTTTTCATTGGATCTTCAACATTCGGGGGAGGTGTTCCATAATCATAGTGACATTGTTATCAACTCAATGTTAAACATGATATTAACACTTCTAGACCTAAACCATATGCTTAGAATATCTTGAAATAAAATAGTTTCGAAAAAGACTTTGCAATGCACCACAAGAGTATATAATTATAGTCTACCAAAAGTCTATCAACTGATCTTGTCAGTTTTAAAAGGCCATTATGTCCTGAATCATTAATCGTTTCACCTTCTTCAAATCAACGCATCAACTCCGTTGGTAAACCAATTCCGCCATAAATAAGAGAAGTTACCCAATAACGACATTGTACAGATATTATAACACAAAATAAGTCGCCCAATAACGACATTCAATGCGTATTACTTCATCTTAACCCTTTCAACACTAGCGCCCTGGGTGTATCATTTCAGTCAATAGTGTCAACCGCGAAATGGGCGAAAAAATCTTGCTTTGTTGGGAGGTTCAGTAATAATTTAATCCAACAGCTCTGTCGAGCTGTTGGATTAAATTATTACCGAGCCTCGCTTCAGATTGTTTGCACTTTATATCGTCTACTCATCCACTAGCATTTTTTTCGTCACGCACAAATGTATGCACACCGGGCTGAAAGGGTTAACACTTTACCTAACACAAATAGTCACGACAATTGCCAACAAATTATCGAAACAATTAAAAACTGACAGGTTTTTGCAACAAAAACATAGCTTATGGCCTCTCACTGGAGAAAGGAGTTATATTTTATACCCCTGCTTTAGCATCGGTCTATAGGGCTCCTCGTCTGTCCGTCAGTTGGTCTCTCCGTCCGTCCGTCCGTCCGTCCGTTCATCCATTCCCAACTTTTAGTCGCAACTGGTCTCATACTTTTCATCGGATACTTTTGATGTTTTTATGATGTACAACCGTGATATTAACTTGCGCATATCATTAGGCTGTGTTGCTGTACGTACTCATTTGCTCGATGAGCTTCGAGTCGTTCGAGCAATGACTTTTCAGTAACTGCTCGATAGCTTATTGGGTTTGGAAATGATATAGGTTTTTGTTATACACACGGGAGATAACACTACATACAGATTACGGGAAATCAAGCAAAAATGATTGGGTAGTTATAATCTATATAAATGATCTAGATAAATGAAACAACAAGAGGACTTGGAATAGGGTCAGAACTAACAAGAACAGACCAGAATAGCTAAATATAGTTTTTATAAGAAAAGCTGTTCCAACTGATAGGCTTTTCTACGCTACTGGAGTATACTCCAGAACAAAGGAACATGGTCAGGTAGAGGAAAACTATTGCATATATAGATAGAAGCAGAGAATTCTGCAAGAATTCGAAATAATACAACTTGTCGGGTTGTTTGTGGTAATTCGTGATACTCCGATTCAATCGAACACAGCCCCGATACCCTCTCGGTACTACAGCACTACGTGCTAAGCCGATAGAATAGGAAATCCTATCAAATAAAGTCAATTTCGGTGATTTGGGGTGGATTTTGGTGATTTGGAGGGATTGTCGAGCTGTTTGTGGTAATTAGATTTACTCCGATTCAATCGAAAATACCCTCCAAACATACCCCGTCCCATTGCAGAAAAATTGGGTAACATAGCAATCACGTGCTACCATAGAAACCAAGATGGCGGCCTCCAGTATACAAAATGGACGACGGAAACACGTATCATCCTAACAACACGTGCTGCGCATGCGCACTAACACAACGTATCACTATGGAGATGACGTCACAAAATGGTCGCTCACGCGGGTTACCACGACAATACAATATGGCGGCACTGGGTCACGTGACATGACGTCACTTCCGAGGTCCCCCACCGAGGTTTCCCAAATGATCCCTGTCCGAGTACATGACATACTACTGAAGTGCACAGTAAGTGGTGGTAAAGTCAAAGTGAACTCTTACAATAACTTTAACACAAGTCGTCCTCTGAGTTCCAATGTGTTCTATGTGCCAGTAGGCACATAGAACATATTGGAACTCAGGGGACGAAGTGTTGACGCCGACGCGACTGCGGTCATGACATAAGCTCACACAATTCGTTTGTGAGCTAAAAATAAGTTTCTCGTTTCAAAGAAAGTATCGCGCGGGTCAGTTTTCTGAGCTAAAAGTGACTACAGAGTCTTACTTGAATATCACGTGATAATATGAACCACTTCATTTGGCATAATACAAAAAACAACTGTTATTGATAAAAGTCAAAACAGTCAGAATAGTACCCTTAGCTTGTTTATCATATACGCGACACCACACATTACTAAATCGAACGCTTTCATTTACTTTAGAAATTCTAATATCTGACCGGGGACGTGACAGTCGTTACTTACTCCCAGTTTCTTAATCGACATTCGTTATCTTATCGGTTGATAACGAATGTCGAATAAGGAACCGGGTATAAGTGACGGCTGTCACGTCCATTTTCTAAAAGTAACATGACAGTTTGCAGATGACCCGACATTTTGAGGCACGCTTTTAGTCAACGCGACAATATGTAGCTGGATATTCTGCCACGACTTCAAAATGCCGTGATGACAAAATGCCGTAATCGGATACAAGGGAGGGGGAGGATCAAAGAAAATAGATGAGGCAAAAATGATATTTATTAGTTTTATTTAATCTTTACCTAACACTAACAACAAAATTCCCAGACCTCATGGTACGGAGATAAAAAGATAAAAAAAATCCATGTACACCCGCCGTTCCGACCCATTCGGTGTAAATGGTCGGCATCTCAAATACCAATGGCTATCCCGCAGGTGGAGTCCCGAGAACGACCCACCACCACAAAATAAATATCCATAAATTATACACGAAAATAAAGTTTGTGATTTTAGAATACGAAAAATATTTGCCATCAATTCACAGAGTTAACAAGCAGACATCAATGGTTCCTGGAAGTCTGTTAGCCCAGTCGTACCAGGTCTGATAAATTCAGGATAAAAACTCTCAGCCAAATGTACTTCAGATATCCAAGTAAAAGGCTAGGCAATCTAAACACTTTGGGATGGAGAGACAGGATTGCATTTGGGGACAGGCCAACACTGTCTGCATTTTTATTGAAAACGGATTCTATGGCCGGTAGACACGTGTATATCACGCGACACCACGATTTCTAATCGAAACATGGTCGCGTAATTCTAAGAAATTCAAACAGGAGTCATGTTACATTATAAGCAATATGGGAACTGTGCTGCTTCCATATCTTGGAGGTTGCAGTGTGAAGGCCAACAGCCTCATTATTTGATTTTAGGTGGCATTGTTTTTCGATTCTTTTTCGACCGAGTTGGCCATCCCCGAGATGTTAACAGACAGAAAATAAAACAAACGTGAGAGGTTTGGAATTTACCTCCACGTAGCTCTGTCGCTGCGTTTTACAGAATTTTGTTTTCCTGATTTTATTCTTGTACGTCTGAAGCACATACAGCCACGAGGCGTTCTCTTGAAATATTATTTGATTATCGGATGTGGTACAAATACGGTACCAGATTTCCAGGACCCACTAATGCTTGCTATCAACTCTATGAGTTGGTTGCATGTATTTTTCGAATTCTATACGTCTCATCTTTCATTTTGTTGTATAATTTGTGTATATTTAATTTGAATTTAATATCAGAGGTGGAAATTTCAAAATAAACAAAATTCTATTCCTTATATAGCACCTTAAGGTGCTATATAAGGAATAGAATTTTGTTTATTTTGAAATTCAAACCTCTTATATTCCTTAAATTCAAATTAAATATACACAAATTATACAACAAATAAAATAATATTTCACGAGAACTTGTGGCCAAATGTGCTTCACATATCGAAGAATAAAGCTAAGGCATCAAAATTCTTCAAAACACAGCGACAGAGCTGCGTGGGGGTAACTTCCAAAACTGTCACCTTCGTTAACTTGTAAATTAAATTCGATTTCCATCCAACGTTATCGGACGGAAAAAGAATTGATTTGAGCTTATGGAATATCAAACTTGGGAATTTCAAAATAAACTAATTTCCCTAACTTGTTTAGCACCTTAATTGATCGCCAATAGGCTACTGGGTCAAATGAAAACATAGCTTATACAGTGGGTCATGCTCCAACGAGCAATTTTTCCTACACATGTGCAGGGAAATTAGAGTGACTCACAAATAATTATTGGCAGTTATCACAAGTTTAACCTTTCATGACGCTGGACACACCAGAAGCACCACTGTGATATTACGCTTTGATGCGCAGTTTTACTATGTGCGGAGTACAAAAACTTGGAGTCGAAAAATGAAGACAGATGTAAGAAAACTGTATTTGCACGCTGTCATTCACCCTTCGTGGGAGAGAATAAATGATACAATTTCCACGAACCTGAACAATTAACGGTAGTGAGGAATATAAATTATCATCAATTATGAATATAAGTGATTTGTTGATGATGTTTGACAAACTAATATGAGGCAATATGTATATGCAGTTATCGAACTCAAAGTACAACATTAGTGATTATATATTACGGGAGTAAACACAATGAATCAACGGACATCAATGTTACCATCTTCCCACTATTTTCTGTTTATTTTCTTTATGAGCTCAGAGTTCTGATATCGTCAACATCAAATAATAAACGAATGGCGATATGTTGTGAAAAGCTTAATGTTGTGGGTAAGTATGTTTCTATATCATATACTGTTCCTGTAAATAATTTCTAGGAGGCTCTGGTGCATCTGATGCGAAATGAAACATTAAGGTGCTATATAAGTAATGGGAAATTTAGCTTGAAAATAAGTGGCATGTTATTTTCGATGGCGTAAAATATCTAAAAATGTTATAATTTTTCATTTTATTTATGGTGTTCAAAATAAAACTGCGAAGCATAAATACGGGTGGACAACAAAAAAAAAAGTGACAATTTTTTATTTTGTTCAGGTCTTTTGACGGCATCGAAAATAACCTGTCACCTTTTTCACGCCAACTTTCTGCTACTTATATAGCATCTTAAGGTACTATATCTGAAATTAGATACCCGCGAATTACAAATTTTCATATCGAATTGAACCTCGACAGGTGTCTTGAAGTCCCGACTGATAAAATATTCCAACTACATCATCAAGGCATGCCTTCCATTGGAAGGCTGCCTTGATGATGTAGTTGGAATATTACCCAGTAAGGATTTTTGTTCAAGAACAGAAACGGGTGTGAGAATTCTGTACTGGACAATGCACGGGGGAGGGGGGGTGGGGGTGGGGGGGGGGGGTAGCCGCTAGCAACCGCGACATCATCGTCGATATTGCTTGGGAACTTTAGATTTGCTTTGAGCTGTGGTAGTGATTGGTGAAACGGGAATTAGCATGGATGGTGGCACGGGTACAGATGCTTTTTATATTAATATGGCGGAAATTACACTCAGTCTTTATTTTCCAAATTATTTATGTACAATTTCTATCACAGCTATACGTTTTGTGAAACGACTAAAATGACTGATACCAAGCGAAATTCAAGTGAAACGATTCGAAGGAAAACGAATCGGGCAACCGATTTCGAATCGAGCCGAATACCAACTTAAGATTTGAAATCGAATCGAATCTCGAAGCTTCTGAGAACTCTGTCTGAAATTCCATAAATTTCAAAAATGTATATACAAATTATACATAAAATTGAAAGTTGTGGTGTATAGAACACGAACAATATATGCGTTCAACACATGATAAACGGTTCTGGAAAGTCTGCGACCGTATTCGTTCCAATGTTGATTATGTAACTCTTGACAATTTATGCTTCCGATATCCAAAAGTGACGCTAGGAATTCAACGTACTTCAAAATGTAGAGGACGTCATTGTCAAATCTCCGTTATTGTCACTTAATTCTCCGGGGCACTCGTACCAGAATTATCGGAAAGTCAAGCAAGTGTCGCGATACCTTGCAAGTAATACGCCAACTGCGCAGGTTTCTGATGGCGATCGGTCACGTAATGTCGTTTTAGATGACAATGAATATCGGTGCTTTTTTTCCTCTGCTGACCTCGACGCACACGTAAACAACGGGTATAATATTCTTTTCAAAAGAGCCCCGACAGTTCTGGATTTCCATCCCATAGAGTCGTGTCGCTGCTTTTTGAATTAATTTGAATCTCAAGCTTTGTTCTTGCATATCTGAAGCTATTTGGTGACGAATAGTTCTCGATAAATAGTATTTTATTATCAGTTCTGGTACGCATACAGTAGCAGACTTACATGAACCCTTTTGGGCCTGCTATCAACTTTGTGAGTTTAATGTATATATGTTTCGTGTTCTTTACATCAACATCTTCACATTGCTGTATAATGTGTGTATATTTATTTGAAATTTATGTGATTTCAGACTTGGGCATTTAAAAGTAAACTGGTTTTCCTTACTTATATAGCATCTTGAAGGGAGTTACGGAATTGTACGTCAAACATAAAGGTCCACGGCTCAATTTCCTCCAGGGGTAACTGCGTTGTGTCCTTGGGTAAGACACTTAATTCCGTTTGCCCACGTGTGGCGCTGTGTATTAAGGCGTACTGCTCGTCGATGGTGCACGTGTCTTCAACCAATACTAACCCTGCTTGTGTGGAGTTAGTACGCTGGTGAGTCTGGCAGTTGCTCGTCGTTGCCTGGTGTTCTCTCCGGGTAATCCGGCTTCCTCCACCCGTAAAACTGTCCGACACGTGGTGATCCTGGCTATCGAAAATGTCGTTAAACCCCCAATAAATAAATAAATAAATAAATAAATAAATAAATAAATAAATAAATAAATAAATAAATAAATAGCACCTTAAGACTATATAGAGATGACGAAACAGAAAATCAGCCTTTGCGTTGAATGATGTTGAAAAGCGAATGGGCCCTTTGAACACTAGTGATACAAAGTACGTGGAGTGTGTATTATCATTAAATCACCCGCAAAGTGGAGATTCCACCCGAGCAATAATTGCAAATATATTGCCGGAGGTCCATTGGCTGACACATTGCTTGTATTTTATGTCCATATGTACAGAATTTGAAAGTGACACTTTGGGTGATAACTCTACTCCGTGAGTGATTTCGTTAAAGTCCACTCTCCACGTGTTGCATATACCATGTCAGTTCAGATCATCGATATTCGTTATTTGCGAGAACACCAATAAATATTTCCAAGGCTGCACGTCGGAAACCTTGATTTTTCTATCATACAAGATCGCTGAGTAGAAATCTTCTTAATGAATTCAGATCGTATTACGATCATGGACCTGGAAAGCGGGCGTTCGGTTTCAAAGGGTCAAAATGGAGATGAATATCCAATATATATAAACGAATATGAATTTTCAGCTCAATTTTAGTAACTTTTACGACTTCGAGAAAATATGTTCCTATTTCTTTGTTGCCTATTTTCGAAAACTGTCGGGCGGGATAAGAGAATAACAACTATTAATGGTTTTTTGACATTTATTTTAACCATGAAAATCTCACAAAATATCACGAAAAATAGGAATTTATGTTGGAAAATATTTTCTACGCATTTTTGTGTCAGTGGTTACCATTTTTTATGATCTCTTTAGCCGTCTCATGTTTAGATTTTTATGAGTATGTTTGTCCACGTATAGGGTTGTTGCTTGTCCAAATACGACATCGCTCGTTACTTCAAAATAATGTAGCACAGATCAGTGTAGCTTCCCTACGAACAGAAGGAAAACAATTTGAATGTTTTGTCCAAACATGGAAGCTGCTGTTAAGGTGCTATATATGGCCATATCAAATTTTGTCCATATTCCTGTCCTCGAGCCCAGGCTCTTCACACACATAATATAATGGGGATAATCACGGTTCTAACTCTTGACAGGCCATGAGTTCTGCCGATTGAATCTAGAGAATGGTCAATCCATTATCATTCCCACTTTTTTGATGGTGTCAGTAGCGGAAATCTCACACAAATGCGTGTCCCAAATGTCTTTTTTCCACGTTTATCATCTCAGTGTGGAAATACTCGTGCGACTTACAGCATATGCAGCATGTGTGGTTGATAACGATTCATCACTCTGAATTATAGTCGAAAAAAACCTATCTACCTTGATCCGAACCCCCCAAAATGCACCCCTCCCCCCCCCCCCCCCCCGATTCCGGTCCCTCAACTCGAAGTAACTCCTGTTACAATTTCAGACTATTAAAGAATACTGAACTCTCTCCATTGATCAAACACTATGTCGCAAAATGTTTACAAAGCTATTGATATCAGGATGTTGAGTGAAGATGCCGGAGAAAAAAATTTCTACACACTGATGTCAAAATATCTAAATTTCAGGAAGAAAAAAATCCCATAATGCAGCTAGAAATTTAACCAATTCAATCTCGTTTGACAGAGCTCATTGAGCTCTGTCAAATGAGATTGAATTGGTTAAATTTCTAGCTGGATTATGGGAAAAAACAGCTTCCTGAAATTTTGGTATTTTGACATCAGAGTGAAGGGGCTTAAATGTTACGGCGTTTTCATTAACTTGACCAAAAAACATAATGTACCCATATTGGGTTCTTAAAGCTTCTACTGTGCACTCTCTATATTCGCGTATGGTCTACACGAGAGGAAGGACTCATTTAAAATAATGTACATTGAATATAAGTACATACCTCGTGTAACGAACCTACCTGCAAAACATACCTAAATATGTCTGCAATGTGATAAGTATATCTCCGCTGTAACATGTTACATATAGAGTCATATGCTAATTCTGAATATTTTCACATACCTTTCGAGTATCCAGTCACTTTGATTTGTTACAACCATCGGGAACTTCATTACGTATTTAAACAACGGATACATCGAGCACCAGCAGGGGGCGCAACGATGTTTGGTCTTATAACACTCCTGTGTGACGACCATTATATCCCATATAACTGGCGCGAATTCTGCTTTCTTTTATTTGAATCCCTGTGTTGCTAATTGAGTGTTTTTGTATGTTAAATGTTTGGTCTGAACCAAAGGAATTTCCTGTTTGAAACCCTTATCCTGATGCGTATAATTTTCTTAGCAGGAACTTATATTTTATACAATGATTACTTATTCAACTATATATAAAAAACCTGTGACATAAATTTTAGTTTTTTACACCAAACGTGGTGAACACGTCAGCAATAGGATTACAGTAGTAAAAAATTACACCTACAGTGGAACTGCATCCAAGTTAACCTTTGGTGACTCCGCCTTGAATGCAAAGTTGTCTAAATTTATCACTCGTCGCCTTGTGAAGAATGAAATGAAACCGGCAATTATTTATTACGTTTTTAAATAAGTTTACCTCATAAAATACCAAAAATTAACAAACGTACGTTGTCTTATGTTAATAAAGCATCCATAACTCGAAATTAGCACGAGTGAATATTGATTTGTTCAACATTTAAACTCTTATTAATCTGACGATCTGACGATCATGTTATATATGAAATATACCCAAAGTAGCTTGGTATACCAAATGTTCACCACTCGTGGTGAACATTTGGTACACCAAGCTACTATGGGTATATTCTATATATATACGTTAAGACAATTTCGAAAAAAAATAATTTGTTAAAGATCCGTACTCTTAGGGAAAGATGTAATTGCTAGAAAATCGATATTCCTCATGTTGTTCTTTGTACACTACTGCAAGTTCATATAAAAAAGTTACTGCTACATCATTTTCTGAACATGGAGTAGTGATTTGAATTATAGTTACAGTAAATACATTTTGACTGCATTACTGACAAAAATTCACCTAAATTATTTTTGTTGTTAAAATTTATTCACGTGTCTTTGCTTCGATACACTATATGGGAGAGTGCCCTTGGGTACTCTTCCACAATTTGTAGCAAGGCATGTTCCTGACAACTGAGTAACTTCACTTTAAAGATAATACAAAACACATCCACAGAAAAATGAACCCTTTAATTTGTGATACACTCGCTTCAAACAGTTCTTTTTTTATTTTTTTGAAACATGTATGGCGAAGTACTTATGCGAACTGATTTAACTCTTTACCTAACATGAAAAGCAGACGACACTTGCAAAAATAATTCTTGAATAACTAATTTTTTTCATTTTTTGTCTCAAAAACATAGGTTATGACCCCTCGTTGGAACGAGCTCGACGAGCTCGTTCCAACGAGGGGTCATAACCTATGTTTTTGAGACCAAAAATGAAAAAAATAATGAAAATTAATTGGCGATTTTTGAGAATAGCGCTGGCCGGTTTTGGCCGTTACGTTAGGTAAAGGGTTAACACTTAAATTCCCCATAGACATGCCGATGGCACTCTGGTGTAAACAATGTCTATGGGGAATTTTCAGTGTTAAAGCATTTCGCCATATTCCTTCTAGATCCACTTCGCCATATTCCTTCTAACGTCTATGGGAATTTCAGTGTTAAACCAGTTCGCCATAGTCCCTTCCCTTACTATTTGTAAAGCTCTGGGTGAATCGACTTCCGATTCTGTTCCTGTAAATCTGCCCTGTAAATGTTAACGTACCTTCTTTGAAAATTTATGGGTGATCAATTCTCGTAAGCACAAACCTCCCTCCGATCAGTTGGATATGTGAAACTCTTTCTCCATTTCGAGGAAGCATGGACCATCCGCTTGTTTGGTGGAAAGCACACGAAGAGAAAATGTCGAATTTGGCAAAGCTCGCGGGGCGCTATCTAGCCTGTCCAGCCACATCTGGTTTATCCAGAAGACTGTTTTCGATATTCGGACTGGTATTTGAGGATAGACAGATGTCCCTAACAAAAAATCGGCTTCGGCCATAGTCTTTTTACACGAAAACTGAATAAGACTGATGTGAATTCTTTTTGTATTAATCAATCGGTGGTTGGGTGATACCTCAGAAAGAGTATCTACATTCTCTCTGAAATCATTTGAACATGTTACGTGAACTGTAAACGTTCTTACCTGTCTCGGTATTCGAATTACAGCATATCTTTTTTTCATTAATCTCTCGTGTTTAGTGAAGTTTATCGATGGAAAGTCTAACAGAAATGAATAAAATATAGTGTAAGACCTGTATTCAGTGTTAATTAATTTTCGCATTTAATTCAGTATTCTATTGGTATTATTTTAATCGGTTATTAACCGCAAATTACGTTGAAACCAACAATGATTCCATGATTCCACGTTACAGACAGTGATACTTACAATAAAATTCGGAACCTAACAACAGATAGATTATAGATATATAAAGTATATACGTCAGAAGTCTTAGAGTCGCGATAGCTAGTGGTGCCAATTGTACCAAAATATTTAATTTGGCACCAAAAATCCAGCATTTGGCACAAAAATTTCGCAGCCAAAATATACGTTTGTTAAATCTCAAAAACTTTGTGGCTTAATATTTTACAGCGACACTTTCCATAAAATCACTCTCTGGCGACACAGACGAAGCAGAATGCGCGCATTTCAAGTAATCTAGAGGAAACTTCTCACCCATGGCTCTTTGTTACGAACAACTTAATTATTACTTAATCTTTTTATCTTGCCTAATCTTTTGATGATCCTTTTGAAAGATAAAGCGTGCACCCAACACCCAAGGTATATGAGAGCGTGCAAAATCCAGGGTATAAGCACACGCGGGTGTATATGGTTTAAATGAAAGTTTTTCACTTCCGCTCGCCTCGTTATAAAAATTGAACCCAAAAACCTGAAAATAGTCACCAATATATCAGATTTTCGACAGTTATGTCATATTTTGCCGTTATAAATTAAATAGTAGAACAATTAAATGAAACAACTTGAAAAAAAAAAATAAGAGCAAATATCGTACCCTGAGTTTCAATGTGTTTTATATGCCAGTAGGCACATAGAACACATTGGAACTCGGGGGTCGACATTTAAACAAAATATGGTTCATTGGCTTCCTTAACGACCCAAGGGATATAACTCTATCTGTTGTCTTCTGCGTTTGTAAAAACAAAACATTTATTCACGAATTTCGTCCCACTGATTGCAGAGCGGAAGAAATGCGTCCACATATTTATTTCCACTATGTTTCTATTGGGTTTCAAACGGGATAAAAACGTTATCTCTGCCAACATGTATGGTATATGCAGATTTAATACCTGGATGTCTCATTTAAACACCTCGCCTGTGGCTCGGTGTTTAAATGAGACATTCAGGTATTAAATCTCCATATACCATGCATGTAGGGGGAGATAACTTATAATTTATTACTGGCTTATTTTGAGTGAATAAACAGTGAGTAAATAATAACCATGAAATTATTTCGTAAATGTTAATAAAAGCCTTTTACTTTTTATTATCCATATTATATCATTTATGTGTTTTTTGCAACTAAAATACTAAAATACCTAAAAGAGACAGGTAATACTAAATTAAAACATCGTACTTTGAGCGAAACAATGTGCCATCTGCAATGCTTTAGCATTGCACTCAATGGTCGATATATGGTTAACAGTCCTGGCATTTTCAGGAGAGAGATTTATTCGCTCGTCTACTGCTTGGCTTAAAAAAATTAGGATGGGCGAAAACTAGCACTCCTGGCCTTCGAAAATAATGATTACCATTACAGCCTAAATCTCATTTTTTTGCAGATCTCTGCTATGTTAGTGTTCTCTGTAAGACGGCCACACTGTCCCGCCCACAAGGTAAGGTCCGGAGGTGTAAGATGGGCAGTGTTACCATCGAACAGAGACTACCTTGTTATCAGTACCAAGCCGTGGCTCAGTGATTACGGAATTGGACTTCAAACCGAAAGGTCCACAGTTCGGTCCCCGCCAGGGGCAACTGCATTGTGTCCTTGGGCAAGGCACTTACTCCATATTTCCCACGTTGGGGGATGGCACGGTGGCGCTATGTACCAAGGCGAACTGTACGTCGATGGTGCAGTTATCTTCAACCATTGCTAATCCTGTTGGGGTTCTTACAGTTGCTTGCCGTTGCCTGGTGGTTCTCTCTGGGTGTTCTGGCTTCCTTCACCCGTTAAACGAGGTGATCCTGGCTATCGAGAGTGTCGTTGAACTCTAATAAATAATAATAAAATAATATACTAGAATGTTATTTTATGTGCGATAGTTTAGTAAAAACATAATCAATGGTTTTCCCACTCATCATAGAACCTGAAGTCGTTGGTTGCATGTTTGTGGACGAATAATTTGGTTGTTGAAGAAATGAATAACGTTTGGTAAGTTCCACTTCGGCAAAAGGGGTGGGGGTGGGCAATTGCTACTAACTGTACTGTAGTTAAACTGTTATAACTTTTTAGTTCAGTTGAACTGTTATAATAAATTAGAATATTAACTTACGCGGAGCTAACGCGCTGCTGTACCTATCAATTTGATGTATATTGGGCATTGTCATGTGACACAGTGGGGCAATGTCACCTGATAGTATTCACGAGCAAGAGCCAGTTTAAGCAATTCGGATTTTAAAACAAACTTCACAATTATTTTTCAAGTATAACTAAAACACCACAAGCAAAGCGTAGTCAAGGGAGGTTACTGTGGCATGAGTAGTTGTTTGATGGTTGCCTGCGAGAGTTGTATTTTCAGGTTTTTATTGCACTTTATATGGTTCTCTTATGTGCGTGTTTTTAGGAAATTTTGCACTTGAAAGGCTACCAACTACATATACATTATGTACCATTTCTAGGTTCGTTTTAACTACCAGCACATTGCCACTCCCGCAGGTACCTTGGGAAGTGAAGAAAGTGAAGTAGTGTTTGTTTATTGCTGATTGACCAGACACCTGTGACCGCAGGTTCATTTCGCAATCGGCTGTGGGTTGTAGACGCCCTGAATAGCCTTACGAAGAAATGGTGGCGGTACGTGAAGAAATGGTGAGAGGACAACTCGATTCTTGACGTCGATGAATGCTATCTATATAGTAACCACGAACAAGCTATCTTGAAATTTCGAGATATTAACTTGAACTTTCGAGTTACTATCTTTAAACTTTGAGTTACTATCTTGAAATTTCGCGTTATTAACTTGAACTTTCGAGTCAATCTCTTGAAATTTGGAGATACTAATTTGAAATTTCGAGTTACTCTCATGAAATATCGAGTTATTAACTTGAAATTTCGAGTTGCTGTCTTGAAATTTAGAGTTTCTATCTTGGGCAAAAATTTGCATAATGGTGGTGAAAACTTGCTACGTCACACGGAAATCACTCACCGACTCGGACCTAATACCCTGGCATTGTCTTGCCCCTCCCCCACCCTGATTTGTGTGATAAAATAATTATAAACGATTCGCCTAACTGAAATCCGTTCCTATATTGCGATCAGTATATTATTAGTAACACGTGTAAGAGGGTATATACGGCGTCACGTAAGTCTATGTTTGGTGAGAGCTTTTCTCGCCCATCATAGAATGAATGGACACCGTGAAATCTATTTTAGGTCATTAATAAACCATGCGCTGCAGCCCTCAATATTGCTGTAGTGGATATACATCTTAGGTCATTAAGCTACTATATAAGTGAAGGGAATTTAGCTTGAAAGTAGGTAACATGTTCTGTTCGATGGCGTCAATTATCTAACAAAATGTTAGAATTTTTAAGTTTTTGTGTTCAAAACTAGTAAGATTGTTCATAAATACGGATGGGCAGCAAATTATTATGTCGATCAGATTTTTAACAACATCGAAAATAACTTATCACCTATTTTCAAGCTAGCTTTCTATTACTTATAGCACATTAACAAACCTTACGTTCTCATCAAATATTGCATTAACGGACACCTTATGTTGTTGGTCACTATGTAAGGAATATATCTTATTGAATTTTCTACAGCATAAAAAACTAGCAACTGCAATGAAGAATAAATTTATAGCATTAATAATTATTCATCGTGATGCAGGCATCGTCTTTCGACATTTTGAAAGATGAATAAACAAAAGGGGAGATCACTCAGACTGATAGTCGTATTTAGATTTGGTGAACTGCTGAGTGTTGCGTTTTAAAAAGAAAGATATCCGCAGATTGCGACAGATACCTTTAGGTGGTAACTATTTTCATAGGTACTGAAACAAATAGTAGTATACCCGAATAAAACGACGAAAAGCCATGACTGATTTTTTTCTCTTTTTTATTAAAAAAACATAAACTCCAAATTCAAAAGAAACAATAAGAGATATATACAAACTTTTTCACAAAATAAAACGGAACCAACGATCTGATTTATAAGCATTCTCAAAACATTATATTTGTGATGTACTGTCACCTTTCCCTTGTCATGGATGCTCTGCGGTTTGAATATATGTTTGTTGAGTCATTTATCTTCATATTTCAAACCTGCAATGTGCCAGTGGAATACTCAGATATGTTTATAAAAAGGCTTATTTGGGCCCCAAAAAATAGTTTTGATTCTCAGTGATTTTTCTATCAAATCAATGAGGGAAGGAGGATTTATTTTTATTTTATATTACCGTCGGGAATACGAATTATAAGATACATTGCCAAGCCCCGCGTGTCATATGTTATATATAGTTCAGCAATCTGAAGGTAGCGGCAACCCCACGTAGTGGGGTAGCCGTTACGTTCAGATTGTTGAACTAATGTTATAAAGAGATGCATTTGTATTGTATCGATATTAAAATGGAAAGCAGGAGACTATAATACAGTATAAACGTTGAACTAGCCGACAAAATTCCGCGAATTCGATGCATGTATACTCATAGTCAGAAATACAACCACATTTTCACTCAGAGGCTTGTGAACACAAACGCACTTGTTCGTTTCGTTCAATTCGACGATCTAGTATTTTGGAAAACTGTGGAATTTGATACTCAAACTTGTTGACAGAAGTCAATCCAGTGAATGTGTTGTTTGATCGCGGTTATTTTACAAAACAATGCATTATTAAAACCGACTCCCCAGTATATATAGATTCACGCTTTCTTGGCTCCAGATCCCGTTAAAATCGATTTCGACTTTGCGCGTTTATGTTTCCTATTTTCGCGACACAGCGAATGGTGATATTTGAAACACGCAAATAAAATGTACCAACGCACACAAAAAAAACAAATCAATCCTGCAGTCTCTGAGAATCGAAAGTAAGTTTTTTGGCTTTAGGTTTTCCCTCTTAAATTCATGTCTTATCACACAGAGAAAATGAAGTAATAAAATAAATATTTCTCGCATTTGAGTGATTGAAGCAAATCTCACCCGTTAAACCAGTTCTGAGCAGTATTAATTTTCTTCAGAATTCCAAAACCAGTACATACATACGTACATACATACTGGTATATCGTCTTTGGAGTGCATAGAGTTACCATCTACAGTGTTAAGGAGTTGCATACACTCCAAAATCAGTTGGGTTACAAATCAACCCAAATCAACTGGGATGAGTGAATATGAACCCATTTGGGTTCATATTCACTCAACCCAGTTGATTTCTGTTAATTTTTAACCCAACTGATTTTAGAGTGCAGTAATAACACTTTGATCGGCCTTGATTTGTAGCGGTTTTCAGTTGAGGAGGCGTTGATTAACTTTGTGCTTCCAAATGACTCCCTATCCCCACGATTCTTCTCTCCCCAACACACAAACACAAACTGTTTGACGATATCCCGTAATCCATTGTTTTCCTATTTCCCCGACAAGCATACCAACCGTCTATTTTGTGTCACCTAATAGGCACATATCCTTTATTCTCTCATCCCACTTCCCTATTATACTCCCAGTGAATCTCATAAGCAGTGCGGTGGTTCAGTAGTTTCGGCATCTTATTTCAAAACGGAAAGGTCCACGGATCGATCCCTGCTATTGGAAACTGCGTTGTGTCCTTGGGCAAGGCACTTGAAATAACTTAATAAATAAATAAATAAATAAATAAATAAATAAATAAATAAATAAATAAATTACACTTTTGGTACTCTTTCTCCAATTCATTCCAAGCTCTAGCGACCACGACCTCAGCTTAAACAGCAGTGATCCTCCAAAGTTGCCATCATAGTACTCCTTAAAATTTGTCTTCTCTTTATCACCCCCCCCCCCCCCACCCCTTCCAAGACTCTTTGTGTGGCCTCCTCTCGCCTACTTCGGTTACCAGTTCTCACAGCCGTAGATTTAACACATACCCTCCATTTACAATTTTATCCCCCCCCCCCCACCCCTACCAAGACTCTTTGTGTGGCCTCCTCTCGCCTACTTCGGATACCAGTTCTCACAGCCGTAGATTTAACACATCCCCTCAATTTACAATTTTATCCTTGTGTAAAAGTTGGAAATTTTGGGGCGGAATCGAAGGTATAAACGTTTTTCAGTGTTAAATCTACGGAGAAAATGTATAACCATAAAGCATATATCGATCCCTGGATTGTTGTACATAACGTATATTCTAGACAAAACGCACTGAACCATCCGAGGCATTTCCACGTAAAAAAAATAAAAACAATATTTTGAATAAAATGAATAATAATAAAAAATGTAACAATAATAAAAATGTGATTTTCAAAACACTACGGTCTACTAATTAGCCGTTTTGGCATGTGCGAAAACTCTAAAACTAACAGTTTTTGTGACAATAAAGAGCTTCTGGCTTACATTTCACAAAACATTCGGCCAAATATACTTTCAAAACTTTTTTGAAAAACTACAGTGGTTCAAAATGTGGTGTGTGTAGTATAAAAAGGCTAGTTATGAGATAGAATACATATAACATTTCTAAGGTTTTATAACAAGCGT
This sequence comes from Pictodentalium vernedei, assembly GCA_031216915.1. Classification (NCBI taxonomy): domain Eukaryota; kingdom Metazoa; phylum Mollusca; class Scaphopoda; order Dentaliida; family Dentaliidae; genus Pictodentalium; species Pictodentalium vernedei. The sequence continues at coordinate 40,610,466 of CM062291.1, read as the reverse complement.
GGCTCAGTACGATGTATCCAGTGGCGTGACCACGGGGGGGGGGGGGGGATTGGGGGAGGCGTCCCCCTCACTTTCCCTCAAAGTTGGCCCTTGAACTATGTCCAAAACTGGCATAAAAATCGTAGGGGGTGGGGGGAGTGGGGGGTAGGCCCATGGGGGTAAGGTTGTAGATTTGTAGATTGCTTGTCCTAATATCTGATGCGGTGAAAAAGAAGACAGTCATCAATACGTGAAAAACCTTAAAATATTCGCTCAGATGCAAGGAGATGGAGGTTTTTGAACCCTGGAATTCAAAATTTTCAACTACGGGCCGAACCATGGTCGGTCCGTGGTAGCAACGACCCTTGGCCGCCCCATATCAGACACATTTCGTCCCCTGAGTTCCAATGCGTTCTATGTGCCTACTGGCACATAGAACATATTGGACCTCAGGGGACGACTTATTTACCTCTGGTGGAAAAATGATTGTCGTTACCTAGCTCAAATTTTAGGGACGCGAAATGTGAAAGCCTGGAAAGCTTTTACCGTACACACCTCCCCCCCCCCAACCAGTTACAAATTCAAAGGGGGCTCACCCCTCTCCCTCCCTATTAAAACGGCTCTAAGCCAGGCTGTGCGGGTTTGTCCACCCCACTTGCTTTGGGCTGGCTACGCCACTGGATGTATCGGGGTAAGTTGTTTTAAAACATAAATGTTCTAGTTTGAACTTTGCTTCTGTGAAACGCCCAGGCACTACTTCCTTATTTTTGAAAACATCTGCGGGGGCGCGGTGGCTCAGTTGGTAGAGGTGCAGGCTGCAAGCCGAGAGGTCCTCGGTTCGAATCCCACCTGCGGCAACCGCGTTGTGTCCTTGGGCATGACACTTCACCCCCATTTCCCACGTGGGGGTATGGTGACACTGTGTGTACTAAGTCGAACTGTACGTCGATGGTGCACATGTCTTCAACCAATGCTAACCCTGCTTGTGTGGAGTTAGTATGTTGGGGAGCTGACAGTTGCTCGCCGTTGCTCGATTGTTCTCTCCGGGTACTCCGGCTTCCTCCACCCGTAAAACTGTCGTGGTCATGATTAGCCGTTGTGCAGAAATATGTGACCTTAAACACCAATAAATAAATAATGAAAACATCTGCTATAAAAAAAGTTTCAAAGTACCAAAGTCCTTAACAGAAACTCGTTGCATAATCCTGATGGTGCAGGCCCTATATGTTATACCGAACTTTTCGTTGTTTAATTTCTGTCAGAATCACATATTAACAGAATTACATATATGTGTATAATATACTATTCAAAAACAGTAGGGGACATCTAAACTGGTGTTCTTTTGTTTGGAAAATGGTATTGGATACGCGTGATTGGACACACCAGTGTGTTGCCAAATTTAGTGTAGATCATGAATGTCACCAGCCCACGGAAACTTCGTGCAGGTTTTTCGCACGAGTGCCGCATTAATGTTTGTGTGGTATGTTATGAAATTTTCATTTGTACTTGATGGGCTTTTTCGGAGGTCTCATCGTTCTTTTCTTGGTATAAACTCGTTCATCAATAGTTTCTGGTCGAAACGTAACTTTTGAGGTGTGCGAAGACCGACACGTGACGAACGTTTAAGTGCCGTTGGCATGTTGGGAGCTGGCAACAGACAGACTGCAGTGGCTCAAATTCTCAACGTTACTCAATCGGTGATTAACAGGTTGTGGTCACGCTACCGTCAGTCAGGCAATGGTGACGGCAGACGTCGGCCAGGTCGTCCAGGGGCGATAACTGCTAACCAGGATCGTTTCATCCGAACCAAAGCATTACGTAACCGCCATCGAAGAGTGCCTCAGAGATTGGATAGACGCTGCACCGAGCGACATATGTGCGAGTCAGTGGTCAGACTATCCGAAATCGCCTACGCAGCTGGAATTTGTACGCTCGACGCCCTCGAATTATTCAACGTTTGATCGAACGTCACATCGCTCCAGGGCGTAATTGTTGAGGAGCACGACAGCGCTGGGACAATCGTCGGTGGAGCAACGTCATGTTTTCCGATGAATCGAGGCTCACTCTCGACTTCCACGACAGGTGAAACAGAGTGTGGCGGCGGCGGAACGACCGATACCATGACGTAGCCGTTTGGCAGCACGATCGTTTTGGTTGTGGATCGGCTATGGCGTGAGGAGGCATAACCATGACAAGCAGAACAGCATTACATGTCATCCAAGTGCGTGTCACAGGGCAGTACTACCGTGACAACATGTTAGCAGCTCATGTGGCGTTATTTGCGCGACGTCATTTTCCAAGATGACAATACAGAGCACACATGGCACATGTCGCCACAGAGTTCTTCCAGGAGCATAACTTCACTACACTACCTTGACCAGCACTATGTCCAGACCTTTCGCCAATCGAGCACGCCTGGGATATGCTTGCCAGGCGCCTATGACAACGCCAACAACCCTCTACCAATGTCCAGGAACATGCGGCTGCACTGCATTAAGAATGGAATAATATACGTCAGGCTGATATTGGACATTTAGTGAGAAGTATGCCGCGTCGGATCCACGCTTGTCTCGCGAACCGAGGAGGATTTAAAAGGTATTGAGGTCTTGGACTGAATGTGGAATTCTCTGACTGACCGCCCGTGTCTTCTACAGCCCAGTGCGTGGAATGTGTGCTTGTCAGACACCCAACTATCGCTGAAATCATTCACCAGATATCACACTGCAATGCCTCAACTGTCTTTTTGATGAAAATATAAATATATTTCTTCATATATCTCACTTTTATCAAATATCCCCTACATTTTGAATAGTATATTTTATGGAAAATATAAATATGTCTATTAACTAGTTGGATGCTGGAAGCCCATATTTGGGCTTTATTCGGAAGTGCAGGTACCACAGCTTAACTGCTTCATATTCAGTGGCTGTGATTCATATTATCTTTGAAGTTTGAAGTAATACAATTTATTCAGTAAGGTTTTGCCTTGTTACAATTTATGGGAGAGTGCCAGGGCACTCTCCCATAAATTGTAACAAGGCAAAGATATGTGATCAAATTTTGATGGTCAATTATAATTTAGCACTCTACCAGTTAACTTTATCGATCTATTTTGTGTGTACTTTTTCACACACAACATTGCAAAAGTACTAATATTATAGATTATAAAAGCACTGAACCATCCGAGGCATTTCCATGTAATAAAAAAAAAACAATATATTAAATAAAATGAATAATAATAAAAAAAATGGAACAACAATAAAAATGTGATTTTCAAAACACTACGGTCTACTTATTAGCCGTTTTGGCATGTTGGCAAACTTCAAAACTAACATTTTTTTGTGACAATAATGAGCTTTTGTTTTATATTTCACAAAACATTCGGCCAAATATACTTTCAAAACAGTTTGAAAACTGTAGTGGTTAAAAAGTTTGTGTGTGCAGTATAGAAGAGGCTAGTTATGAGATAAAATACATATAAAATTTCTAAGGTTTTGTAACAGTCGTGTAGCCAGCGGTGCGATCGTACCTCCCCACCAAATAGGAGTTCCACTTGAGGGACTATCTCTCATTTGTGATTTGAAGTTTTGATAAAATGGGGCGACCTCACTTACCCTGATGCATCGCACTCTCTGTGGCTCAGCCAGGACCATGCAACTCGTGGCTCAGCCAGGACCATGCAATCCGTGGCTCAGCCTGGACCATGCAACTCGTGGCTCAGCCAGAACCATGCAACTCGTGGCTCAGCCTGGACCATGTAACTCGTGGCTCAGCCAGAACCATGCAACTCGTGGCTCAGTCAGGACCATGTAACTCGTGGCTCAGCCACTGAGAGTACGATATATCGGGGTAAGTTGTGTTAAAACATAAATGTTCAGGTTTGCACTTAGATTCTGTGAAACGCCTAGACACTACTTCGATATTTTTGAAAACATCAGCTATAAAAAAAGTTTCAAAGTGCCAAAGTCTTTCACAGAAACTAGTTGTATAGTCCTGATGTTACAGGTCCTATATGTTACACCGAACTTATCGTTGTTTAATTTCTGCCAGAATCACATATTAACAGAATTACATATATAGATATAATATAATATGGAAAATATAAATATGTATATCAACTTTATCGGTCTGTTTTGTTTGTAATTTTTCACACACAATAGTTCAAAAATACTAATATTATAGATCCTAAATTTCACGTATTTTCCTACATGTTACCACAGAGCGCCATTTAATACTCATTTTTCAAACTTTTCTATCATTTCTATCGATCGTTGATCCTCACTAAGCGCACCTCCCCAATAAAAGTCCCGGATACGCGCCTGTTTAAGGTGATATAGTTGCAAGGTAAAAATGTACTATGAAATTTCCAAGTGTGAAATTCTATAAATTCAAAATAACTATATACAAATTATACAACAAAATGAAAGTTGTGTTGAAAAGAACACGAAAAGTATATGTGTGCAGCTCGCACAGTTGATAGCAGGCATCCGCGGTTCCTGAAAGTCTGCTATCGTATTCATACCAGAAATGACAATAAAATAATATTTATGAGAACAACTCGTGGCTAAATATCCCTTAGATATCCAAGAACAATCCTAGGAAATCGAAATACTTCAAAATACAGCGACATGGCTGTGCGAAGGAAAATGCCAACACTGCCCGTGTTTTGTCTTATTGAAGACGGGAGTCCGTTCCAAATAGTTTGTTATTGTCACGTGATACTGGATATACTCCCTAATTTTTATCAGAAACCGATTTCGCAATTCTATTGAAAATTAAGGAAGTGTCGCGGTACCTTGGGAGTAATGCCCCAACTATACAGTTTTCTGATGGTGACAGTACGTAATGTGAAGCCGATCGGTCGCGCAATGTCGTTTCAGAAGGCAATGAATATCGGTACTTTTGCATTTGCTGACCTTCACCTGAAACTGTACATAAACAACGCGAATGGAAAACAAAAGTCCATAGTTATGGAATTTTACCCAACGTAGACCTGTCGCTATAATTTTAAGTATTTTGAATGATTAGCGTTGTTCTTGGATATCCAAAGCATATTTATCAACGAGTTGTTTTCATGAAATATAATTTTATCATCTGTTTTGGTACGAATGTGGTAGCATACGTTTAGGAATCGTTGATTCCTGCTATTAACAATGTGAGTTGCACACATATCGTCGCCTGAATGCTAGAATGTTCTATGTCCCCTATGGGACTATATATTATCTCCCCTATGGGACTATATATTATCTCCCCTATGGGACTATATATTATCTCCCCTATGGGACTATATATTATCTCCCCTATGGGACTATATATTATCTCCCCTATGGGACATAGAATATTCTAGCACTCAGGCAACGATATGTATTTCTTCTTCTATATACGACAACTTTCATTGTGATGGTAATTTCATAGCAATTATTTTTTCCTCAAACTCTTAAATCAGTTAGGTTAAAAATTAACCCAAATCAACTGAGTTGCGTGAATGTGAACCCAATTGGGTTCATTTTCACTCAACCCAGTTCAAATGGCTTGCTTTTGTAACCCAACACATTTGAGAGTTTACTTATATAACACCACAATGAACTGTTTTCAAAAAAATTGTACACAAACAGATGACAAAAACACAAACTAAGAACTATGATCAGCATCTGCTTGACCACTTCTATATGTTCACAATTTTTTTCATCATCTTCTGAGTTTGCCCCACACACTCTTTTTGGGAGTGCGTTGAATTGAATGTGTACTGCACACATTCCTCATTGCCGGTCACCACAGCTGTACAGCATGCATCATCTGCGCAGTCGCGAACACATACGTTGGCTGTCTCTTGTGTTTCTTGTTCACTCATCGTATATATTCGTGACACGGAATGTCCTGTCAGGCACCGAGTTGGTTCCTTGCTGTAATAGGTTCCGATGTCAGTAGCATTGACTAAAAAACACACATATTATATTAGAGTATGAAATGAAATAAAATGCATATTGAGACATAATTCGTGTACTGACAAGGAGCGATGCTTTCCGACATTAAGAAGTATCGGAACGGGGCACTACGTTTCATCATCGACGATTTGTCGGTGGTTTTCTCGGGAAAATTTTGAAATGTATTACTGAAAGAATCGCTTTCTTATTTTTCACAGTGGATTTCATTACGCCGAAAGTCAGATTACTGGACGATTCATCCTCTCTCCGTTTGATGAGAAGAACACGGAAATGTCACTCTGGAAAGATATGGTTGAGTTGAAAACCAAAATGTACGCGCGTGTAACTTACCAAAGATGTCATTTTGTGTATTTATATCTGGCCTATCGCCCTCCGAGTTACAATGTGTTCTATGTGCCTACTGGCACATAGAACACATTGGAACTCAGGGGACACCATATAGATAATATTATGGACTGGAGAGCGATAAGTGAAATTGATTATTAAAGCCTAAAAAATCGTTCGCTCTTTGTACAAAACATCAAGTTGTTTTGAAAACAAATACCTATACACCCATAAAGTACATCATCCCTTGAAAAAAAATAAACTGAACAAAATATATGGTACCACATCAAAGTTCAGTTGAAATTTCGAATTTTTACTACTACCTGTATGGTCTTTTACGGAATGACCTCGACACTTTTTTATGCGTCATGTTTATGATCGATCCTCATACATTCCGGTGTGACAGGAATGATAGTCCGTAGGAACGTTAGTCCCTCTGGACTATTATTCCGCGGAATTATAGTCCTAGGTCTACCATTTCTAGGAATAGTAGTCCGGCGGACTACTATTCCTAGAAATGGTAGACCTAGCACTATAATTCCGCGGAATAATAGTCCAGAGGGACTAATTTTCCTACGGACTATCATTCCTGTCACACCGGCACCAAATTACAAGCAAACTTATTAATCCTCTCTAAAGTGGACAAATCAAAATTTTAATTAATAATTTCAAATCCAAAATATTTTGAACCATTCGGCTGATCAGTCCTTTTTAATCCTACTCACAACTTTGGGTGTCAAATGCTCCTGGTCACGTGTTCACTTGTTTAGGCTCCCATAATCTTTAATGCAGCTGGCAAGACGAGGGAGTGCTCGCTATGTTAAACACAGCGAACATTCTTTCGTCTGCATAGCTTCACAGTTTGCTCTATATTCATCAAGAGCAAACAATTCCAGGTCTTGCAATTGTCTGAGCACGGCGTTCCCACTCAGAAAAAGTAGAGGAGAACGGCGTTCTCTCAGCTTTATTACATGGCCATGCAGTCTCTCTTATACAATACGGCGTGCAATACGGCTGTGCAATACGGAATTCCGTATTGCACACCAACCTGTTCCAACCGGGACTTTTTTATGCAATGCGACTGCATAAAGTGCATGGTGTTTACCACCGTTGATAGAAAAGAAAATTAGGTCAGTAGGTGCTTGGGTCATGTAATAAATACAAAACCACATGTATGTTTCAATGAGTCGTTTTGTATTCAATTCGTCAGATCGGTCTCGACGTTTTCTTCCTACGCACATCTGACTCATTGAATACAAACGACTTATTGAAACATACATGTAGTTTTGTCTATTTACCCTCAGAAAGCATTAGTGGAGGCGACTTAACAAGATGAGCCATCTTCCTGTTGTTTCTTGTCTTCCTGTCGTATTGTAATTATAAGTAAGTTATTAGTGGTGGGATAACATTTACGTCTATACATTGAGAAATAATTAAGTTGACGACGACCCGTAAAATTTATAATTATTGATCAGATATGATTTTCTTCCAAAGAATTGATAAATATCAAACTCTCTGTCGATATTAATAAAGCTCGAGTTATCCCCCTTGATGAGTCTAATTTGGTTACAACAAAATCGTTCACTGCAAAATTATTGATCTGTCTCTTATGGAATTAATAAAAGTAGCGTACGGAGGTGGATGACTTTGGTGACATGTGACTGAACATGATAAACGGATAGACCAGTGGTCTCCTGAGACATGTTAATAAAATAGCTCCATTTATGCGATAATACCATGGGCAAGGTGAGAAATGGTAAAGGCTTGATAAACCAAGCAAGACTAAGAATCTTCCTCACATTATACCCAACATACAGTTTGGTTTGAATCAGATTTGCGGAATTTTAAAAAGAGCGTGGAAATCAACTCCGTCTAGAAACGAGGGCTACACAGTGCAGATTCTTCGTCCTGGGTATAGGGTTGCTGTACAAAGCCTCCTTCTGGCTTTATTCGTCGGTACAAACCGGCAGAGTGGGGGTTACTATACGATATTATACTACTGTCCAAATGTTGACTTATACCTATAGACATGATTTTCTTGTGCTACCTAACTAAGAGTAAATGGCCACATAATGCTGGATAAAGCTTCCGCCTAACCTCAAAATGTACTTCAGACGGGAGGTACGACGGCCTGACAAACTTACAAACGGACGAACGCCTGGATGAACGAACGGACGGACGACCGGAGGGACGGCGCATTGTCACTATCCCTTGGCGTGAGGTATGGCAGACCCACGTCGTGACAGACAAACAGACAGGCGGAGAGACGGCCGGACGGACGAAAAATTCACGAACACCTAGGCCGGTGGGTGTGTGGACTGGTGTCGGCCGAATAAACTGTGTTTTTGTAGGGTTTTGTGTTTTTGTAGGGTTTTGCAGTTTTTTTACCTTCTGGGCTCGGAGAGACTTTTTGATAGATTAACAAGTGAATAACCCAACAAAATGGGGTATGTAGCTGCCCAGAAGTATATATTAAATTTGTCCCTGTATCCCGACATATTCTGTATTTTGATTGGTCAGAATGCCTAGGACAAATAGCTGCGGCAAAAGGTGCACCCAACATCCAAAGTATATGAGAGCGTGCAGCATCCAGGATACAAGCGCACGCGAAACATCGGGTGTAGAAAGTTTAAAGGAAAGCTTTCCGCTTTTGCTCGTCTCGATATAAAAATCAAACTAAAAAACACGAAAATAGTCAGATTTCCGATAATTCGATCATATTTTGCCGTTATAAATTAAATAGTCCAATAATTAAATGAAACAACTTGAGAAAAATAAAATAATAGCAAATGTCGTCCCCTGAGTACCAATGTATTCTATGTGCCAGTAGGCTATAGAACACATTGGAACTCAGGGGACAATATGTCAACAAAATACTGTTTAGGTATCACTGAACTAAATATTAGAATTACAAATATCCGCCTTGAAATGTTGCAAGTCGGAAGTGATGCAATCTCTAAAAATAAACAACCTTGGGAAAATAAATTGTTTCAATAAACGGTGGACGCATTCTATTGACATCTTGCATTAATGATGAATATTCCAGATAAAAAAAAGGTTGATTTGATGACTTTTGGACCTAAAAATACAATTTACATTTGGTGTGTTTTTGTTGGGAATTCCCTGAAATATATGTGCTGTCAATTTTTCTCTCTTATTTATTGCATGACCCCCCTGTTTTGGGGTCAGAAAAAGTTGTCTGAAAGGTTATACTTGACAAAGATATCTGAATGCTAAAATTAAAATGATGCGATCAGATTTTTGTTTTGCCTGAACGTTATAATGGTCGCCTATGGGAAAATATTTAGTTCCGTGATATTTTTACATATTCCTTGCATTTATAAAAACAAAACAATTATTCACGAATTTGGTCTTAGTGACTGCGTGGGCCAAGTGCTTGTGCAACATGATACACATATTAGTTTCTTGCTGTTAGCACGTGTGACAGTAATAAAGAAGTACTTACTTACTTACTTACTTACTTACTTACTTACTTACTTACTTACTTCATAATACCAATAACCGTTCCAACGAGGGGTCATAACCTATGTTTTCGAGACAAGAAGTGAAAAAATAATGAATATTAATTGGCGATTTTTGAGAATCGCGCTGGCCGGTTTTGGTCGTTACGTTGGGTAAAGGGTTAAACATAATCTCTAGTTATTAAAATGAGCAACTCAGTCATTTTCTAAAGTTATATTGCTTTTGTCTTTAATCTCTAGCACACTGGTTTATTAACCCCCTGCACTCTGATGACGAAACGTCTGATTTGTCATCCATGGTTATCCCCCCTGTGTTGTCAGAAATTCAGCAATTTAGATTTTGGTTGACAGAGCTCCAATTGAGCTCTGTCAACCAAAATCTAAATTGCTGAATTTCTGACAACACAGGGGGGGATAACCATGGATGACAGGGAGGTCTGGTGGGGCTTAGAGTGGGGGAGGTGTCGAGTATTCTCGACATCAGAGTGCAGGGGGTTAATTAAGGAGACTAACTGAACAAAGATGATTGCTATGCAGTATGAATCAATAACCTTTATCACCCCAGCAAGATTTCCACACATTCAGACTGTGAGTGTGACTCCCCTCATGCCGCATGTGCATACCACAGAAGTAGGGAAGGTAAACTTTTGGTATCCCTATTAGCTCCAACTTGAGGAATGAGGGGTGTTCTCTATTCAGTAGAATTGCTCAATAATCAAGTACAGACTGGGGTGTCAGAGAATGTATTACCTCAGACGTATTCAGGACTTATTCTTCTGACTTATTCAGTGACTTATTGAGACTTATTTGATAATATTTTGTTATTATTTCCATTCAAACTCAATAGCACTATCTCCCTTGCAGCCTCAGAGGTTTATTAAAATGCTGGAATAATCAGTGGAGTAGTCTTAAATACTAAGAGATGGAACAATTCTCGGTTAGACAGGACTGGGTCTGCATTTTATGCTTTTTTTCTCAGATTTTAGGGGATGGGTTCCCAAAAATAGCCCGAAAAAATAATAAAAATTGCGGCAAAAAATTTGTTGACCCTGTGTCTGCATTTTTATTTTCCAGACCCCCCCCCCCCCCCTCCCACACACACACACACACACACTCCGACCCCTGATTGTTTTGCACATTTTCAGCTCGTTTATGTAAAATTTGACGCTTCTAAAATGAATTTCTGAAAAAAATTTTTTGAGCTCCGGGATTTTGACCTGGATAAAAATATGAAATATAGTTACAACAATTACAACGGCATGTTTGAATACGACGGGACGCGGTGGCGTCGCGGTAACCGGTTCTCATCAGATCACTGAAGTTAAACAAAAACGTCGAGCGTGGTTAGTACTTGGGTGAAAAACCATTTCAGCGACTGATTCGCGCTCCCGCATTATGTCCTTGGGCAAGGCACTTCACTACACGGAGGCACGATGACACTGTGTACTAAGGCGTACAGCACGTCGCATGTCTTCAACCGCTCTGACTCTGCCTGTGCCGCGGTGCAGAGTTAAGAGTTACGATGTTGGAGAGCTGATAGTTGCTTGTAGTTGCTCGTATGTTCTCTCCGGGTACTCTGGCTTCCTTCACCCGTAAAACTGTCATGGTCACGATTAGCCATTGTGCATAAGCATGTGACCTTAACCATCAATAAATAAATAATAAATATTTTAATACGTCGATGAGGATCCTCCATATCTTGTTGTGATTGCACCTGGCTAGATGTCGCGTTGTACTGTTAAACGTGAAGAAAATGTTTTCTTGTCTGTTTGTGTTCTAAATACCCCGCGCGATGTACGGATACCAACGTATGGGAACGCGGGTCACTATAACAACCAAACGTGGCGAAACTGGGTCACGTGGCTACCATGTCATTGTCGATCACCCGCCCCGCCAATGCCGTACGGTTCACCCACCATACTACTACTCGAGAATATAATTTTCAGTCCAGGAAGGTGTTCGACAGTTTTTTCCAGCAATTTCTGACATCGACTCACTTTGATGGCTATTTGCAGTCCTATTAGGTGTTCACTGTAGTTTAAAAATATTATCTAGTTATTAAATAGAGAGTAATCGCTTGACTGGACTGGTTACGTGAAATAATTCATGAGAGGTGAGGGACGTTGTACAAACACGAGTGTGCGAATGCGCACGAGTGTTTTACAATATGGTTTCTCGCCTCGAATGAAATCGGTCAGCGCTATTATCAAAAATCGCCAATTAATTTTCATTATTTTTTTCATTTTTTGTCTCTAAAAGATAGGGTAGGACCCATCATTGGAACAAGCTCGTAGAGCTCGTTCCAATGAGGGGTCATAACCTATGTTTTTGAGACAAAAGAAATGAAAATAATAGTTATTCAAGATTTTTATTTTTGCAAGTGTCGTCTGCTTTTCATGTTAGGTAAAGGGTTAAAAAAAACAAAACGAATTAAATCCCCATTACACCCACGGCAAAGCGTCTTCGTTTGCGCGCACGGATACATGACTCAATTGTTGACGGCATAATTCACTTGTGAAGTTATCGCTTATAATCAAACCCGGAAATCCCAGTAAATTACACTTTGGAAAGTAATAAAATGATTTTTTTCCGTCATTTTCTAAAGTTATATTGCTTTTGTCTTTAACCTCCAGCTCACGGGTAGTGCAACAGAATTTTTTCCAATTAATCTGTTTTTCTCTTGTTTAGCGATGAATTTAGCTAATTATATTTTGTTTGACAGAGTTCACCGAATTTGTCAAACAAGGTATATTTGATTAAATATCAAACTGCATTATGGGAAATATTTGCTGCTGAAAACTTTGCCATGTTGACATCAAACTACAGAGAGTTATGTAACTATTACAGTTTTTAAATTGCAAACTCTGTGCATTCACCAGAAATTCAATAATTAACGTGAATATCAATTCATAATGTTGAACTGATCTTACCAGCTCTCTTTGAGCAGAGGTATCCAGCAGAATACTCAGGCAAATGGCCGCATGGAAGATCATGCCATTTCAGTGTACTTAACTCAATAACTACACACGTTTGCAAACTTTGAGGACTGCCATTAGGTTGGTCGTATTTCCAGTTGAACCATGAAACAACATCTCCATTTTCAAACTTCCAAATGTTACTAGTAATCCATTTCATCTGTATCCAGTATCCCCAAGGACCATTGGTTACTTCCCTAAAATAGTGTAATACTGAGATTGAGTAATAATTGACAGTTGTGGCAAGAATTTTACAACAAAATACTGCTTTTATACATACTGGATGTTCACGCTGCCGGGTTCCAGTGGCAAATGCACTAAAAAGTTCGTTTCGTGCTAAAAAGACAACATTTGGCAACAAAATGAGGCACGAAAAATATACTTTTGGTACGTCTCAAATTCTTTGTGTTTTATTATTACGGCTCGTCGTTTTCGATAAAATCGCTGTCTAGCGATACATGCCTGTCAAGTAATCTGTACGTTACAGGAATGATATTGTCTCTTTGTTAAAAAGATCAACTCAATTAACAGTTTCTCATATTCATCTTACTCTTATCAAAATATTTCTTTGTTACTTAATCTTTTCTATCTTGCTTAGAATTCCTTAATCTTTTTTATTATCCTTCTGGAAGATAAAAAATATTTGTTACTAGTTTATTATTTGTAGTAAATGAAAAATAAATAAATAATGATAAGTATTATTTATTTATTTATTAATTTATTAATTAATTAATTTATTTATTTATTTATTTATTTATTTATTTATTTATTTATTATTTATTTATTTATTTAATAGTTTTAGTCATTTGTGTTTTTTTTGCAACTAAAATACTTAAAAGAGCGAGGTAATACTAAAATGAATATAGTACTTTGAGAGCAACAAAGCGCCATCTGTAATGCTTTACTTTACACAAATCAAGTTCCATTCCTGAGTTCATATTTGGGCTCCTGGTGTGAATTCAAGATTTTGCTTCGTACAAAACAAGGAATATTCTTCAAGAACATTCTCAGACTATTATGACATTTGTTACACAGCATTTGTCACACAGCTGATTCAAATGTGTTCAAATCAAGTCCCTGGGTCAATGTCTGGGCTTCTATGGGAGCCCTAATTTTGACTTGGTGCAATATGAGAAAAATTCCTTTAAAAATCTTCTTCATGATTAACCAGTTAGAATATTTTGATATTTGGTATCCAGCATCATTATGTGGGTCAGATTCAAGTTTGTGCAAGTCAAATCCCTGTTTTCATATTTGGAGCTCTCTTTTGGGGACCAAATCATAACATCGTGTAATATGAGAAATATTTTGTAAACATCGTCTCTTCCGCATCCTCCCGTCAAAATCTTTCAATATTTGCTATACAGTATCCTCAATCGTGTCAGCTTCAAATTTTTATTTATTTATTTATTTATTTATTTATTTATTTATTTATTTATTTATTTATTTATTTATTTATTTATTTATTTATGTTTTAGGTCACATATTCCTGCACTATGGCTAATAGTGCAAAAAGTTTGAAATAAAAAATTATGGTTGGTGGGGGCTACAATCTGTTAAAATGAAAACAAATACTACGTTCCTGTAACTTTTTTCGCCCCTCGATACTCCCCTCCCCCCCCCCCCCCCGTGGCCAATCGGAAATTGTCCCACCCTGAAGTTAATTGCTTTTGCTTTACTGCCACTCAACCGCTAATGTGTTCTGTGACCGTGTGTTTGAAAACGGCACTTGACAACAAACATCCCTATTTGAGAAATGTCGATCTCCGGTTTCTATTTCTGTTATGTTGTTTTACAAGAGATAGAGTTATATTTTCTCTTATCTGAGTTCTTCATTCTGTTTATAATTTTATTTTACAAAATATATAATTATCTTACCTGAGTACACAATCAACAACAGATTGGTCATATGGATCTTCTATTTTAATTAATTCAGCTCCAATGTTTGAACATCCGGTTACGGCGACAACATGCTCAACTACGTTATCCATTGCTTTGATACACCTCGACTTTCTTGTATCCCTCATCCATCCAACCGGACACAAGTCTATAGATAATAAAAATAATCACATTTTGCACGCAAATACAATTTTGTAATATTTTTCCAAGTCGTTACGTGAAGATTCCAGCTAATAGCTAGGCGCGTGTTTTCGGGATTATCAAATTTTAATCCGTCCCTTGTGTTCAACAAGGTGCTATCGGCAATGCTAAAGCATTGCCGATAGCACCTTGTAACACTCAAGGGCGAGTGGTTAGTTATTGATTTTAAAGGTTTTTTTACGTGTAAAAGGCATTCATTTACCTGATACTTGTCAATCTATTCAGCTGCCTGATCATTCAACTGTGGTTGACTATTGATGGTTAAAATCATTTAGATTCGTGATGTGGTATAAGTTAAACGATGTTTCAGTAGGATGTACAAGGCTGTACCACCTTTCTGAGTTTCTGAGATCCTATTTCCTGAGGATGAAAGCCGAAGGAAATACGACTCTCAGAAGGGTAGAAACACAGTCTGATGAATTTATCACCCTGCCCGTTCAGTGTGTCGAGTTTTGTTTTGTTATATAATGCCCAAACGTTATTTTAGTGACGAAAACCTTGATAAAACTAATATTAAAAGAAACTGAAAGCAAAATATCTTTCTTTATTATTGAACAAGAACAATTTGGAGTTTTCCCCTTAGATTCGACTCATACATTTAGAAGAATTCATGTCAATGACATTTGGAAATGACGCACCGTTATTATTGTGGGACACAAGTTGACTTTATAAGTGATTTATTCGATGCAGTGGTGCGTTGTTTGTCTTGAGGAATCGGGGACACTATTTTCAAACTCGCACAAGAGCTTTAATAAACTTTACTGAAGAGACAATTCATGTAATGAGGTTGTTTGTTTCTCGAAACCACAACGGATATCTAGTGTAGAAACACCACAACAGAATCCCTCTCCCGACAGCAAAATCGGACACATGCTTTATTTCAAGTTTTCGGAATATTCGCATGAAAAAAATGTTCTCATTTTGTCTGTGTTCAGTATTACTGACGAAAATGTTTGAGGCGATGGGTGCAAGGGAAATCGGCGAAGTGTACTATAGAATGTCTGTACACCCGTTTTAGCTTTCACGTGATATTCTCATACACCCATTTGGAATTAGTACACCCGATAGGAGTTAAATGTACCATACTGGATACATTGGTTACTAACCAAGTAAGAAGCTTGTATAATTTTAAAAAGCTAATAATTGTTTCTGCTTCGCCTTTAACCGAACATAACGTTTATATGCTGCCACGGTTATTAAAAAATTGTCATTGTGGTTTCATTTTTTTTTTAAATTTTTCATCCAATACGTACCTTATGACACCTCATTGTAAGGAGCTCGTTAAGACGGTTCCAGAGACGGGTCAATAGCCATAGCCATTATAAGACATATAAGGTGTAAAGGACAACATTGTTTGCAATTTTTTTTATTGCAAACCTAATTTGTTTCGACAGTGATGGATCAAGTCCAGACTGATAAAATATTCCAACTACATCACCAAGGCATGCCTTCGTCGAGGGCATGCCTTGGTGATGTAGTTGGAATTTTACCCAGTAATAGTTGGAATAGTACCCAGAAACGGGTGCGAGAATCATCGGTACTAGGCAGGGCACAGGGCTAGCCGCTAGCAACATCTCATCGTTGTTAGTGCTTGGAAACTTGAATTTTTTCAGCAGTTGTAGTGTCTAGTGAGACTTGATTTAGCGTGGCTGGTGGCTTGGGTACAGATGTTGTTTCTGTTCAGATAGCAGAAACTACACTCTGTCTTTGTATTAAATATTATTTATCAACAATTTACACCAGAACTATACGTATTATGAGACGACGAAGATGACTGTTGCCAAGCTTTCCAACTGGAACGTAATTAAGCACCGCCTATTTTTTCACAATGCTGTTCAGATGGCCAAAAGTGATTGTTTGCGGAAAGAATGGTCTATTGACAAATGAAAGACAACACAGTCATGAAATATGCAGTATTTTAATGGCGCTAATTACACATATCTGTCACTAATGTTTTTGATGGAAACATGTTCTCTCGACACCAAAACCTGGGGTAGAAGTCTTCTAAAATGGGCGGTATAGGTATAGACGACTGGGTAAACTTGAATTCATCTCCAAAAATTAATTAATAAATTAATTTTAATTGCACGAAACATTTTTCGTCAATACTGTAATAACCACCAATTGGGCTGGAGGTATTCCATAAATCGAATAACCTGACCCGTACGTTGAGTGACACCGAGTCGTGTAACTGCGATGTGTAACAGCACAGGATAGGTTGTTCAAATTCATGAAATATCGATTTTGATAACTAACTTGCACCCTGTCCTTTGTTTAATCAACGCGCAGACTCGAGTATACTCGGTGGAACAAAAGTATTTAAGGAGGCGGTCACACCATCGTACGTCAAGCATCCGATTGTAAAGACGACAGTCGTATACGTCATCGGATTAAAATGAAAACTATTGCTTTCCATTGGGGTGGTCATACCAACGTGTATGATATAATTTTAGTATACGTCGCTCCTGTCCAACCGAATAAAATGGAACATGCTCCATTTTTTAGCGGACCGAATCAAATCGTATACGATTTTTTCAATATTTTAAAGGTCAAGGTCAAATCAAAGTGTCAAAATCCAGTCATGAGATAGTCAAAGATGCTGAAAGTCAATTTTAATACCAATAAATAAATAAATAATAAATAAATAATTAAATAAATAAATAAATAAATAAATAACACGACGTATTTTTCGTCCCTGGACTATACTCCAGTAGAGTAGAAGAACCTATCAGCTGGAACAGCTTTGCTCATAATCACTGTATTTAGCAATTTCTGGTCTATTCTTGTTTGTTCTGACCCTATTCCGTGTACTCTTGTGGTTTCCTTTATCTAGATCATTTATATAGATTATAACTAACCAATCAAGATTGCTTGATTTCCCATAATCTCTATGCCGAGTTATCTCCCCTTATTACAGTGAAGTCCTATCCGATTCTCATCACCTCCATATCCAATGACCATATCCCATGGAATCCCGTTTTGTGAAACGTCTCCCTTTTTAGTCATATGAGGCCATAAGGGCTATGTAAAAGCCCTCAATGAGGCCTCATTTATTATCCTTCATAGCCTCATTTCTTTTGAGGCCATGAGGGACATGGAAAAACCCTCAATGAAGCCTCATTTACTACGACTCTTAGCCTCATTTCAGTATTTGAGGATACCTATGGCCTGGTATTCTATTATTGGAGGATACCTATCGAGGATACTTTCTGGAGAATCCCTTTTTGTCGTATGAGGCCATGAGGGCTATGTAAAAACCCTCAATGAGGCCCCATTTATTATCCCCCATAGCCTCATTTTCTTTTGAGGGCATGAGGCCTCATTTACTACGACTCTTAGCCTCATTTCAGTATTTGAGGATACCTATGGCCTGGTATTGTATTATTTGAGGATACTTATCGTCGAGGATACTTTCTGGAGAATCCCTTTTAGTCATATGAGGCCATGGGGGCTATGTAAATATCCTCAATGAGGCCTCATTTATTATCCCTCATAGCCTCATTTTCTATTGAGGGCACGAGGGCCATAAAAAAACCCTCAATGAGGTCTCATTTACTACGACTCTTAGCCACATTTCAGTATTTGAGGATACCTATGGCCTGGTATTGTATTATTTGAGGATACCTATCGAGGATACTTTTTGGAGAATCCCTTTGTTGTCGTATGAGGCCATGGGGGCTATGTAAAAGCGCTCAATGAGACCCCATTTATTATCCCTCATAGCCTCATTTTCTTTTGAGGGCATGAGGGCCATAAAAAACATCAATGAGGCCTCATTTATTATTACTC
Organism: Pictodentalium vernedei; assembly: GCA_031216915.1. Classification (NCBI taxonomy): domain Eukaryota; kingdom Metazoa; phylum Mollusca; class Scaphopoda; order Dentaliida; family Dentaliidae; genus Pictodentalium; species Pictodentalium vernedei. The sequence continues at coordinate 40,591,872 of CM062291.1, read as the reverse complement.
TTAGCCTCATTTCTGTATTTGAGGATACCCATAGCCTGGTATTGTATAATTTGAGGATACCTATTGAGGATACTTTCTGGAGAATCCCTTTTTGTCGTATGAGACCATGGGAGCTATGTGAAAAGCTGATAGACTCCTATATTCTACTGGAGTATACTCTAGGGCAAAGGAACATGGTCAGGTACATGGAAATTATTGCACAGACAGATGGAAGCAGAGAATTCTGAAAGAATTCGAAATAGTAAAACTTGTCGGGCTGTTAGTTGTAATTCTACGAATCGGGAAATCACTCCTATTCAATCGAACACACCCTCCGACCATACCCATATCTTGCTGTAGGCCTTTGGGTAACATAGCAACCACGTGCTACCATAGAAACCAAGATGGTGGCCTCCAGTATATAAATTGGACGACGGAAACACGTATTACCCTAACAACACACGCGCGCTGCGCATGCGCACTCACACCACGTATCACTATGGAGATGACGTCACAACATGACCGCTCACGCAAGTTACCATGGCAATACAACATGGCGCAACTGGGTCACGTCACTATGACGTCACATGAGATCATCCATGAGATCATCCAAATATTCCATCAAAAGCCCCTGACATATTACTGAGGTGACTTTGAGAATGAATTCAATTGTATTCTGTTCTCAAAGGCTAAATCTAACAGGAAATAAAATATTTCTCTCCAAAACATGGTGCAAGTGTAATTTAAAGAGGGTGGAGGAGGGGGGGGGGGGGGCTGTGCTGTTCTTGTATTGAAGAGAACTCCTTTTCAATGCCGTCAAAATTCTAAAAAAAATTGTTTTAATTAATTTTTCATTTTTGGTGTTAAAAATTGTGAATTGTTTAGAAACACGGATGGAAAACAAAAAGCATCAAATTATTATTTTGTTTGGATTTCTGACAACATCGAAAATAATGTATCACCTAACTTCAAGCTAACCTTCCATTACTTAAATAGCACCTTAAGGTGCCATGTAAGTAACCAAAATTCGGTCACTTTTGAGAATCTCACCTCTGATATTGCATAAATTCAAATTAAATATACACAAATTATACATCAAAATGATGGTTGTGATTTAAAGAAAAATATTTGCAGTCAACTCATAGGCTATGTATTCGTACTGGAACTGATAACAAAATGATATTTCAGAACAACTTTTCTTCAAATATGCTTCATATACCCAAGCACAAGGCTAAAAAAATCAAAATTCTTCAAAACGCTGCGAAAGAGCTGCTTGGGGGTAAATTCCAAAACTCTTGGCTTTGTTTTAGTTGTCTGATTGTTTACATCTTGGTCAAAGTCATCTGAGCGAAAAAGCATCGATATACAATGCCGTCTAAAAACAAATAATGAGAAAGATCGCCTTGATACTACACACTATTCTTATATGGAGACTGTACAATTATCATATTCCTTGAAGGTATCATGACACCTGTTTGATTTTCATAGGATTACGCGATTGTTTTTTTTTTATCAAAATTTGTAGTATCGCATGATATGCATTTATCCGTCGGTTATGAAGTCCATCTTTAATTAAAAAAATTGCAGACAATGTTGTCCTTTCCCCAAATACAGTTCTGTCGCTGCACCGTAAAGTGTTTTGAATGCCTAGCTTTGTTCTTGTATATCTGAAGCACATTTGGACATGGATTATTTTATAATCAGTTCTTGTACGAATACGGTGGCAGACTTCTAGGAATCATTGGTACCCGCTGTCAGCTCTGTGAGTTGATTGTATATATTTTTCGTGTTCTATATCTGACAACCTTTATTTTGATGTATATTTTGTGCATATTTAATTTGAATTTATGTTATCAGAGGTATGAATTTCAAAGTAAACGCATTTCCCTTACTAATATAACACCTTAAATAAATAAGAAGTTGTTTCACGATTACTTTATGTGTATTTTATTTATTCAGCAATAAATTTCTAAGAAGATTTTTTTTTCACTATAATCCCGACTGACTAATATTCCAACCACATTACCAGGGCATGTCTTCGAAGATGGCCAGTCTCGATGATGAAGTTAGAATATTTGTTACTGATAAATTTCCAAGACGTCTCAAGTTCTTTTAACATTTATCACAGGGAGCGTTTTGCTAAGAAGAATAGAATAAGAATAAGAATAATTTATTATTAGCAATTAACACCTTTGTGGAGGCTGATTGCAACACTGATAACACATAAGTAAACATATCGTTGCCTGAGTGCTAGAATGTTCTATGTCCAATAGGGGCGATAATATATAGTCCCATAGGGGAGATAATATATAGTCCCATAGGGGAGATAATATATAGTCCCATAGGGGAGATAATATATAGTCCCATAGGGGCGATAATATATAGTCCCATAGGGGAGACAATATATAGTCCCATAGGGGAGATAATATATAGTCCCATAGGGGAGATAATATATAGTCCCATAGGGGCGATAATATATAGTCCCATAGGGGAGATAATATATAGTCCCATAGGGGAGACAATATATAGTCCCATAGGATAGGAGAGATAATATATAGTCCCATAGGGGAGATAATATATGGTCCCATAGGGGAGATAATATATGGTCCCATAGGGGAGATAATATATAGTCCCATAGGGGAGATAATATATGGTCCCATAGGGGAGATAATATATGGTCCCATAGGGGAGATAATATATAGTCCCATAGGGGAGATAATATATAGTCCCATAGGGGAGATAATATATAGTCCCATAGGATAGGAGAGATAATATATAGCCCCATAGGGGAGATAATATATGGTCCCATAGGGGAGATAATATATGGTCCCATAGGGGAGATAATATATAGCCCCATAGGGGAGATAATATATGGTCCCATAGGGGAGATAATATATGGTCCCATAGGGGAGATAATATATAGTCCCATAGGGGAGATAATATATAGTCCCATGGGGGAGATAATATATGGTCCCATAGGGGAGATAATATATAGTCCCACAGGGGAGATAAGATATAGTCCCATAGGGGACATATAACATTCTAGCACTCAGGCAACGATATATAATATACACAATATAAAAGTAACAGAAATGTAGTAACCGACATTACATTAATAATAATAAACACCTTTAAAAATTGTTTGTTATACGGCCTTGCTTTCTTTAAGTGAGAAGTCCCTCTTGCAAATGAAGAGCTGGGCTATGTTATAAATAAAATTGTATAGCACTGGATTATTATTAGTTATTATGACTTTAAATTTGTCAATGCTAAGTGATATCGGCAGTGGACGATAAAAGGTTCACAGTTCGTTCCCCTCCAAGGACAACTGTGTGGTGTCCATGGGCAAGGCACTCAATGCTGATTGCCTACGTTGGAACACGGTAGCGCTGTGTACTGGGGCGTACTCGATCGTACACTTGTCTTTAACCAATCGTCGCCTGAGTGCTAGAATGTCCTATGTCCCATAGGGGACATAGGACATTCTAGCACTCAGGCGACGCAATGCCAAACCTGCTAGAGCGGAGTTGGTACGTTGAGGAGTCTGACATTACCCGACGCTGCTCGGTGGTTCTCTCTGAGTACTCCGGTTTCCTCCACCCGTAACACTATCCGGGAAGAGGTGACCCTAGCTGTCGAAAATGTCGGAAATAAATAAATAAATAAATAAATAAATAAATAAATAAATAAATAAATAAATAAATAAATAAATATAATCCTGACGTACTAATATTCAACGATGGCATTCCTCAATGATATTGGAATATTAGTCAGTCGGGACTTGAACCATCGCAGTCGGGACACATCACATTTACACTCCCCTCCCTATTTTTCATCTCCGCGACGCCCCTGGCCAGGGGTACGGAATGGATTTTGTAGGTGTAGTAATAACACTTGAAATAAGTACTTACCGATTGCATGGATTATGTAAGTTAGTGACATTATCAAGACGGATGGAACTATATAATCTTTAACAATTTTCATTTCTGTGGAGCACGGTTAACTGCTGTCTTCTCTGCGACCTGTTGACAATAAGGTAGTGCAAGAACCAATGCTGTATTGAACATACAATAATCTGTTTTCTAAATTAACTCCACGGTGGATATCGATCTCTTCTGAGAGACGAACAGTTAACGTATTACATCTTATTTTACAAACGCCATACCCAGAATGCAGTGGACGCTCCAGAAAATGTTTCATGGAGGGGAGGGGGCTATGGGGACAAGTTGACGGTGGGGAAAGTCCGCAAGTGGTCTTGATAACAAGTAACATCACAGCATTGCATTCAGGCACCGTAGACATATTCGCAAGTTCGTAAGGCACGAGGAATTATAGGAGGTTTGTTCGAGTCCCCTCCAAGATCTGTCCGAAGGTATGAAGCACAGCATGGATTCAATTGGTCCTGTAGGTACAGCCCACTGAGCACACTTGGATCACTGCTATGCTTCATAATGTCAAAAGACATTACCCCTATTTTAGACATGGGCGGACAAGGCACATAATTATCTGTTTTCGTACTTGTAAATTATGACTGAGTATGTTCATTTGCGGACTGTGTGCGAGAATAAAGAGAAGAGAGACAGTACGCGTGTGAGGGTGTGTGGTTGGGTGTTTGTGTGTGGTGGATGAAGGGGAAAAAGCATATTTATCATTTCAGCGCCGACGTGTTGAAAACACTCAGAGTAAAATGAACGACCACGAAATTTTGATTATGTTGGGAAGACATGCTTGTTTTGATCACGTGATTCATGGGCCAAGTTGGACAAAGACTTAATTTCCAAAGATCTGAAATCTGCTAACTTTTCATTCCTGTGTTTGAATCCGCGGGGCTATACACTGCAAAAAATGTAGGTTCTCTTTGGAACCAAAACTGGTTCTAATCTTGTCCCTGAGATGGAACCAGTTCTGTTTAAACAGTATTTATTTCAAATCAAATAAATTTATAAAGATTAACATTAAATATTAACAGAATTAAACATAAATTGAGGGGTTTCAGTCGTAAGTTTAGAGCTAATACGAGGTTGTCTCAAATCATTGTTAAGCAAAGGAGATATGAACAGTTGACATATCGAACCAGATTTGGTTCTATATAGAACCAAAACTGGTTCGATATGCCAACTGTTCATAACTCCTTTGTTTCAAAATGTTTGGCGACTGCGTTGAATAAGCTTCAAGTTTACTGCTGAATTTACTTCAGTTCATGTAATATTCTGTTAAAATTGAATGCTAATCTTTATAAATTTATTTGATTTGAAATAAATACTGTTTAAACAGAAGTGGTTCCATCTCAGGGACAAGATTAGAACCAGTTTTGGTTCTAAAGAGAACCTATATTTTTTGCAGTGTATAATATCTAACACACGATACATTCATAGAAAAACATTCAACTGATAATTTAATAATTGCGAGATACAGTCCTTAGTAACAATATTGAATCCGGAAACCGTGTAGAAAGATACGCAAGTTTCAGTAAGGGATTACTACGCCACAGATTTTAACTAATGTTATTTGGTTGTTGTCGATTAACAGAACGTAAAACCAGAAAATTATGTTTTAAAACAAAAATATATTTACATCAACATTCTCTCAATTGTATATTTACGAAAAACCAATTTGTTTGCAGCTGAACTATATTTGTGACGTAAAGAAGACTCGGAGAAGTCTGCTACTCGAATTGGTAGTCCAAAGTCAAGGACTTGATGCGAATGTTTCAGAAGGTTCTTTTTCTGTTCATCAAATATTGTGAAATTTAGTACCATCGTAAATTTAATTTTTTTCATCGCACAACCGCATTGTGTGTAAGATGGATCCACGCCGATTTTTCTCGCTTTGGGCACCAAAAGGTTGCAAAATTCTATGTCAATTGTACAATCTATTGACAGAAATAGCATGAAGCCTCCTTGTGGTCAAAATTACACGAATTACCGAAATGAGGCCATAATGTCTCATAAGGTTTTAGAAAAATAAATTTAATAACCAACACAATTTACGATATTGTTCAGGCTTGTATTTCACTGCCTATAAAATTAGTATTTATAAGCAGATCAGTTATTAATGTTCCCAAATCTTTCAAGTAAGCAGCAGTCAGTCCTTCCCTAACAGCACGTACAAAAGGCGATGGTTTCAAAACAAATGAAGCTTACGAAACCACGAATGAATTAGAATCCATGCTTTCTAATTTAACGAAGCCAATTTCTGTAAGTCTTCTGTATGCAGGGCAGGTCATTTTTGTTGTTTTGGCCGTACTTGAGCATTCTAGGGCTGCACGGTATATCGATAAACCAATATATACCGGTATTCAAACCAATATCGACTGAATACGGTGTAATTACAAAAATATCGGTTTATCGTCATTATTTATTTACCCACAATTTAATTTTCAAAGCGTCTTGAGTTTTTTAACTGTAGCCCCGAATGAATAATATCCCTGTATCCAAGGAATCATCTGCTTGTGCCCTCGTATTATACAAATTCAGCTGTTGAAAAAATAATTTTCAAAAATTTCAACAAAACTATATCATGTGACCCCTCATTGGAACGAGCTCGTCGAGCTCGTTCCAATGAGGGGTCACATGATATAGTTTTGTTGAAACTTTTGGGGGAATTCTGATAAATTAATTTTGGAAATAATAAATTCTGATATCGTCTGAGTTGGGTAATGATTTTTTGAACCTCATTATCTAATTCTATTATAATAATACTAATACTAATTCATACATATAATTACTATACTAATTATATATTATAGGTATACTAATTCATTCCGTCTGTGGTGCCTCGAGTCTCGATTGTGGTACTTGTGTTCATATATCTGAACAGTTTTCGATATACCGGTATACCGCGGTATTTTTTTTAATATCGATACCGGTATTCAGTTTTGAATATCGTGCAGTCCTAGAGCATTCACATGGCACTCTTGGCAGCTGTCATTTCTCACGTAACACCAAAAGATAATACCAAATGAGGAAGTTCGGTAGTTTTCCTTTTTGGGTGTATCAATCTCATCGTTTTAACCAACTTGAGACAACTCTCATGCAAAGTGGCATAGAATTGTGGTGGGTATGATCACCGCAGACTGACAAAAGCCACATTGGAATTCTTTTTACACTGATGCACTCTCTCATGACTCCGTACTTGTTCTTGTTAACTGTGTGGATTTGACCCTTAGTGAACTTCATAAAAGGTAAATAAACGCGAGAAAAATGGAACCCCTTGTGAAATTTAGATACCCTAAATTACAATTAGTCTTACTGTCCGTTCTTTGCAAGAATGAGAAAAAGATTTCTCCGAGTCTGTACAAGAAGGATTGCAGAATTTAACTATTCAGTAAATTTAAGGTATTTTATTGTACAAAATCTGATCTCTTACTTATGCCATAACAGACTTTCAGGCAGTGCATTCTACCACATGGTAACAGTTCCATGGTAAATATTAGTTTTCACATGATCTATGTTTCATTCCAAAAAACATTGATATATAATTTATTTGGGATTATTCCTTTCTGGCCTTTTTAGACTTTGGAGAAAATTACTTGAAATTTGACCAAAGTGCGGTTGCACGTCCCCCTAACTTATCTCGTCATTAAAATCGAATTTCAACACAGTTATCTCCCCTAAAATTATTAGCGGAGTGAGTTTCCTTTTCTTACGTTTAATGAACGAAAACTAGACATCTCGCGGAGCTGTCTGTTGTTTTCGTTTATTCAAACTTACAAAAAGAAACTTTTATCGCAAACAGTTGTCAGCCACGACGAGTTGGATGTTTCTGTTACGTTGGATAAAGGGTTGATTAATTGTGTACTCGAGTCTCAGCAAATTTAACTGAAAGACCACTTAATGCGGCCGGAAAAGAATCCCGAAAATGGACGAAGGGTCGGGAGTGCCCCCCCCCCCCACCCACCCCACATCTGGTACATTTGCCCGTCAAAGAATTATCATATCATAATTATTATATAAATTGTAGGTATCCCTTGTTCGATGAGTTTTGTCAAACAAGACTGAATTGGTTTAACACTTACGCTGCGAAAGCGACTATTGTCAAATATTTTATGATGATTATCGGTAAGTTTTGGAATGCGCAGATCAAACCTACCATCTCATTAATTGCTGGAAAGGGCTCAGAGAGCCCTTTCCAACAATTAATCAGATGATAGGGTTCAAGTATGCCAATTATACTAAACTTCCTCGCATACAGGCGTACATTGAGGTCCTCCTTATATGGTTAAAGTGGGCGTGGCAGTAAAAGAGTTGGATCATTTACCTAACAAATCGATTGCTCTCGCCCCTGTAAATTAAAAAAAATAGCAGTTGGAAAACATTATTTGAACAAGAAATTGAACAAAACCATATCATTTAACTCATCAGCACAAAGAGCACGTTGCACTGAGGGGTTATGCGATGTGGGTTTTTTCCACGAGGGTCACATGATATGGTTTTGATGAATTCTTGTTTGAAAACGGAAATATAACCATATTAACAAATTCTGATATTGCGTTGTGTAAAGGATTAATTCTGAATTTGCTGCTCGGAATTTTTACAATTCGACATCAATGCTGTGAGGGTTAATTTTGTATATCTTACTGGGTACGCTTCCATTACAGTATCACATCCTTTTCAGTAAAAACTACAGAGTTTTTCTCATTCTCGGTTTGAACCGTCCTTGATATGGTAAACTGGAAACTTTTAACGAAGGAAAGTTCTTCTAGCAAGGAAAAACGACGGAAATGCCGGAAGAATATATTGATCGTTTACTGCAGTTGAATGCACACAAATGCACTGAGCGGCTATTCACTTTATGAATTCAGGTTGGGCCAGGAGACTGTTTCGGAAATGCAGCCTTTCAATTTCAAAGGTTTGAAGAAAAGTCTACTGTTTTGTTATTTGGGTTAAACGATGCCTTTCAAAGATGTCGACCTTTTATTATATCGACCATCTACGTCATTCAAACAGAAATTAACTAATTTGCATCAATTAAAATACTCAATGTTCTTTGACACTGTAGATTTTATTTCACCACACAGTGAATTGCCCCTATACGCATGCAGGGGCGTAGATCGAGTGTCTTCAATGAGGGAGAGGTTGGTCAGTTAGATTTCTAACTCAGGTTGGGATCCCAGCTCGTCATGCCGTAGGCATGTCCCGAGGCGGGTGTTAGGGAGAGTTCGAAAGGGGATATCTCCACCTCGATCGTGGGCTTCCGGGGAGCCCCCTCCCCTCCCCGTGTGATTTTTTTTTATTTTTTAACCCCTAACATGGATTATGCGGCCTCCCACTGGCTTAATTCTAGTCCTTTTATCCACAAGAAAAATGCATTTTCCCAGTTTTCATTTACATTGACCAGGCTTCACAAAGACTATAGACTGACTCAGCTATTCAGCCAATACCTACTCTTTCCAAATGAATGACAGTCAGACTATAGTAATTGTGTAGCCTGGCCAGTGTAAGGGAAACAGAACGATGAATTCGAAAAACTGGACCAGTCACAGACTGAAGTCGGAATTTTGGAAAGTTTGGTCCGTTGATTGGAAAATTCGTAGATTTGATCGAAAATTACAAAATCACCTTGGCTCTGACCGAAAAATATGACAAGAGCAAATTAAATTCGTATTATTGAATTTCTAAGTTTTGGAATTTACATCACTAAATTGCCATAACGTGTGTGTGTGTGTGTGTGGGGGGGGGGGGGGGGGGGGGGGGGGGTCTTCACTCTCCTTCTCTAGCTACGCCCCTATACGTAAGAGTAATGAGACATTTCAGCAAATTTGCTGGTTTCTGCAAATTCATGCTCAAAATGCCGAAATTTTATTTCTAGAAATTTGCATGAAAATGCTCTGAAAAGATTTATTTATTGGGGTTTACCGACACTTTCGACAGCCAGGGTCACCTCGTGTCGAACAGATTTACGGGTACAGGAAGCCGGAGTACCCGGAGAGAGCCACCGTGCCTCTACATGGGCAACTGGGATGAAGTGTCTTGCCCAAGGACACAACACGGTTGCCGCTGGTGGGATTCGAACCGAAGACCTCTCGTCTTGTAGCCTGCATCTCTACCTACTGAGCCACCGCGCTCCCGTCCGAAAAGATATTCACGATGAGTGAATCTAAACACAGGCGATGATCTATTTGAGAGCTAGACTTTTTCCAGGTCATAACATTGGCGCATGTTTTACAAAATTAGACTGGTGGCTTGAGCTTGATCCTGACCCGCATCATCTGCGCTGGGTCCTTGTGCAAAACACTTAATCCCGGTTGCCCATGTGGTGACACGGTGGCGCTGTATACTAATACGTAATGCATGCCCTTGTGGTGATACGGTGGCGCTGTATACTAAGACGTAATGTATGTCCATGTGGTGACACGGTGGCGCTGTATACTAATACGTAATGCATACCCTTGTGGTGACACGGTGGCGTTGTATACTAATACGCAATGTATGTCCATGTGGTGACACGGTGGCGCTGTATACTAAGACGTAATGTATGTCCATGTGGTGACACGGTGGCGCTGTATACTAATACGTAACGTATGCCTTTGTGGTGACACTGTGGCGTTGTATACTAATACGTAATGTATGTTCATGTGGTGACACGGTGGCGGTGTATACTAATACGTAATGTATGCCCGTGTGCTGACACGGTGGCGTTGTATACTAAGACGTAATGTATGTCCATGTGGTGACACGGTGGCGCTGTATACTAATACGTGACGTATGCCTTTATGGTGACACTGTGGCGTTCTATACTAATACGTAATGTATGTTCATGTGGTGACACGGTGGCGGTGTATACTAATACGTAATGTATGCCCGTGTGCTGACACGGTGGTGTTGTATACTAAGACGTAATGTATGTCCATGTGGTGACACGGTGGCGCTGTATACTAATACGTAACGTATGCCTTTGTGGTGACACTGTGGCGTTGTATGCTAATACGTAATGTATGCCCATGTGGTGACACGGTGGCGCTGTATACTAAGACATAATGTATGCCGATAGTGAGCTTGCGTCCAGCTGTTGCTACCTTTGTTCGTGCAGAGTTAGTAAGTTGGAGAGTCAGACAGTTGCTTTCCGCTGGTCGGTGGTTCTCCCCTGTACTCCATCTTTCTCCGCCCGTAAAACTACCCGACACGGTTCTACCCTGGCTGTTGAAAGTATAGTTAAACTCCCAATAAATAAACAAATAAACAGTCTCTATAATCTGTAGTATATACGATAAGTTCATTCCGGAAGGAACTATGAGTAAAAGTTTAATCCTGATCACAAAGAGGCGTCTAAATACAGTACGTGGAGAGTGGGTTGTTACTAAATCACACGTGGAGTGGAGTTTCCATCCAGTCAATGACAGTTAATTCCTGTGGCAATACATGAAAACGACAAGCACAGTTCTATCCGGAGGTCCCTTGGCTGAAACTTTACTTGTCGTTCTAATGTTGTTTTGTCTGTGTGGAGACACCTTCTCACAAGTGATTTAGTAACAATTCACTCTCCATGTACTGTAACGGCGTTTGGAGTACAGCACCATTTAGAATAAACTGTTGGAATGGAAAATGCAGTAATCTTCAAAACGAAATGACCACAGTTCGATTCAGAACAGCGGTAATTGTGTTGTGTCCTTGTACAAGATACTTAATCCCGATTGCCCACATGAGGACACGGTGGCGCTGTTTACTAAGGCGTACTTTACGTCGACTGTGCCCTTGTCTTCAACCAATTAGTACGTTGGGGAGTCTGACAGTTGCTCGCCACTGCTCGGTGGCTGTCTATGGGTACTCCAGCTTCCTCCACCCATAAAATTATCCTACACTGGCTGACCCTGGCTGTCGAAAGTGCCGTTAAACCCCAATAAAAAAATACATGGAAATTTACTTCTTACTTTTTACGAATTATGATCCCACATGAAATGCGAAGGTCATTAAGTTTTACCCTTGGCCATTTGTGCGTCCATACGTATATCCGTTTTTGTGCAGGGCTGTACGAACGTCCGTGCGATTGACATTTGATTTCCGAATGATAACTTGAGTATGCACTGAGATATCTTTGACGTATTGTCTAGAATGACAAAATAATACAAGTCAAGCTCGCCTTTGGCCATATTTACATTCTCCGTTCTAGAGTTACTCCCCTTGACTTAGTGAAAACAACAGATTGAACATGGTTTCCGGGTGAAAAATTTGAGTATGCTCTGAGATATTTTTTGAAAACTTATTTTTCGCCCAATTCCCCCCTCGGGTGGCGATTTATTGGGTGATTTTTTTTCTTTGCTTTATAATTGGCTTTGGAGAATTTCGGGCTATTTGATGGAAAAACAAAATATTCACTGTAAAGCATCTGGGTTCGGGCGGAGAGGGAATTTTTGTTTTGCCTTAAAATTAGTATTGAAGGATTTCGACCGGTTTTCCTACAAAAACGAAGTTCATCAAATTGCCCCATTGGATGGTTTAAAATTTAGTTTGCCTTCACAAACAGAGGATATGGAATGAGTGTTTTTCTCATATAATATTTATGAAATGAGTCTAAGAATTTTCCGTTTTGGTGAGACTCTAGCGAGCCCAAACGGAAAATTCGGACGAGTTTCATAAATATTTAATGAGAAAAACACTCATTTCATATTTTATTTATCATATGACACACAAACGCACAAATTAGCCACTTATTATGACTTTTTAACCCATCACCTAACTTGAGTTGCAGGCGGCACTTGGAAAATACATCCTCGTATAATTAATTTTTTTCACTTTTTGCTTCCAAAACATAGGTTATGACCCCTCATTGGAACGAGCTCGTCGAGCTCGTTCCAATCAGGGGTAAAAACCTATGTTTTGGAAGAAAAAAGTGAAAATATAAAAAGAAATGAATGGCGTTTTTAGTGTAGGTAAAAGATTAATACAATATATAACCCACCCTAAATAGGACAGATAACATAAATTCTCCCTACTGAAATTATGCAAACGTCACGCAGTTGTATTTTGTTTATCCAATCAAATTGTCCAGTTTTCAAAATGACCAATGGAAGCTCCCAACTCTAATTATACAAATTATGAAATTGTGGCCCAGTTTTATTTTGTTCAGCCAATCAAATTGTCTAGTTTTGAAATTGACCAATGAAATTGACGGAAGGCTTTATTTATCAATGATTAATATGAAAACAAAATATCAAATGTTAATTCAAGTGAACAAAACGGACGAGTCATATGATAAAAATTTATACCAAAGTGCGTCATTTAGTGTTCTATGGACACACATGGTGGATTCCTGCACTGATGGGTGAATTGGGAGATTGGGCACGGGGACATAGCCATCTTTGGCGTTATTCGAGTTTAATTCGTGGAAGTTACTGTGCCCACATTTTTGAAAGCTAAAGCTCTCCGTGCAGCTTTTTTTGGAATCAGTGTTATAGGACCCGCCTAATGGCACTGTCTATCCCCGTCGAGAACCAATATCAATAGGCATACTAGACTATTGTTACGAAACCACGGCCTACTGGCATTGTCTATCCCCGTCGTGAACCAAATACCAATAGGTATACTGGACTATTGTTACAATAACGCGGCCTACTGGCATTGTTTATCCCCGTCGTGCACCAAATATCAATAGACATACTAGACTATTAGAAAACTGACAAGTATCATAAAGGTGGTCGAAGAAAAACATTATATGTCGTCCTTTGAGTGCAACCAGGCCCCGTCTGTAATGGCAAAGCATTGCGCCATCTGTCCAACTATCATGGATCCTCTCTATGAAGACAAGACTGACTTACACTTTTCTTTGCTTGTAAGTAGTATATAAACGGTGTGTCGATAAATTTTTATATTAAATAAATAATGGTGGAAGTCCGTGGATAGATAACAAAGTCAATACCAAACTGGGCACGAATATCCGTGGTACATCAATCGTACAGTCCTACGGGGGTGTGGGATTGAGCTATCATTGAACCTCCTTATGAATACAGGACTTGAATATTTCGATGTCAATAACAGGTGTCTTCCCACTAGACTAATTCCCTTTAGACCAATTACCTTTAGGTCAATTCCCAAAAGACCAATTCCCCTTAGAGCAACTACATACTGTTATTGATTAAGGGTTGATTAAGGATAATTAAGAAAACATTTATTTACTGATAAGCACTTTATTTGATAAAAAAATATTTATACGCATAACATAAAAAAAATATAGGTTTATAACATTTCAGTTTATAAAATATTAACAAGCCAGAAAATAAGCAGACTATCCATCTGAAAAATAAGGTCCCCAGAGGGTGAATTTGGTGATGCTACCCTGCACAGCAGGGTAGCATCACTAAATTTACCCTCTGTGGACCTCAGTGTGAATTAAGGTCTCAAACATAAACAGAAAGAGGTACCCTGAGGATAAACTGACCCACTGTATGGGATAGCATCAGCAAATTCCCCCTCTGGGGACCTCATTCTGCAAATGACAGACTGATTATTTTCAGGCTTGAATATCAATAACATTAAATACATTTATAAATATTTATAAATATATCAAATTATTGGTTTAGAATTATTTTAAAAGTAGAATACATCAGTTGGTCTAAGGGAAATTGGTCTTTTGGGAATTGCCCTTGCTGGAATTGGTCTAAAGGGAATTGGTCTAGTGGGAATGAACCCAATAACAACAGTATAACACCTTTAATTACTAAATTAAAACAAATCAAAAAGCTCAATTTAATATTTTTTTCAAACAAGTGTTGTTTTGTCTTGTGTAGCCGTTTTCATCTTATGTACCATTGTAGAATGGTTCACAAGAGAAGAGAGAAAAAAATTAAAAGTAGATCTCGAAATTATTCAGACTAACATACCAATCCTCTAAAATGTGCATAGCATGGACAAACTCTCCAATAAGAACAGTTATTTAACAGCTGGTAAACAGAGAGCCCTCACGAAACTTCGATAAATTAGAAATTGTTTATCAAATCAGCCGAAAAAAGGTGAGCCAGTTGTGTTTCTATCTCGGAATAGCTATATACAGGAAGCCACGTGACAAATATGAAAAGAAGATAGATGCACTTATTTGATCCACTAAGGTTGAAAACTTCCATAAGATCTACAAATTTCACCTTGATAAAGCTCATATACATAAACAAACTGAGATATTTAACTACTGTGGCTGATTTAAGACATCGAAAAAGATTATTTTATCTCGAGATATCGAGCTGATACCTCGCAATCTCGAAACAATTTCTCGAGATCTCGACATATTATCTTGAGATCTCGAAATCCACTTCCTGGGATCTCGGGATTGATATATCCAGATCTCGTCATAATATTTCGAGATCTCGAACTAAAGATAAATCTCGAGATAATGTAAACTTTTTCAGTGTTCTAAATCAGCCACCGTAATATAACACCTTATCTCAGTGCTCAAACAAGACAACTTTACAACTCCATCCGGGAAACGAATTGTTTCGGATTGTAACTCGGAAACTTATGCCATCTCAGAACTCATTATCATCTGAAACTTACAGCTAATAGACATCCGAGCTATCTCAAAAACTCACAGGATTTCCTGTCTAACATGTTTGATTGAAGATACTTTGGGAAAAACAGATGAATTTTAAAAAAGAGAAACTGTTTCGATCAATACAGTTCAAACGCTCTGGCTATTTGGTATG
Organism: Pictodentalium vernedei; assembly: GCA_031216915.1. Classification (NCBI taxonomy): domain Eukaryota; kingdom Metazoa; phylum Mollusca; class Scaphopoda; order Dentaliida; family Dentaliidae; genus Pictodentalium; species Pictodentalium vernedei. The sequence goes on along the minus strand of CM062291.1, from coordinate 40,576,265 downwards.
AACATATCGGAGGGAGTATGCGAAAGGTGGTCCATCCTTCTTTTCACTTTAATATACAATAAAATTAATGTTGAAACAGCAAAATAGTCAATATCGTAAAAAGATGAATTCAGTTTAACCAAATCTAAATTAAAACAACTTTTAATCTTCCACCTCTCATCGGTTAGAAAACCAAAAACTTGCCTAACATCCTTGTAAGGACAAAACTGAAGTTCATAAATGAATAACACCAATTATTAGCAGCCCACCTACCCTTTACCCAAAGCAGACCATATCAAAATTTATTATTTTAAATATCATTTTTTCAAATTTTTCAAAAAAATTCAACAAAACTATATCATGTGACCCCTCTTTGGAACGAGCTCGACGAGCTCGTTCCAACGAGGGGTCACATGATATGGTTTTGTTGAAATTTTTTGAAAAACAATATTTTTTCAACTGCTCTATTTTCATATTACGCGGGCGGATGCGGGCGATTCGTTGGGTAAAGGGCTACCAGTTTTTAAGCTCAATGCTTAGTTTAAATAACATTTGTATGTTTGTTGGTCATGTACGAAAGCATTTACGGTTATATATATATATATATAACAATATTTCGGCGGCTTATTACAATAAAAAGACGTTTTGGTTGGTAATGTTTGTGCTAGTGATTTTTTGTTCCTTTTTTGGGCTTTAAACACGCCTGTGTTTGGAATGAAGTGCGTGTGAATCGGCGAATAAGGTATTTACACACTTTCCAAATATCGAACTTTTCAATATTTTACGAAAAATTCGGAACAAGTCTCAGACCTGTAAAAATCTCCCGCTAAAATCAGTTGGTTGGGTTAAAAATCAACCCAGATCAACTGGCTTGAGTGAATATGAACTACTGACAACCGGGAATGCAAAACTCGTTTACTCATTTTCGTAATCTACGGTGCGTGACCATTATCACAATCAGGGAGACCTACGGCTGTCGGTGGACCGGGTTTACTGGGAATAAAGCTCGAAATTGTCAGAGATTCTAGGTATTTACGACCCTTCCACACACACCCACACACTCACCTACACATACGCACACCCTCTCACAGTTCTGTTTACGCCTTTCACAGTTCTGTTTACGCCTTTCACAGGGCAGTCAGTAAACGAGCTCTGTTTTACAGGTAAAATAGGAACCAGTCACCAATACATGGGGTGGAAGTCCTCTAAAATGGGCAACATGGGTATAAACGATAAGCTAAACATGGCTTTATCTCTGTGTTATGGTCATGATTAGCCATTGTGGAGAAATATGTGACCTTAAACACCAATAAATAAATGTTACGGGGGCGGCTGGTTGGACTTCTTTTTTGACAAAGAATCCCTACAAAATTTGGATGACAAACCCTAAGCCATTGGTTGCTTTGTGAGAAAACAAAACAATCTTTGTGGGAACCCAGAAACTGGTGGCTAAGTTCTCACAAAATCGGGAAGACACCCCTCACACATACCCACACCCACACATATCCACACTCATCCCATCTCACAGTCACCAAATGCACTTTCACGCACAGACACAATCTTACTTTGACAAACCTGTCCCCAAAGAAACAAGCCGTCCTTGGACACATTTTTATTACACGCTGTTCTATGAAATCCCTATCTACAGCAACACTAAACCATGCGGAAAATGAAAGTGCGTTCCGCACATATATGCTGGACGTAAATCGTTGACGAACTATTTTTAAATAGAAGCGGTGAAATGTCCCTGAAATTTTCTACAAATCGTGCACCGCAATTACAATTTGAATCGCTAGCGATCGCTAAAAACAGTAACACGGGTTCCCCTCGCAAATTTGGTTGGCGATAAAATGTGTTCTTTTCGTTGATAGTTCGTCCCCTAAGTTACACTGTGTTCTATGTGCCTACTGGCACATAGAACACAGTGTAACTTAGGGGACGAGTTGTCAAATGAATTGCTGAGTGTCGTTCTAATAATTGACGTGAATGCTTGTAATAAACACAGAACGACACGCGAGTGTGAATGGGTTAACCGATATGGCACTGTGACTTGTGGCCTCTCGTTTTATCCTTCTGCAGTGGCATTCGTGCCATATCGTTTAACCCATTCACACGCGTGTGTCGTTCTGTGTATTTCTTCTGTTACAATATCTTTTTGAAATCATCTGGAAACGAGGAATCGAAATATCCAACTTCTGAATGGAGCTCTAAACCCTTTGGGCTTGTTAATGTGTTTCCTTTCTAATCTTGTGACATCCTCAGTGATCAAGCACATCAAGCTAACCATCAAGATTCGCCCCTTTTCTCAAAAATTGATGTGTGTAGCAGGCTCGGTTATTATGTGAGAAATGGTCTAAACGAACACATAGACAGGGTTTGAATATATATACTGCATCTGTGGGCAACATCGATGTGTCCTAAACACTTCATGCTGAAACATGTGAGATTTTTCTGTTTGTTTTCTTATTCGCCGTCACGATTAGCCATTGTGGAGACTGTGACCTTAAAAACCAATAGCTTTATATGAGCCGAAAAAACATACCTCACATCTTACCTTTGAACATTATTTCCGCCTTAAAGTAGAACCATTATCCGGTTTGAAAATAATGCCATTAGACCAAGATTTCTTTTTGATGATCCTTTTACAAATCTTCATAATGTTCACCAATAATAAATTGCCAAACGGACGTCATTTCTCCAGCTCTCCGTAGCTTGTCCAAGGGTTTGCCAATATTATAAAGATGTCACTGTTAAATATTTCAAAACTTGTTTTTCAGATGTAGACCCACATTGTTCTTGATAATCAGTTCAGATAACCGATGAACATTAACGTATTACGTTTTATATCGTGCCTTTATTTTTACTCAGACACTAGTGATTCTATCAAAACATTGTTTGTACAAGGGTGAGTAAATCATGTTCTTATGGAAGCGAGGCATCAAAAAATTCAACTTTTGAGACCAACCTTGAATTTTTTTTCTCTTTTTGATTCTGATAGTTCACTTTCAAAATGTTAAGAAACTATCAGGTGACACCATGTCAACGTTAGTTGTTTTTCTATGACACAAGGTATACCACAGAATAAACAATGTTCAAGAAATATGAGGAGGGTTTAATCCTGGAACGGAGATTTTCTGGTTCTCTTTTATGAAAGTGAGTTTTTTCGGGTTCTCGAAGAATTTACCGGTTCTCATTTGTGAATATCCGTCCGAATATCCGGGAAATTCATAGGACAGAATCGGGAATCAAAGGTTGCGTTTCCGCAACCTTTGGTTCCCGATTCTAGTCTATGACTTTCCCAGGCAGTAGCTCTGATTTTCAGAACGATAACCGGGAAATTCCCATTCACGAGGTTAAACCGTTGCTCCAGCGGCGATGCTGGTCTCGGAAGAAACTGATATTCGCCGTATCTCCTAAATTATATTACGCAATCATTTATAACATGGTGTATGAATTTCCCGGAATCGTGATCCACATTCAGAATTAAGAGCCGTGAAATTCCCGTTCCCGGAATTAAACCCTAAATATAACATGTTTCTGATGCAATAGAACTTTTCATTGTCTTCGGGGGAACACATGCGCTTTGCATATCCGAATGTCAGTCCTTTATTTTATGTCTCTGAACCTTAGAGGTTGGGGAATAGGTAAACGGGCTGGTTTTGTGGCAGCGAGTAGTTTGACCAGGATTCTTCTTACTTTTGCCCTCAAGAATGTCATGAGAAATATCACCATATATATTCCTTTGTCTGGAACTGTTCTGAATCATTGCTTGGCCTGATTCTGTAAATTTTCCCTGCTTTGTCGCCAATTTAATCGTTGTTGTAGAAAGCACTTTACAACGTTCATTTCTGATCAATTTTTTTTTTCTCATGTATGGGCCAGAACAGTTACAACTAAAAACCCAAATAAAATATATAAGAATACAACACAATGACTGAGCGTTTAAGTTCGGAAAACGATTTAAACATTTGATGAAAAATTTACCATAACAGAACAAAAGGGTTATATCGAAATGTCCAACAATTACATGGTGTCACCTGACATATTAACCCTGAACTATGAGAATCCAAAGAAAAAGAACCGAAGCCTACCATCTTTATCAAAACTTGGCATCACCTTTTATGGTATATATGCCGTACAGCAATAGAATGTGCTCTAAAACCTCACATCATTTATTAGAAGTTAACTTTTCATCACTTGTCCTGATAACTGACCTCGGAACTTGTCTTCGTCTTCCTACAAACGATCATGGCTGGCGATATCACTTTTGATGAGATACAAAGGACCGATTCTTTTTATTTTATCAGTCCGTTCAACTCAACTGCCATTTCTGTCCAACTGCATTGATGAACCAAATCCAGCATTCGTGGTCGACATATTTTGCAGCAAGTACTGCAGCCTACAACAGTTTACAAACTCATTGTAAAAAACACCAATACCTTCTTCTTGCTAAACATCAATTGTCAAAGCCAAAACGCCAACTGGGACAACTTCCACAGTTTAACCTGTGATTTACAGCCACCAGCCAATTTTCTAGACTGTGTTGGAATAACAGAAATCTTTTACGACAAAGATAACAATTACATCCTCGGTGGTTACAGTCGGTTGGAAACACCCTTGCGCCCCGACCAGGACGATGGTTGGGGGAGGCGTTGCAATGTTCGTGAGAGAAAATATACGGTATAAAATTCGTAATGATCTATGATGATTACCCTGCATGTTTTTGAATTAGTGTTCATAGAAAACACATCTCACCAAAACATGTATTGTTGGTATTATAATTTATAGACCCAATACAGTCCCGAAAGCAGACCTTGATTTGTTCTCGGCAACGCTGACCCAGTTGAGGGAGTCCGTGAGATAAACAATGAAAATAAAAATGCATACTTTATGGGGACTTCAAAATAAACCTTCTAAGTTTTGATAACCACTTTAAAACAAGCCTATTTATCGAACTAAACCCCTCCACTCAGATGTCAAAATGGCGATGTTTTTAAGTAAATATTTCCCATAATGCAGTTTGAAATTTACCCAAATATACCTTGTTTGACAGAGCTCGGTGAGCTCTGTCAAACAAGATAAAATTGGTTAAATCCTTAATTGAAAACGAGAAAAACAGAGTGGACTGGGAAAATTTTGTTGCACTACCAGAGTAGAAAAGAAGTGGACATATTTAAGCAAAACACGGTAAAACAGTTTATGAAGTCCATTTACATCATCCGCTCTTTATTTCATCTTTCCATACATATATACAGATACCCCTGTCATGAATAATACGTAGAAATCATTTTTTTTTTTTGGGGGGGGGGGGGGGATATCTTGTTGGCTAAATTCAAATAATAGAATAACTCCAATGCCGAAAATATATGATTTGTTGTAAATCTACAGGCAGAGTGATCGGAACAAAGTTAAATTCGTACCAATTTATTACGACTTCGGCTTGCCTACAAAACTATATATATACTATTAGGTAAATCTCTTACCAAATATAACAACTTCCAAACAGAAATTTATTTATTTATTTTTTGGTGTTTAAGATCACATACTTATGCACAATGGCTAATGGTGACCGTGTCAGTTTTACGGGTGGAGGAAGCCGGAGTACCCGGAGAGAATCACCGAGCAACGACGAGCAGCTGCCAGCTCCTCAACATCGTAACTCGGCACTGCAGCACAGGCAGGGTTAGATTGGTTGAAGACATGTGCACCATCGACGTCAGTACGCCTTAGTACACGGCGTCATCGTGCTCCCATATGGACAATCGGTGTTGAGTACCATTCCCAAGGACACAACGCGGGAGTCCGAATCGATCGCTCAGACGGTCACTCATCCGAAGACTAACCGGGCTCGACGTTGCTTAACTTCGGTGATCTGACGAGAACCGGTTACCGCAACGCCGCCGCGCCCGCTCCCAACGAAAATACCAAAAGACTTCTGACACAAAAGAACACACCGCAAGAAAATTAACCAAACGCCAATGCGCAAGTGCAATTGAGATGAGTTGTGTTACCTGTCCTCCAAATAGGGAAATGCCACAGATATCTAATGAACCTGTAAGTCTAAAATTAACTCCTGACAAAGTGAAATAACTTTTAAGTTATAATTTAAATAAATATTGAAATGGAATAAAACATCACACTACCACATTCCTCCCTCCAAAAATAAATGGTGTCCTCGTCATTTAATGTATCACCAAATGACTGAGTACTTGGAAAGACCAAGTAATGTTATAATAGTTAAAATAAATTATGAAATTCACTTTAAATGAAACATGGCCTGAAAATCCGTAATATAAGTTTTTAGTTTGGTATGTCCTTTGAAAGGTTTCATGCACCAATTAAAGCTGAATACGTGTTGACTTTTTGCTGGAAATGATCGGTATCCACGCAAAAACACTACAGTTTCTTTTAATTATACGTTTTTAGAACACATTGATCATTTCCATTGATAATTTGACTCGTATTCACCTTGAAGTGATGCTTTGAAAGCTGCCATTTTGATTGATACCGTGAAAATGAAAATTTCTATATCTTCACAATGGGGGATATGATTTCAATCTTGCCGCAATTTCTTCGATAATCTATCGTTTAGCGGTTAAAACAATATTTATTTAACCTGCAAGTGAATATCTTTTGAAATATACCTCTCTTCCAAGACATCGGACTGTACCGAACATGTACAACACAATTTATGGTCACAGACAATTTAAAGTTACCATTTACCTGACAATGGTTTTATTAAATTTGCAAGCTCTGTCAGTATTATAATAAACTAGCGGGTGTTACCCGGAGTTGCGCGGGAGAAGATGGTTATATCAGCCGTTTTCGAAATAGAAGGTCAAGGTCACCAATTTCAAGGTCAAGGTCACCCCGATAAAGTCAAAATGATTGATGGGTCAATATACCGGCACATATGAAATTTCAGCCCAATCGGCCCAGCCGTTTTCGAATTAAAAGATCAAGGTCACAAATTTCAAGGTCAAGGTCACCCGCACGGGCACCCCGATAAAGTCAAAATCACCGATTGGTCAATATATCTGCACATATGCAATTTTAGCCCAATCGGCCGTGTCGTTTTCGAAATAAAAGGTCAAGGTCACCAATTTCAAGGTCAAGGTCACCCACACGGGCATCCCGATAAAGTCAAAATGAGAAATGGGTCAATATACCCGCACATATGAATTTTTAGCCCGATCGGCCCAGCCGTTTTCGAAATAAAAGGTCAAGGTAATCAATTTCAAGGTCAAGGTCACCCCGCATGGGCACGGAAATCATCACATGTTACTCGCAGGGACGAATTACCCCCGTGTACAAAATTTGAGATCGATCGGTCGAGAAACGGAGGAGTTCACCCGGAACAAAGATAGAGAGAGGGAGATATAGATACAGACGTTCGCATTTATATATTAGATATACAATAAACGTATAATGTTTTCAAGTAAAATATTTATTCTATGAGTAGGATTAAGAATGAAACCGACGATCCTCTGGCGAGTCGTTTGGATTCTTAATCCTACGAGTAGAATAAATGTTTTACTTGAAAACACTATATACGTTTATTTTGTTTATCCCATAAATCTTTTACAAAGAAGTTGCGGCAAAATCGTGCTGTTATTCGCTGCAGAACATATCTCGAAGTGAAGAGTACCTTGGCCCATTTCGATCGACAGGAGAACGTTGTAAAAAATAAATAAGGCGGAGGGATACATTATTGTCTAAAAATAATTCCCCAACAAACGTCAGCTAAACTTGCAATAATCCTTTATTAAATGAGCAATCTATATTCTTTTGTACTGGCATTGTATAATACTTTCAAACTTTTTAAAGAAAACAACAATTGAACTGTTAATTATGCTACATTACAACACGTTCATGTAGCATTGAGTGGGTGAGAGCAATTGGGCCACTTTCAAAGCAGGCCACGAATGTCAGTTCATTTTTGTATGTTGATGTTTAAGGTGTTAATACGTCCATGAAATAAACTATTCAATAATATGCTTGGATTCCAGAGGAATGTATGCTGCAAATTGAAGTCGTTAATGTTAACAATTGTGCCACCATTTCGTTCTAATGAGGAAATAGTTATTGTGGTTACCCGAGATTCGTGTGTGGAAGCCATGGGTCCAACAGCATGGCATATGATGCAGATGTGTTCAAATTTTTTTGACAATGTGTGAATTCAGTTGTTTTTGAATTGTGCAGAGTGTACTTCGTGTTACGCGTTGCTGTGCTGGGAGCAGAGGTAAGGTTACTCATAATTAAAGAACATCGTCCACGTTGCTTCTCTCCTGAAACAGAATGATTGTTTATCGATGCGAGGTACCGCCCCATCGAGCATATGTACATCCCCAAAATCCAAATTAACACTACATCAGTCACTACTGGCATTAGGTATTTCAAAATTGAATTTTATGTTTGAATACTTTTGTTAATTAATTGTGAGTATTCTTTATTGTTTGCTCGCAATGAACGTCTTACATGCGGCATATAATGTTATATCGGTACAACTTATTTAATTACGTTTAAGTGATGTTCGTCGCTTCGTTTCCACAAATTTCTGATACGCGTAAATCAGGTCAAGATATCCCGACCTTTCAAATGAAACGCCAGAGGTCAACATAGTATAGTCCGTTTCCAACTCCCTACCAGGGTGATAAATTTTTCGTGTGTTAAACCTACGGGGAAAATTTATCACCCTACTAGGTAATTAAAGGAAACATTTATCCAAGGCCTTTGTTGTTCAAATAAACTGCCATTTATGGGATAATATAGAATAAATAGGTACTAAGACCGGTAATCAGATTTAAACCACGAGGAGGATAAAGGTTTTAACCATCAAGCTCTGCCAAGTGGTTAAAACCCTTATTCCACTAGAGGTTTTAATCTAATTACCGGCCCTGGTTCCAATTTGTTTTATTTATACCAAGCCCTTAATAAATAATCGACTTTGTCACTTAATATGGAGAAAGACGGGACTTTCTATCGCTAAACACCTCTCGTGTTGACATCTGCGTCGGTGGGCAGTACTACTGGCTGCACGTGAATGCTTGATTGACAGCTAGACACATCGTCAAAGTTGATTGAATTTTCCTTGCTTTTTCAGTCAAACTATTATTAGCAATTCTTAAATTTAATTTTAAACATTTAATTGTTGCACGTAGTAGAGAGAGTGAGAGAGAGAGAGAGAGAGAGAGAGAGAGAGAGAGAGAGAGAGAGAGAGAGAGAGAGAGAGAGAGAGAGAGAGAGAGAGAGAGAGAGAGAGAGAGAGAACCGCAAAACGCCGTATATTTGAATGAAACATCGCGAAATGAGAATGTATCGAAGTCGGCAAATTGGATGATGTCAAATGTCAAGTTGGATGTAGTTCCTACTATAGGTGTAAATGTTTGTAATAGAATTCCCATTGAAAACGTTTTAATCGCAGTAGAAGTTTTACACTGTTAGTGGGGTTAAAGGCTAAAATTTAACATACGGGCTTTTCACAGGTAGTACCATAGGTGAGCATGGTATACATTCTTTTCATTTTACTTAATCTTTTTTATAATCATTCTGGAAGATAGTAAATTATTTGTTACTAGTTTATTTGGAGTAAACAGACAGTGACTAAATAACAACCATGTAACTATTTCGTAAACGTTAATAATAGTGGTGGCCGAGAGGGTAAGTGCGCTGGTCTCTCATGCCAGAGGTATCTGGATCGATCTCCGGTCGAGGAAAGTTCTCGAGGTGTCCGAACACTCTCTGTCAGCATCAATTGTGGAGTTGATGCTGTCACGGCGTACCGTCCCAACGGATGGAGACGTAAAATGGCTGTCCTCTGTGCCGAGAGAGACACACTCCGTGCAGGCTAAAGATTTCTTTGTAGTTTTCGAGAAGACCGAGGCCACGAAGCTGCCGCGATGAAGGTCATCCCACACACCTGCGCTATTTGGGCAAGGAGAGGCGTTAATATAAGTTGCATAACTTGTTCGCCAATCGTTGTATGACAAATAAGATTAAATAAATAATAGCATTTTACACTTTATCTATATTTTTATCATTTGTAGGTTTTTTGCAACTAAAATACCTAAAAGAAACAGGTAATACTAAATTAAAACATCGTACTTTGAGCGAAACAATGTGTCATCTGCAATGCTTTAGCATTGCAGATTGCACCTTGTTTCACTCAAGGGATGATACATGGTTAATTTGTTCAAATTCACAATCAGATTCCATTTTGGCACTGAAATCTTTCATTTGGCACGAAAACAATTCGTTTGGTACCGAACAAAAATTACACTTGACATCAAAACAATTCGGTCAGCGTTAACATGCTCGTATGTTAGTTTACGAGCATGTAATTTTAAGTTCGGCAAAAAGGGAGGGGCCAATTACTACTAATTGTACTGTAGTTAAACTGTTATAACTGTTAACTGTAGTTAAACTGTTATAATAAAATTGTATATTAAATCTTTGAACTCGTGAGATCAGTGTTTCAGTCCAAGGAATAGTTTCGTCCCATATTTGCCTTATTGTAAGATGAATATACACAGGTCATTATTTTTTTATCCTCCCTGTATATTATAATGGAATGACCCATCTCACTGTAGGTGTACATAAAGGTGATTCCATTCCAGGAGTCGAGGGTTCAAAGGGTTAAATTACTGTGTGGCTAATGCTCTGCTGTGCCTATCAATTTGATGTGTATTGGGCTATGTCATGTGACACACTGAGGTGATATCACCTGATAGTATTCGCGAGCAAAAAGCCAGTTAACCCTTTACCTAACATAAAAAGCAGGCGACGCTTACAAAAAAAAATCTTGAATAACTATTTTTTTCATTTTTTGTCTCAAAAACATAGGTTATGACCCCCTCATTGGAACGAGCTCGTTCCAACGAGGGGTCATAACCTATGTTTTTGAGACAAAAATGAAAAAAATAATGAAAATTAATTGGCGATTTTTGAGAATAGCGCTGGCCGGGTTTGGTCGTTACGTTGGGTAAAGGGTTAACGAAAGGATATATTTCCTTTCTGATGAAAATATTTGAACAATTCGGATTTTAAAACAAACTTCACATTTGCGTTTCAATTATCACAAAAGCAAAACGTAGACAAGGGAGATTACTGTGGTATGAGTAGTTGTTTTGAAATACCCCTCGAGAGTTGTTTTTCTTGATGCCTGCAGACTTAAGCTTTCCAAAGATATTTTCTCTTGTTTTTATTGCACTTTGTATGGTTCACTTTTTTTCAAATGGAATGAAATACCGCTTTTTATTGTCTCAGAGATTCGTTTTAAGTTTTAGTCTACATATCTTCCAATTTTTACACCGTGGTCAACAACAGTGTTAAAACAGATATACCCAATAACTGGTAAAAAGGTAACTGGTAAAAAAACTTGTTTGGTTAAATGGTCAGATTATGAATAGACCTATTTTGACACAAAGTGCTTGAAAGTTGGAAGGTGGCGGAGTCGGGGGGAGTGGGGGGGGGGGGGGTGATTCTGAAATTATGTGCTACTAAATTTTAGTAAGGAAATCAGCTCAGTGAGCTAGTTTTAATGTCATTTTTTATGATTTTATGAGGTGTTGTTTTGAAAGTAATATTAGCTGTAGGGCTGCACCTCAGGGTGTATGAGTCCACAGACCGGTGTAAATTCCCAAACACCCCGGAAGACGCAATGATAACTAATATTATATGTATATTTTTAGGAGATTTCTCACTGCATTTGAAAGGCTGGCCACCACAGATACATTATGTACCATTCTAGTTTTTTTACAACCAACACACTGCCACCCCCATAGTAGCCCCGTCAAGGGAGGCAGTGTTTGTTTATTGTGATAAACAACCTCTGTTTTACTGGTAAAATAGCATCTACTCACCAATGGTTGGGGTGGAAGTCCTATAAAATGGGAAATAAGAATATAAGCTATGGACTTGACTTTATCTCCATGTTGCGTTCACGATTGGCCATTGAGCAGATATAATTTTATGTGAGTGACCTTAAAAATAAATAAATAAATAAATAAATAAATAAATAAATAAATAAATAAATAAATAAATAAATAAATACCACTATTATCTGCTTTGTTTTCATCATTACTATCACTACTGGTTTTTAACCCTTTACCCAACGCAGACGATATCAAAATTTATTATTTTATATAGCATTTTTTCAAATTTTTCAAAAAATTTCAACAAAACCATATCATGTGACCCCTCGTTGGAACGAGCTCGACGAGCTCGTTCCAACGAGGGGTCACATGATATGGTTTTGTTGAAATTTTTTGAAAAATAATATTTTTTCAACTGCTGAATTTGCATATTACGCGGGCGGATGCGGGCGATATGTTGGGTAAAGTGTTAACTCCACTATCACCACATTATTACTTGTACTTCCAGTCTCCTCAGATATTTAGGGATGTGGCCCATGTCTACCCAATCATGACATGAATTTCCCCGACGGTTCTTACTTTAGCATACCTATGTCTTTAGCTCATCTGAGCAAAGCTCAAAGGGAGCTTTACTAATCACTTTCTGTCCGTCGTCCGTCCGTCGTCCGTCTGTCGTCCAGCATTAACATTTCATTATCGACTTCACACAAACTGCTCCCTTTGTCCATTCAAAACTCTCCTTCTTCCGATCCACTAACCAGAATCTTTTGATATTTAGTGTGAAGCATCCATGGGGGAGGGGGGGGGGGGATAGACTCAAGTTTGTTCAATTTGAGTCCCTGGCTTAATTTTTGGGCTTGTTATGGGTGGGGTGAGGGGTGGCAGGGTGGTGCGTGTTAGGTTCGGGTTTGTTCAAATCCATTATTTAGTGTTTTCCATAAAATTTGCCTTTTATGACTTCATTCCTTTGTAGTGTTGATGCCTAACTGAATGTGACCCCAAATACTTCTTTGAACCACTTTGGCAGGTGAGCGATTAAGGCCACTTGGGGCCTCTTGTTTAATGAGTTATTCAGACTCGTAGTTTATTACACGACCAACTCCGGCGGTTTTTATCATGGCACTGCCGATATCCTTGGCTAATTGCTTGTCCATCTGTCATATCACCCAACTGGGAACCACCTGTGAGTTTTATCCGTAATTCCGTATGTGAAGGCCTTTGAACAGACCAGGTGGACACGCTGTTAGGGCTGTGCAAATCAGAAATTTTACTCAATCGGAAATTTGATTTTGAATCGAATAAGGCAAAAAATTCGCAAATGGATTCTTTTTTGCGAATCGAATTGTCTGAATAATGACGTTCGCGACTTCACGCTCGCTCTTTGTATTGTCAGGAAAATTGCATGCCGTCGCTCGAGTGCATCAAGGCGTCATCTGCAATGCTAAGTGTTAACTTAAGGGGAGTTAACTCTCCCGTAAATCTCTTCCAATGACGAAAATTGTCAGTCACGAGTTTCATAATGGGCTTTTTGGTGCTGATGAAGTGATAAATTTTTATGGAAACCAGTTGGTAAACTGTTATTAACAAAGTCATGAATCTGTATCCTGTAGAGGTCCCGTGATCTCAAAATTATATCCTCCAAGAATTAGATCTGTGCACGGTTTTTATGCTTTATTATCAACGATGAGGCTGGAATGTTTTTGGATAAGACGTAGTTGCTAAATATATTTTAAATTGTCCCATTTCAGGATATCATACATGTGATTATGGATTAGCGGTTAGTGTGGAGATAATAATGCTAGGTAAGAAAAGTTATTTTTTACTTTGTTGAATGTAAATGTGTGTTATGTGCACATTGTGCTTGTACAGAATCTTTTATCACGACGAGACTCGTTGTGGGGATGTATAGCTGCGAGTTGCGCTTGCGCGACGAGTAACTATACCTCCCCAAAAACGAATCGAGTCGCAATAAAAGATTGTATACAAGCACAAGAAGCACATGACAACTTTTTTTATCCTTCAGTCAACGAAACTCATAACCATGACTTTTCAAAAATAATTGTTAACAAGCAAAAAACCACACACAACTGATCAAAATAATGAGTCTCCATTTTCAATACTTCCACCCTGACGGCACGTGAAGAAATTCCTTCAGCGTGAATGAAATTGTACATTTGGATAAAAAGTAATCAAGCTGGGCCCAAGTATGCTTTGTCGTCGGGCAAAGATATTTCTAACCAAAATTAAATTCAATTTATGAGGTCACCCAAGGCATAGATGAGTGGTTTGCGAAAACAACTAGGGAATTATATTTTTGTAGTGCTCAGAGATTCGCTTTAAATACATGACGTCAGTTCATTCATAATTTCTAAAAGCAATCACATCACAATGAGACTGACATTACCTTTCAAAATTTTCTCTCAGTAACTTTCAGTTTCAACTTTTTTGTTTTGGTGTTTTGTATGGTGGATTGTTTATGTTGGATCGCGCCGTTCCTTGCATGGAATGTATGTTGAGGCAAACTCGATGCATCGCTCATTGTAGCATTACAAGTTTCTGAAGGAAAAGACTTGTACCACTGATATAGTCCGTCGGGCGCGTGTGAATTCGTTTCTTGCGGCGTCATGCGGCTTAGGATGTTCGGACGCAAAATTGTCTCGGGTATCGCTCTCGACCATTATCTGATCCAGTGATGCTTTCTGAAATTACGAAGTGAGAGCACGGTCCGCGTCGGCCATCACTGCACGTTGGGCGCCCGTCCCGAGCGAGCGCTAAACGCGTAGCGACGGCAAGCGTGGTACGCGTCATTGCGCGAGAGTGTCCCCCTCTCGTAGCAGTATAGGAGATCCGGGGTTCACCTCCGGGAAACTTTTGAAAATCTAGTACTCACAACTCTTCAAAAGAAGCGGTCATTATTATCCGCGGGAGGCTGTGAGCTACACCAAACTAAATGGGTTACGGAGCTATATAAGTAATCGGAAATTTAGCTTGAAAATAGGTGACATATCATTTTTTTTCGATGCCGTGAAATATCTAAAAAATGTTATAACTTTTCACGTTTTGCTGTTCAAAACTGCGAAGTTTTGTTCGTAAATACGGATGCACAATAAAAAAGTGACAATTATCATTTTGATTCGATTTTTAATAGGGGCCGGCGAACATTCGAGATTCGATTCGGTTTCGAGTCTTTTCACTGATTCGATTCGATTCGAAACCGTCTCCATTATCCGAAAAGAATCGAAGATAACAACTCATCCTAAAGTTTTCTTTGGGACGAGACTGACCCTATCCAGTCTAACTACATGACACAAATTTAGTGGAAAAATTCTTTAAAATGTCACTTGAAATGGTAGTGAAGATCGCATTACGTCTAGTTTGCCCAATATATCAGTCTGTGGGTGGAACAAGTGCTAAAGCATTGCAGATGTCGCACTCTTCCACACAAGGGACGATAAGTGACTCTTTCTTCCTCCCCAGGCGACACCTGGTCAGTTCTCTTTTGAATTGGGTCCCACCGCCGAGGTAACTGTGGGGTGAGTTGCTCCACTAGAATAATATTATTAAGAACAGAAGATGTCTAGACTGGGTTTGGTAGTGATGTATTCGATGCGTTAGAACCCCATCCTATACGTTTCTAATTAACTCTTTGCACTCTGGTAGTATTTCAAATTTTTCATCAGTAACTCCATATTACACAAGCAGCATGAACAATTTAACAAATTATATCTTGTTTGACAGAGCTCAGTGAGCTCTGTCAAACAGGATATATTTTTTTAAATTCTCAGTTGCATTGTGGGAAACATTTGCTACTGAAAACTTAGGTATTTTTACATCAGAGTGCAGGGGGTTAATGAAAGTACGCTGCACCTCGGTGATGAAATAAAGTTAATTTGTTATGAGCTGTATAATTGTCAAATGTATGACGTAGGTCCTGAGTGCCAGTCGCGCGTGTATCATCTTTTGGTTTTCGTGGAATCGTTCCATGCAGGTCATTATAGGTTCCATACATGTCAGACATATGTGCAAGCAGTTTTGTAAGTAACTGTCGGCGAGGTTCGCGCTTATTGGTATTATAAAAACCACAATGTGAAAGAACATTACATTATTAACGGAATGGTACATTGAAAGGTAACCCACTACGGTTAAATTAAACTTCATCATTGTATATGAAATGTATCATGGAAAAATGGATTCCATGGCCGACGGACATACGCATATCACGGATTTTCATCGAAAAACAATCCCGTAATTCTAAGAAATTCAAACAGATGTCATGATACCTTGCAAATAATATGGCAACTGCGCAGTATACATATAATAATACTGTGTTGTATGGAGCGATCTTTCGGATTATTTGCTTTTAGACAGCATTACAAATCGATGCTTTTTCGAGCCAGATGACCTTGACCGAAACTTTAAACAAACAGACAACGAAAACAAACCCTCGATTTTTGGTATTTACCCCCACGTAGCCCTGTTGCTGCGTTTTGAAGAATTTTGATTGCCTAGCTTTGTTTTTGGATATATGAAACACATTTGGACACGAGGTGTTCTGCAGAAATATTAGTTTGTTATCAGCCCTGGAAAGAATACGGTTACATTAGTTGTTACGTTGGCTAAAAGGTTGAATTACACATTATGTGATAAACAAAATCTAAAATTCGTCACGATTAGATATGAAAGTACTGAACCCTGTTCGCTAAAATCGATCTGAGCCTCGATAAACCTAGGGAAACCTCGGTAAACCTCGACTCAGATCCATATCAGTGAACTCGGAATAAAACCGTTGATGTAGAAGTATCATGCGATAGTTTCCTCGCACGTAGATATGTCTCTCAGGGCTACACGGTTTCAAGCTCTTTTTTCTAACTTTTCAAATTTCGCGGCAGTCAGGACTGGGCCTGGCTTAATATGACTGAACCTGTACAATACGCCCTCTATACTCTTATCCTCTGTAATGGTGTTGTCTCACAATGTTATAAAAGTGTTTATACAATTGTATGTTTTTAGCAGTTATATGTTGTCAGCTATTAGTCGGACAATCTCATGAACTTTAATTAGAGCTGGGGAGGGGTGATTTTTCATATTCGGTTTCGGTTTGGTTTCGAGAAAAAGCTCGATTTCTGTTCAGTTTTTCTAAGTGTTGAGGCCATTTTGTAAACAAACACTTCATACTCCTTAACTTGGAAAAATCCCGATTACATGTAGTTTGTCCGACACCACTCACCACAGAAAGCCATGTCTGTAAGTTTCTCTATTGTGTTCAACTTCCTTTTGAGCATTCTTGTGGGCCCAAACAATCATATGCTAAGTCTATTGAGTCAGAAAGAAACATACATCCGGGTAACAAATGAATAAAGTTGTTCTCATTGTCACATTTTCTCCCTTATTGACTCGTCCACCGGACTCAACCGACCGGACTCCACCGACCGGATTCCCGGACTCCACCGACCGGACTCCACCGGACGAGTCAATAAGGGACAGAATATGATAGTGAGAACACGATGTATTCGTTCCATTGCTGGATAGACGGAGCGACGAGGGTCCATATGGTCCACTAGTTTAGTTCCCTCCCAGTAATATAGTTTGGTCAGTATATGGTCCACTAGTTTAGTTCCATCCCAGTAATATAGTTTGGTCAGTATATGGTCCACTAGCTTAGTTCCCTCTCAGTAATATAGTTTGGTCAGTATATGGCCGACTAGACCAGTTCACTCCCAGTAATATAGTTTGGTCAGTATATGGCCCCTAGTTTAGTTTCATCCTAGTAATATAGTTTGGTCAGTATATGGTCCACTAGACCAGTTCCCTCCCAGTAATATAGTTTGGTCAGTATATGGTCCACTAGACCAGTTCCCTCCCAGTAATATAGTTTGGTCAGTATATGGTCCACTAGACCAGTTCCCTCCCAGTAACATAGTTTGGTCAGTATATGGTCCACTAGACCAGTTCCCTCCCAGTAATATAGTTTGGTCAGTATATAGTCGAAAAGTTTAGTTCCCTCCCAGTAATATAGTTTGGTCAGTATATGGCCCACTAGTTTAGTTCCCTCCCAGTAATATAGTTTGGTCAGAATATGGTCCACTAGTTTAGTTCCCTCCCAGTAATATAGTTTGGTCAGAATATGGTCCACTAGTTTAGTTCCCTCCCGGTAATATAGTTTGGTCAGAATATGGTCCACTAGTTTAGTTCCCTCCCAGTAATATAGTTTGGTCAGAATATGGTCCACTAGTTTAGTTCCCTCCCAGTAATATAGTTTGGTCAGTATATGGTCCACTAGTTTAGTTCCCTCCCAGTAATATAGTTTGGTCAGAATATGGTCCACTAGTTTAGTTCCCTCCCAGTAATATAGTTTGGTCAGAATATGGTCCACTAGTTTAGTTCCCTCCCAGTAATATAGTTTGGTCAGAATATGGTCCACTAGTTTAGTTCCCTCCCAGTAATATAGTTTGGTCAGAATATGGTCCACTAGTTTAGTTCCCTCCCAGTAATATAGTTTGGTCAGTATATGGTCCACTAGTTTAGTTCCCTCCCAGTAATATAGTTTGGTCAGAATATGGTCCACTAGTTTAGTTCCCTCCCAGTAATATAGTTTGGTCAGTATATGGTCCACTAGTTTAGTTCCCTCCCAGTAATATAGTTTGGTCAGAATATGGTCCACTAGTTTAGTTCCCTCCCAGTAATATAGTTTGGTCAGAATATGGTCCACTAGTTTAGTTCCCTCCCAGTAATATAGTTTGGTCAGAATATGGTCCACTAGTTTAGTTCCCTCCCAGTAATATAGTTTGGTCAGAATATGGTCCACTAGTTTAGTTCCCTCCCAGTAATATAGTTTGGTCAGAATATGGTCCACTAGTTTAGTTCCCTCCCAGTAATATAGTTTGGTCAGAATATGGTCCACTAGTTTAGTTCCCTCCCAGTAATATAGTTTGGTCAGTATATGGTCCACTAGTTTAGTTCCCTCCCAGTAATATAGTTTGGTCAGAATATGGTCCACTAGTTTAGTTCCCTCCCAGTAATATAGTTTGGTCAGTATATGGTCCACTAGTTTAGTTCCCTCCCAGTAATATAGTTTGGTCAGAATATGGTCCACTAGTTTAGTTCCCTCCCAGTAATATAGTTTGGTCAGAATATGGTCCACTAGTTTAGTTCCCTCCCAGTAATATAGTTTGGTCAGTATATGGTCCACTAGTTTAGTTCCCTCCCAGTAATATAGTTTGGTCAGAATATGGTCCACTAGTTTAGTTCCCTCCCGGTAATATAGTTTGGTCAGAATATGGTCCACTAGTTTAGTTCCCTCCCAGTAATATAGTTTGGTCAGAATATGGTCCACTAGTTTAGTTCCCTCCCAGTAATATAGTTTGGTCAGTATATGGTCCACTAGTTTAGTTCCCTCCCAGTAATATAGTTTGGTCAGAATATGGTCCACTAGTTTAGTTCCCTCCCAGTAATATAGTTTGGTCAGAATATGGTCCACTAGTTTAGTTCCCTCCCAGTAATATAGTTTGGTCAGAATATGGTCCACTAGTTTAGTTCCCTCCCAGTAATATAGTTTGGTCAGAATATGGTCCACTAGTTTAGTTCCCTCCCAGTAATATAGTTTGGTCAGTATATGGTCCACTAGTTTAGTTCCCTCCCAGTAATATAGTTTGGTCAGAATATGGTCCACTAGTTTAGTTCCCTCCCAGTAATATAGTTTGGTCAGAATATGGTCCACTAGTTTAGTTCCATCCCAGTAATATAGTTTGGTCAGTATATGGTCCACTAGACCAGTTCCCTCCCAGTAATATAGTTTGGTCAGTATATGGTCCACTAGTTTAGTTCCCTCCCAGTAATATAGTTTGGTCAGTATATGGTCCACTAGACCAGTTCCCTCCCAGTAATATAGTTTGGTCAGTATATGGTCCACTAGTTTAGTTCCCTCCCGGTAATATAGTTTGCTCAGTATATGGCCCACTAGTTTATTTCCATCCCAGTAATATAGTTTGGTCAGTATATGGTCCACCAGACCAGTTCCCTCCCAGTAATATAGTTTGGTCAGTATATGCTCCACTAGACCAGTTCCCTCCCAGTAATATAGTTTGGTCAGTATATGGTCCACTAGACCAGTTCCCTCCCAGTAATATAGTTTGGTCAGTATATAGTCGAAAAGTTTAGTTCCCTCCCAGTAATATAGTTTGGTCAGTATATGGTCCACTAGACCAGTTCCCTCCCAGTAATATAGTTTGGTCAGTATATGGTCCACTAGTTTAGTTCCCTCCCAGTAATATAGCTTGGTCAGTATATGGTCCACTAGTTTAGTTCCCTCCCAGTAATATAGTTTGGTCAGTATATGGTCCACTAGACCAGTTCCCTCCCAGTAATATAGTTTGGTCAGTATATGGTCCACCAGACCAGTTCCCTCCCAGTAATATAGTTTGGTCAGTATATGCTCCACTAGACCAGTTCCCTCCCAGTAATATAGTTTGGTCAGTATATGGTCCACTAGACCAGTTCCCTCCCAGTAATATAGTTTGGTCAGTATATGCTCCACTAGACCAGTTCCCTCCCAGTAATATAGTTTGGTCAGTATATGGTCCACTAGACCAGTTCCCTCCCAGTAATATAGTTTGGTCAGTATATGCTCCACTAGACCAGTTCCCTCCCAGTAATATAGTTTGGTCAGTATATGGTCCACTAGACCAGTTCCCTCCCAGTAATATAGTTTGGTCAGTATATAGTCGAAAAGTTTAGTTCCCTCCCAGTAATATAGTTTGGTCAGTATATGGTCCACTAGACCAGTTCCCTCCCAGTAATATAGTTTGGTCAGTATATGGTCCACTAGACCAGTTCCCTCCCAGTAATATAGCTTGGTCAGTATATGGTCCACTAGTTTAGTTCCCTCCCAGTAATATAGTTTGGTCAGTATATGGTCCACTAGTTTAGTTCCATCCCAGTAATATAGTTTGGTCAGTATATGGTCCACTAGTTTATTTCCATCCCAGTAATATAGTTTGGTCAATATATGGACCACTAGACCAGTTCCCTCCCAGTAATATAGTTTGGTCAGTATATGGTCCACTAGACCAGTTCCCTCCCAGTAATATAGTTTGGTCAGTATATGGTCCACTAGTTTAGTTCCCTCCCGGTAATATAGTTTGGTCAGTATATGGCCCACTAGTTTATTTCCATCCCAGTAATATAGTTTGGTCAGTATATGGTCCACCAGACCAGTTCCCTCCCAGTAATATAGTTTGGTCAGTATATGGTCCACTAGTTTAGTTCCCTCCCGGTAATATAGTTTGGTCAGTATATGGACCACTAGGCCAGTTCCCTCCCAGTAATATAGTTTGGTCAGTATATGGACCACTAGACCAGTTCCCTCCCAGTAATATAGTTTGGTCAGTATATGGCTCACTAGTTTATTTCCATCCCAGTAATATAGTTTGGTCAATATATGGACCACTAGACCAGTTCCCTCCCAGTAATATAGTTTGGTCAGTATATGGACCACTAGACCAGTTCCCTCCCAGTAATATAGTTTGGTCAGTATATGGACCACTAGACCAGTTCCCTCCCAGTAATATAGTTTGGTCAGTATATGGTCCACTAGTTTATTTCCATCCCAGTAATATAGTTTGGTCAATATATGGACCACTAGACCAGTTCCCTCCCAGTAATATAGTTTGGTCAGTATATGGACCACTAGACCAGTTCCCTCCCAGTAATATAGTTTGGTCAGTATATGGACCACTAGACCAGTTCCCTCCCAGTAATATAGTTTGGTCAGTATATGGCTCACTAGTTTATTTCCATCCCAGTAATATAGTTTGGTCAGTATATGGACCACTAGGCCAGTTTCCTCTCAGTAATATAGTTTGTCAGTATATGGTCCACCAGACCAGTTCCCTCCCAGTAATATAGTTTGGTCAGTATATGCTCCACTAGACCAGTTCCCTCCGAGTAATATAGTTTGGTCAGTATATTCACAGACACGGTAAAACCATTCGGCCGGTTTTGACTGCGTCTTACGGTTCACTTTTCCGGTTTCCGCTAAATCCAGGACCGAACCGGAAAACCAAGAAACGGCACAGCTCAAACTTCAATTTATGTTAATTCAAACCTTGTATTGGGTATAAACCGATAAATATATTAATTTTAATTTGAAGTAGGCAATAAAATAACCCCTTGAAACAGTCATTGGCAGAATGGAAAGGGAAAATGAAAAAAAGAAATGGTTATATTGTCCGTGGAGTGTTAGGAAATTGTTTTTCAATCCCGTAAAATAAAACTTATCCTTTAATTAATATATATCGACCCGTGTGAAAGTCGATGAATGAAAATCTTGTTGAAGACAGATGCCTTACAGACGTGCATTACGTCTTTGTACACAGCGCCGCCGTGCCACCACGTGGGCAATCGGGATTAAGTGCTTAGCCCAAGGACACAACGCAGTTACCCCTGGTGAGGGTCGAACCGTAGACCCCTTGGTTTGAAGTAATCACTGAGCCACCTCTCTCCCTGCACATAGTTTTATAAATATCATTAGAGGAGCAAACGGCGTGTGTATTGACGTAACACTTATGAGTAATATTATCAATACATAATGTTATTTTATGTGCTTCTCATCTAAACAGTGCTTCGCAACTTGAGTGTTTAACATCATAAGATGTATGTCTTATTGAGGTGATGAACATACTCCGGTTTCTCTTGAATTCGACGGTCATTTTTAACACTCTAAAATCAGTTGGGTTAAAAATCAACCCAAATCAACTGGGTCGAGTGAATATGAACCCAATTGGGTTCATATTCACCCAACTCAGTTGATTTGGGTTACTTTTTAACCCAACTGATTTTAGAGTGTACCATTTCGCCATTATGGGCTTTCACGTGTTCAGATCTCGTCTTATTGAAGCAGTGCTTGTTTACTGTGTAATCAAGCTCTGTTTGGCTTGTGCCATGGGGCCCAGTAACCAATGTTTGGGTTGGAATTCCTCTAAAATGGGCAACATTGGTATAAATGATTGGCTGATCTTGTTTTTATATCCATGTTGCCGTCCCGATTAGTCAGTGTGCAGAAGTATGTGAAAATAAACACCAATAAACATCTCGTCTTTTCAAGGTTAAATATCACGAGTCATCACTTCATTGTTATAGGCTGGTTTTCCAGATAAATTCTGAAAGACAAATGTTCCACGACGTATTTTAAAATTATTACCCCCACCCAAACCTACACTCCCACAATCTCTCCGAAAAAGACGTCGGATCACATTGTCTTGCCCCTTGAATTTAGGTCTTATTTGACGGACATTTTTTCGAGTCAAACCAACGTTTGTGGAACATCGAGGGAGGTAACTCTTTTCGAGTCATATTTTCGTTTCCAGAACATTCAAAAAGATAACTCTCACTGGCAGCGAAGGAGAGCAGAGCACGTCGTCCAAAGGAAGCATTTTGGGCCACGTTAGGACTACTGAGCACACTGTTGCCTCGAACGTTTCTGTATTTCCGTAATATATCTCCGTAAAATACGGAAAATAGTGGTACAAATTGATAACGTCATGTCGGCGTTTGTTTTCAGTTATATATTGATAATAATAACCACAAATATATACAAAATGTCATGCTTATTTTCAAATTATTCCTTGTGGTCTTTAAGATGCCATCTGCAGTGTCTAAGACCTTGTAGACGTTCCCGGTGACGTCATATCACCCCTCTCTGTCGGCTTGATCAAAGTTTATGTTCCATAGATCATTTCACTTTAGTAAGTCAAGTTGCCGAATAGATCACTTATTAATTTGGAAATAAATAAGCAGAACATAATATTTACATTGAGAATTACACATCTAATATGATAAAAATATATACTGATAATGATAAATACAAATATATTTAAAATGTCTTGGCTTATTTACAAATTATTTACAAATCTTTAAGATGCCATCTACAATGCTTTAAGATCTTGTAGAAGTTCATGACGACGTATTGGGCAGCACCCTCCCCTAGTAATCAGCTTTAACACTTACGCTGCCGAAAACGACTATTGTCACCTATATAATGTGGATTATCTGCATGTTCGTGAATGCACAGGTCGAACCTACCATCTGATTTATTGTTGGAACGAAGGCTTTGCCCCCCCCCCCCGCCAGTTGCCCCCCCCCCCCTCCCTCAACCATCTCGCATGCATTTCCATCCACCCTCACACACAAACACATTCAGTCACTCTCTCTCTCTCACACACACACCCCTCTCTTTTTTTATTCCCAATAATTTCCCATGCACACTTAGCCCCAAGCCTCAGGCTAGCTGATGAACACATCCAGGCAGTAGAGATTTAAAGACTCGGATGGATGCACATACTTATAAGTTATAATTAAGTTATGAGCCAACAAAGGCATGTCTATCCATATCCCTTGTCTAAAAAAATTCATGGATTTCGCATTTTGACAGACGGGCATTATCTCCCTTGCACTGTTCAATTTGAAGTTTCTCTCTCTCTCTCTCTCTCTCTCTCTCTCTCTCTCTCTCTCTCTTTCTCTCTCTCTCACGCACAGACCCACTAGACGCGGATCCAGGATTTTTTGAAAGGAGGACCGCTAATTACCATTACATTTAGTCGAAACTTGGACCCAAAGTCCGTAATATAATTTTTTGGTTTGGTACGTCCACAGGACGTACCAAACCAAAAAAGTATATTACGGACTTTGGTCCAAGTTTGGACTACCTCATAACAAAGTAATGATATGATCCTTTTTCATTATTTAGATTCGGTTTCGGTTCATATTCAGGAAAAAAAACTCTCTTTTGTTTTTTCTTCGTGTTAAGAACATATAACAAATAACACATCAGGTCCCTCAATATAGTAAAATCAGCAATAGTTTGGACGACACCTCTCACCAAAAAAGTCATGTCTATAAGTATCACCCTTGGGTTCAGCATAAATTCTCTTGGCCATTCTTAGGAGTTCTACGGAATCAGTTACCAAACTTATTTAGTCAGAAAAAAAAAACAAATTAGAGCAACAAATGAATAAGGTTCACATAATCTTCGTCGTACTCTCGTCGTCACATTTTCTCTCATATTGACTCGACTAGAAACTGTGACGATGAAAAGTCGACTTAATCTCCCGTGTTCCGGACAGACTTAGTAACGCAAGTCACCTGGGGCCACAAGTCCAGCTCCCTCCCAGTAAAATATTTTGACCAGTTTATGCACAAACCTGACAGAGAACTGTTCGATCAGTTTTTGCTGGCTCCTGCGCTTCGGTTTTCGATTTTGCCGCAAAAACTGGAACCGAAACGGAAACAAAACAAACTGTCTGGTTCTAATTATTGCGTCTACTGACCTTAACCCTTTGAATCCGAATGGCCGCTTGTCCGCTCCAGGATCGTAACACGACCTGAATTTATTAAGTATATTGTTGTTCAGTATACTTGTGTTGTTTGCCCATCAAGATTTCCAACGCGTAGCCCTAGGGTTGTATGTTGGAAATATTGATTGGTCCTCCCTCAAGTAATGAATATAGTCTCTACCGGTTGATGTCTCTGGATTGACATGGCATAAACCACCAGGGTCCATAGGATTAATGTTCTTTGAGGTTTAGTTTGAACGGAGAGTATGGAGACAAGCGCACCTTAGTACACACGTCGATGTTGCACTTGTCTTTAACCAATGCTAACCCTTCTTGTGTGGAGTTGATACGTTGGGGAGTCTGACAGTTACACGTCGCTGCTCGGTGGTTCTCTCTGGGTTCTCCGGCTTCCTCCATCCGTAAAACTGTCCGACGCGAGGTGACTTTCGCTGTCGAAAGTGCCGTTAAATCCTAATAAATAAATAAATAAAATAATAAATAAATACCATTCGGAAATTCGGTTTTGATAGTGTTTACTGACTCTCAGTAAATGGCAGGTTGTAGTTGACTTTATTGAGGGGTTAATTTATTCCACAGTGATCAAATTGTGTTACGCATACGTGGACTGTATGGCTGAACAGGTTGGCCTGTGATTGGGTTGGGTATCGTGTGGTCGCCGTGTCACAGGCAATAAAAAAATAACTGTTCACTGTTTACTGTTGTGGGCAAATTCACAATCAATTCCTACGAAAGACATAGGGATGGCATCATTGGCATGTTATTGAAGTATCTTGTTTTCTAGTTTTCAAAGTCCGAGTTTCATGGTTCAAAAAAGAATCAGATCATTTGATGATTTTTTTTTATTGTTTGCAATCAGAACGATCAATGTACAACGAAGGAACAAATACATTAGGTAAGATAGTTTTCTTCCCTTTTTACAGTTTGAA
This sequence comes from Pictodentalium vernedei, assembly GCA_031216915.1. Taxonomy (NCBI): domain Eukaryota; kingdom Metazoa; phylum Mollusca; class Scaphopoda; order Dentaliida; family Dentaliidae; genus Pictodentalium; species Pictodentalium vernedei. Next base: position 40,550,138 of record CM062291.1, on the reverse strand, counting down.
CTGCAAACGCCTACTACAAACTCCGTACTCTGCCTCCTTGATACCGTAACGTATTAGTTTGGTCGAAATTGTTATAACAATTAATCTAAACTGTTATAACAATTTAGCAGCATTGATGTATTTTATGTTAAATTGCTATAATAATGTATCTGAAGTGTTATAATAATTTAGCAATATCGATGTATTTTATGTTAAATTGCTATAATAATTTATCTGAATTGTTATAATAATTTAGCACCATCGATGTATTTTATGTTAAATTGCTATAATAATTTATCTGAATTGTTATAATAATTTAGCACCATCGATGTATTTTATGTTAAATTGCTATAATAATGTATCTGAAGTATTATAATAATTTAGCAATATCGATGTATTTTATGTTAAATTGTTGTAACAATTTAACATAAAATTCATCGACATTGCTAACCTGTTATAACAATGTAGGTTAATTTTTTTTAACAATTTAACATGAAATACAGCAATGTGTTTAAATTGTTACAAACCAATTTAACATAAAAACCGTCGACCATGCTAGTACGCTGTCGTAGCTAGATACCTTCTACATGTTTTCCATCTTTTTGAACATGTTGTGAGTTGCATCTGCACACTCGGGGTTTGAATTGCTCGAATTGACCATGTAATGAACACATTCGCTTTTGTTGGTCGCCATAGCTGTGCAGCATGCGTCTAATGTGCAGTCTTGAAGGCAGTCGTTGTTCAGTATTGATACTGCTGGTGCACCGATGTTGTATCTTCGCAACACAGAGTGCCTCTCTAGACACTTAGTTGGCTCCCTAATGTAATGTGTTCCAGCGAAAGGTTTGACTGAAGAAAAAATACAACATTTTAGCTTGCAATAAGTATGTATTGGTTCCGTAATTACTCGAAAGCGGCCTGTATCAGGTCCCCTGATACAAAATCTGTATGTTGTAACTGCATAATACAACCGCGTGTTTGTTTGCGATTGGCTTGCATTACTATTTATAGTTCATTACATGCTTTGAAACGCGTTTGCTTTGAACACTTCTCAAAAACATAATTATGAAATCGTAGAACGGCATTGCTTTTATGATTTGTATCTCAACAATGGGCAATGGAAGCATTCAACCTTGAACAACACAGGTATACTGTTGCCGCGCACAGTCTTTTCAGAATGTTGAAAGTGTACGCGCTCAATAAGTTTATACGAGGATCGCTAAAGCTCAAGAAAACCGTATACAATTTCAAATAAAACAACAAAGAATCTGAAAAAGAAATCTGAAATTCGAACCCCTTACTCAACGCACATGATATCACAGTATTTTAATTATTTTTTGTACAAATATTTAAAAAATGTGAAAACCACATCACGCGAGTTCCTTATTGGAACGAGCTCATTCCAATGAGGGTTCACATGATATGGTTTTTGGAACAAATAGTGTTTTTTAACTACTCAGTTTGTAAATTACGGTGAAGATACGGATGATTCGTTAGTTAAATTGTAAATCAAGTTATTACAGTTGAGAATTATAAGATTTCGTCTCGTGGTGATATGGACTTAGAAACAAGAGCTCGACCCTGATTCCATATCTTGTATATAAACATAATGATGATATATATATAGATTATACCCATAATAGCTTGGTGAACCAACTACCAAAATCATAGTTATAAATCCAATCATAATTTGTTCAGCGCCCTTTGTAGAAATTCATTAATGTGATGGTTACATGACCAAAAATGGCTGTAAATTTGATTTGTTTTGGGAGATAAATTGACTATTTTTAAGAGACTACATATATTTCATTTTAAAGTAATGAGTGGTGTGATATCTATAATTGTGATAGAATGATACTATGTTAGAACTATTGATATAACAAATGAAAACTCACCAGGAATTGTATCGTTGGACAGACTGTAGCCAAACTTGGTATGAGCAATTGTCTGAATAATATAGAGGCCATGGTCAAATTTTTGTCCCATCTGAGCAGATCATATCATGTTATGGGAATGTTCATCCGTCTGTCCATTTGTTCACCCTTCAACATTTTGTTGACCCACGTGATAAATGAAGTTTTTATTAGTGGTCGTATAATGATGACATCGCCTGGCGGTGCACTTGTTTGTATTACCAATTAACTCTTCACCTAACATGAAAAGCAGACGATACTTGAAAACAAAATTATTGAATAAGTATTTTTTTCATTTTTTTGTGTCAAGAACATAGCCTATGACACCTCATTCGAACGCGCTCAACGAGCGCGTTCCAATGAGGAGTCATAAGCCATATTTTTGAGGAAAAAATGAAATAATAATGAAAATTGAATGGCATTTTTTGTGAATAGCGCTGACCGCTTTTTGCTGTTACGTTAGGTGAAGGGTTAAATCATTAAACCTAACTGTTATATTATATATAACAACTTCAAAAGTAATCGGAAATCAATTATTTTACGACAAATGAAACGGAAAGTGCGTTGATAATGGCATTATGTTTAATCCACGTATATATAAAGTAGGGGGTGCATGTTCGTCCGAGACAGACTGCACCTTAGCTGGATTGGGCACAGAAATAATTCTACGGATAGTAGAATCTTTTTGTGGACGAGTGGGGTGACAGCCCAGAGGAAACAGCCAGGGGCGACGTCAGCAGGAAAAGCAAGAAAGTGCGGGGGCGGGGGGGGGGGGGGCGCTGAATACTGATGTTACCACCAGGAAATAAGATGTTCAACGGGGAAAATCAAGGAATCCTGGTACTCTGAAAGAGAAGTACAGCAGCATATAGGGTCTCCACTGGGAAGTAAGTGAAATAGCTACATTGATTGAAGAGAGGGTGGTGGATGGGTTTGATGTCATGTGCCTAAGAGGGATGTGGTAAAGACATGATGAACCGATAGACCAGTGGTTTCCTCAGAAATGTGAATGAAATAGCTCCATTGATGCGATAATGTCATGGGCAAAGTGAGACATAGTTAAGATATGATAAACCAAGAAAGACCAAGTATCTGCCTCTCCTTATGCCCAACACACATGTCAAGTTTGGTTTTAATCAGCATTGTGGAATTTTAAAAAGAACGCGGAAATAAACTGCGTCTACAAACGTACATACATACCAACGAGGGCTGCATTGTACAGATCGTTCATCCTTCGATATGTGGTTGATGTACAACGCCATCTTCCGGGTTTATTTGTCGACACAAACCGACATTGTGGAGTTTACTATATATTATACTACTATCGTTGCGGCTTTAGATAATTTGACATCAAAAAGTTGATTTATACTGATATATCATTTTAATGTAATCAAAACACTACGAGTGTTTGGTAAAATATTAAGAAGAAATGAACAGAAGAGGAAGAAATGCTTTCTTTGCTTTTGTCTTTTGCCCGCCTGAATATATAACGCAACTGAAAACGCTTTCTGTTGAAAACTAAGCCTTTTTGTGTGTTCACACGACCATTATTCCAAAATTCAACGACACTTCGGGATTTTTTCACAACAAATGCATTTTTATATTAGTCCACGGACCTGAAGACTCCAACATCACTTTTATCATGATACAGTGGATAAATAAAGTACATGTTGAGTTTCAACTTGCTGTGCCTTTGGTAGGGGTCAAGTAACAATTTTTAGCTGCAATACAGTCGAATATTCCACCGTTCACATCAAGTCAGAACTTGAAAAAGGCTTTTGTGACGGTTTTACACACCAATTCCTGTCAAAATTAAGGCATGCTTGTAAAGAAGAGATATAATTTAAAAAAAAAATATTAAGGATTATTAAAGACAACTTAATATTTAAAAAAAAACAGACAAACAAGATGGATCTAGAAATGTCTATAATTGGATTTGGACATACATTGTGGTCTGTATCTTTCTTATCTTTATTGGCCTCTGTTTGAGAACTCAGAGGTTACGTCAATGGACTTCCAACCGAAAGGTTTACAGTTCGAATCCCACCAGGGGTAACTGTGTTGTGTCCTTGGGCGAGGTACTTAATCCCGAATGCCCACGTGGGGACATGGTGGCAATGATGACTTAGGTGTACTGCACGTCGATGGAGCACTTGTCTTCAACTAATGCTAACTTTGTTTGTGTAGAGTTAAAATGTTGAATAAATAAATAAATAAATAAATAAATAAATAAATAAATAAATAAATAAATAAATAAATAAATTTGCTTCTGTCCATACTGTTCACTATGGGTGACCATAGTGAACAGTATGGACAGAAGCAAATTTATTTATTTATTTATTTATTTATTTATTTATTTATTTATTCATTTATTTATTTATTTAGTGTCGGATATGGATGGCTTAACCATTTAACCTTGATGGTATCTTCCACGCCAGTACAGTGTTATCACTTAGTATAGTCTATAATCGTTACTTTAGGGAAGATGAACCAACCAACGTGCAGCCTGGAAACACCTGACCCTGGACCGGAAAAACGGCCTTTTGTGTTCAAAGGGTTGAGTACCTATTACAGTTTTAATATTGAAAACTCTGTGCCATCACCAGAAATTCATTAATGAACGTGAATATCAATTCATAATGCTAAACTAATTTTACCAGCTCTCTTTGAACAGAGGTATCCAGTAGGATACAATGTCGAATAGCTGCATTTATGATCGTCCCATTTCATTGAAGCTAACTTAATTGCTACACACGCTTGCGAACTTTGAGGACTACTCTCCGGCTTTCTGTAGTCCCAGTTGAACCATGAAACAACATCTCCGTTTTCAAACTTCCAAATGTTACTAGTAATCCATTTCATCTGTATCCAGTAACCCCAAGTTCCGTCGACTACTTCCCTAAAATAGGGTAATACTGAGATTGAGTAATAAATGACAGTTGTGACAAAACTCTTGCTATAAAATATTTTGTTTTTTAATTTTTTTATTCAGATACAACATTGCAAAATGTAAACAATACAATTCAACATTCGTAGAGATAGGTTTCTTACGCAAAATTATACACGTTTAGTTTCATAAGATCATGGTTCTGTAGCAAATAAACAGTGTGTAAAATTTTAACAGAGTATGGGTTAACTTCTATCACAATATCAGATGAGCAAGTGTTGCAGAAGCAGATGTGAGCTCTCAAAGTGCAGTGGTTGAGTACAGTTACTACAAAATATTGCTCAAGTGCATGAAGGATCAGCTTGCTCGCTGTCGGGTACCAGTGGTACCAAATACACTAAACATTCTTTTGGCTCCAAAATATAGCACTTGACACCAAAAAGATGCACGAAAAATATACTTTTGGCAGTGGTAGGTCTCAAAAGCTTTGTGCTTTATTATTACGCCTATCAGGTAATCTGTAGGCAACGGTGAGGATTACGACGCTTTATTAGAGATCAACTGAATTAACAGTATATCCATTTAGTCTGATTCCTATCAAAATATTTGCTTAACCCCCTGCACACTGATGTCGATGTGTCAAAATTTTCAGGTGCAAAATTTTCCCATAATGCAACTAGGAATTTAGCAAATTCAATCTTGTTTGACAGAGCTCATTGAGCTCTGTCAAACAAGATTGAATTGGCTAAAATTCTAGATGCATTATGGGAAATATGACTACTTAAAATTTTGGTGTTTTGACATCAGAGTGCAGGGGGTTAATCTTTTCTATCTGCCAAATCATTTTTATGATCTTTATGGTATGGAAAATATAAATTATTTTCCGCTAGTTTATTACTTGAAGTGATTTAACAATGTGTAAATAATGATCGTGAACATTTTATTTATTTATTAATTTATTTATTTATTTATTTATTTATTTATTGGCCCGACTGTTTACAGTGAGTGCTATAGTCATGACTTTCGTCCGTCTGTCCGTCTGTTAACATTTAGAGTTTTGGTTAAAGTTTGTGGTTAAAGTTTTTTGCTGAAGGTTCAAGTGTTTTTTTTTTCCTGTTTAGTGATAACTTTCGTCTGTCCGTCTGTTAACATTTGGTGTTTTGGTTAAAATTTGTGGTTAAATTTTATTTATTTATTTATTTATTTATTTATTTATTTATTAGCCCGACTGTTTACAGTGAGTCCTATAGTCATGACTTTCGTCCGTCTGTCCGTCTGTTAACATTTAGAGTTTTGGTTAAAGTTTGTGGTTAAAGTTTTTTGCTGAAGGTTCAAGTGTTTTTTTCTGTTTAGTCATGACTTTCGTCTGTCCGTCTGTTAACATTTGGTGTTTTGGTTAAAGTTTGTGGTTAAAGTTTTTTAGTCAATCTTGAAGTTTTTTGTGTTTTTTTTTTTTTTAAAATTAATTTTACTATTGGTTGTATCATTTTCATTATGTTTGTTTTCATGTTTCATGTTATTTTGGGAAATATTTAACCCTCTTTTGTATGGCAATATAACTTATAACTTCCATGTTACAGTTTTGGGGTAAAGTTGTTTTTCTTTGGAGGGGGGGGGGGGGGGTTGTTTTAAAATTACACCTTTAAATCTTCAAACAGTTTAGTGGAATGTCACTGTTTTTTATTTGGGACAATGTCTACTATCTACTGAACATTTCTATGGTGATTTTCAATAATATCGGCATGATTTTAACCCCTTTTAAACATATTTTTCAGACTTACTTTCTTTGTATTTGAAATTAGACTTTGCCGCATACTTTCTTACTCTAATTCTTGCATGGTCAATACAATTAAATGATTCCATTTACATCAGTGATTTCTTTTATCGATTTTAGGAAATATTTAACCCTTTTTTGCCAATCAGTTTTACTTAGTATTTCCAGCTTAAAGTTTCGGATTAAAGTTCTGCTTTTCAAGGTTCTATCTTTCATTCTCCAAACACTCTGTTACAACGGCATTTTTTTTTTTTTGATTTCGAGCAAGGCCTACTGAAGTTGTACACAGTGGTTTCAAATAATATTGGCAATAATTTGACCCTTTTCACAACGCTTTTCGAACTTAGTTTCTCTAAATTTCAAATTGAGCTTCTACCATATACTTTGTTACTTTTTATCCCCTCCCCTCCTACTATTTTGTGTCTAAGCATTGCTATTGCTGGGACAGTCGGGCTGTATGCCTGACATCACTCTAGTTTATATATTTACTTATTCAATAATTTTCGTCATTTGTGGGTTTTTACAACTAAAATGCTAAAAAGAGCGAGGTAATACTAAAATAAATATTGTACTTTGAGTAATTTAGCGCGCCATCTGCAAAGATTTACTTCACACAAATCTAGTTCCCGAGTTCAGATTTGGGCTCCCGATTTGAATTCAAATTTTCATCTTCTCACAATACAAGGAATATTCTTTGAGAATCGTCCTTCCAGTCTCTTTTGATTTTTGGTAACTATTATTCTTAGGTGGTCAGATTCAAGTTTGTTCAAATCAAGATCCTGAGTTCATATTTGGGCTTCCCGTGCAAACCTGAATTTAAACTTCGTACAATATGAGGATACTCTTTGAAAATTTTCTTTTTTTCATTTCCAACAGCGAAAATAGTTTCATATTTTGTATACATCATCCTTATGGAAGCCGGATTCAAGTTTCCTCAATGCAAGTCCCTTGCTCCGTATTTTGGGCTTCTTCTGCAATCCCAAATTTTACCTTAGTGCAATATGAGGAATATTTTTCTTATCCACATTCACCTAATATTTGTTAAACGGCATCCTTTCGTGGTCAAATTCATATTTGTTCATAACAAATCCCTCGGTCAATATGTAGGTGTCTTTGGGGCGCCCGAACTTGACTTGGTGCATTATGAGAAACATATCTTTAAAAATCTTCTTCTAATTCACTAGTGTTAGAATCTTTTGATATTTGGTACACATCGTGATTATGTGGGTAAGATTCAAGTTTGTTCAAATCAAATGCCTGGTTTAATATTTAGGTCTCCCTATGAGAGCCCAAACTGTGTGCAGTATGAGAAATATTCTTTAAATATCTTCTTCTCTGCATCACCCCGTCGGATTCCTTTAAATATTTGGTATACAGCATCTTCAACAAGACCATATTGAAATTTGTTCTAATTAAATTCGGGAGTCAACATTTGAACTCGCGAGACCGAATTTTAACTTTATTTATTTATTTATTTATTTATTTATTTATTTATTTATTTATTTATTTTATTATTTATTTATTTATTTATTTTTAAGGCCAGACATTCCTGGATCATCGTGCCCACACTCAATTCAGTATAGGGAATATTCTTTAAATTTGTTATTCATATCCACCAGTTCGAATATTTTGATGTTTAGTATTCAGCATCCTTAGTCGTGTCGGATTCAATCTTGTTTAAATCAAGTGCCCGGGTTTATGTTTTGGGCTCTTTCGTGTAACTAGCCATAGATGCTGTGACCTTAAATTCTCCCAAAATGAAGGGTAGAAGATGTATATGAAAACAAAATATCATAATTGAGTCATGAAATATCTGATGAAAAGGTTAAAAGAAATATAGACGAATTCTGAATATTTGGTGGACCAAAATAGAAATGAAATTTATTCAATAATATCCATATTACAAACAGGATCCAAAATTATCAATAATAAAATGAACAGTCGAAAATTGTGAATATACATTATATATATTATATTATATCTCACGTGACTTCCTTGCATTCTGATTGGCTGAAAGATAATACCCTATTTCGTGTAGTTTGCATCCACAGAACTGACCAGACACTACACCCAGGCACTACACGTTTTCTATTTTTAGCACACTACTATATCATATTGGGCGAATAAAACTGCTCAGGCTAAATTTAAAAATCGATTCACAGAGGCACAACATCCACAAAACGACCCGGAAAGAAAGCATTGTGGAAAAATGTTTTGCTTTTCCATTGTTGAAGTCACATTTTTCGAGGCGTTCATTTTATTCCTTGAGAAGATGATCCATATCTCGTTTCGAAGAGAATCATCCATACCTGGTTCCAACTTTCATGAGAACGCGTCCGGATATGAAAAATCGTTTGTTTCGCTGCTCATATTATTTCGCCTTTTGATTGTATGTTTTGGGCAGTAAACGAATAAATGATGGAATTCAATTGAATCTTCGGAGTTTGTATCCCGTGCTGGCCCATTCGGTAATGTATATGTGTGACAAATGTGTGGAAATTATCAAACTGCGTTGTCAAATTTCGAAAATTTTAGTTTTCATTCGCGAGTTGCGCGATTCTAGAATACACAGTTCCCTTTGGGGGAAATGTTTTGTTTTCCCTTGCCGACCGATTCAAAATCTTGCTTCTGCTCATATCAATAATCCAAGTTGGTTGGTAAGTTTGCTACCTTGGTAACAGATTAACAAATCGGACAGATGTTTTTCTTTATGGGTGTTCGATATAATATAAGGATTAGTGCATGTCTTGTCGTTGACTGCGCTCATATAGTGCCCAGTGAGGTGGTGTAGTTCCCTCCGCTTCGCGGCGGGAACTACACCACCTCACTGGGCACTATATGGGCGTAGTCAACTCCAAGCCATGCACTATTCCTTAAATATATAATGGAAGGACTGTAAAGAGTTCCTTCAATCACGAGTAAATTTTAGATAGAGGTAAATGTCTTTAAATGTTGTGCGAAAAAGTTTTCAGGGGTGGTGGATGCTAATATGGGAACAAATGCTACGTTCTTGAAAGTCCCCCCCCCCCCCCACACACACACACACACGCATACAAACATCCGTGTCCAGTCCTGCCCTGGTGCAGGCTGCGTTTGCTTCATGGTCCCTCACGCACTAATGCGTCCTTCCATCTGTTTATTTGAAAACTATACCTACCCACAAATAACCTCGTGATAGAGAAGTCGTTTTCTTCACTATTTTTGTAATTTTGTTTTATAAGAGATATAGTTATAATTTATATTGCCTGAGTGCTCGATTTTTTTCTGTAATTTTATTTTACAAAAGATATAGGGAAAGGATTGAATGTCCGAAACGATGCGTGAAAAAAAGTTTGAAATAAAAAATTAGGAGTGGTGGGTGCCAAAATCTGTCAAAATAAAAAAAGACTACGCTCCTGAAACTTTTTTCGCCACTCGATACCCACTACACCCCGCGGCCAATCGGAAATTGCCCTGCCCTCTAGTAAATTGCTTTTGCTTCACTGTCACTCAATCGCTAATGTGTCCTTTGACTGTATATTTGAAATCGGAACCTGACCACAAATATCCCCGTTTGAGAGAAGTCGATCTCCGTTTCCACTTCTGTAATTTTGTTTTACCCAAGATATATATATACTTTATCTTACCTGAGTACACAGTCTACAACAGATTGGTCATATGGGTCTTCTAATTTAATTAATTCAGCTCCAGTGTCTGAACATCCAGTAACTGCGTCATCATAACCGACTTCCTCATCCATTACTTTGATACACCTTGACTTCCTTGCATCCCTTATCCATCCAACCGGACACAGGTCTATTGATAAAAAAAATAATCACATTTTTTGCACTCAAATAAAATTTTGTAATATATTTCCAAGTCGTTACGTGAAAATTCCAGCAACTGGCTAGGCCCGTGTCTTCTCGATCATCCAATTTAAGTTTTAATCCGTACTTTGTGTACAACAAGGCGCCATCTGCAATGCTAAATCATTGTAGATGGCACCTTGTTGAACTCAAGAGGCGAGTAATTATTTATTACATCTTAAATGTTTTTTTCGTATAAAAGGCATTTATTTAACCTATAAATGGCGAGAGAGTGGTGTGGGGTGGGGTTGGGAGATGTAGTGCAGGCTTAGGTGGCACCGATTAATATACCATAATAATAAACTGTGCAATGTATTAATATACTTTTCATTCGAAACGATTGACAATATCCATTCGTGTCACGCCACATATTAATTATAATTTCATGACAGCAAAAGTACAATTATCCGTTAGTCACTACTTCTGGGAGTGAAACTAATGGTCTGGTCATGGTTTTATCCATCTCGATGGGAACCCCGGGAAGTGAATCAGCGCTTGTTTGCTGTGGTAAACAAGTTCTGCTTTGCTGGTAAAATAGGACTCGGAACCCAAACCAGGAGTAGAGGTCTTCTAAAATGGGCGGTATTGGAATAGACGATTGGGTAAACTTGATTTTATCCCTAAAATAAATGAATAAATAAAAAAAAAAATCGTCAATTCTGTAATAACCATGAATTGGGCTGGATGTATCCCATCAATTGAACAACCTGTCCAGTGCGTTGAGTGACACTGAGCGCGTAGCGGCGGTGTGTTACGGCGCGGATAGGTTGTTCAAATTCATGAAATACCGACGGCTATATTATTTATTTATTTATTGGTGTTTATGGTCACAAACTTATGCACAATGGCTAATCATGGCCGTGACAGTTATACGGGTGGAGGTAGCCGGAGTACCCGGAGAGAACCACCGAGCAACGACGAGCAGCTGCCAGCCCCCCAACATCGTAACTCCACACTGCAGCACAGGCAGGGTTAGATTCGTTGAAGACATGCGCACCATCGAATCGACGTGCAGTACGCCTTAGTACACTGCGTCATCGTGCCCCCATGTGGAGAATCGGGGTTAAGTGCCTTGCCCAAGGACACAACGCGGGAGTCCGAATCGATCGCTCAAACGGTGACCCATCTGAGGACTAACCGGGCTCTACGTTGCTTAACATAGCTTACACCCTGTCCGTTGTTCTATCAGCAAAACGCACGCACTCAGGTATACTCGGTAGGTCAGAAGTATTTAAGTGACGTCACATGAACATCGAGTCTTTATTCTATCAGTTATTTGAAGTTATTTGCATAAGTAGCTTATAAAAGACTGTTCGAGCACAGTGAAAGCTCTGCTTGACTTCTCGCAATATTCGAGCTTACTTTGTCTAGAAATCACTAAGTCCAAAAAACCCGCTATACCACCACACTAGAGACTCCTCGCAAAAGGTGCTCATATACTACAAGACGACACGTGACTTTTTTGAGTTAGAAACCTGATGGAAATCGAATAGCCGAAAGAGATTCTACGAGGATCTGTCCCGTCTTGGCGATCGAATCTCTGAGATCGAGCAAAAATAAAAATCTCAGAAAATCTTAGATATCTGAGAAAATTCCGAGCTCAAATATTTCTGGCCCAGTTCGAGAAATCGTTGGATTTTTTCCAGGATGAGAGTGATGACAGTGAAGATACCGTGAATCAGTGATGGAAAATAACAAGTCCCAAACCATATATTTTTACTTGGCTTTTTTTAAGTTTTCCCTTGCTCAATTTCAACGATTTCGCCGAGATCTCTCTGATGCGAAATTGCACATCGCGACACAAAAATGTCAAAACTTGTAAATTTTTGTCAGTTTTTCAAGTGTCTCATCGACAGAATTGGTCGATTTGATAGTGACCTATCGTGTGTAAAAGATTTCCAGTCGTGAAAATTGCAGAAAAACATGTAGTTTTCCGTCTGCGTCTTCAAGCGTTTTTACGGTTCTCGTGGCCGATTCGGTAGAGATCTCTCGGATGACAGAGGAGATTCCCCCCTCAATACGATCGATAGCGGTTCTGTCTGTATGTGACGGATGAATATATATATATATTATATGTTGGGTTTTATCTCTACTATTCAAACAAAGTAGGGGATATTTGATAAAAGGGAGATATGAGAAGAAATATATAGATGATTTCAAACGAGTGATGTTTGGATATAAGATTTTTTGAAACGAGTTTGATGAATTTGATTCACAACGAGCCTTTAGGCGAGTTGTGAATCGAATTCATCAAACGAGTTTCAAAAAATCTTATATCCAAACATCACGAGTTAAAGATTTTGTATATCACATGAATTTTCGAATGTTTTTTACACTTTTTATTAGCTCACCTGAGCGAAGCTCAAGGGGAGCTTTACTAATCACTTTCTGTCCGTCGTCCGTCGTCCGTCGTCCGGCGTCCGTCGTCCGTCGTCCGTCGTCCGTCGTCGTCCGTCCGGCGTTAACTTTACATTATCGACTTCTCCTCCTAAACCACTAGCCCAATTTTATTCAAATGTTGGCTAAATGTTTATTACCTAATGCCAATTCAGATTTGTTCAAATGAAGTTGCCCCTCCTCCTGGGTGGTGCCACGCCCCCAAGGGGCACCAAAATCTTTGTAAATCTTCTTCTCATGAACCAGCAGTAGCAGAGACTTGATATTTGGTGTGCAGCTTCCTTTTGAGGTGTAGACTCAGATTTGTTCAAGAGAAGTTTGTGGGGCTATACTTGGCGTTGTTATGAGAGGGGCAAAATTTTTTGCCCCGCCCAAAATTTCTATTTTCCAAACCGAGAGGCTGATTTGAACCAAATTTTATTTGAGGGCTTATTGGGTCATGAGTACTTGATTTATGCAAAAAAAATTTTTCCCGCAGCCCCGTGGGAACCGCAGGAGCTAAAAATAGAAAAAATTTAAAACGCCCATATCTCCAAAACTGCACAGCACTGAGAATTTTTATTCGGTGTGCAGCTTCCTTAGGACCAACAGAAAGGATTGGTAAAAAAAAATTGCCATCGGTTTTATCATAGGGTACAGTTTCGGGACTTTGAAAAAGTGCTGAGTCAGCACTTTTTAACACTGTAGGCAATGGGAAAAACATTAAAAAATCTTCTTCTCCAGATCCAGCAGGCAGAATCTTTTGATATTTGGTATGCAACATTGTAGGGTGGATCTGATTCAAGTTTGTTCAAATCGGCCCCCTGGGTTCATATTTGGGCTCAGTATAGGAGCCCGATTTCGAACTTAGTGCATTTCAGGCAAATTTCTTAAAAAATCTTCTTCTCCAGATCCAGCAGGCAGAATCTTTTGATATTTGGTATGCAACATTGTGGGGTGGATCTGATTCAAGTTTGTTCAAATCGGCCCCCTGGGTTTATATTTGGGCTCAGTATAGGAGCCCAAATTTGAACTTACTGCATTTCAGGCAAATTTCTTTGAAAATCTTCTTCTCCAGATCCAGCAGGCAGAATCTTTTGATATTTGGTATGCAACATTGTGGGGTGGATCTGATTCAAGTTTGTTCAAATCGGCTCCCTAGATTCATATTTGGGCTCACTATAGGAGCTCGAATTCGAATTTAGTGCATTTCAGGCAAATTTCTTCAAAAATCTTCTTCTCCAGATCCAGCAGGCAGAATCTTTTGATATTTGGTATGCAATGTTGCGGGGTAGATCTGATTCAAGTTTGTTCAAATCGGCCCCCTGGATACATATTTGGGCTTACTATAGAAGCCCGCATTCGAACTTAGTGCATTTCAGGCAAATTTCTTAAAAAATCTTCTTCTCCAGATCCAGCTTCAGAATCTTTTCATATTTGGTAAGCAACATTGTGGGGTGGATCTGATTCAAGATTGTTCAAATCGGCCCCCTGGGTTAATATTTGGGCTCAGTATAGGAGCCCGATTTCGAACTTAGTGCATTTCAGGCAAATTTCTTAAAAAATCTTCTTCTCCAGATCCAGCAGGCAGAATCTTTTGATATTTGGTATGCAACATTGTAGGGTGGATCTGATTCAAGTTTGTTCAAATCGGCCCCCTGGGTTCATATTTGGGCTCAGTATAGGAGCCCGATTTCGAACTTAGTGCATTTAGGCAAATTTCTTAAAAAATCTTCTTCTCCAGATCCAGAAGGCAGAATCTTTTGATATTTGGTATGCAACATTGTGGGGTGGATCTGATTCAAGTTTGTTCAAATCGGCTTCCTAGATTCATATTTGGGCTCACTATAGAAGCTCGAATTTGAACTTAGTGCATTTCATGCAAATTTCTTAAAAAATCTTCTTCTCCAGATCCAGCAGGCAGAATCTTTTCATATTTGGTAAGCAACATTGTGGGGTGGATCTGATTCAAGTTTGTTCAAATCGGCCCCCTGGGTTTATATTTGGGCTCAGTATAGGAGCCCAAATTTGAACTTAGTGCATTTCAAGCAAATTTATTAAAAAATCTTCTTCTCCAGATCCAGCAGGCAGAATCTTTTGATATTTGGTATGCAACATTGTGGGGTGGATCTGATTCAAATTTGTTCAAATCGGCTTCCTAGATTCATATTTGGGCTCACTATAGAAGCTCGAATTCGAACTTAGTGCATTTCAGGCAAATTTCTTAAAAAATTTTCTTCTCCAGATCCAGCAGGCAGAATCTTTTGATATTTGGTATGCAACATTGTGGGATGGATCTGATGCAAATTTGTTTAAATCGGCTCCCTAGATTCATATTTGAGCTTACTATAGAAGCTCGAATTCGAACTTAGTGCATTTCAGGCAAATTTCTTAAAAAATCATCTTCTCCAGATCCAGCAGGCAGAATCTTTTGATATTTGGTATGCAACATTGCGGGGTGGATCTGATTCAAGTTTGTTCAAATCGACCCCCTGGATTCATATTTGGGCTCACTATAGAAGCTCGAATTCAAACTTAGTGCATTTCGGGCAAATTTCTTCAAAAATCTTCTTCTCCAGATCCAGCAGGCAGAATCTTTTGATATTTGGTATGCAACATTGCGGGGTGGATCTGATTCAAGTTTGTTCAAATCGGCCCCCTGGGTTCATATTTGGGTTCAGTATAGGAGCCCGATTTCGAACTTAGTGCATTTAGGCAAATTTCTTAAAAAATCTTCTTCTCCAGATCCAGAAGGCAGAATCTTTTGATATTTGGTATGCAACATTGTGGGGTGGATCTGATTCAAGTTTGTTCAAATCGGCTTCCTAGATTCATATTTGGGCTCACTATAGAAGCTCGAATTTGAACTTAGTGCATTTCATGCAAATTTCTTAAAAAATCTTCTTCTCCAGATCCAGCAGGCAGAATCTTTTCATATTTGGTAAGCAACATTGTGGGGTGGATCTGATTCAAGTTTGTTCAAATCGGCCCCCTGGGTTTATATTTGGGCTCAGTATAGGAGCCCAAATTTGAACTTAGTGCATTTCAAGCAAATTTATTAAAAAATCTTCTTCTCCAGATCCAGCAGGCAGAATCTTTTGATATTTGGTATGCAACATTGTGGGGTGGATCTGATTCAAATTTGTTCAAATCGGCTTCCTAGATTCATATTTGGGCTCACTATAGAAGCTCGAATTCGAACTTAGTGCATTTCAGGCAAATTTCTTAAAAAATTTTCTTCTCCAGATCCAGCAGGCAGAATCTTTTGATATTTGGTATGCAACATTGTGGGATGGATCTGATGCAAATTTGTTTAAATCGGCTCCCTAGATTCATATTTGAGCTTACTATAGAAGCTCGAATTCGAACTTAGTGCATTTCAGGCAAATTTCTTAAAAAATCATCTTCTCCAGATCCAGCAGGCAGAATCTTTTGATATTTGGTATGCAACATTGCGGGGTGGATCTGATTCAAGTTTGTTCAAATCGACCCCCTGGATTCATATTTGGGCTCACTATAGAAGCTCGAATTCAAACTTAGTGCATTTCGGGCAAATTTCTTCAAAAATCTTCTTCTCCAGATCCAGCAGGCAGAATCTTTTGATATTTGGTATGCAACATTGCGGGGTGGATCTGATTCAAGTTTGTTCAAATCGGCCCCCTGGATTCATATTTGGGCTTAATATAGAAGCCTGAATTCGGACTTAGTGCATTTCGGGCAAATTTATTAAAAAATCTTCTTCTCCAGATCCAGCAGGCAGAATCTTTTGATATTTGGTATGCAACATTGTGGGGTGGATCTGATTCAAGTTTGTTCAAATCGGCTTCCTAGATTCATATTTGGGCTCACTATAGAAGCTCGAATTCGAACTTAGTGCATTTCAGGCAAATTTCTTAAAAAATCATCTTCTCCAGATCCAGCAGGCAGAATCTTTTGATATTTGGTATGCAACATTGCGGGGTGGATCTGATTCAAGTTTGTTCAAATCGGCCCCCTGGATTCATATTTGGACTCACTATAGAAGCTCGAATTCAAACTTGGTGCATTTCGGGCAAATTTCTTCAAAAATCTTCTTCTCCAGATCCAGCAGGCAGAATCTTTTGATATTTGGTATGCAACATTGCGGGGTGGATCTGATTCAAGTTTGTTCAAATCGGCTCCCTGGATTCATATTTGGGCTTAATATAGAAGCCCGAATTCGCACTTAGTGCATTTCAGGCAAATTTCTTCAAAAATCTTCTTCTCCAGATCCAGCAGGCAGAATCTTTTGATATTTGGTATGCAACATTGCGGGGTGGATCTGATTCAAGTTTGTTCAAATCGGCCCCCTGGATTCATATTTGGGCTTAATATAGAAGCCCGAATTCGCACTTAGTGCATTTCGGGCAAATTTATTAAAAAATCTTCTTCTCCAGATCCAGCAGGCAGAATCTTTTGATATTTGGTATGCAACATTGTGGGGTGGATCTGATTCAAGTTTGTTCAAATCGGCTTCCTAGTTTCATATTTGGGCTCACTATAGAAGCTCGAATTCGAACTTAGTGCATTTCAGGCAAATTTCTTAAAAAATCTTCTTCTCCAGATCCAGCTTCAGAATCTTTTCATATTTGGTAAGCAACATTGTGGGGTGGATCTGATTCAATTTTGTTCAAATCGGCCCCCTGGGTTTATATTTGGGCTCCGTATAGGAGCCCAAATTTTAACTTAGTGCATTTCAGGCATATTTCTTAAAAAATCTTCTTCTCCAGATCCAGCAGGCAGAATCTTTTGATATTTGGTATGCAACATTGTAGGGTGGATCTGATTGTGATTCATGAACGTATTTATTTGTAAAGTTGATAGAATCTTAGACAAAATTTGCAGAAAAGATCTACTATAGAAGGGGTGGTATCCAGGGTGAACCGTTTACCCAAATCTAGCAGTACTAATGCATTATTCACACAAATCTTCGTTCAAATTTTATGACCCCTCATTGGAACACACGCATTCAGCTCATTCCAACAAAGGTCATATGCCATGTTTTCGAGACAAAGGAATAAAAATTTTAGTTATTCATGAAATTTTTAGGCAACTGTTGTCTGTTATTCACATTGCTTCATGAAATTTCAGTACTTTTAGAAGTTACCTCAGTAATCAAGGGTTAATTCCCCTTAATTAAATGTCGCCTCTAAAAAACAACCACTTTGCATATCTTACCTTTTTACCAGCATAACTGCCAAAACTTGTCAGCATTCTTCGCAAAAATCGCTCTTCAAATTTTAATTTTTGTCTCTTAAACATACATGTACTTATCGCTTGTAAATACCCCATTGGAATGAGCTTTTTGAGCTCATTCCAATGAGAGGTCGCACACCATGCTTTTTGAGTCAAAAAAGCAATTTTTTTAGTTATTCCAGAATTTCGTACGTAAAACACAGCTTTATGACTTCACATTAAAATGAGCTCTCTAAGCTTGTTCCAATCAACATTCACGCACTATGTCTTTCACACAAAAAATAAAATTTTCCATTTATTCAGGAATTTTGTTTGCAAGAACACTCTTACCCCCCCCCCCCCCCCCCCCACACACACACACACAAACACACACACACACACACACACACACACACACACACACACACACACACACACACACACACACACACACACACACACACACACACACACACACACA
Source organism: Pictodentalium vernedei (assembly GCA_031216915.1). NCBI lineage: Eukaryota > Metazoa > Mollusca > Scaphopoda > Dentaliida > Dentaliidae > Pictodentalium > Pictodentalium vernedei. The sequence goes on along the minus strand of CM062291.1, from coordinate 40,531,690 downwards.
CACACACAAACACAGACACACACATCTAAAAGTTCGTCAGCAAAAAAACAGTTACTTCGATTTTTAAATGCATTATAGGAATAACTTGCCTAATCAAATTTAAATACTTTTGCATCATTCTGTATCTAGAACAAACCATTTACCATATCTTTATGCAAAATTCTCCAGCATCATTCACAAAAAAACACCATTATTTATATATTCACATTTCTGTCTCAAAAATATACCTGATCTTCCCATACCCCTATTGGAATAAGCTGTTTGAAAATTTTTGTTTTCTTGCATGCAAATATATACATGTAGCACATGGAAGATATCCACAGTTGGGGAGAGATGTCCAAGGCTATCTCTTCACATTCCTTGTTTGTGCTTCATGCTAAACCAGTTTGTCTGCAGAGATAAATTTGCTTTATTAAAAATCATTGGAGACTGGCCACACACCAATGATTTTAAATAAAACTAATTTTAGGTAACAAATGTTGAACTTCAAACAAAATCTATCACTCAACCACTTAATGTTGATGAGGCATGACATGGTGAAGGTGACCTAAAATACTTCTTAGAGTCACTTTGTCAGGTGAGCGATTAAGGCCACGTGGGGCCTCTTGTTTAATTCATTGTCCCTAAATTCTCCCGAAACAACCGACAATCAGTTCGTTGGCTCAAACGCTTCACACCATGACGTCATGAATGCGCTTTACTTGCACCTGTTGTCGTAATTGACATCATTTGAACTACGCACAAGAATACAATGCTGCTGCTATGGGACCACGCACCGATTAGACACTAGTTGATAATCAGGAAATAAGACATGGGTTGTTACGTCGAAATTAACGACGTTTCATGTGATATATTTATATTTTCATCAAAAAGACAGTTGAGGCATTCCACTGTGACATCTGGTGAACGATTTCAGAAATAGTTGGGTGTCTGACAAGCCCACATTCCACGCACTGAGCTGTGGAAGACATGGACGGCCAGTCAGAGAACCTACCACATTCAGTCCAAGACCTCAACATTGACCTTGTAAATCGTCCTCGGTTCGCGAGACAAGCGCGGATCCGACGTGGCATACTCCTCACCAAACGGCCAATATCAGCTCGACTGATGTTTTTCCATTCTTCCTGCAGTGCAGTGGCAAATTCCTGGACATGGGTAGGGGGGGGGGGGTGCTGTTGGCGTTGTCGTAGTGGCCTACCAAGAATATCCCAGACGTGTTCGATTGGTGAACGGTCTGGACTTTGTGCTGGCGAAGGAAGTGTAGTGATGTTCTGCTCCTGGAGGAACTCTGTTGCGACACGGGCTCTTTGTGCTCTTGCATAGTCATCTTGGAAAATGAATCGATGGCCGTTACGTCGCGCAAATGGCACCACATTAACTGCTAATATGTTGTCACGGTATTACTGCCCTGTGACACGCTCTTGGATGACATGCAGTGCTGTTCTGCTTGTCATGGTTATGCCTCCCCACAATGGTATCGTTCGTTCCGCCGCCGCCACACTCTGTTTAGCCTGTCGTGGAAGTCGAGAGTGGACCTGGATTCATCGAAAAACATGACGTTGCTCCACCGACGATTGTCCAAGCGCTGCCGTGTTCCACGCAAATTAAGCCAGGCTGCGATTTGACGTTCAGTCAAACGTGGAATTATTCGAGGTCATCGAGCGTACAAATTCCAGCTGTGTTGGCGATTTCGGATAGTTTGACCACTGCCTCGCACATCTGTCGCTCGGTGCAGATGCTGTCCAATGCCTGAGGCGCTTTGATGGCGGTCACGTAATCCTGTTGTTCGGATGAAATGATCCTGGTTAGCAGTTGTCGCCCTTGGACGACCTGACATAGGTCTGTCATCAACATTGCCTTTTGACGGTAGCGTCACCACAGCCTGCTAATCACTTATTGATTAACGTTGAGAATTTGATCCATTGTTGTCTGTCTGTTGCCAGCTTCCAGCATGCCAATGGCACGTAACTGTTTGTCACGTGTCAGTCTTTGCATACATAGAGGCCTTTTGACCCACCCAATGCCATATAGTAAACACGCCCTTTTGAGATGTGATGTTATATGTTCTAAGTACAGTCTGGTGGAATGGGGGAGTATAAGGAGTAGCTTGGTAGTATATCATGGGGCGGTCTGTACTCCTGTTAGTCGACCTTTTGTCCAGATAGTCATTTTAGCCTTCCCAATTGTCTATAGCAAACGAGTCTATGGGATGCTATGTTACGTTATCTATCAGGACAGGTGATATGGGACTCGTGTTCGATGGAATGTATGCGTGTAGTTGCACACAATGTCTGTAGTACACATACCGCATATGGGTACCAGACAGATGTGCTGATATGTGTTGTTGTTCAAACGCTTAATGTGTCGCAAAAACATGCGACACATGGGCTCATACGATAAAAAAGGATTATTTTACCACTGTCAGAGTATCTTGGGATTCCGTAATTTGGTATTTCGTAATTTGGAATTCCTGGTCAACTTCTTTGCGACAAACCTGAGTGTTTTGCCAACACATTTGCGCCACAAATAATCTTGTCACATTTTATGTGCTCGTGTGGAAGGACATCAATCAGGGAATAAAACAAAATATAATTTTATTTTGTTATTGCCAACATTCGCATTTGTTTCCCTCGTGATGTTCAAAGCATTATTCTCATGCTATTGTGCGGAAGTTCTACAAAACCGTCTCAAACGTCATGTTTTCACATCAATAAGAGAAAAACACTATATTTAACCAGAGAAACAGAATTTACTGTATCCAGTAAATTTAAGCCTGTGTGAAAAAGGTTAAAGCATCAGAAATAAACAAAATAGAAAGAGAATTTATGGAGGCTGATTTTGAGGGTGTGAAATATTTTTAAAGAAATCAGAAATAGGTTTTCGTTAATAGTATATAAAGCTATTCATACAAGAATCAGATAATTTTTCCAAGAAACCACAAAAAAAACGTGTGCACAATATTAAAAAGGTTCGATCAAGGAATCAGAAATGTACATTTTTTACACTGCCACTTATTTGAATGATGTTTAGAGCAGTAATGTGAGTATGGAAAGGGTTAACATTATTCTCACTGAAATAAAATCTTTGGAATCCACATTAAAGTTTTGAGAGGGCTAAAAGCATTTAACTAAATAATTTATACTTTATTCCCTTGCAAAGCAAAGGGTTACTCTCAGCTTAGTTGGAGTAACTTATATCTGATTATAATAACAAGATTACATTTAATGTTTGACAGCTAACTCCACTGATGTTTACATTGTCTCCAGTGTGAATAACATAACATAGTATTGCTTGGGGATAATTTACTGTATCAGGAAATTGGAGGCTGTGAAAACCCTGTGGGCGACTGGGCCATTCTCGAGGGCTCTTAGCGACCTGAAAAACATAAGGCACCGAGAACTTGTGACTATCTGTCAGTATGCCAAAAATCAACGAGATAGGACTATTCTTTTTCGAGTTATCGTGCGGACAAGGAAGTGCTTAGAAGACAGAAGACAGGAGAAGAAAAGGAAGAAGAATGAAAAAAGGAAAAAAGAAAGAAAAGGAAACTGTACAAAAATAATAGTCTGTGTGTTTCACACAGACTCACAATGGCACTGGTAGAATCCTGTACCATATCGGAGTATTTTTGTAATTATTTGTTTTGGTTTAGGTTTAACCCTTTACCTAACCTGAAAAGCAGAGGACACTTGCAAAAAAAATTCTTGAATAACTATTTTTTTTTCATTTTTTGTCTCAAAAACATAGGTTATGGCCCCTCATTGGAACGAGCTTGACGAGCTCGTTCCAGTGAGGGGTCATAACCTATGTTTTTGAGAGAAAAAATGAAAAAATAATGAAAATTAATTGGGGATTTTTGTGAATAGCGCTGGCCGGTTTTGACCGTTACGTTGGGTAAAGGGTTAATAAAGGATTATTACTTGGTTAGTTTAAAATCGACCGAGATACCAACCAGAGGTAACTTCATATCAACCTGCAACCGAAGGAAGTTTTTAATTTTCCAGAACAACAGATACCCATAATTGCGACGCAGAGTGCAAATTACATAAACGATAAGTGCAAGCCAAGACCTATCTTCAGGATGGAAAATTAGGTTTTCAAGACCAATCAACTTTGGATGTCATTCCTTGACTATGGGAATCGGAAATGGGATTTTCGGACTGCTCTCTGGATTCTCAGTTAGTTCACAATGTACACTATCTATGTAAGATGAGCTGTACCTCTCAAGAAAATATCGACAAAAATGTATCCCTTTACCCCATGAAGTGATACGAGAGGACAATTGACTAAAATTCTAATTTTGTTTCTTAAAGTTATAGTTTTGTCCCTTTGCTGGACGGAACTCAGGCATACTTTTGTATGTTTTATCAAGTCTCAGATTATCCGATTTCATTTAAATTCGAGCAGCAAAATAATTTTAACACGACCTGTTTAATGGTATTTAGTAACGTTCAGTACAGCCGCCCTGGACAGGTCGTAATCCACGCGTGGGCAGTGATGTCCACGCAAGCGTTCACCAAGAAATAAAAATCATCATCAGCAATATTTGAATTAATGAAGCACCCGGATTATACCCGGTGCTTCATTAATAAAATGTTTGATGATTATTCCTGTAATTAGTGTTTGGAGTCTATTATGATTTCGTCCACGGAAATATTGTCTACCCGTTGAAAGTGTCCTTTTCTTTTATTCTTTTATTGATGTTTAAGGTCACATATTTATGCACAATGGCTAATCATGACCGTGACAGTTTGACGGGTGGAGGAAGCCGGAGTACCCGGAGAGAACCACCGAGCAACGACGAGCAGCTGCCAGCTCCCTAACATCGTAACTCCGCACTACAGCACAGGCAGGATTAGATTAGTTGAAGACATGTATACCATCGACGTGCAGTACACCTTAGTACACGGCGTCATCGTGCCCCCACGCGGGCAATGGAGATGAAGTGTCTTACCCAAGGACACAACGCGGTTGCCGCAGGTGGGATTCGAACCGTTGAAAGTGTCCAGTCCATGGCGACCATACTGTACGAGAATGAGGGTACAGTACCAGACTTTGCCAATAATTAACCCTTAACCCAACGTAGACGATTTCAAAATTTATTATTTTAAATATCATTTTTTCAAATTTTAAAAAAATGTCAGCAAAACCATATCATGTGACGCCTCGTTGGAACGAGCTCGGTGAGCTCGTTCCAACAAGCGGTCACATGATATGGTTTTATTGCTGAATTTGCATATTACGCGGGCGGATGTGGCCGATTCGTTGGGTAAAGGGTTAAATCGGAAACACTCTGACAAATGCAAAGTACTGACTCCGCGTCGTAGAATCCAAATCAACCTGTTACATCAGGCAGAAACGACGAGTTCTGGGTAACGGTAAAGCATCCCTTGGCAAGCCACTCTGTAAGGAGAGTTACTTCTTCAAAGAATCTGTCATCAAACCATGTGTAAATACAACCTGCGCGACGAGATGAACTGTCACATTAAAGATTTTATTTACCTGGCGACCTGTACTTTACACATACCACGGCGTGCTGGTGAAGCTAGTCGGCATCCAAGAACAATGGCCACACATGTCCGACATTGTCAACGACAACGAGACACCTGCCTATGAACAATTCAACACTCCAGGCCACAACATCTGGCAACACTTCAGTATGGTTCCGATGGAGAAAAATTCACTTTATAAAGACGAGGAACCTACCAACTAATTCCGTAAGATTCACGAAAAATTTTGAATCCGACAACTTTAAACGTTGACACCAATTGGAATGAACGTACGCACAGGTCACCAGCTAAGAAGAACTTCAGTTCAGTTGCCAGACCACTCAAATCTGCCACGTATTTAACGATGAATTTAAAAATCCTCAATTCCAAGTTAAAAGAACCCACTCAGGCGTGCCCAATGATGGCCTATTCTAAAAAGCACAGTTTAAAGGATATTCAAGTCAGTTCAAAGGGGGGCGCGGTAGCTCAGTAGGCAGAGGTGCAGGATGCAAGCCGAGAGGTCCTCGGTTCGAATCCCACCTGCGGCAACCGCGTTGTATCCTTGGGCGAGACACTTCACCCTCATTGCCCATGTGAGGGCACGGTGACGCTGTGCACTAAGGCGTACTGCACGTCGATGGTGCACCTGTCTTCAACCAATGCTAAGGCTGCTTGTGTTGGGGAGCTGACAGTTGTACGCCTTTGCTCGGTGGTTCTTTCCGGGTACTCCGGCTTCCTCCACTCGTAAAACTGTCGTGGTCATGATTAGCCATTGTGCAGAAATTGTGTCCTTAAAAACACCAATAAATAAATGAATAGTCAGTTCAAAATTTAAATCATTGAGCGCAAACAGACTGTAATAGGATTGCGTCAGTGGGGGGTGGGATACAGTATGTTGTGCGCCAAGCCTCTAAAGCAGTTTTTCGGCGGAGATTTTAACAAAACCATCTGCTTTGATATCACAAAGGGTGTAAATTGCTCCCGTACATTTTTCAGTCGAACTATTTATCCTAGCATATAAAATTAATTTTAATTTCAATTTTCTGCCCCTGAACGTCGGAGAAGATGGTATGGAAGCTAGTTTGGTATCGTGTTTTCCTATCCTTCCGTATTTAGAGATATTTGGACGTCTGTCTGTTCGTCCATACAAACATTTAACTCAGCAATTAGGCCTCGTAAATCTTATTTGCATGTCACTTGATATCATTAACTCCCTAAACCCCAGACAGTGTCTACCAAGTCGATTCAACAACATCAATTGGAAGTTTCCATATTCCTTATTTGGGGATAGACTAATTAATATTTTCAAAGTACAGCCCTGGGAGGGGAGATTGTTGTTGATCTCCTCGTTAGAATCGGCGGATGACCCATGTATTATATTATTGCTGTTGATGAAGGAGCGGCAAAGCTTGTCCAAACACGTCCTAACACCTTATTGGGGAGCGCAGTGCCTTAGTGGTTACGGCATTAGACTTTAACCCTTTACCCAACGAATCGGCCGCATCCGCCCACGTAATATGCAAATTCAGCAGCTGAAAAAATATTATTTTTCGAAAAATTTCAACAAAACCATACCACGTGACCCCTCTTTGGAACGAGCTCGTTCCAAAGAGGGGTCACATGATATGGTTTTGTTGAAATTTTTTTGAAACAATTTAAAAAATGATATTTAAAATAATAAATTTTGAAATCGTCTGCGTTGGGTAAAGGTTTAAACTGAAAGATTCACGGTTCGATCTCCGTCTGTGGTAACTGCATTGTGTCCTTGCGCAAGGCACTTAATTTCGATTGCCCACGTGGGGGCACGACGATGCTGTGTGCTAAGACGTACTGCAGGTGGATTGTGCCCTTGTCTTCAACTAATGTTAACTTTGCTTGTGTGGAGTTAGTGCGTTGAGCAGCCTGACAGTTACTCGCCGTTCCTCTGTGGTTCTTCGCTGGTACTCTAGCGTGTCCTTGAGCAAGGCACTTAATCCCGATTGCCCACGTGGGGGCACGATGGTGCTGTGTGCTAAGACGCACTGCAGGTGGATTGTGCCCTTGTCTTCAACTAGTGTTAACCCTGCTTGTCTGCAATTAGTGCGTTGAGCAGTCTGACAGTTGCTCGCCGTTCCTCGATGGTTCTTCGCTGGTACTCTAGCATCCTCCATCCGTAAAATTGTCCGAGATGAGGTGAACATGGCTATTGAAAGTGTCGTTAAACCCCAATAAATAAATAAATAACACCTTCTTAATACAATTACGTTCGAGAGTGTTTCTTGAAAATCGAATTTTGTTTCCCCGTTCATTCCCACTTGATGATTTCATTGTACTAGAAGTAATAAAATATGTTTTTGTTTGTTTATTATTCGATCGCGTTCGTCACAGCAGCAATGGCCTTTCTTCAGAAGAGAAAGGAAATTGTGTGGTGACAAAAGTTTGGTCGTCGCAAATGTGTATGGTGCCAAAACAAACTTTTAGTGGGATTAGCAAAGATGGCACCGACCGCGTGGACAATTTGTACCAACATATCCCTTTGTCCTCTCTACCCGTGATTATCAAACCATTAACTCCCTTTCGATGCCCTTCTTTTATCGTTCCATTAACGTCTCAGCAAATATACAGATTAACAAATCTCTATGTCTACCTAGATATTCGCACCACGAGATAACACACAGCATTCCCTTTTAACTCGTTATCGATCTTTTTTGGAGTCAGATGATTTTTATTTTAGTTCGAACATAAGGTGGTAGCCATTCTATACCCAGCTCATATTAAATTTCCCATTTGTGATTGTTGTTTCTCGTTTGTGATAAGTTATTCTGGCTTATGAAGACATTTCACATTGAATTTGATGAATATTTTGCAATTATTGTACCAAAAGCCACAGTTTTCTCCGTTAGGGCACCTAGAGTAATTGACATTGCACTGGCAAAACATAAAACACTGATTTGTTTCCAACAGTATGACTTGTATCTCATAATACTGCTAAAATGTAGAGCTGTAGGTTTTTAAATTTCTTGTTCGGTTTCGGTTTTGGTTTTTCAGGTGGAGGTAAACCTCGGTTCGGTTCGGTTTTCGGTTTGTTCATGAGGCCAAGTAAAATTCAATAAAACTCATTCTTATGTCCGGAGTCAAAACTGAATGGTAGTGAAATTGAGTGAAACTCAATGAATGCCCGAAATAAGCTATAATACATGAAGAATCAGGAAGGCCAATATAATAATTACCTAAATATACAGAACTTTTATTGTGCTTGGCCATTTTTCGAGGACTGACACCTACACGCAACTTGAGGAAAGCTGCAAACACAACTAAACTGAAATGTCGGAAATTCACAGAATGTAGCCTTCCCAGAGTAGTGAGAGTACCCAGACACTGCCATTGGCAGTGTCTGGGTACTCTCACTACTCTGGGATGGCGACATTCTGTGAATTTCTGCAGCACGAGAGTATTTAAAAAAAATCCGAAAAACCTTAGATTACGGGATGACGACGGTTTCGGTTTCGGTTTTTTTAAAAAACTAAAAACCTCGGTTCGGTTTCGGTTAACCTACAGCTCTACTAAAATGTCTAAAACCCTCAAATATTAATTCTATTCTGCTGTGCTTGTGCTGCAAGAACCCTCGAGTGCACCTTAGTTTTAATCCCTACATACACACATTCTCACAAAAAGAGTGGAATTGTAGAAAATATGTTTCCAAAGAGGATGAATTAGATAACTGCTTCAAAAATATAGTGCACTTTGATGTTTAATATGTTTGTGTATGTGTGTTGGTGGGGGTGGGGTGGGGGTGTGAGTGGGGGGGGGGGGCTAAAGGTAGTTAGCTGTCAATTCGTCCCCTGAGTTCCAATGTGTTCTATGTGCCAGTAGGCACATAGAACACATTGGAACTCAGGGGACGAATTATTGAAAATGTGGAGCAAGCCAAATGAAAAACAATGTTACACTTTGTTTTATGGACAGACAGACAGACAGACAGACAGACAGACAGACAGACAGACAGACAGACAGAGACAGACAGACAGACAGACAGACAGACAGACAGACAGACAGACAGACAGACAGACAGACAGACAAGCAATCAATCAGACAGACACGCGGTAACACCTTTTGGAAGTCTACATTAGTGTACTGACTAACATACAATAAACAATGTACTGAGACGAACCAGGACAAAATACCAGTAAATAGAAGTACAGTATAGGTTTTTTGGCTGTGTGTTCAAGTTGTGATTTGAGACGGGGTGGGAAGATTGGACTCCTTCTTAGTCCCTAGTACTATGGGGGAAACCAAGGTTTAAATAAATGTGTTACTAGAGTAAAATGGACTGTTAATTGGCATTTGACAAAGTTTATAGTGTACTCCTGGAGGCTACACTTCAAATGCTAACCCTACTAGTTCGGATTTGGTACGTTGAGAAGTCTGACATTACTCCCCGCTGCTCAGTGATTCTCTCCCGGGCTTCTCTGTGACATAGTGAGCGTCAATAGTTGTGACTTAAAATTCGTTTAGTGGTTTTATAATAAATACATTTTGGACTTGAGTTGGTACCAAAACGTCTTTGGAATAAGGTTATGGTTCTTCTAAGTTGCAGGTCTTCTGATCCCTGTGTTACCTTGTAACTTCTGTAACAAAAGACATCTCGGACAAACAGTTCCCTTTTCTTACTATCAATGCTTTTATTTAACACAAAGCCCTAAAAACTTCAAGTTCTACGTCAGAAACATCAAAACAATTCCAAAGCATCAAAATATTTTTAACAATACTTCTTCACCAATACAGAGATGGCTGTACCTTCTATTAGGGTAGTCAAGATCTTCTTCCCAGCCAAAGATTACGAACAAGATAACGAGTGAGGGATTGCTGCAACTATTGTGAATCGCCGTACTATGGCCGGAATGATCTGTTTGGGGGGGGGGGGGGTGCTGCCGGCAGTTATACACACTGAAACGTGACTGGACTTGAGCAGAATGCAAATTCATGCTTATTAAGAATCACGGTATCTCGACTAAGTCAGTCAGCAGATGAAATATAATAATTACCTAAATATACACTTGCCAAAGAGGTGCCCCACCAGCCCGTTCCCATACTCTAACAAGAATATCCAAGCTTCGATGGACGTCGGCCTGGAGGAAGTCCCGATTGAAGAGCCCGTGGTAGTCCAGTCCGAACCACCTGATTCCGGTTGAAACTGGCTGAACATTACGCGACTGTTCGAATTCTGCAATGAGGTATGATTTGACAGAACAATGGAATACTTCGACTGTTATGACCCATAATGTAATAAATGCCCATAATGTAATACCTACCCATAATGTAATACAAAAAAATGCCCGTAATGTAATACGCACCCATAATGTAATAAAAAACGACCCATAATGTAATAAATGTAATCACTCTTTTTGTGAGAATGTGTGTATGTTGGCCCCTGTTACTCCTCGTGTCTAACTACGTATGTTGTTTGAATGTAGCTTAGGAGAAGATGACACAATAGCGGAGATGAATACGCGAATAGTCAATGTGATAAAGAAGGCGTTTGGCAGGAAGTTTCTGCCAACCGCCAGGAACTGCCAGGAACTGTAGGTGGTTTAAGTGGTAGTCCGTGTGGTGGACTGATAATATTACTTGACACATGTGATCACAGGATCGGGAATATGATGTGGTCGTTATTAAGAGTCATCCTGGGATCGGGCCCATTGGTTTCCAGGTGCGGTGGGTGCGACATGAACTTATAGTAATACAGTACAGGGAAATGACTAATTTGTTCAGGTAGTGAAAATTGGAGAGACAGAGGATAGATCGTACGCTTAATTTGGAGCAAAGTAGCCTAATCCTAATCTCATCGAGTTACAGTACGTGGAGAGTGGATTGTAACGAAATCACCCGCGGAGTGGAGTTATCACCCAAGCTATAACTTTCAAATTTTGTACATATCGACAAAAAACACAAGCAATGTTTCAGCCAATGGACCTCCGGGTTTAACCCGGAGGTCCATTGGCTGAAACTTTGCTGGTGCTGGTTGTGCTTTGCAACAAATTTGCAATTATTGCACGGGTGTAATCTCCACTCTGCGGGTGATTTAGTGATAATACACTCTCCACGTACTGTATAGTACATCCCTATCCCTATACCAGTACGCTCACCATATCGCTTCCCGATATTCCTCTCCACCGCTTGACTCAACGTCTTGCTTCTGTTCTATCTTTTCCTTGTATCCCACACTGCACCCCCACCCCCACTATCCGGTCATAGTGCACCCAAACCCCACCGCACCCCACTCCACCCTCTGTCCCAGCAACTTTGGGCAGAGTTACTTGCATTTATTAAGAGCAGGAACCTGCCACCCACACTGCTTTTGTGCAAGTGAACAGCCGGACGAATATGATGATTGTAGTTATAAATGACCATCCTGGAATCGAAAATATTGAATGTCTGGTAAGGTAGACCTATATGGTTGTGCAGGACAGTAGAGGTTATCGAGGAAGTCGTTTGCGTGAGTGGTACAAATAGAAGAGGGACAATGCCTGTCACTCACATACGTATTACATTATGGGCATTTTTTATATTACATTATGGGTAGGTATTACATTATGGGCATTTATTACATTATGGGTCGTAACATTCGACATCTAATTGTCAAGTTCTCATCAAGTTAAAATTCCTCACCACCCGCAGAGGAAAAAACAATCCAATCAAACATGTCAATTTTATGTACCAAAATATAGTCGTCATTATCTGAGTACGGTTCCTCTGTGCTTGAATGACATTATCGAGAAACGTTTCCTAACCTCCCTCTGTGTGTAGCAAATATATTGACAGTTTTGTGTTCATTGAAATGTCCACCTGCAAGTTCATCTGGTGTTTGCCAAAAACAATGAGTACGCTGGTTGATTGGTTGTAATAAGATAGCTTGCAATTTTCACCAGATTTCCTGTTTCATAGTTCAATATAATTTAATACTTCGCTAATCTAAGTACTTTTATATTATTTTATTAGAATTTTATAAAGCTCTAATGACCCCGTTTACACTTTACCTATCATAAAATCTTCTATTGTAGGCTGCATTTTGCAACAATTGCAACTTTCTCCACCTGTAAAACTGTCCGACACGAGGTGACCCTACCTGTCAAAAATGTCGTTAAGCCCAATAAATAAATAAATAAATAAATAAATAAATAAATAAATAAATAAATAAATAAATAAATAATAGCACTTGAAATAAGTACTTACCGATTGCATGTATTATGTATGTTAGTGACATTATCAAGACGGATGGAACTATATAATCTTTAACAATTTTCATTTCTGTGGAGTACAAACGGCTGCTGTATTTTCTGCGACCTGTTGACATTAAGGTTGTGCAAGAAGCTATGATGTATTGAACATTTAACAGTCTATTTTCTAAATTAACTCCACGGTGGATATCGATCTCTTCTGAGAGACGAACAGTTAACGTTTTACACCTCATTTTACAAACGTATACAGTGGACGCTCCAAAAATGTTTCCTGGACGGGGGTGGGGGTGGGGGTGGGGAGGGGGGGGGGGGCTAGTAGTGGGGACAAGTTCTCCTTGAAGGTGGGGAAAGTCCACAGGTGCTTCACATCTTATTTTACATACGGCATACCCAGTCTGCAGTGGAGGCTCCAGAAAATGTTTCGCGGTTGGGGAGGGCGAGTGGGGGACAAGTTTCCCATGAAGGTGTGTGTGTGTGTGGGGGGGGGGGGGGGGGGGTTCGTAAGTGGCCTTCATAGTAAGCTGCATGCAGACATATTCGCAAGTTCCCAAGTCACAAGCAATCATAAGCGTTTTGTTCGATTTTTCTTCCCGGGTGGGGGCGGGGGTGCTCACTTATCTGCTTTCGAGCTTGTAAATATTAATGGATACGTTCATCTTCGGGTTGCATGTGGGAATAAAGAGAAAAAAGACAGTGTTCGTATTAGGGTGTATGGTGAAAATGGGTGGTACAGTGTGGTGGATGTAGGAGCAAAAGGGATCAAAGTCTACGTTTACCCCCCCCCCCCCCTCCCAATCCCACTCCCCCGTAGCGCTTCAACTGCTGGTATGTTTCTTTTCTTTCAATCTAATATTAATATTACATTTGACCTCGTAAAGAGTTGTGTCACTTTTCTTGTCGAACGTGCATATCTACTTCGGCCCAGGAAGATCTCTCATGCCCTTTGCAATGCGGCTATAGCAGAAATTCAACTTTTTGTTCTGAAACTCATATGAGATTTCTCATGTGCAGACTCTGTGATGTGTTTTACAAGGTAGTCTATTCCGAACTTTAACAAAACCCAATATTTTAAAGATGAAGCTAAAAACCCAAACAAAGACACGTGACAATAAATTGTTTCCACCAAGGCCGTGGATGCTGGTTAAAGAGTCTCGATGACACGTTGCACATACAAAATAGGTCATTAACTGTTATTTATCCAAAAATCCTTTTCATTCCTATCTTCCAGTCAAGCAAACGCTTTCAAAATACCATTATCAAGGCATGAGAAAAGGTAACGCGCCACCACATAATGTTTCTTCCAAGCATATTGCTAAATGCTATTGTACTTGGAGGTGAAGAACATCCTAAAAACTCAAAAGACCATTGAGGACAGTACTATAAATTACGTTAAGGAAACAAATGACTCTATGAATTTCCTTGCATATTACAGTAGGCAATACTATAGAACTTTTACTATTGTATTTTCTAGAACTGTATTTTCTACCTATTAATATAACTCACTAAAATGAATCATTAGCATTTTAAAAGATATGACAATTTGCCATTTGGCAAATTGCCATATCTTTGAAAATGCTAATGGTCCATTTTCACCCATTTCAAGGCATAAGTAGAAAATACAATTCTAGAATTTAGAAAATACAATTGTTAAAGATTTATAGTATTGGCCTCAGGTCGGATCCCTGAGGCGTATGCGACTTCTGGGCTCCTTTGGGGTGGATTTCAAATTAACATTCAAAATGATCGAATGGGGTTGACTGACCAAACATAATGCTCGTGCGCTTGTGGTGCACAAAATCCTCGGATCTGGCTACAGAAGATTCGTAAAAAACTACTCTTCAAGCGAAAGTGTGACGTTTAAGAACTTTTAAAAAAGTCAAGTTCATTAAAAATCTAACATCTGTCATATTTTGAGAAGTAATTATTTGCGGACAAGATATTTTGGGAAATCACTCTTCACCAATATCAAATCCCAATTCAATGTTTATTTAGTTTTTCTTTTTTAACTCCCAAAACAAGAACCGTTCACCCATCAGTCCCAGAAAGAAACCCCTCAATATTCAACTAAACTTTCCACACAGAACTTCTCATCATAAGCCATCAGAATTCAGTTTCCAGAGTCTGTTGACAATTCGCTGTCCGGAAAGAGTCACCACTGTTTTGGATAGAGGTACGCCAATAAACTTTCTTTGGGGTCTCGGAGTAACATAGGTGTAGTATTTACCGTTCAACAACCAGACGTTTTAATTAGTGACTTTGGTAGCCCAGATGTTAGAAAATACAGCTCGTTATGCGTGAGATGTGTTGTGCGCATACCACGATTTCATCACAATTATCTCAACAAAAGCCCAACATACGAAAAGAAATTTTCTGTGACAGTTACCAGAGTAATTTCCAGGTAGAGAGTAAATGATGAATATCTTCAGTATTGCCAAGTGCAGCAACAGTCGCGTAACAATTATCGGAGAGTCACGTGAGGACAAATAACAGGAATAATAAAAAAATCTCAAACTAGACACACTGTAATCATTTACCTAACAAGGCGAATGATGACACTTGTATTTTTTTAAAATAACTAAACGGGTTTTTTTTTACCCCAAAACATAGTTTATGGGACCCTCGTTGTAACGCGCTTGTTGAGCTCGTTACAGTGAGGGATTACAAGCTGTATTTTGGAGACCAAAAATAAGAAGCGTTATCAAAACATGAATAACATTTTAAGGGTTCGTCCAACAAAACGTTTTACATTTTTTTTTTGAAAATTTCAACAAAGTCCTAAATACGAATTAAAGTGATGAATGGCGATACATTATATACCAAAATAATGACAAAAGTACACAAAACTTGAATTTATCCGCTTTTTCAAAGAAAAATTATTTTTTCGCTTTTGATAACAAAGAAATTGCCAGTCGCATAAGTAACGGACTAGAATAACAAGGAATAATTCTAATGTGTGACTTGTAAATAACAAACTCCATACTCGGAGACAGCCTATTTATCATTTTAGCGCCGACGTGTTGAAAACTCTCAGAGTGAAATGAAGACCAGGAAATGTTGATTGTGTTGGGAAGACATGCTTGTTTTGATCACGTGATTCATGGACCATGTTGGGCAACGACTTTATTTCCAAAGATCTGAAGTCTACATTCATAGAAAAATATTCAACTGACAATTTAATAATTGCGAGATACAGTCCTTAGTAACAATGTTGAAGCCCATAACTGTAGAAAATTACGCAAGTTTCAGTAAGGGATTACTACGCCACCGATTCGAACTATTATTATTTGGTTGTTGTCGATTGGCAGAACGTAAAACTAGAAAATTATGTTTGAAAACAAAAATATATTTACATGATCATAAACTTCGGTCCTCACAATTGTATATTTACAAAAAAACAATTTGTTTGTAGCCGAACTATATTTGTGACGTAAAGAAGGCTTGGCGAAGTCTGCTACTCGAATAGGTAGTCTAAAGTCAAGGACTGAATGCCAATATTTCAGAAGGTACTTTTTCTTTTCACCAGATATTGCTAAATTTAGTACTATCGTAAATTTTAAATTTTTTCATCGCTCAACCGCATTGTGTGTAAAAAGATTCCACGCCGATTTTTCTCGTTTTAGGCACCAAAAGGTTAGAAAAATCTATGTCAGTTGTACAATCTATTGACAGAAATAGCATGACGCCATCTGGTGGACAAAATCGGTGGACAAAATCACATGAATTACCGAAATGAGACCACAACGTCTCATACGTTTTTAGATAAATTAATTTAATAACCAACATAATTGCGATATTGCCCAGGCATGTAATTCACTTCCCATAAAATTAGTATTGGTAAGCAGATCAGTTATTAATGTTCCTAAATCTCACACGTAAGCAACAGTCAGGCTTCCCCTAACACCAACTACAGAAGGGCGATAGTTTCAAAACAAATGAAGCATACCAAACGATGTACACGAATGAATTAAAATCAATGGTTTCTAACTTAACGAAGCCGATTTATGTAAGTCTTCTGCATGCCAGACAGGTCATTTTTGTTTTGGCCAAACTTGAGCATTCACGTGACACTCTTGGCAGCTGTCATTTCCCATGCAACACCAAAAGATAATACCAAATGATGAAGTTGAGTAGTTTTTTTTGGTGTATCAATCTCATCTTTTTTTACCAATTTGACACAACTCTCATATAAAGTGGCATGGAATTGTGTGGGGTGTGATCACCGCAGACTGACAAAAGCCACTTAATTTTTAGACATTCTTCATTTTACATTGATGTACTCTCTCATGACTCCATTCTTGTTCTGAACAGTATGGAAGTGACCCTTGGTGAACTTCGTAAAGAGGAAAACAAAAGCAAGAAAAAATGGCAGCCCTTGTGGAATTAAGATACCTTAAATTACAGTTAGTCTTACTGTCCATTCCTTGCTAGAACGATTAAAAGATTTCACCGAGTCTGTACTAGAAAGATCACAGAATATAACTATTCAGTGTATTTAAGGTATTTTATTGTACAAAATCTGGTCTCTTACTTATGCTATAGCAGACTTTCAGGCAGTGCTTTCTACCACATGGTAAGAATTCCATGTCAAATATTAGTTTCCACATGATCTGCGTTTCATTCCAAAAAAAAATTGATAAATAATTTATTGGGTTTATTGCTTTCTGGCCTTTTTAGACATTGGCGAAAATTACCTGAAATTTGACCAAAGTTAGGTTGGACGTCCCCCTAACTTATCTCGTCATGAAAATAGACTTTCAATACAATTATCTCCCCTAAAATTATTAGCGGAGTGAGTTTCCTTTTCTTTCTTTTAATGAACGAAAACAAGACAGCTCGCGGAGCTGTCTGTTGTTTTCTTTTATTCAAACTTACAAAAGGAAACTTTTATCGCAAACATTTGTCAGCCACGACGAGTTGGATGTTGCCGTTACGTTGGATAAAGGGTTGATTAATTGTGTACTCGAGTCTCAGCAAATTTAACTGAAAGACCACTTAATGCGGCCGGAAAAGACTCCCGAGAATGCACGAAGGGTCGGGAGTGACCCCCCCCCCCACACACCCACCCCTGGTACATTTGCCCGTCAAAGAATTATCATATCATAATTATTATATAAATTGTAGGAATCCCTTGTTCGATGAGTTTTGTCAAACAAGATTGAATTGGTTTAACACTTACGCTGCGAAAGCGACTATTGTCAAATATTTTATGATGATTATCTGTAAGTTTTGGAATACGCAGATCAAACCTACCATCTCATTAATTGCTGGAAAGGGCTCAGAGAGCCCTTTCCAGCAATTAATCAGATGATAGGGTTCAAGTATGCCAATTATATTAAACTTTCTCGCATACAGGCGTACATAGAGGTAGACTTTCAATAAAGTTATATGCCTTGAAATTATTAGCAGAGTGAGTTTCCTTTTCAGCGGAGCTGTCCGTTGTTTTCGTTTATTCAAACTTAGGGTGGGTATTCACTAGAGCCGTCATCGCAATGCGTTGTCTCGAGAAGGTGAAGGTCATATTTTTTTTTTGTACACGTGACACGTTGGCACATCACATTTGAGAAGGTTTGGGAAGTATAATGTAAATATACCGGTTATTTCATCAAACTCATCTAGCATTTGGCATGCGACCTCCATAGCCGCCTCGTTCATGACGGTGCTTGAGAATGACAGCACAAAGTGTCCCCTCTCTTTTGTACAGCACAATAATTAGCATACACTACCTATTCCTCCGCCAAAACGCTCTTTCGATCGCTGCGAAATAACGTATATAAAGTGTGCATCTACCAAGCGACGACGCGAGCGTTGCCGCATGCGGCAGCGCAACGGCTGTAGTGTAAACCCACCCTTACGAAAGGAAACTTTTATCGCAAACAGTTATCAGCTACGACGAGTTGGATGATGCCGTTACGTTGGATAAAGGGTTGATTAATTGTGTACTCGAGTCTCAGCAAATTTTACTGACAGACCACTTGATGCGGCAGGAAAGGAATCCCGAAAATGGACGAAGGGTCGGGAGTCCCCCCCCCCCCCCCCCCTTCCCGAGTACATTTGCCCGTCAAAGAATTATCATATCTAATTATTACATAAATTGTAGGAATCCCTGGTTCAATGAGTTTTGTCAAAAAAGACTGAATTGGTTTAACACTCACACTGCCGAAAGCGACTATTGTCACCTATTCGCCCAGTAAAGCGTCACTGATCTGGCCCAATACTCCGGGTCAAGTGTATTTTCCTTTACCGGATGAATAGGAAACTTCACGATCGATGAATTCAATGGGCTCAACTTGGACATTCTGTCGCATTTTCCTTGATATTGTTTTTACAGGTAACAAGGCTGTTTGCGAAAGGCTGGAACAACTAACAATGATCAAATGTTTGACAAGCGTAATGGAACAAAGTCAGCTGATAACCGTAATAACAAACAAACAATTAACACAACTTACGTATTGCTAAAGATACTTCAGGAAGATCGAGATTTTAATAAGTGAGATCTGACTCAAAGCAACGCACTCTTTCCTGCTTAGGGCCATTGAAATACCTTCAAGAAAATGTGATGAAATAAAGTCAATTTTTTTAGCTGTATGGCTTCCAGGTGTATGACGTGATTCCCGGGCCCCAGTCGCACGTGTATCATCCTTTGGTTTTCGTGGAATTGTTCCTTATAGGTCAGTCATACATGTACTGACGAGGTTCGCACATATTGGTATTATAAAAACCGCAATCTGAAGGAACACTACATATTAATTCTTTACCCAACGTAACGGCCAAAACCGGCCAGCGCTATTCTGAAAAATCGCCAATTAATTTTCAAAATATTTTCATTTTTTGTCTCAAAAACATAGGTTATGACCCCTCGTTGGAACGAGCTCGTCGAGCTCGTACCAACGAGGGGTCATAACCTATGTTTTTGAGACAAAAAATGAAAAAAATTAGTTATTCAAGAATTTTTTTTGCAAGTGTCGTCTGCTTTTCATGTTAGGTAAAGGGTTAAGAGAGAAGCACATTTAAAAGTATCCCGCCGCTGTTAAATTAAACTTCTTCATCATTGCTACATGAAATGTGTGATGGAAAAATGTATTGTTCTGCGGCACAACTTGCATGTCTACAATTCTGAAGGACAACTTCCTTTTTCAATTCATGGAAACCAGTAGAATGAAGTCATTGAAGGTAAGTGTAGTTAGAGTTAGATTATGTAGGCCTACAATATAACATATTTATTGCATAATCATCATTATGGCCAATTTATTCGATGTGTCCCAGGCGTACGTCCAGCATTCATGCGCCTGCCACATGAGTTTGGGGACGCTCGGGTCAGTCGGTTTAGATGGCGCGTCTCGCCAGTGAGTCCAGGACGCGAACTCAGTTGGCGGCAGGTGGCCATGGAGAGAACACGTTCGAGACGACTAAAGAAAATTGCCGTACTCTTGTTTTTGTGGCAGGAATAAAAATCATGATTATTTACACAGACGGAGACGAGCTTGTTGGGGAGAAGTTGAAATGTAGGAACAGACCGACTTGGAGCTTCTTATTCCAATCACCACGTATTACTACGTATAACTAATATGATAATATTATACTAAGGCGGCGATCACACCGTCGCATACGATTTTCTAGTCCGTCCTTCGTACACGTATTTCCCTGCGATTCGCATTGTTACGTGGTCACACTATATGTACGTTTCTATGGCGTCAAAGATCTCCGTAAGGAGCAAGTATATAATGAAATATCATGAAAATTGGGCCAAGTCCAGAATTTTGTATATTGGGGAGGGGGGCATTTTTCATTAATTTTATAAAATTATCTTAATTTTCAATAAGACTTTGAATAAAAAAATCAAAATATTGGGGGCGGCAGTGACGCAGACGTTAAACCACTGGAAAATTAATCATCTACATAATATTCATAGGTTCAGTACCGAACTGAGAAAAATATAAGACACGAGTAATAAAGATACACACTTACCTTCTACACAGTACTTCCAGGAATCAGAAATATGACGTAATACATAATATAATTAATTATGTGGTTTTTGAAATTTTGATTTGACCTTGACTTTCGTTGAAAAAATCGTATACGATTGGATTCTGTCCGTCAAAAGATGGAGCATGTTCCATTTTATTCGGACGGACAGGAGCGACGTGTACGAAAATTTTATCGTACACGTAGGTGTGACCACCCTAACGAAAAGCTGTAGTTTTCATTTCAAACCGATGACGTATACGACTGTCGAATGAAAAATCGGATGCTTGACGTACGTTGGTGTGACCGCCGCCTAAGGGCCGTAGTAGTAATACGTAGTTCCGACACCGGCTGTCGAAAGTGTCGTTAAATCCCAATAAATAAATAAATAAATAAATAAATAAATAAATAAATAAATAAATAAATAAATACGTAGTAGTAATACGAAGTAGTAATACGTAGTACATACGTAGTAATATGTAGTGGTGATACGTGGTGGTAATACGTAGTACATACGTAGTAATATGTAGTGGTGATACGTGGTGGAAATACGTAGTACATACATAGTAATATGTAGTGGTGATACGTGGTGGTAATACGTAGTACATACGTAGTAATATTTAGTGGTGATACATGGTGGTAATACGTAGTACATACATAGTAATATGTAGAGGTGATATGAAGTAGTAATACGTAGTACATACGTAGTAATATGTAGTGGTGATACGTGGTGGTAATACGTAGTACGTACGTAGTAATATGTAGTGGTGATACGTGGTGGTAATACGTAGTACATACGTAGTAATATGTAGTGGTGATACGTGGTGGTAATACGTAGTACATACGTAGTAATATGTAGTGGTGATACGTGGTGGTAATACGTAGTACATACATAGTAATATGTAGTGGTGATACGAAGTAGTAATATGTAGTACATACGTAGTAATATGTAGTGGTGATACGTGGTGGTAATACGTAGTACATTCGTAGTAATATGTAGTGGTGATATGTGGTGGTAATACGTAGTGCATACGTAGTAATATGTAGTGGTGATACGTGGTGGTAATACGTAGTACATACGTAGTAATATGTAGTGGTGATACGTGGTGGTAATACGTAGTACATACATAGTAATATGTAGTGGTGATACGTGGTGGTAATACGTAGTACATACGTAGTAATATGTAGTTGACATACGTGGTGGTAATACGTAGTACATACGTAGTAATATGTAGTGGTGATACGTGGTGGTAATATGTAGTACATACGTAGTAATATGTAGTGGTGATACGTGGTGGTAATACGTAGTACATACGTAGTAATATGTAGTGGAAATACGTGGTGGTAATACGTAGTACATACGTAGTAATATGTAGTGGTGATACGTGGTGGTAATATGTAGTACATACGTAGTAATATGTAGTGGTGATACGTGGTGGTAATACGTAGTACATACGTAGTAATATGTAGTGGTAATACGTGGTGGTAATACATAGTAGTTTGTGGAGTAGTCGACTTTAAGCACGTGACCTATTGTCACCTACCTGATTGGTCGGGTTGTTGAGTCCTGCTTGCGATGTCATAAGAAATTAGAACATGCGTTTTGGTGCATGCGTCATTGCAGAGGTCACGACCTTTTGTAGGTACAGTTTATGCGGTGCGTTTTGAACTCATGCGTCCGACTCATGCGACGTCCGCAAGCTAAAGTCGCATCCCGTAGATAAACCTTTAAATGGCTCTTTATGAAAAATACCGTTCACAACACGTCTAATGTGTGATTGACGTCCGACGTCAACGTCGACATGGTAACGATGTAAGTGAGTTGGTTTCGGAAGTAGAACTGAATTAATTTTCTCTTATTTTTCATTGACTGAAAGACCGTTTCGGTCGTTTTTGTGGATTTTGGTGATTTGGAAGGATTGTCGGGGCTGTTTGTGGTAATTAGATTTAATCCGATTCAATCGAACACACCCTCCAAACATACCCCCGTCCTGTTGTAGGCCAAAATGGACGACGCAAACAGGTGTCACCCTAAAAACACACGCGCTGCGCATGCGCTCTGGTACCACGTATCCTTATGGGGATGACGTCACAAGATGGCCGCTCAAGTGGGCTACCATCACAACCAAACATTACGTAACTAGGTCACGTGACGTGACATCACTCCAGAGGTGCCCCCAATGAGAGTCGTTTACCACATACTACTTGTAATCTTTTATGAACCCAGAGATTTTGATCATATTCCAGAAGTTTTAGTACGTTCGTGCGGGTGAAGGTGGGGGAAGAGCGTCGGTTCTGTTATATCCATACGTTTTTACTTGTAATGAGGGAAATACGTTCATGTTGTAAGACAATCACCCGATAATGGTATGTTTGTGTACAATTACTTGGTTGTATATACTTTTCATATTTTATAAGGTACATTCTTGAATTTTTGGTTGTATATACTTTTCATATTTTATAAAGTACATTCTTGAATTTTATTGTAACTTTCCAAAGTATCCGTAGCAACTGGACGAATGCAGCCCCGAAACAGAAAGATCAATACATAATTTTATTTTGTGAGCTTTTAATCTAAACAGTGCTTCACAACTTGAGTATTTAACATCATAAAATGCATGTTTTTTTTACATTATGAGCACTCTGTTGTTTCTCTAGAATTCGAGGGTCAATTTTAACACTCTAAAGTCAGTTGGGTTAAAAATTAACCCAAATCAACTGGGTTGAGTGAATTGGGTTAATTTTTAATTCAACGGATTTTAGAGTGTACCCCTTTCGACATTATGGGCTTTCACATGTCCACATCTCGTTTTATTGAAGCAGAGCTTGTTTACTGTGCAGAGAAAGATCTGTTTTACTTGTAAAATGGGGCCCAGTAACCAATACCTGGGGTGGAAGTTCTCTAAAATGGGCAACATGGGTATAAATGATTGGCTGGATTTGACTTTATACCCATGTTGCCGCCACGATTAGCCATTGTGCAGAAATATGTGTCTTTAAACATCTCCTCTTAAGGCTAAATATCATGCGTTACCACAGATTTGTCTATCGTAACATTAATAACTAATACAACTCAAGTGCTCACCATCAAAAGCTATATGTTATTTTGACATGATGAACACACACTGTTGTTACTCTAGAATTCGACAATTCTTTTTAACACTCTAAAATCAGTTGGGTTCAAAATCAACCCAAATCAACAGGGTTGAGTGAATATGAACCCAATTGGGTTCATATTCACTCAACCCAGTTGGTTTGGGCTAATTTTTAACCCAACTGTTTTTATGGTATACTCTCTCGCTATTCACACCTCAGCTTACTGAAACAGAACTTGTTTACTGTTTTGCTTGTGAAATAGGGCCCAGCAACCAATGCTTGGGGTGGAATTTCTCTAAAATTGGCAACATGGGTATAAATGATTGGCTAAACTTGATTTTATATCCATGTTGCTGTCACGATTAGTCAGTGTGCAGAAGTATGTGAAAATAAACACCAATAAACATTTCGTTTTTTCAAGGCTAAATATCACGAGTCACCACTTGATTGTTATAGACTGGTTTTCCAGATAAATTTTGAATGACAAATATTCGACGGCGTATTTTAAAATCATAGAAAGCTGACGAAAGGATGAATTGTTATAGTGATTAGGCAGTTACTATAGCGATTATTTGAATAAAACCGAAAATATGAACGTGTACAGTATGCACAAGGTAAGCGTTGACTACTTCTTCACATACCGGTTACATGCCAGAGAGAGAGCGAGAGAGAGAGAGAGAGAGAGAGAGAGGGGGGGGGGAGGGAGGGAGAGAGAGAGAGAAGTGTGGTTAGCAGAGGAGCGCAAGGGTTAAATGATCGAGGGTGAGTCGGTGTGTGCAGGTGGAGGAGTCAGACGCTTGTATGGTTGGTAGAGGGGTGCAGGTAGAGAAGACAGGGCCTTGAAGTCGATGTAATATGAAGTATGGGGTGGCCGGCCAATTGACGGTAGCAAGGTGTGTCAGAATTGTAGGGATATTTTACAATTATTAGAGAAGTGTGCTGGGTTCGAGTGGGAATTGTGGAGCTGAAGGGGAGGCTGGGAGGTCTGGTATAGCTGGGGTCATCCCGATGAAAGTTACTTGCAATGGTGAAGTGAAGAGTGTTGGGAAGGTGGTTGTGGAAGGAGGAAACGCGGAAGGAGGACGCTTGATGTGGATCCATAAGCGATGAGATGCCCAGTAGGGAAAGTCAAAGTCATTCTACAAACAGCCGATCCTTTTGGGGGGATGATCGGGGTGGGAGATCAGAGGCAAAAGCAGTGGACACAGGTGGGGTGAACAAGAGGGAGGGGAGAGAACGAAATTACAAATGTTCGTCGGGAAACAATATGATTAGTTAGAGAAAAAGTCAATGAATCACGGTACTCTGAAAGTTGGGTACAGTAACATCCAGACGAGGAAGAGGCCCGTGATGTCACGGGCTTAAAAGGAGGCGTGGTCAAGACATGAAGAGAACTAGAAAACAGGGGACTTTGTATAATTCTGATGGGAGACTTTAATCGACACATGTGTGTCAAAGAAGAATGCATACAGGGCGGGGATAAGAAAGTCAACAGGAACGGAAAGAAGCTGTTGGACTTCACAAATGTGCTCGGTTTGAAGATTCTGAACAGGGCTGTGATGTGTTGGGGGATATGGACCTGGGAGAGGCGCAACAGAACAATAATCGACTATGTTCTCACAAAATTCGATTTATGGGGGTGAAAGAGGTAGAAGTGGAAGATGAGGGAAAAGGGAATTGGATAGTTGTCACAACTTGATTAAAGTTACAATCAAGGGCAAAAACCCAGTAAGGAGCAAAGGAGATTTGGCAGCTCAGAAATGATGCTGACTGGGCAAAGTTTGAAAAAAACATTTAAACCAAAGTTTGTGAATGTGCACAGGAAGGCGAATGTCCAGATATAGAAGATGACATAGTTGTGAGCCTAATGGAGGCATGGAAGGGAAATACAGGAAAGATTAGGGTGCCAATGCAGGACCTTGGGTACAGAATGGATGACGAATTGAAGAAGGCCATAAAGGGGAGAAAGGTCAAATGTGCTTCTTTCAGGAGGAGTAGAAAATTCAAGGGATGGAATGCAACGAGGCCAGGGTTGCAATACCAACAAGCACGAAAAAAAAAAAAAAATAAGATTAAAAACGATAATAGGAGAGTGCGAAACTGAAGTCTTATTAGGACAGTAACAATGACGGGGGTGGGGGAGGGGTGGGGGTGGCTCGAGTTCGAACGTATTTTAGAAATGGTAGAATAAAGGAAACAAGGGAAGTAATTCACGGAGTAATAAAGTAGAGGACAGAAATACAGATAATCAAGACAAAATCGCACCAGAACTAGTCAAGCGCCTGAAAATGTTAAATGATAAACGATGGGGCATGGAGAACCCACTGGAGTGCTGCAATAAGGTCGGAGAAACCTTATGGAACTTCGTATGTATAGAAATAAAATCCGAGAAGGTACGAAAGGTGGTCTCAAAATTAAAGAACGGAAAAGTGGGAAGGAGGGTCACTGACCATCTTTTACAGCTATGATAGAATCTCCAAACGCCAAAGATTTTTTGTGGCCTATCTGGATACGAAAGAGGCTTAAAGTACCATTCAAACAGAATAAGATTCAGTTGGGGTAAGATGGGTAAGTGGGATGGGAGAATGAAGGACATGTGGTTAGCAGGTGACACAAAGGAGAGGGTTAGTATGCTTGTCGGAGAGAATTGGAAGAATGGGGCACGGAATGCCATCAAGCAGTTCATATCCGAGCATTGGGAGAGAGAAGAGGCATGAGTATGGGGAGGCATTTGGGAGCACACCGGTAATCAAGTCCTTCTTACCTAAGAACCGGATAAATCAGTGGCCGTCTTAAGTGTTATTATTATTACGCCACTTTCAAAAAGGTTTAATTTTCTACTGTTTAGGAGTTATGTTTATTTACTGTTGCTATGACTAGGCTTTTTGTATATAATGTTGTTAATTTCTGGAAACGATTAGTCTGGTTTCCAACTAACAATGAAATATGGCTGGCTACCGCCATTGATTGTAACTAAATGCTTAAATTTGACAGCGTCCCTATTGAGCTAATTTTCCCAAAATTATGCATACGCGTTACAACATTATTGCGGCATAGATACTCGATATTGAATAACATTTTCCAACACATTACAGACTTCTGTCAAGTGTTTGTTGTAAGTCAATTTAGGCGCCAATGGGAGCCTAAGTTAACTTGCATGACTTTACAGAAAGTCATGATGTTAATCGCCTAATTTCTAATTCCATTCTGATTCCTAATGGACCCCCTAATATATTCGAGCTGTATAGATGTACCAGTTTCACAGTAAGTTTCAACAATATTTTTATTTCAAAGCAAAAGCATGAATATATGCATCATATTGAATAAAAAAGAACTTGTAGTCAAGCAAAATGTAAATTTAATACCACACAAAAAAAACAAAGAGAAAAAATCTTGTAAGTTTGGGACTCGACAGTAAGCTGGAAGCTTTTGTGAGTTGTCTCCCTTTCAGACTGTCAGAATTTGGATTTGTTTTCTGTGCAGAACAACCAATGTTACTCATCTTCGTGCTTATCTTATCTGCTTCTCCAACTGATCAGAGCTGAAGGTTTATTTGTCTGTGTGGTGATGCAGAATCAACGTTTGGCTATGAAGGATACTTTCGTGGAGTCCTCCTTCACAAACGCCCCTGTTGGCCTCTGTTTTCTTCCTAGCTATACTCCATTTATGTGGAATCCGAGTGAGTGGATATTATTTATTTATTTATTTATTTATTTATTTATTTATTTATTTATTTATTTATTTATTTATTTATTTATGTATTTATTTATTTATTTATTTATCGGGGTTTAACGATACTTTCGACAGCCAGGGTCACCTCGTGTCGGACAGTTTTACGGGTGGAGAAAGCCGGAGTACCCGGAGAGAACAACCGACCAACGGCGAACAACTCGTCCCCTGAGTTCCAATGTGTTCTATGTGCCTTCTGGCACATAGAACACATTGGAACTCAGGGAACGAACTGTCAGGCTCCCCCACGTACTAAATCCGCACAAGCAGGGTTAACATTGGTTGAAGATAAGAGAACCACCAAGCAGCGGCGAGTAATGTCAGACTCCCAAACGTATAAGTAGGTTTATCACTGGTTGAAGGCAAGTGAACCATCGACGTGCATTACGCCTTAATACAGAGCACCACCGTGCCCCACCTAGGCAGTCGGGATTGAGTGCCTTGCCCAAGGACACATCACAGTTACTGCTGACGTGGATTGAATCGTGGACCTTTCGGGTTGAAGTCCAATGCCGTAACCACTGAGCTACCGCGCTCCCAGGTATCATGATTATTATTGTTTGGCGATTGTTTTTGTATTTTCCAATTTCGTGGGGAATTTTCTAACGGGATGTTCATATTACTCAGTTAACGGTAACCTGTATTGATGTCTGTTTCTGTGTTTATTGAAAAAAATGTTTTAATATGTTCTGATGATTACTGCCATTGTATTCAGAAATGTTGTAGTTTTAAAACGGTTCATTCCCACTCAGATTACCTTTCAAAATGTTCATGTTGCCTCTACCCAACCTTCTTGATTTCACACCTTCAAAAGATTTGCCTAATGTCTGTTTCAGAATCATATCACTATCAAGACCATTTTATATTTTCTCTCTTGATGGAAATAGTCTGTTGTATTTCCTAAACAATTTATATTCAACGCATTTTGTGACTAAAATCATTTTATTTCTTTTTTATCTGTTTAAGAAATTTTATTCAAATATAATTTCATTATATAAAAATTGCAGACAAAATACTTAAGACAATCATTTGTATTGAGCCCACTGTGACGACGAAGTCCAAATTTCAAGTATCAAATATTTCCCATGATGCAACTTGGTATCTAACAAATTCAACTCTTTGGACATAGCTCATTGAGGTCTGTGAAACAAGAATGAATCGGTTGAATTCCTAATTGCTTTACAGAAAGAAAAAAATTTAAAAAAAAACCGCGGTGGCGTCGCGGTAACCGGTTCTCGTCAGATCATCGAAGTTAAGCAACGTCGAACGTGGTTAGTAGTTGGATGGGTGACAATTTCAGCGACTGGTTCGCGCTCTCGCGTTGTGTCCTTGGGCAAGGCACTTAACCCCGATTGCCTATATGGGGGCACGATGACGCTGTGTACTAAAGCGTACTGCACCTCGATGATGCGCATATCTTCAACCAATCTAACCCTGCTTGTGCCGCGGTGCAGAGTTACGATGTTGAAGAGCTGACAGCTGCTCGGCGTTGCTCGGTGGTTCTCTCCAGGTACTCCGGCTTCCTTCACCCGTAAAACGGTCAGTGACATGATATGACCCTGGCTGTTAAAATGTTGTTAGACCATAGTAAATAACTAATAAATAAGTATTTACAGAAAAAAAGTTGAAACTTCGACATCAGCGTGAATTGTGACGCAGAAGGCTTTCTCTTTTTCCCCTTTTTGGTTTTGTGATTGTCTAGTTAAAGTAGTTTACTTGTTATTTATGTATTATTAAACTCTGTGACAGTTAAAATTGTCTCTCTTATTAAACCTTTTGGCAGTTAACAACAGACCTGAAAATAAGCAGTCTGACATTTGCAAAATGAGGTCACCAGAGGGTGAATTTGATGATGCTATTCCATACAGTGGGCCAATTTATCCCCTGGGTACCTCTTTCTGTTTAGTTTGGTCAATTTATCCCCTGGGTACCTCTTTCTGTTTAGTTTTGAGACCCTGATTCAGAAGGAGGTTCACAAAGGGTAAAGTTAGTGATGCTACCCTGCTGTGCAGGGTAGCATCACTAAATTCACCCTCTGGGGACCTCATTTTGCAGATGACAGTCTGCTTATTTTCTGGCTTGGTTAAAAAGGTTATTGAAAGCTACATATATAAATAAGCATTTCTAATTATGTTCTGTATTTGTAAAGTTGCCTGTGGTATAATACTTGAAACAGACTATACCATAATTTGAGGATTAAACCTATTGTTCTCTTCTACACCAAGCTGCACCCAGCCAACTTTTCAAAACTTAATTGATGATAGGAAAATTCTAAAGGTTGGTAAAGTGGGAAGTCATCTTTAAAAAATAGATCTCAGTCTGTTGAGTTGGGTAATGATAAAGAGTCATTAGTCCATTTCTGGGCGTTTTAAGACTGATGACATCCTATTTGTCCCACTTTCTTAATTTAAGCAGGTAAATGTTATGATACGTAAGGGAACTGTTAATTAATTAATTATCCGTCGGCTTGTTCAAGGGTTATGTTTCATAGTTCATTTCACTTTAGTAAGTCAGGTTGCTGAATAGATCACTGAATTATTAGGCAATAATAGGGCTGTCACGATTTTTTAATTTATGAATCGATTAATCGTCGCTAATAATCGATAATAATAGAATAATCGTACCTAGATGACCCCCTCTCCCTCTCTTTGAAGTCGATAAATATGAAATTCAAGTCAGTTGACCTACCTCCGGTAAACAACGAAGACGATCCTCTTTTAGGTACATTCAAAGCTCTGATGTTCTGAACTTTTGAACCGTCTGTGTAATAATCAAGACCGGTCTGCAGTTGCGAACTTCGCAACTGCCGACCGGTCTTGATTATTACACAGACGGTTCAAAAGTTCAGAACATCAAAGTTTTGATGAATGTACCTGAAAGACAAATATTTCCAATGGCTTGTTGGGGTTTAACATCGATGTTCTTAACTCTTTACCTTTAGAAACAATAGTTTTTTCATCAAATTTCGTTTTAATTATTAAAAGTCTAAAGCGAGGTACAACTTACCGATTATTCGACAACGAAAAATACTAATCGATTTTGTCGTGACCGATCCACAATCGACTAATCGATTAATCGTGACAGTCCTAGGCAATAAACAAGCGGAATATTTGTTACACAATATTTTCATTGAAAATTGTCTATCTGATATGATAAACATATATACTGATAAAGAAAAACACAAATATATACATATATCACTGCTTATTTTCAAATTATTTACAAATTGTCCCTCGTATGCTTTAAGATGCCATCTGCAGTGTTTTAGGTATCAGGGGACTAAATATTTGAATTAGAGTTACCCGCCTTGAAATAATAAACAGTCTTGGGAAAATATATTGTTTCAATAACGTTTGAAACATTCTATTGACATCTTGCATTACTGCTGAATATTCCTGATAAACAAAAGGGTGATTTGATGCCTTTTTACTTTTTGTGTGTTTTTGTAGGGAATTCCCAGAAAAATATGTGCACGTGACCGGTACTTCCCTTCGTGTCAGTTTTTCTCTCTTATTTGTTGCATGACCCCCTGTTCTCAGGTGAGAAAAAGTTTTCTGAATGGTTAAACTTGACAAAGATATCTGAATGCCAAAATTAAAGTGATGCGATCGTATTTTGTTTCGCCTGAACGTTATATTGGTCTCCTATGTGAAAATATATAGTTCCGTGATACCTTTAAGACCTTGCAGAAGTTCATGGTGACGTCATAGCACCCGTCTCTGTCGGCTTGATCAAAGGTTATGTTTCATAGTTCATTTCAATTTAGTAAGTCAAGTTGCTGAATAGATCACTTATTAATTTGGTAATAAATAAGCCGAACATATGTTACACAATATTTACATTGAAAATTACACATCTAATATGATAAAAATATATATTGATAACGATAAATACAAATATATATAAAATGTCTTGGCTTATTTACAAATTATTTACAAATTGTCCCCTGTGTTCTTTAAGATGCCATCTGCAATGTTTTAAGACCTTGTAGAAGTTCATGCCGTCGTCAAAGTAGCAACCTCCCCTACTAAACAGCTTTAACACTTGCGCTGCCGAAAGCGACCATTGTCACTTATTTTATGCTGATTATCTGTACGTTTTTGTATGCGCAGATCAAACCTACCATCTAATTAATTGTTGGAAAGGGCTCCCAGAGCCCTTTCCAACAATTAATCAGATGATAGAGTTTCATGTAGGTCATACATCTTATTAAACTTCCTCGCATACAGGCATATATAGAGGTCCTCCATATATGGATAAAGAGGGCGTGGCAGTAAATAATTATTCCAATAGAGAAGACTGTTGCTTGAGCTGGGGGCGGGAGGTTTTCATTATTTAGATTCGGTTTCGGTTCGGGTTGAGGAAAAAAAGACTCGATTTTGTTTTGTTTTTTTCTTTATGTTAAGAACACATAATAAATAACACACCAGGTCCCTTAATTTGGTAATGTCAGCAGTAGTTTGTATGACACCTCTCACCACAAAAAGGCATGTCTTTTAGTATCACAATTGGATTCAGCATAACCTCCCTTTGCTCATTATAATGAATTCTTGGGAATCAGTTACTAAACTTATTCAGTCAGGAAAAACATAAATTAGGGTACCAAATGAATGAGGTTCATATAATCTTTGTCGTGCTCTGGTGGTCACATTTTATCTCTTATTTTTTCCGGACAGAATAAGTGACGCGAGTCACTAGGGGCCACAAGACCAGTTCCCTCCCAGTAAAATAGTTTAACCAGTTTATGCACAAACACAGAGAACTACTGTTCCATCGGGGGAGCGCGGTGGCTCAGTAGGTAACGGTGCAGGCTGCAAGCCGAGAGGTCCTCGGTTCGAATCCCACCTGCGGCAACCGCGTTGTTTCCTTGGGCAAGACACTTCATCTCAATTGCCCGCGTGGGGGCACGATGACGCCGTGTACTAAGGCGTACTGCACGTCGATGGTACGCATGTCTTCAACCAATCTAACCCTGCCTGTGCTGCAGTGTGGAGTTGCGATGTTGGGGAGCTGGCAGCTGCTCGTCGTTGCTCGGTGGTTCTCTCCGGGTACGCCGGCTTCCTCCACCCGTAAAACTGTCACGGTCATGATTAGCCATTGTGCATAAATATGTGACCTTTATAACATCAATAAATAAATAAATAAATAAATAAATAACTGTTCCATCGGCTTTTACTTGGTCATACGGTTCGGTTTTCCCGTTTGCCGCAAAAACCGGAACCGAACCGGAAAACAAAGAAACAAACTGTCCAGTTCTAATTGTTGCCGCGTTTACTGACCTTAACCCTTTGAAGGAGAATGATCGCTTGTCCGCTCCAGTATCGTAACACGACTTGAATTTATTAAGTAGATAGTTGTTAACCCTTTATTTTTCATGTTTTCAAATTTTTAAAAAGATTTCAACAAAACCATATCATGTGACCCTCGTTGGAACGAGCTCGACGAGCTCGTTCCAACGAAGGGTCACATGATATGGTTTTGTTGAATTTTTTTGAAAAATAATATTTTTTCAACTGCTGAATTTGCAGACTATGCAGGCGGATGCGGCCGATTCGTTGGGTAAAGGGTTAAGTAATCTTGTCTGGAGGAATAATCAATATTTCCAACACGCAGCCCTAGGGTTGCACTTTGAAAATATTGATTGATGACCCATCGACGTGCAGAATACCTTAGTAAATATGTCGATGTTGTACTTGTCGTCAACCAATGCAAACCCTTCTTGTGTGGAGCTGATACGGTACTCCGGCTTCCTCCACCCGTAAAACTGTTCGACACGAGGTGACCCTGGTTGTCGAAAGTGTCGTTAAGTCCTAATAAATAAATAAATAAATAAATAAATAAATAAATAAATAAATAAATAAATAAATACCATTCAGAAATTTAGTTTTGATAGGGTTAACTGACTCACTGTCAATTGCAGGTTGTAGTTGATTTTACGGATGGGTTAATTTATTCCACAGTGATCAGACTGTGTTACATAAACGTGGGCCGTATGGTGAACAGTTTGGCCTGTGATTAGCTTGCTTATCGTGTGGTCGTCGTATCACAGATTATAAAAAATAACTTCACTGCTTACTGTTGTGGGCATATTCACATTCAATTCTCAAGAGACACATGGGGATAGCATCATTGGGATGTTATTGAAGGATCTTAACTTCCCGTTTTCAAAGTCCTAGTTTTATGGTTGAAAAAAGCATCAGATCATGTGATGATTTTTTTTATTGTTTGTACTCAAACGGATCCAGACACAAAGAAGGAACAAATACATTTAAGAGAGTTTTCTTCTATTTTTACAGTTTGAATTGCAAACTCCTACTACAAATTCTACACTTTGCCTGCTTAATACGGCAGCGTATAAGCCTGGTCAAAATTGTTATAATCATTTATCTAAATTGTTATAACCATTTATCTAAATTGTTATAATCATTTATCTAAATTGTTATAATCATTTATCTAAATTGTTATAACCATTTATCTAAATTGTTATAACCATTTATCTAAATTGTTATAACCATTTATCTAAATTGTTATAACAATTTAGCACCATCGATGTAGTTTATGTTAAATTGTTATAACAATTTAACATAAAATTCATCAACGGTGCTAAATTGTTATGAACAATTTAACATAAAAAACGTCAACCATGCTAGTAAGCTGTCGTAGCTAGATACCTTCTACATGATTCTCCATCTTTTTGAACATGTTGTGAGTTGCATCTGCACACTCATGGTTTGCATTGCTCGAATCGACCATGTAATGAACACATTCGCGTTTGTTGGTCGCCATAGCTGTGCAGCATGCGTCTAATGTGCAGTCTTGAATGCAGTCGTTGGTCGGTACTGGTACTGCTGGTGCATCGATGTTGTATCTTCGCAACACAGAGTGCCTCTCCAGACACTTAGTTGGCTCTCTAATGTAATGCGTTCCAGCGAAAGGTTTGACTGAAGTAAAAATACATTTTATCTTACAATAAGTATGTAATGGCTCCGTAATTATATACGCGAAGAGAGAGAGAGAGAGAGAGAGAGAGAGAGAGAGAGAGAGAGAGAGAGAGAGAGAGAGAGAGAATGTATAATTATGAAATTATGGAACCGAATTTCTTATATGTTTTGTATTTCAACAATGAAAGCATTCAAGCTTGCACAGCACACAGTTATACTACTACAGCGAAAGGCCCTTTCAGAATATTGAAAATGTTCGCGCTCAATAAGTTTATACGAGGATCGCAAATGCTCAAAGAAACCGTATACAGTTTCAACCGAAGCAACAAGCATTGTAATGAGTCTGAAAAAGAAATCTGAAATTCGATCTATTTAACCCTTTACTCAACGTACATGATATCATAATGTTACTATTTTAATTTTTAGCACACCTGACTGCAAGTCAGTACGAGGTATTGCCATCACTTGGCGTCCGTCGTCCGTCGTCCGTCGTTCGTTAACTTTTGCTAACATGGCTTCTTCTCCACAGCCATTCAGCCAAATTCAAACATATATTGCACAAACTATCCCTGGGGTATACTCTTTCTATTGTGTTCAAATGGAGCGGCTGTCTTCTTCGGGCTCTGGGCAATGATGCCAAAGCCTAAAAATCTTTAAAAATCTTCTCATGAACCACCAGAGAGATTACCTTGATATATGGTGTGTAACACTCTTTGGTGTTGAAGATTAAAATTTGTTCAAGAACAGTTGGTAGATCAATATTTCGGCTCTCTGTGTGCACATACCCATTTTGGGCTCCGCCCAAAAATTCTATTTCAAGAACCGATGGGCCGATTTGAACCAAATTTCGGTTTGTAACTTAAGTGGGTCCAAAGTACTTCATTGATGCCCGAAATGTTTCTTTTCTTTGCTCCGTGGGTACCCCAGGGGCAAAAAATAGAAAAAAAAATCAAATGCCCATATTGTCCAAACTACACGGAACAGAGAACTGTTATTTGGTATGAAGCATCCTTTTGACCGGTGGAATGGACTAACAAAAAGGTCATCGGTTGTGTTAGGGTGTTCTGTAGGGGGCATTTGAAAAATTACTGAGTCAGCATATTTGCAAAAGATTTCTTCAGAACCGCTGATCAGAATCTTTTGATATTTGGTATACAGCATCCACTGGACGGTCAAATACAATTATGTTCAAATCGACCCCCTCGGTTCATATTTGGGCTCAACAGAGGAGCCCAAATAATTAACTTAGGGCGCTATGGGGAATAAGCTTTAAAAATCTGCTTCTTCAGATCAAACAGTCAGATTCTTTTGGTACTTGGTATACAACATCTCTACACGAGTCGGATTGAAGTTTGTTCAAATTGAGTCCCTGGGTTAATATTTGGGCTTCCTATGGAAGCCCGAATATTAACTTGGTGCAATATGGGGAATAATCTTTAAAAATCTTCTTCTTCTGATCCACCAGTCAGATTCTTCTGATATTTGGTATGCAGCATCTCTAGGGGGGGGGGGGGGGGGGGGGGAGGGGAGTAGATTCATTTTTGTTCAAATGGGATCCCTGGATGAATATTTGGGCTCTTTATTGGAGCTCAAATGTTAACTTAGTACAATATGAGAAAATTTATTTAAAAATCTTCCTTTTCAGACCCACTGGTGAGATTCCTTTCATATTTAGTATGTGACATCTCTAGAGGTGTAAGGTTCAAATTTGTTCAAATCGAGTTCCTGGGTTAATATTTGGGTTCCCCAAGGGAGCCCAAATATTTACTTAGTGCAATATGGGGAATTATCGTTTAAAATCATCTCCTTCAGATCCTGCAGTCAGATTATTTTGATATTTGGTGCACAACACCTCTGGGAGGGTTAGATTGAAGGTTGTTCAAATCAGGTACCTGGGTTAATATTTGGGCTTTTTATTGAATATGAGAACATTTCTTGTAAATTCTTCTTCTTCAAATCTACCAGTGAGAATCCTTTAATATTTGGTATGTAACATCTCTAAGGGGTCGAATTCAAGTTTGTTTAAATCCATTCGCTTGTTTTTTCTTGTTTTTTTTTAATTTTTTTTTCGGGGGGGGGGGGGGCGCTAGAGAGAAACACAGTAGATTAAAAAAAAAACATTTCGTTCGGTTGTTGTTTTTTTAATACTTCAAAGAACAGAGTTTGCTCGGAAGCCTTCATAGGACCAGCAGAAATGAATGGCCAAAAGCGTTGCCTTTGGTTGTGTCATGGCAAATCAAAAAAAATTGCTCTTGCTGCTGATCACATGCTGATACACTCATCTGTTTTGACAATTTGGGCCAGGTGAGCGTTTTAGGCTCACTTGAGCCTCTGGTTTTTTTGGTAAATTTTTTTTTAAAAATGTCAACAAAACAATTTCATGTGAACTCCTCATTGGAACGAGCTCGTCGAGCTCGTTCCAATGAGGGTTCACATGATAGGGTTTTGTTGACTTTTTGGAAGTGCTTTTTAACTGCTCAGTTTGTAAATTACGGTGAAGATACGGATGATTCGTTAGTTAAATTGTAAATCAAGTTATTACAGTTGAAAATTATAAGATTTCGTCTCGTGGTGATATGGTCTTAGAAATAAGAGCTCGACCCTGATCCCATATCTTGTATATAAACATAATGATGATATATATATATATATAGAATATACCCATAGTAGCTTGGTGTATCAAATGTTCACCACGACTCATATATATATATATCATTTCGTAAAGAGAGTGCTTTGCGGGAGGGGGAGGTTCTGGGTAAACGCTACATGTTGATTCACATTACAGGGCATAATTTGCATCTTGCTACAAAGATATGCTAAAGCTTCTGGTGATTAATCGAAGCCAGGACTGTGTATGCAAATTATTGCCAAGTCACGTACTAATATATTTTGCCGGATAACGTTGAATATTGTGGAATGCATAACGGTGCGACTGATTACCGTTGTTCGGTTGTGCATTCTATAATGTTCAGCGTTGTTGACGTTTATTTGACGTACCAAATGTTCACCACGAGTCGAATATAAATATCATCGCAATAGAAGAATCAGTTTTATAAGTTTTATACAGATGAAATTTGACGTAAAAATGTTGTGTTCAAAAATCTATTTCTTTTCTAGTTTATATTATTGTTCGTATTTATTTCTGCTGAACTTGTTCAATAATTTATATCCGTCATTACATGCATATACCAAAATCATAGTTATAAATCCAATCATAATTTGTTCAGCGCCCTTTGTAGAAATTCATTAATGTGATGGTTACATGACCAAAAATGGCTGTAAATTTGATTTGTTTTCAGAGATAAATTGACCATTTTTAAGAGACTACATATATTCCATTTAAAAGTAATGAGTCGTGTGACATCTATAATTGTGACAGAATGATACTATGTAAGAAATATTGATTTAATAAATTAAACCTGTATTGTTGATTTCCATCATACTTTCCCAATACAGGGTTAATAAATGTTTAAATGTCACCCCAAAATATGGTAAAAGTTGCACACGAAAACACACGACAATAATTGAGTTACAAAAAACCTTAGAAAATTCTTCAAAGGGAATGATGAAGAAATTAAGACATTTTCGTGGAACCATTTGCATGAGTGTCATGGTGTCCATTTAAGGGGGTTGTTTATATATTTCAGAAATACCATTGTGAACTGTGATTACAGGTTGACTGATCAGAGGATGTGACCTGGGTTAGACTGTTGTGGCTTGCTGTCAAAAACAGCTGCCCTTAAACGGACGCTTTGATACTCATCCATATCGTTACCCAGAAATATTTAATTTCTTTATCTTTTCAATTGCGGAATGTTTTCAGGTTTTTGTGACTCCATGATTGTAGTGTATTTTATTAGGAAATTTTTAACATACTTTTTGTGAACATTTAGACATTTATTAACCCTTTACCTAACATGAAAAACAGACGACACTTGCAAAAAGAAATTCTTGAATAACTAATTTTTTTCATTTTTTGTCTTAAAAACATAGGTTATGACCCCTCGTTGGAACGAGCTCGACGAGCTCGTTCCAATGAGGGGGTCATAACCTATGTTTTTGAGACAAAAACTGAAAATATAATGAAAATTAATTGGCGATTTTTGAGAAAAGCGCTGGCCGGTTTTGGCCGTTACGTTGGGTAAAGGGTTAAAACTGTTCTGAGAAAGTTGGTCAAAAATCAAAAAACATATCTTTTGGTGAGTTTTCATCTTTTTTCTATCATTGTTTTTTACATGATATCATTCTATCACAATTATAGATGTCACATGGCTCATTACTTGAAAATAAAATATATTTACACCCTTAAAAAGTGCCCATATATTTTTTTAACACGGGCGAGATATTCAGCCATTTTTGGTCATTTAGTCATCACCTTAAACTCCACATTTTACAAAAATGATGAGCATTGGTTAAACACACGGTTCGCCATGGGGATCGTGGGATGTGGGGCAGTGCTTGATTAGGCACGAGAGAGGCACGAGGCAGGCAGCTTAATTACAAACGACTATGGGATCTTTACATTTATGCTGTGGTTGATAGATGCTGGAGATGTGATTATGTAAATGCTGTACATTTTTTTATCAAGGTGTGCTCTTTCATACAGAAAGAAGGTTTTAATATTTCATTTCCAGTTCTACGTTCTTCCGTATATTGTTATCCACAATATGAAAAATGATAGCTGCAGCAACTTCAGTGTTGAAAGATAATACATTTATTTCTAGTAAGAATGTTTTGCTGCACACTGTTAACTTTCAGAATGTTGTGTATCTAAAACAGTTTGCCTTTCATGTTTCATATTTTCTTTCATTTTGAAATTGCGAGTGGTTTTCCATCTCTACCTAGATTTCGTAAATGACTCTTTCATGAAAAG
Organism: Pictodentalium vernedei; assembly: GCA_031216915.1. Taxonomy (NCBI): domain Eukaryota; kingdom Metazoa; phylum Mollusca; class Scaphopoda; order Dentaliida; family Dentaliidae; genus Pictodentalium; species Pictodentalium vernedei. Next base: position 40,492,383 of record CM062291.1, on the reverse strand, counting down.
CACGGGGGCTTCCCCGACAAATAAGATCATCCCTGGAGTGGAACAAGTCGCCATAGGCAATACTAAAGCATTTCACATGGCACATTTTTCCACAAAGGGGTCGATGTGATCAATATTAATCCATCTCACCCAAAACTTCAGTGTGTTATGTGTGAATAACATGTAGAGATTGCCTACTCTTTTTGCTTAGGGGCCAGGATTCTATCTTCAAGAAAATTTGAAGTATTCATGAGTCGGTGTGAAAGTCGCGCGAACCTACTCAAAAACAGTTGGCGTTCTTTCACTATATGCGATGATTAATTTTAATGAGAACACCCAAACGCAGAAAATGCGCAGTTATTTATCTAAACTTATTGAGTGATGCGCATCACTTCCGGAGAGGTGTTCTCTTTTTTCTATCATGACAAAAGACGCTGATAAATAATAATTAGACACTTCCCGATATTTTTAAAGGTAGGTAATAATAAAAATCACCTATATCGGTGGAATGAAATCTGCAATTCCGTTTCATCATATGATTCTCAAAAACACATAGAAGCGCCGCGGTGTGTTTAAAATAGTACCCAGGGGTTTCGGCATACATTCCCAATGTGGGAGTTTGGTGTTGGGTGGTAGAATGGAGCAAATAAACAATCATGTAGAATGGAAAAAAGAACTGTTTGAAGTCAAATGTATGCACTCCCAGTGGCCTGTGAGATCGTTCTATGAAAAATATCCAATACCATCGTATTTCAGTCCTTAACCAGCACGGACTATCAAACAAACCACTTCGAAATTTCTTTCTTTTTTTTCTGTGAACTGAGATTATTGATGATGCGATATTGAATATTATCACACGCACATTACTTTTCCCCCAGTTCCCTATTTACAAATCCGTATGGAACGCGTGTTCTGTACGGCTTTCCTTTGATGGATTATTTTTCCAACTGACGTCTTGGATCAATCAGAAGAACTAGATTCCGTCTATTTTCGTAATCGTCCAATCGAAACGTTCCATTCTGGCCCAGATCAATTCGGAAGCTGTTCCGGTCGCAGAGAGTAATTTACTCTAAGCTGGAATGGGTGCGCTCGAACAGCGGTCCGTTTTTTATCGTATTCATGATATTTTTTTATCATATTCATGCGCATCGGGGGATTCCCCGGGAGTGTGCACGTGTTACAAAAAATAAGTGTAAACAAAAATAGTTCTTTTTTACTTCAATCCAATTTACCCCCCCCCCCCCCCCCCCCAAAAAAAAACGGTTGGGAAATTGCTGGCGTTGACATGCGATGTTGAACTATAAGTCATACAATAAACCCTTTATCGCTACAGTGACGTGATCTGGATCATCGCATAATGTCTCGTTGAGGAGGTCAGATCACCGGATCAAACGTGCTACCCCAGACTGCTCGTTTGTTCCGGCAATCTGACCTCTTCAACTCGACGTGATACTACGACTCACATCATTTCACTGTAGCGATAATATGTATATATCAACTGAAATTTCAAATTCTCACATAGGGCGATAAGATTCCTTATACTTTACATCCAATCCAATGGTCTGTCAAAGACTGACGCCTGTGTGAATTTTGCAAATTGTGATATTCCCACCAATGGACATAATTCCCACGGTGCATGAGTTAATAAATAAAACCATATAATCTCCAAAATAAAATGTGTCTTCTTTCGAGAACATCAACACAAATTCTTTCTCCATTTCGTCGGCTGAGTGCTAGAATGTTCTATGTCCCCTATGGGACATAGAACATTCTAGCACTCAGCCGACGATTTGCTCATTGCTATACTACGGAAGCGTTGAGGTGCCAGTTGAGTATTATTTCTATCTTGCACGTGCAAGTTACTATCTTGTACCTGCAGGTTAGTTATCTTGCACTTGTAAGTTAGTTATCTTGCGACAGCCACCCCAGCCCCCTATCTCAGAAGCCCCGGCTCCCCATACTTGGCCCAGTGGTACATTCCCATATTTGACTGCCACCCTATCTCAGAAGACCTGGCTCCTCATACATGCCCCAGTGGCTTACATTCCCGTATTTGACACGGTGATCTCACCTCTGCCGCTTGACCAAGAATGACACAGTCGCCCTTCTCCTTCTTCCAGAAGCCCTTCACGCCACGATTCCCTAACCCTACCTTCTCGACCGATTACTCTCATCACATCAGAGACCCGTCGACCTTATTCCACGAGCTCAGGCCTCCCCGACCTTCGTCAGTGAACCAGGTACCCTACATCGAGCGTTCCGATTAAGAGCGGCACAGTCACTCTTCCCCCTTCTTCCAGTACCCCCTACCTCAAACAGTCGCCTGACAGGTCAGTTATTGCTGGTGAACAATATAATCCAGATGTAGAAGAATCGTTCGAAGAGTCGCTGGGACTAACTCTTTGATTACTAATTTTCTCCTCGAAGGCTCATTTCAGGGAGTCGTTCGAAAAGCTGCTTCAGGAGCAGCTCCCCAGTTACACATCTGTATGAGTCGTTCGAGGTGTCAATTTTAGAGGGGTTGCTCTACTGGCTCCTTGTTTTGAGCCCTTCGAGCCGACAGAGTAGGACAAAGTCGACCAGGGAGAAGAAGGGTCGAAAGCCTGAAAAAGGACATCCCTGTTCCTGTTAAGGGGTATTGAGACCCGGCCCAGCAGGGTATACCCAACGGCACGCCCACCTACTGGGAGACATCGGCTATTCAAAGACCCTACGGACGTCCAGTCACTCACCTCTGTGGACATCGACTGCGGTCAACGTCGTCATGACGTCGCGTGCTCATCGTGACGTCACCGACGGCATTGCAACTCTAACCGTTTTTCACTCTTTATGCCTGACTTTTCCCATTCACACCCCCAGCATAAAGCATCCACACCTAGCCTGCGATGCAATCGATGCAAAACGTACATATCCAGGCGGCTAGACATGGCCAATGAGCCAATAGTGGTTGTCTAAGCGGTAGGAATTTCTGTTGTCCGGGAGGGGGTCCGGCAAATCCGAACCTAGGTCCGGCAAATTGTGGCTAGGTTGGACCCTTATATACTACTTTTGATGATCTCGACTTCAAATGTGACTATAATGATGTTCATCAAATATAACTAACTTGCAGGTGCAAGATAGCTAACCTGCTCCTGCAAGATAGTAACGTGCAGGTGCGAGATAGCTAACCTGCACGTGCAAGATAGCTAACCTGCACGTGCAAGATAGCTAACCTGTACGTGCAAGATAGTAACTTGCAGGTGCAAGATAGCTAACCTGCACCTGCAAGATAGTAACTTGCAGGTGCAAGATAGCTAACCTGCACGTGCAAGATAGTAACTTGCACATGCAAGGTAGCTAACCTGCACGTGCAAGATAGTAACTTGCAGGTGCAAGATAGCTAACCCGCACGTGCAAGATAGTAACTTGCACGTGCAAGATAGCTAACTTGCACGTGCAAGATAGAAATAATACTCAACTGGCGCCTCAACGCTTCCGTACTATACAGGACCTTCAGTAATCGTTAACATACAGGGAAAACAATACTGGAGACAAGGATTCCCTCTGCAATAATCAAGCTCTAATTTAAAACTACCCGCAATCTCACCACTCCACTTAACTGACAGTTTTGCTTTACTATACATGTGTTTTTATTATATTCACAAATTCCCCACCTATTCCACGTTTTAGGAGTTTTGCACAAAGTAAACTGGTATTAACAGAATCAAATGCTTACGTGCAATCAACAAAACAATACTATTCAACAAGTTATCATCAATTGTTGATTTTAAGACGAGTAACGCGCCCATAGTTCCCACTCTCTTTCTAAACCCAATTCTATTATAATGTTGCCTTGCAAGAGGGGGAAGTTCTGTACCTTGCAAGAGGGGGACGTTCTGTGCCTTGCAAGAAGGGGAGGTTGTGTGCCTTGCAAGAAGGGGAGGTTCTGTGCCTTGCAAAAGGGGAAGTTCTGGGTAAAAGATTACGTTAATCCATATTATAGGGCATATGCGGGCGATTCGTTGGGTAAAGGGTTAAATAATGGTCCAGGGAATAAAAAAGTAGGGGTCAAGTCACAATTTTGAGGTTCAATTCTTGCCGAATATTCCGCCCTTCAGATCAAGTCAGAAATTGAAAAAAGCTTTGTGAGGGTTTTACACATCGACTCCTGTGGAAATGAAAACGTTCTTGAAATAAATAAAGAAACTAGAAATTGTATAATGAATTAATTGGGCTATCAAAGACAACTTAAAAGTTAAAAAAAAAAACTTTAAATAAAAATAAGAGGGGCACATTTCGTATTGCCAACAAAGCCATAGGTGATCCCCTCCTATAGAAAGTCCCCGGATGTAAACAAAGCGTGTTTTTGCGATCATGCCATCTTTAGGAGATCCTGCCGACAATAGACAAAACACCTGTGCAGTGCTTCCTAGTCATGTCTTGGCTGCCTTAGCAGGCAGCCAAGACTTGACTAGAAATCACTGCTGAGCAGTTGGATACGTATAGAGTGTAGTCTAGTAGGAATTCTGGACAGTTGCCCCAGGGGGTTAACAAAACTCATACAAAAATCAGTCACTTCTTTCATGAAACTGAATCGCTCAACTCTTATCAAGCCTCAGGGAGGACTTATAAATAGGAAAATTTGAAAATTCAGACCGTTTCCGTATTCAACGATTGGTTCGGTTCGGTTTTTCGGTATTCCCATAATATCGGTATCGGTTCGGTTTTTCGGTATATTGTCCATCTCTACAGAACATATAACGGAACTGAAAAAATGCATTCTGTTGAAAACTACCTTTTAGTGTATTCATGTATTCACAAGACCATTATTCCAAAATTCAATGACACTTTGGGATCTTTTTCACTCCAAATGCATTTTTGTATCAGTGTACCGACCCAAAGACTCCAACATCACTTAAATAATGGTCCAGGGAATAAAAAAAGTAGGGGTCAAGTCACAATTTTGAGGTTCAATTCCTGCCCAATATTCCGCCCTTCAGATCAAGTCAGAAATTGAAAAAAGCTTTGTGAGGGTTTTACACATCGACTCCTGTGGAAATGAAAACGTTCTTGAAATAAATAAAGAAACTAGAAATTGTATAAAGAATTAATTGGGTTATTAAAGACAACTTAAAAGTTAAAAAAAAAACTTTAAATAAAAATAAACAGAATGGATCTAGAAATGGCTAACATTGGAGATGAACACACACTGTATATCTTTCTTATCCTTATTGGCCACAGTTCATACTGTCCATTGTCCACTATGGATGACGTATCGGGCATGAACGGCTTAAGGGGACGTCCAACCTAACTTTGGTCAAATTTCATGTAATTTTCTTTCAAGTCTAAAAAAGTCCCAAAATGAATAACCCCAATAAATTATATACCAAAATGCTTGGAATGAAACATAACATGTGGAAACTGAAATTTGCCATGGAATTGCTGCCATGTGTAAATAGTACCACCTGAAAGTCTGCTGTGGCATAAGTAAGAGAACAAATTTTTTACAATAAAATACCTCAAAATAAAATAACAGCTGTATTCTATAAACATTTAAGTACATACTCGAAGAAATCTTTTCCTAATTCATGAAAGTAATAAAGATTGAGACGAAATGTTATAAGTGGAGTGCTCACTGATTGAAGGCAGACATTTTCTTTTGTTTATGTTTTGATTTGGGGAGTTCAACAAAGGTCAACTTGAAGGAGTCCAGCAGAAGAAGTATGGAAGCACAAAAGAGTGTCTCCCAATATAAAGATGTATGTGTTACTGTAAAGGTTTGGAAAGAAAATATGAAATTCTCCTATGTAGAATGCACTGCAAAGTCATACATTGTAGTTGAATAAATATATTTACAAACCCCTTTCACTGTAATCCCTTTTATCCCATGCATCTGAAATTTGCCATGGAATTGCTGCCATGTGTAAATAGTACCACCTGAAAGTCTGCTGTGGCATAAGTAAGAGAACAAATTTTTTACAATAAAATACCTCAAAATAAAATAACAGCTGTATTCTATAAACATTTAAGTACATACTCGAAGAAATCTTTTCCTAATTCATGAAAGTAATAAAGATTGAGACGAAATGTTATAAGTGGAGTGCTCACTGATTGAAGGCAGACATTTTCTTTTGTTTATGTTTTGATTTGGGGAGTTCAACAAAGGTCAACTTGAAGGAGTCCAGCAGAAGAAGTATGGAAGCACAAAAGAGTGTCTCCCAATATAAAGATGTATGTGTTACTGTAAAGGTTTGGAAAGAAAATATGAAATTCTCCTATGTAGAATGCACTGCAAAGTCATACATTGTAGTTGAATAAATATATTTACAAACCCCTTGCACTGTAATCCCTTTTATCCCATGCATCAATTTGATAGTGATTAAATTGTTAAATTTGTCTGGTTTATCAATAAGTATAATAGCTTTGTTTAAATCTTGGACACCAATACGCTCATGATATCTGATGGAGAAGAAATAAGGGTAACTGTAACCTGTCACTGCAATAAACCATCTAATGTACTTAAAAGTACATTGTTATTCAAAACACATCAAATCAACCTTACATAACCATTATTGCATTACTTTCCCCAAGGAGGCTTATTGACATATTGAGATCAGAAGGGCACATCCAGAGGGTCTCACATATTTTTTTCAAGAATGCAGTACACAAAGCAATCCCAAAAAGGTGACAAGTGAGCTCCATTTGACACAAAAAAATTCCGGGGGGGGGGGGGGGGGGGGGGTGCTCGCTTCCTTGTATGACTCTACCTCCGGCACTCAAGGCATATGCCTTTTTTTCTCAAAGTTTAACTCTTTTTTTCTTTTTAAAGATCCTGGCCACACATGTTCCAAACACTATAAGACAGGTAACCCTCCAAATAAGTGTATCTGAAAAAATCATGTTACATTGCAAAACATTCTTTTTAGACTTTTAGTTCTGGACCTTTCATGCTTCTTACTTCCAACTATAACACTTAATTTATCGATTAATGGGTGAATAGAAAAGTCCTGCCATAATCAACATTTTGAGTTCCATAAGCCTTCAAAACAGCTCCGATAAAAGTGTCAAACATCAGATTGGTGGCTTTATACAGAATATTCATTAGGTTGTTGCTTGATAAGTAATAGGAACAAAATTTTCACAAGAAAATTCTGTAGCAATACAATTGAGGGTATTAGCAGGCACTTTGCAACAAATTGTAACAAATCAACTAGTTATAAACAAAATTTTCTAACTCAAAAGAGTGAAAAAGTACCACAACTCTGAAAACATGTGGGAAGAAACACATGCTACAGCAGCTACAAAGGCATTGTTTCCCCATGATGTTCGATCACAACACCAAATATCCTTCAAATTGGAGTAGCAATGGTTGAGATACAAGGGAGAATGTTGGTACATGTAATGATGAATGGGTAAGACTAAGATTAAGAGGACAGGGGTCACCACTGCACGGCCCCAGATGCACCTTTGATTTTCCAACTTCCATGTCTGGGGCATAATAATCGCAACACACCCACCTTATCAGTTCATAATTTCAGTAAAATAAAATAAATTATCAATTTGAATTAATTAATAGATGATGGAAAATATGTGGCTTCCTTCGCCTTCTCGTACTATTTAATTACCACATGCCGACAAATGCAACTGAACGCATGTGGTCTGGTTAAAAAGTAACTCGGCATGAATAATGAAGAAATTGCGAATATTTCGTGTATTTCATTTGTTTGAAAGCCAATTTCAGCTAATATTGACCGTGCATTCGATAATTCGTTTCGGTTTTGACCACACGGCCACGCTGACACTCAGTGATAGCGGTTATGTTTATTGTGATATGCAAATTGGGGGATGGTTTCCGGTGAAGGAGATTTGTCAGTGTAAAACGATCATAAAAGACACTGATCGACGTTTGTGTTAGTATGGTTGGTTGCAAGAAAAAACTAAATTCTCAGAATCGTCCAAGCGCACCTTATTTAAAAGCACGAATGCATCATTTTCAACCCATCTTCAATCTATCCTTTGCAGACATCAAACATACCCGCCTCAAATTCCATGGTTACTAGGAAGTAAATAACTTCACAGCATCTGGGGGAAATCAACACGCTCAATATAGTTCCAGGTCACTTGGAATATACTTCGTGAAAAAGTGATTTCTGAAGCATTCTGCTTACTTTGTTATGAATATTGCCTTATTTTATGTGTATCGTCCCGGTTTTATGTACTCGGTTATTTTTTTACAAGTGGTTCATGTTGTCTTTCTAGTGCGCAATAATTCAGATTTTTTGTCAACAAAAAAGTTCAGACGGCCTGTAAACACGAGAGGGAATTTCGAACCATATTTTGCAGTTATGACATTAACAGCTCAAGTATTTGCTGTCACCTGTTTGCAAATCCGTTCATACATTGTCTCGAACAAATAAAGGGCGTGATCACGTCCTTGCATTCTTACGATTGCCCAAATTGAGTATTTCTGCAAGAACCACTCCGTAATCACATGACCGGAAAAACATCATTGAAACATGGCCACATCCGGAACATCCAAAATTTGTGTTGGTGTTATTACATTCAAACGTCAAAACCCACCAGAGTGTGTGTCAAAAATGCTTTCTCCGAGTCTGTAGTATGTTATCATTATATTTAGGACAAGGCTTTACCGATTATTTTGTGGTTTTACCGGTTCGTTACTTACGCCATTTGCAAATTAATGTTCTCCAAAATCCTAAAATTCACTTTTTTCCTGAAAAAAATTATATGTACCTTTTCTATGCACTGTACTCATTATTTTGATATATAATTTGCCTTTCCTTACTTCTCTTATCTGTTTCTGAGGCATTTGGAAAAATGTCAAAAAATTGACCAAAGTTAGGTTGGACGACCCCTTAAAGGGACACATTTCGTATTGCCAACAAAGCCATAGGTGATCCCCACCTATAGAAAGTCCCCGGATGTAAACAAAGCGTGTTTTCGCATTGTTGTCGAAACGGCTGACAGCACACCGTTGTGTTGACGATTCCATCTGAGAGGAGACAAGGTGGCACACATGTCGGATTCCGTTATAGGTTATAATTTTGAACTGTGAGTAATAAATACTGTTAAATTGTTTATATATATCAATAAATAACGATATTTGCGTCTTTTCGTATTTATTTGCTCAATTGAACTATTCCGTTGATTGTCGTCTGCTAATATTTCCTAAACGTGACACCATGTTGTTTGTTTACTGAAGAACGTGCGATGATTGTCCTGCGCTCATTAAATATGCTAATAAGCCGGTCACGTGGGTCATGTGAGATAAATATCTATCTCACCTGGCCTTCTCACATGAGACATACATATCTTGCATAGGAAGTAGGGGAGAAATTTCTTCTCTCTAGAAACGATCGAGAGGGGTGGGATGAGAAAGGTTTTTTCGGTTCATCGCCGAATCTTTGGGTGTATCCTTTACATCGTATATTTTCTTTTTGCTTTTCGTTTGCGGGGAATATAGATTAGGCCCGATGCTAATGATGCCGTCGGTGCCACGTACCCACCGCATCTGTGAGATCTTTTAATTTTGGGAGGGGATGTTCATAATTGTAATTTGTTTTCTCATTACAATTTCAGTTCGTTAAAATAAAATTTGACGTCTAAAAATGAATTTCACTTTTTAAGAAGAAATGCTTGAACTCTGGGATTTTGACCCAGATAAATGGACGAAATATAATTATAAGAATTACAATGGCATGGTTGAATACATCGACGAGGATCCTCCACAACTGTTGTAATTGCACCTGGCTAGAAGCTGCGCTGCACTTTGAAACGCGAAAAAAATGGGATGGTTTTGGCTCTTTTTGTTCTAAATACTCCGCGCGATGTTCGGATACCTATGGATGGAAACACGGGCTACCATGACAACCACACATGACGTAACTAGGTCACGTAACTATGACATCACTTCCGAGATCCCCGTCGAGGTCCCCCAATGTGGGATGGTTCATCCCTCTCCTACTACTCAAGAACATAAAATGATTTTCATGTTTCGGTAACCTTTTTCCCAATTTTATTTCCATTATCGACACTTTTTTCTGAAATTTCTGACACCGATCCCCTCTGATGAATCTTTCCAGTCCTACTATGTATTCACCACAGTTAAAAAAGTTTTATGTTGGTAACATGGTCTCTAACATGTCAAGTTGAGTTATTCAAAATAATCTCTAATTATTAAAATGAGTTACTCAGTCATTTTCTAAAATTATATTGTATTTGTTGGGCAAGTATTTAACCCCGAGCACACTGGTAGTGCAACCAAATCTCTCCAACCACTCTGTTTTTCTCTTAATTAACTTTGAATTTAACCAATTATATTTTGTTTGACAGAGCTCACAGAGGTATATTTGATTAAATATCAAATTGCATTATGGGAAATATTTGCTGCTCAAAACTTGGCAATTTTGACATCAAACTGCAGACGGTTATGTAACTATTACAGTTTTAAAATTCATCAGAAATTCAATAATTAACGTGAATATCAATTCATAATGTTGAACTGATCTTACCAGCTCTCTTTGAACAGAGGTATCCAGCAGGATACGTAGGCAAATGGTTGCATGGAAGATCGTGCCATTTCAATATACTGAACTCAATAACTACACACTGTTGCGAACTTTGAGGATTACCATTTGGTTCATTGTGTTTCCAGTTGAACCATGAAACAACATCTCCATTTTCAAACTTCCAAATGTTACTAGTAATCCAATTCATCTGTATCCAGTAACCCCAAGGTCCGTTGGTTACTTCCCTAAAATAGTGTAATACTGAGATTGAATAATAAATGACGTTTGTAATAAGAAATTTACTATAAAATACTGCTTCAGTACATGAACGATCAGTGTTTACGGTGTCGGGTGTAACTGATGCCAAATGCAATAACAAATTCCTTTGGTACCAAAATTATAGAATTTGGCACTAAACGGAGGTACGAAAAATATATTTTTGGAAGGTCTCAAAGTCTTTGTGTTTTATTATCGTTTTCGATATAATCGCAGCCTAACGATATACGTCTGACAAGTAATATGTAGGCAACAGGAATGATCTTGACTCTTTGTTATATAGATCAACTCAATTAACAGTATATCGATTTAATTTGACTCTTATCAAAATAATTTATCTGTTACTTAACCTATTCTAATTAGCTTTAATCTTTTTTATAATCCTTTTGAAAGATAATTTATTATTTGCAACTAGTTTATTATTTGGAATGAATAAACAATGAGTAAAAAATAATCATGAATATTTATTTATTTATTTATTTATTTATTTATTTATTTATTTATTTATTTATTTATTTATTTATTTAATAGTTTTAGTAATTTGTGAGTTTTTGCAACTTTGCCTCCTTATGGGGTCAGATTTAGATGTGTTCAAATCAATTTTCTGGGTTCATATTTGGGCTTCCTATGCAAGCCTGAATTTTATCTTAATGAAATACGAGAATATTCTTTGAAAATTTTCTTCTTCATTTCTACAAGTGAAAATCTTTTCTTATTTGGTATACAGCATCCTTATGGAAGCCAGATTCAAGTTTGGTCAATGCAAGTCCCTGGGTCTGTATTTGGCCTCCTTCTACAAGCCTGAATTTTAAGTAGATGCAATATGAGGATTACTCTTTGAACATCTTCTTCACAATCACCTTATATTTGTGTAACAGCATCCTTATGAGGCCAGATTCAAATTTGTTCAATTCAAGTCCCTGGGTCAATGGTTTGGGTTTCCATGGGATGCCGAGTTTTGACTTGGTGCAATATGAGAAAAATTCATTTAAAAATCTTCTTCAGATTCATCAGTTAGAATCTTTTGTTATTTGGTTTCCATCATCATTATGTGGGTGAGATTCATGTTTGTTCAAATCAAATGCCTGTTTTTTTTCTTTGGTGCTCCCTGTGGGAGACCAAATCTTAACTTCGTGCAATATGAGAGATATTCTTTAAACATGGTCTTCTCTACATCCTCCTATCAGAATCTTTCAATATTTGGTATATAGTATCCTCAGTAGGGTCAGATTCCAATTGGTTCTGATCAAATTTCTGGGTCAACATTTGGACTTGCGAGACTGAATTTTTACTTAGTACAGTATTATTTATTTATTTATTTATTTATTTATTTATTTATTTATTTATTTATTGGTGTTAAAGGTCACATATTCCTACACTATGGCTAATAGTGACCACACTTAGTGTTGTATGAGGAATATTCTTTAAAATTCTGTTATTCATATCCACAAGTTCGAATCTTTTGATATCTGGTATTCAGCATCCTACAGGTGTCTACTTTAAGCTTGTTTAACTCAAGTGCCCGGGTTCATCTTCTATAGTGTTAACTAACCATAGATGCTACGACCTTAAATCCTCCCAAAATGTATGGCAGAAGATTGTCTTTAAAAACACAATGTCGCAGTTGAGTAATGAAATATCAGGTTTAGAAGAAAGACAGGCGATCTCTGAAAATTTGCTGGACAAGAATAGAATGAAATTTATTCAGCATTATACCATCTCACAAACAGTATCCAAAATTGATAACAAAATGAACAGTCGAAAACTGTGAAAGTAGATATATAGATATATATATATATATTCATATACATCTTCATCAATGTATGTGAGGACTGCAAAGAATTTCTTCAATCATGAGTATTTGTTGGAAAGAGGTGGATGTCTGTAACAGTTGCGTGAAAAAGATTTCAGAGGTAGTGCGTGTTAAAAGGAGAAAAAAAGCTGTCTTCTTGGAACTTGTGTGTTCCTCCCTACCCCCCCCCCCCCCCCCTCCCACAGAAACATACAAACATCCGTGGCCAGTCGAAACCTGTCCTGCCCCGTTGCAAATTGTCTTTGCTTCAGTGCCACTCACATACTAATGTGTCCTTCCATCTTTATGTTTGAAAACGATACCTAACCACAAATATTCCTGTGTGAGAAGTCGTTTTCTTTTCTAGTTTTGTAATTTTGTTTTACAAAAGATATAGTTATACTTTATCTTACCCGAGTGCTCGATTTTATTTCTGTAATTGTATTTCGCGAAAGATATAGGGAAAGGGTTGAATCTCCGCAAATGTTGCGTAAAATACCTTGAAATGAAAAAAATAGGGATGGTTGGTGCAAAAATCTGTCAAAATAAAAAAAAAGACAACGTTCATGGAACTTTTTCGCCACTCGATACCCAACTCACCCCGTGGCCAATCGGAAATTGTCCTGCCCTGAAGTAAATTGCTTTTGCTTCACCGCCACTCAATCAGTAATGTGTCCTTTGGCCGAATGTTTGAAAACGGCACCCGACCACAAATATCCCCGTTTGAGAGAAGTAGAGCTCCGTTTCTATTTCTGTACTTTTGTTTTACCCGAGATTTAGTTATACTTTATCTTACCTGAGTACACAGTCAACAACAGATTGGTCATATGGGTCTTCTATTTTGACTAATTCAGCTCCAATGTCTGAACATCCGGTTACGGCGTCAACATGCGCAACTACGTCATCCATTGCTTTGATACACCTCGACTTTCTTGTATCCCTCATCCATCCAACCGGACACAAGTCTATAGAGAATAAAAATAATCACATTTTGAACTGAAATAAATGTTGTAATATTTCTCAAAGTAGTTATGCAATAATTCCAGCAAATGGCTTGGCCCCTGTCTCTACAATCATCGAATTTTAGTTTTACCGCGTCCCTTTTGCGCAACAAGGTACCGTCTGCAGATGGCGCCTTGTTGCACTCAAGAGACAATCGATCGATCGATCATTGATTGATTGATTGATTTTAAAGGTATTTTCGTATAAAGGGCATTCATTGATCTGATAAATGTCAATCATATTCAGTTGCTTGATCATTTTTAAACAGTGATTAACTGTTTTCCGTTAAAATCGTTTAGATCCAAAATGTATTAGTTTGTTCTTCGGCCTTTACAGAACTAAGGGTTAAATGCTGACGCCGCAATTAACAGAAATTGTCAAAGCTATTTCATTTTAACTTAACTTGACAAAGTCGAGATAAGCGATTGCCATCAGGCGTTCGGAAGTCTGTGAGTCTGTTCACATTTACTTTAGCACAGGCTGCACCCGTAGTTCGTGTCCGATCATCGCTAAATTTGATGTGCAGGTTCGAGGTCATGTCTAGATGAGAACGTCCCATTTTGTTAGAGATCGGTCAACCGGGCGGCTGCACGGGTTCGAAACCCTAAAACCTTTATTACAGTCTACTGGTCGTATTTATGAAGGGATTTCATTGTAACGTGGTAGGATGACTCTGTATAATGTCTAGATGAAAACATCTTATTATACCCCCGCTTCGAAGAAGTGGGGGCTATATAGGAATCGCCCTGTACGTCCGTCCGTCCGTCCGTCCGTCCGTCCGTCCGTCCGTACGTCCGTTCGTCCGTACGTCTTTCCGAACATGAAATTCTTGTGTGCGCAACTCCTCCTACATTTATCAATCAATTTGGACAAAACTTTTCAGACATCATCACTACTAAGTGAACATGCGCATATTCCAAGATTTTTGATCTGCGACAATTTTAACCAGGTTATCTCCCTTTGACTTAGATTTATTGTGTCTTTCCATCCGAACAAATTCTTGTGTGCGCAACTCCTCCTACATTAATGAACCGATTTTGATGAAACCTTTCAAACATCATCTCTACTAAGTGAACATGTGCATATTCCAAACTTTTTAATCTGTGACAATTTTAACCAGGTTATCTCTCTTGAACTTTGATTTAATATGGGTTTCTACATGAAATTCTTGTGTGCGCAACTCCTCCTACATTTATCAATCAATTTGGACAAAACTTTTCAGACATCATCGCTACTAAGTGAACATGCGCATATTCCAAGATATTTGATCTGCGACAATTTTAACCAGGTTATCTCCCTTTGACTTAGATTTATTATGTCTTTCCGTTCGAACAAATTCTTGTGTGCGCAACTCCTCCTACATTAATGAACCGATTTTGATGAAACCTTTCAAACATCATCTCTACTAAGTGAACATGTGCATATTCCAAACTTTTTGATCTGCGACAATTTTAACCAGGTTATCTCTCTTGAACTTTGATTTAATATGGGTTTCTGCATGAAATTCTTGTGTGCGCAACTCCTCCTACATTTATCAATCAATTTGGACGAAAGTTTACAGACATCATCACTACTAAGTGAACATGCGCATATTCCAAAATTTTTGAGCTGTGGCAATTTTAACTAGGTTATCTCCCTTTAACTTAGATTTATTATGGGTTTCTACATGAAATTCTTGTGCGTGCAACTCCTCCTACATTTATCAATCAATTTGGACAAAACTTTTCAGACATCATCACTACTAAGTGAACATGCGCATATTCCAAGATTTTTGATCTGCGACAATTTTAACCAGGTTATCTCCCTTTGACTTAGATTTATTATGTCTTTCCGTTCGAACAAATTCTTGTGTGCGCAACTCCTCCTACATTAATGAACCGATTTTGATGAAACCTTTCAAACATCATCTCTACTAAGTGAACATGTGCATATTCCAAACTTTTTGATCTGCGACAATTTTAACCAGGTTACCTCTCTTGAACTTTGATTTAATATGGGTTTCTGCATGAAATTCTTGTGTGCGCAACTCCTCCTACATTTATCAATCAATTTGGACGAAAGTTTACAGACATCATCACTACTAAGTGAACATGCGCATATTCCATAATTTTTGAGCTGTGGCAATTTTAACTAGGTTATCTCCCTTTAACTTAGATTTATTATGGGTTTCTACATGAAATTCTTGTGCGTGCAACTCCTCCTACATTTATCAATCAATTTGGACAAAACTTTTCAGACATCATCACTACTAAGTGAACATGCGCATATTCCAAGATTTTTGATCTGCGACAATTTTAACCAGGTTATCTCCCTTTGACTTAGATTTATTATGTCTTTCCGTTCGAACAAATTCTTGTGTGCGCAACTCCTCCTACATTAATGAACCGATTTTGATGAAACCTTTCAAACATCATCTCTACTAAGTGAACATGTGCATATTCCAAACTTTTTGATCTGCGACAATTTTAACCAGGTTATCTCTCTTGAACTTTGATTTAATATGGGATTCTGCATGAAATTCTTGGGTGCGCAACTCCTCCTACATTTATCAATCAATTTGGACGAAAGTTTACAGACATCATCACTACTAAGTGAACATGCGCATATTCCATAATTTTTGAGCTGTGGCTATTTTAACTAGGTTATCTCCCTTTAACTTAGATTTATTATGGGTTTCTACATGAAATTCTTGTGCGTGCACTCCCTTTAACTTAGATTTATTATGGGTTTCTACATGAAATTCTTGTGCGTGCAACTCCTCCTACATTTATCAATCAATTTGGACAAAACTTTTCAGACATCATCACTACTAAGTGAACATGCGCATATTCCAAGATTTTTGATCTGCGACAATTTTAACCAGGTTATCTCCCTTTGACTTAGATTTATTGTGTCTTTCCATCCGAACAAATTCTTGTGTGCGCAACTCCTCCTACATTAATGAACCGATTTTGATGAAACCTTTCAAACATCATCTCTACTAAGTGAACATGTGCATATTCCAAACTTTTTAATCTGTGACAATTTTAACCAGGTTATCTCTCTTGAACTTTGATTTAATATGGGTTTCTACATGAAATTCTTGTGTGTGCAACTCCTCCTACATTTATCAATCAATTTGGACAAAACTTTTCAGACATCATCACTACTAAGTGAACATGCGCATATTCCAAGATTTTTGATCTGCGACAATTTTAACCAAGTTATCTCCCTTTGACTTAGATTTATTATGTCTTTCCGTTCGAACAAATTCTTGTGTGTGCAACTCCTCCTACATTAATGAACCGATTTTGATGAAACCTTTCAAACATCATCTCTACTAAGTGAACATGTGCATATTCCAAACTTTTTGATCTGCGACAATTTTAACCAGGTTATCTCTCTTGAACTTTGATTTAATATGGGTTTCTGCATGAAATACTTGTGTGCGCAACTCCTCCTACATTTATCAATCAATTTGGACGAAAGTTTACAGACATCATCACTACTAAGTGAACATGCGCATATTCCAAAATTTTTGAGCTGTGGCTATTTTAACTAGGTTATCTCCCTTTAACTTAGATTTATTATGGGTTTCTACATGAAATTCTTGTGCGTGCAACTCCTCCTACATTTATTAATCAATTTTGACGAAACCTTTCAAACATTATCACAACTAAGTGAACATACGCATATACCCAAATTTTTGATCTGCGACAATTTTAACCAGGTTATCTCCCTTTAACTTGGATTTATTATGGGTTTTCAAATGGGATTCTTGTGTGTGCAACTCCTCCTACATTAATGAACTGATTTTGAATACATGTTGCACATTGTAAATGTGTTTTTCCAAATGTAAACCATATATGTGTGGGCTCTTTAAGTATTCAGTGCTGTTCTGTGGAAGGCCACATGCAAATACAAATTTCAACAACAAAAAATGATCTTTATGTATACATTTCCTTATGGCCTTCGCCTACATGATCAGAAGTGCATTCCTCTAAAAACCCAAAGCGGGGGTATTAATCACCTTCAGTGATAGTTCTAGTTTTGGTTGGATTCTTTCAACCGTTACGAAGATTCCTTTAGCACAGTCTACAGGTTGCATTTATGAGGTGATTCCATAGTAACTTGGTAGGATGACGACTTGGTATAATGTCTAGATAAGAACATCCTAGTTTGGTCGTGGTCGTGGTCGGTCAACCATGTCGGCCGCATAGGCACGTGACCTAGATTTGTTTAGTACAGTCTACAGTTCATATATATGAAGCGATTTCATTGTAACTTGGTAAGATGACTCGGTATGATATTTAGATGAGACTGCCCTATTTTTGGTCGCGATTAGTCATCTGTGACCGCCGGTCGGGCTCGTGGCCTAGATTCCTTTAGCAAAGTCTACGAGTCATATTTATGAAGGGATTTCATTGTAACTTGGTAGGATGACTCGTTTCGGAATGACTTAACTGTGGCTTGGTAAATGTGAGGGCCACATCAACCCAGGCCTCAGGTCTTTAGTACAGTTTACACCTCAAATCATTCTTGTTGAAAACATAGCATGAAGGGTACAGAACTTAACATATTCTCAATTATCACAATTCTTATCTCATTTGATAATCCTTTCATAAACATTGAACATTATCTTTTTCATCAAACACTGTACACAGTAAAGCTACAGAGTCAAGTCACACTTTTAACTTTTAAATTTATGACTCCTCATTGTAACGATCTCGTTAAGCCTTTACCTAACATGATTTTATTTTTTTGGTCTCAAAAACGTAGGTTATGACCCCTCATTGGAAGGAGCTCGTTCCAATGAGGGGTCATAACCTATGTTTTGAGACAAAAAATGGAAAAATAATAAAAATTAATTGGCGATTTTTGAGAATAGCGCTGGTAGGTTTTGGCCGTTACGTTGGGTAAAGGGTTAAGCCGGATCCAGTGATGGGTCAAAAGGCATTTTAAGACATAAAAGGGGTAGTTATTTCTTCTAGATTTGTTTTTGTTTAGTATTTTTTGGCGGGGGCGGGGGGGGGGGGGGGGTGGTCTGCTTGTCGTGTTAGGTAAAGACGTAAATTAAAATATTACACATCAGTAGCCTCATTTCCATCTTTATGCATTGTAATTTCTCGGGTTAAAATTTGACGATGTGGCCCGTATTGAGATGACAACGGGCCGAATGTTATAATACACCTGAGAAAGCCACAAGCATTCATGACGGACGGCGAAACGTCTTAGACTATTATCGTATGTAAGCTGTTTGGATGAAGAAAAACAAGTGTATCGTTGATTCTTTATCCCCATACACACACAAAACTGCCACTTTTAGTCCAAACAAAATTAAATAATTGATTCCCAGACATTTTTTTAAACGAATGAGGAAGGGCGGTTTTTATTTTTATTTTTTATTCCTGATGGAATGGTCGCCGATGCCTTAAATCCAGCTGCGCGAGCCTACAATTAATTACTAGAGCTTCCATGTTAATTACACTGATAGCTTTTTGCAACAGTGATCAAACAACACAAAATCAATACAGAACAACTAAAATGGAGAAAAAAATAATCAGGAGATTTTTAAATGGTGGAGTGATAGAAGCCAAAATCAGGCTTTCGAAAAAACGAGGGTACCTGTGCAAAAGCCAAAAGCAAGTTTCGTATTCAGTCAAACGTAAATAATAGTTTGTTTATACAAATTTGTTCTTTTATAAATTTGTAATAAAACAATTTTTCACTATTTCAAACCATCAAAAATAATCTAGCCCTCAACCAGCTGAATAAATATTTATTTTGAACATTCCTATGAGAATAGTGTCGCATTTCGCGAAGAGAATAACGACACTGTATCAATGTATACGACATACTACATACTGTGATACCTCTAAAATCACACCCTATGATAGTTTTATACATTTTGAAATTTACCTCCGAAAAAAATATGACGAACGCGGGCCGTAAAAACGAATGCGCCGCTGCCTGAGAATCAATAGATTATTTTTATTTTGCCTTATATTGCTTTGAAAATATTGCATTCACGTGTATTCTTCGTTGAGAACTCTATCGGTTGGCTGTATTTGTCTTAACAATGTTTTTAAATCATTATTGGCTGCCACATGGGCAACCGGGATTAAGTGTCTTGCCCAAGGACCCAATGCAGCCACATGGGCAACCGGGATTAGGTGTCTTGCCCAAGGACGCTGGTCAGGAACGAACCGTAGACCTTTCTGCAAAAGTGGGAAAAAACAGTTTTAACAACTGGGTGCATTCGTTTTGTGCCATCCAGTTTGCCAAGTTACAGAGTAGGAGAGGTAGTGCAGGGTTGGATGACAGCGATTAATACATTATAATCATTGCTGTATAATACTATCCCACACCTTCGAAACAATTGACAACCATCCATTCGTGTCACTCCACATATTAATTATAATCTTATTTCAGCAAAGGTTCAAATATCCGTTAGTCTCTATTTCTGGGAGTGAAGCTAATGGTCTGGTCATGGTTTGATCTATCCTGATTAGAACCCCGGGAAGTGGAGCAGTGCTTGTTTACTGTGGTAAACAAGATTTGCTTTACTGGTGAAATTGGACTCGGACCCAACACATGGTGTGGAAGTCTTCTAAACTGAGTAGAATTGGTATAGACGATTGGGTAAACTTGATTTGATCCCTTTGTTGCGATTATTAGATATCCAGAGATGTTGAAAGCGATTTTAATACAAATAAATAAATAAATAAATAAATAAATAAATAAATAAATAAATAAATAAATAAATAAATAAATAATGATTTGATCTATTTCTTCTACGTCAGCCATTTTTGATTGAAGATGATTGAAGGTAAAGAAAGACTATCCGGGAAGAATATGGAAATCATTGGCCAAAGGCAACTGAATTTGTGTTGTTTACACCGTACGAATCGAGTGATTTTGAATATATAATTACGAGGGTGTTCTCGGGGTCTTTGTCCGAGTGGATACACCCGAGCGACTGTAAGGTCAATATCACGAGCTGATATGGTGTAACTGACTTGTCACAAACAGTTGTTTTCTTAGACAAACTGAAGGCGCGCAAGCAACACGAAACATTTTGCGTCTATTCTGTAATAGACGTCAACCAAGCTGGGGATATTCATGGATTTGAACAACCCGACAGTGTGCGGTGAGTGACGCCGAGCCGCGTAGCGGTTGGGTGTTACAGTAACCTGGCAGCTTGTTCAAATTCATGAATTCCAACAGCTAGTTTGGTAATTGACTTACACCCTGTCTTTTGTTCCATCAATAAAACGCCCGGACTCGGGTGTACTTAAGACACCAGAGGTATTCAAGTGACATCACTTGAACACTCGAGCCATTGATTTATCGGGTATTTCAAGTTGGTTACTAACCCAAGACATACAAAATAGCCATGGTGTTAGTAGTAATCACTTATCGAGCTAGAGGATTTCATGAATTTGAATAATCTGTCCCGTGCGTTCGGAGACACCCAGCCCTGTAGCGGAGATGTGTTGCAGCAGCACGGAAAATGTTGTTTAAATTCATGAAATACCGACAGCGAGATTGTTAACTAACTTTCACCCTGTTCTTTGTTCAGTCAACAAACGCACTGACTCAGGTACAATCAGTTGACCAGAGATATTTAAGTGACGTCACTATTACACCTTGTCTATTGTTCTCTCATGTATTTCAGATAAAAGATGAATTTGAGCAATTATGGAATTATTATTATTATTGCCAGTTTTTGATCGAAAGGTATGAAATTTGGCTTCATCATCCATCCAGTTCACGACCTCCGGCGTTGATTCCATTGCCTCCAGCCATGCGTCTTGTACCGAATTTGGAGACGAAAATTCTAGCCCGACAGGCGGTTGACTTTTCTCCGGCTCTCTTCCTCGTTGTTGCGAGTCCATCGTGACCAAGTTGGAATTCCGGTAAGGTACGTCTTCATTAAATATGTAATTGTATCACGACTACTGCATGTCTATTTTAATTATTCAACAATAAATTTTCAAAAAGTTACGAGACTTTTTAAAACTATAATCCCGACTGACTAATCGTTCCCTGAGTTCCAATGTGTTCTATGTGCCAGTAGGCTGCCAGTAGGGTGCCAGTAGGCCAGTAGGCTGTCAGTAGGCCAGTAGGCACATAGATCACATTGGAACTCTGGAGACGTAATATCACAACTACATTACCAGGGCATGCCTTCCACGAAAGTATACCTTGACGATACAGTTAGAATCAGTTAGAATATTAGTCACTGATAAATTTCCAACAACTCTCGTTTCTTAACTTGTATCACAGGGAGCGCGGTGCCTAAGTTATTACGGCATTGGACATCAAACCGGAGGGTTCGCAGTTCGATCTCCGCCTGGAGGAACTGCGTGGGGTCCATGGGCAGGGAACTTAATCCTGATTGTCTACGTTGGTGAGGGAGGTGGGCACGGTAGCACTGTGTACTGAGGCGTACTGCGCGTCGATCGTACACTTGTCTTCAACCAATGGTAACCCTGCTAGTGCGAAGTTGGAACGCTGAAGAGTCTGACATTACTCACCACTGCTTTGTAGTTCTCTACAGGTACTCGGGCTTCCCCCACCCGTAAAACTTCCGACACGATGTAACCCTAGCTGTCGAAAGTGTTGTTAAACCCAAATAAATAAATAAATAAATAAATAAATAAATAAATAAATAAATAAATGAATAAATAAATAAATAAATAAATAAATAAATAAATAAATAAATAAATAAATAAATAAATAAATAAATAAATCAATCAATCAATCAATCAATCAATCAATCAGTCAATCAAAAAATCAATCAATCAATCAATCAATCAATCAATAAATAACGACAAAGACATGCCTTGATGATGCAGTTGGAATATTAGTCAGTCGGGACTTGGGCCCTCACAGTCGGTACAAATCACGTTTACACTCCCCGCACAATTTTTTATCTCCCTGGCGCCCCTCAACATGGGTGCGGAACAGATTTTGCAGATGTAGCAATAACACTTGAAATAAGTACTTACCGATTGCATGGATTGTGTAAGTTACTGACATTATCAAGACTGATGGAACGATATAATCTTTAACAATTTTCATTTCTGTGGAGTAAAACAGCTGATGTCTTTTCTGCGATCTGTTGAGAATAAGATAGTGCAAGAACCTATACTGTATTGAACATCTAACAGTCTATTTTCTAAATTAACTCCATGGTGACTATTGATCTCTTCTGAGAGACAAACACTAAACGCCCACATTTTATTTTACAAACGGCATACCCAGTATACAGTGAAGATTCCAGAAAATGTTTTGCGCATGGGAGGGGGTCAAGTTCCCCATGAAGGTGGAGGGAAGTCCGCAAGTGGCCTTGATAGCAAGTAGCATCATAGCATTGTGTTCAGATACCGTAGACATATTCACACGTTCCAAAGACACGTGCAATTATAGGTTTGTTGGAGTTGGGAGTAGGGCTGTCGAGACTATCATTTTTTGTAATCGACTAATCGTGACCAGTAATCGACGGTTAGTCGATTAATAGTCGCTTCTCATGATTTTTTAGCAAATCATTCTTCTGTTCGTAAAACTCTGAAAATGACAATGGCACCAGTGTGTTCAGACGAAGTGGGGTTGTGGGAACAACAAATCGGTCCCGACTGAAGCTACATGTAGTCCAATCTTGGACCCACAGTCCGTAATATAATTTTTGGGGTTGGTACGTCCTGTAGGACGTACCAACCCCAAAAATAATATTACTGACTGCGGGTCCAAGTTTGAACTAGATTGAAGCCGATGAATTAAAATGAATTTACCAAAGAACGTTCCTGCATATGTTTCCTTTCTGTAATAAGTTTCTCGAAATTTTGAACATTGAGATCTATGCATTCCCTCGTCAGTTGTTAAAATTGGATCTTAGTCTGAAGTTCCGAACTTTGAGAAGTGATCTGACGTTCTGACTTTCGTCATAATTTTGTCACTTCCGCGCTTTGGGTTTTCCAATGGGTGCATTCGTGTGTACAAGACTGGAGAAATTCAGAAGAATCTATTCTTCTCAAGTAACTGTGAGTGTTCTTTCTGACACAGTCAGTGACAGTCGTACAGTCTTCCGGATATGAATGTTAACTATGGTTAGATATTTAAAGTTATTCACCTTCATTGATCATTCACCTCACAAAACAATGCAATTTAGCCCCGACGTGTAGTAGACGTGTACCACCTTGAAAATGAACGACGATCGACTAAAAATAAAAAACGTCGACTACTTCAATAGTCGGCGGTTAGTCGACTAATCGAATAATCGCGACAGCCCTAGTTGGGAGGGGTTCTAATAGAAATAAAATTTAAAATTGCTTTCAAATAAAGCCTTCTGGTGGCTTCTGGGGATGGCTTTGGACGTCGGAGGCGGTGAGTACGATCGCTCCATAATTCCCATGAAGATCTTTCCGAAGGTATGGAGCACAGAAGGGATCCAAATTGGCTCAGTGGGCGCAGTCCAGAGCTAACTTGGATCCCTGCTGTGCTTCATAATGCAACAAACATCACCCATATTTGGACATGTTGGACATGAACGGACAATTATCTGCATCGAGCTTGTACATTATTACTGGATACGTTCATCTGTGTATGGGAATAAAGAGAAGAGAGACAGTGTGATTTTTGTGTGTGGGTGTGGAGTGAGTGTGTGTGTGTGTGTGTTTAAGGTTAAAAAATCGCACTGGCACAGACATTTCCTACTACTTTTAATATGCCGTCGAAGAATTGTTTTCATTTACTGACCTTTGATGGGTTTCAAACATGACAAAAAATTACATAAAATTGATTTAAACTAAGTGATGAGCTTAGGAACTGGTTAAACTGACTGGCAATAATTGATGTTATTCATTGATGGGCTCTAATTTAGTCCTTACAAGGATGTTACGCAAGCTTTTGTTTTTCTTATAGGCGATGACAGGTCGAAGATTCAAAGGTTCATTTAATTTAGCATTGGTAAAACTGAATTCATCTTTTAACATTTTTTGCTATTTCGATATTCATTCTATTGTATGTTAAAGTGAAAGGAATGATGGATCTCCTTTCGCATTCGCCCTCTGACATGTTCATACCAAATGGCCAGAGGGTTTGAAGCGTATTGATCCAAAAAGCTTCATGTTTTTTTCTAAATTCATCCGTTTCTTCTAATGTGTCTTTAATTGGTGGTTGTTCAATAGGATGGATTTCGAAATCGTCCAAAGAATGGCCAGGAAGGTTAAAATGTTGTGCTACTGGGGCATCAGCATTATGTTTTATATCCTGTTTGTGTCTAGTAGCACGTTCTCGGAAAGGATTTTGACTTTGACCAACATACTGTTTCCGACAGCGCTTACATGTAATAAGGTAAATCATGTTTTGTGAATCACAATGGAGGGGGTTACGGATCTGATAATGATTTTTCGTGTGTTCCGAGGAAAATTACTCTTTCTGATCAGGTATAAAAGTATGGAGTCTACAACGAGGCTTGTTGCAATTAAATACCGCGCCACTACCATTCTGCAACGGTCTGTTGTGTTCAATCTTCAGTGGTTCGAAATCAGTAGTTTCAGCTGGACTTTCGAGCTTTTTAAGAGTTTGAGCTTTCAAGGTACGCAAAAAGCGCAGTGAGTATCCTCTCGATCCGAGTGTGTGTGTGTGTGTGTGTGTGTGTGTGTGTGTGTGTGTGTGTGTGTGTGTGTGTGTGTGTGTGTGTGTGTGTGTGTGTGTGTGTGTGTGTGTGTGTGTGTGTGTGTGTGTGTGTGTGCGTTTGTCTTATCAACTTGACGAGGTAACTAGACAAAAGAGTTTGCGTGTTTCGCCTTACCGAGGTACAAAAGACAAAAGAAACCCTTTACCTCGGTTGTTTTCCCAGAACTGTACCGGAAAAACGAGGTTGAAACCGTTAGTCCACACAAAGGACAGACAATGGGGTACCTCGGTATGTAGGGAAAACTAGACTCTGTGTGTGTGTGTGTGTGTGTGTGTGTGTGTGTGTGTGTGTGTGTGTGTGTGTGTGTGTGTGTGTGTGTGTGTGTGTGTGTGTGTGTGTGTGTGTGCGTTTGACTTACCAACTTGACGAGGTAACTAGACAAAAGAGTTTGCGTGTTTCGCCTTACCGAGGTACAAAAGACAAAAGAAACCTTTTACCTCGGTTGTTTTCCCAGAACTGTACCGGCAAAACGAGGTTGAAACCGTTAGTCCACACAAAGGACAGACAATGGGGTACCTCGGTATGTAGGGAAAACAAGACTGTGTGTGTGTGTGTGTGTGTGTGTGTGTGTGGGGGGGTTTGTCTTACCAACTTGACGAGGTAACTAGACAAAAGAGTTTGCGTGTTTCGCCTTACCGAGGTACAAAAGACAAAAGAAACCCTTTACCTCGGTTGTTTTCCCAGAACTGTACCGGCAAAACGAGGTAGAAACCGTTAGTCCACACAAAGGACAAAGTGTGTGTGTGTGTGTGTGTGTGTGTGTGTGTGTGTGTGTGTGTGTGTGTGTGTGTGTGTGTGTGTGTGTGTGTGCGTTTGTCTTACCAACTTGACGAGGTAACTAGACAAAAGAGTTTGCGTGTTTCGCCTTACCGAGGTACAAAAGACAAAAGAAACCCTTTACCTCGGTTGTTTTCCCAGAACTGTACCGGCAAAACGAGGTAGAAACCGTTAGTCAACACAAAGGACAAACAATGGGGTACCTCGGTATGTAGGGTAGACAAGACTGTGTGTGTGTGTGTGTGTGTGTGTGTGTGTGTGTGTGTGTGTGTGTGTGTGTGTGTGTGTGTGTGTGTGTGTGTGTGGGTTTGTCTTACCAACTTGACGAGGTAACTAGACAAAAGAGTTTGCGTGTTTCGCCTTACCGAGGTACAAAGGACAAAAGAAACCCTTTACCTCGGTTGTTTTCCCAGAACTGTACCGGCAAAACGAGGTAGAAACCGTTAGTCCACACAAAGGACAAACAATGGGGTACCTCGGTATGTAGGGAAAACAAGACTGTGTGTGTGTGTGTGTCCGTGTGTGTGTGTGTCCGTGCGTCCGCGCGTGCGTACGTGTGTGTGTGTGTGGTGGATGGAGGGGGAAATGGGGATCAAAGTCTACGTTCAGGGGATTCTACTCCTTCCCCCATAACGCCTCCACTGCGAGTATGTTTTGTTTCAATCTAATATTACATTTGACCTTGTAAAGTGTCATGTCTATTTTCTAATGGAATGGAACTCCAGCGCAGGAAGAAAATCTTTAATGCCGTTTGCAATACGGCCAGGAGAAATTCAGCTTTTTGTTCTGAAGTTCATTTGAGATTTCTAATGTGCAGAATGTTTTATGACGTGCTTTACAAGACGGCTTGTAACGAACTGTAACAAAACACAATACTTAAATAATGAAGCTATAAAACGCAAACAAAACCATAGAGGCAAGAAAATAGGTCGAGGTGAAACACTGCACTTTCAAAATAGGACATAAATTGTTATTTGTACAAAAACATTTTTCATTCCTATCCGCCAGTCAAGAAAACGCTTTGAAAATACCATTAACAAGGCATGAGAAAAGGTAACGCGCCACCACATAACTTTTCTGTCAAACATATTGCTAAATGCTATTGTTGTTGGAGGTGAAGAAACACCCTAAAAACTCAAAAGATCATTGAGGACCAGTATTATTAAATGACGATGGGGAAACAAAAGACTCTATGAATTTCCATGCATATTACAGAAGGAAATACTATATAACATTTACAATTGTATATTTTAGAATTGTATTTTCTACCTATTAATGTAACTAACTAAAATGAACAATTAGCAAATTGTCAGATCTTTGAAAATGCTAATGGTTCGTTTTAACCCATTTAAAAACATAACTAGAAAATACAATTTTAGGAAATACAATTCTAAAAGTGTTATAGAAGTGACCCCAGGTGGTTTCCCTTGGGCTTATGTGGCTTCTTGGCTACCTTCGGAGTGGATTTATAACTGACATTCAAAAATGATCGAATGGGGTGTGATGACCAAACATCATACTCGCGCGCCTGCAGTGCACGAAATCCTCGGATCCGGCTGACTGAAGATTCGTGACAAAAACTAATATTCAAGCAAAGGTGTGACATTTCAGGACTTTTAAAACAATTCAAGTTCATTAAAATTCTAGAATCTGTGATATTTTGAGAAATAATTATTTTCGTTAAAGGTATTTTTTTAATTTGACTCTTCACCAATACCAAATCCCCATTCAATTTATAAAATTATTTATTCATTTCATTTAGATTTCCATTTTTTACTTCCAAAACGTAGCTGATGACCGTTCAGTGGAACAAGTTCGTTGTGCCCGTTCCACTGAAGAGTCATAAGCTGTATTTTTTAAGGCGTAAAATGAAAATTTAGAGTAGTTTAGGAACTGTTGTTTTTGGGGGTTTTTTTGTTGTTGTTGTTTAATCCAAACATCAGTACCTTTAAATGCGAAAGTTTTTATCTGTCTGTCGTTGGCTGTTAGGTGAAATAACCTTTTCGAGGCGAGGATTAATTTGGTGCGGGGAAAACATGACTTGTGTTGAGGGGCGTCACAAACAGGACCGAGTTTGTGTGTGTGTGTTGAAGAGTGGGGGGAGGGGGGGGGGGGGGTAATCCTGCTTTATTCCAACAGTGGTGACTGAAGATCCGACTAAATGAAATCTTCCAACTGTATCATCAAGGCGTGCCTATTGGTTAATCGAGGTTATAGTTGAGGCGCGCAGGTGTGACGAGCGAGAACGCACCTGCCCACAAAATTTGAGTTCCTCCCATTTGTGATTTGAGAAGTTTTATAAAATGCTTCGATCTGACTTACTCCGATACGTCGTACTGTCCGTGGCTTAGCCACCGCCTAGCCACAGACATTACGACGTATCGTTGCAAGATGTTTTAAAGCATAAATGTTCTCGTTTGCATGTAGTTTTTCTTAAACGCTTATGCACTACTTTCATACTATTTCTATCGTCTCGGGTATAAAAAAAACAAGGCGCAACCCCAACGGTATCTCCCGGAAACTGAGACAGTCATGTATTTTCCATCATTTTGAATCTAAACAAGTGGGAAAAAAGGCCCATAACTCTAGGAACAATGATTAAACAAAACCTTTTCCTTGTGGATATCCTTCATTCCATGGTGGTCCATCAGCATACACTTTACCAAAGATCATTCAAATCCGACATAAACCAAAGTTATCAACCCAAAACCATAAGAATTGACGTTTTCGAGGTCTGAAAAAGTCGAAAAAGGCCCATACCTCTAGAAAAATTGATTGGAAAAAACACGATACTAATGAATATCCTTTCCCCCATGATGGTCTTTCAGCATACCAAAAAACATTCAAATCCGACACGTACAGAGTTTCTAAAGTTGTTTCGGATTGACGTTTGAACTGGGACTGTCACGATTAATCGATTGTTGATTGGTCACGTCGAAATCGATTAGTATTTTTCGTTGTCGAATAATAGGTAAGTTGTACCCCGCTTTAGACTTTTAATAATTAAAAGAAAATTTGATGAAAAAACTAGTGTTTCTAAAGGTAAAGAGTTAAGAACATGGATGTGAAATCTCAAGAAGCCATTGGAAATATTTGTCTTTCAGGTACATTCATCAAAACTTTGATGTTCTGAACTTTTGAACCGTCTGTGTAATAATCAAGACCGGTCGGCAGTTGCGAAGTTCGCAACTGCCGACCGGTCTTGATTATTACACAGACGGTTCAAAAGTTCAGAACATCAAAGCTTTGAATGTACCTAAAAGAGGATCGTCTTCGTTGTTCACCGGAGGTAGGTCAACTGACTTGAACTTCATATTTATCGACTTCAAAGAGAGGGAGAGGGGGGTCATCTAGGTACGATTAATCGATTATTAGCGACGATTAATCGATTCCTAAATTAAAAAATCGTGACAGCCATAGTATGAACCGGTGAGCCCCATTGCTAGATTCACCGCAAACTTCGTTTTGGCGGAGGATAAAAAGTATCAAAGTGTCTAGACGTTTAACAGAAACTAGTTACATGATTCTAGTGTTACGTGCCCTGTATATGTTACACCGAGCTTATCGCTGCTTAATTTCTGCTAGAATCACATATTTACATAATTTATAATGGTGTAATGGTCTTTGGTTCCAACTTTTAAACACGGGAATCTCAATTAATGGAAGATCTTAGAAGATGCAAATGCTTGAATTTAATTTAAATCGCCGATGTCAAGCAGGAATTTCACCAGGCATCGTCCTACCACCGCGTCACTGGACAGAAAACGCGGTGCAAGGACGGACGATGCGTGGTGGAATTCCTATATTTAGGTGTAATATATATCTGGAAAATAAAATATGCCTTTCAACTTTTAGAAATCTTTTGTAGGAATTTTTTTGACATGAAATATTGCAAAAGTACTTATATTTTCGATCCCGAATTTCACGAAACATTTTTCAAGATGGTCCCACGGGGCTCCATTGATACTCATTTTTTTTTTTAATTTTTGGGGATCGTCGATCCCTAACAAAATTTCTGGCCACGCACCAGCCGTTTAAAAAGCTCAGTAATTGCATGAAGAAGTCGTGGTGCATGGGTCTCCCAACTTATTTAAAAAGCACGCATGATGACTCATCTACATCAAATTGGTCACACTGGGCCTCCAAAATCCCGAATCAGACACCACATACCTCCCTGTGTATGTCCATCTGCCCTATATCGTCATGAAAGTCGACTTTCGATAAAGGTATCTCCCTTAAAATTATTAGACGAGCGAGGAAGGCCCAATTAAAAGCAAGTAATTGTTGAGAAAACATTAGATTAAACATATATTTATTTGCCATTCAACAATACAAATCAGGATTGGAGGACAAGTGCTTACCACTTAGAAAACACTCCACTCCTGTACAAAGACTAACAGATCGTCGCCTGAGTTCTAGAATGTCCTATGTCCCATAGGGGACATAGGACATTCTAGCACTCGGGCGACGAGATTACAAAAGGCAGAATGTACTAAATGAATAACAGAATATAACAATATAGACGCCTGAGTGCTAGAATGTTCTATGTCCCCTATGGGACATAGAAAAGTCTAGCACTCAGACGACGATATGTAAACATTATACACAAAAATAAGTTAGCGAGAGAGAGAGAGAGAGAGAGAGAGAGAGAGAGAGAGAGAGAGAGAGAGAGAGAGAGAGAGAAGAGAGAGAGGAGAGAGAGAGAGAGAGAGAGAGAGGAGAGAGAAGAGGGGGAGAGAGGAGAGAGAGGAGAGAGATAGAAGGGAGTGAGAGAATGAGAGAGAGAAGAGAACGAGGGAGAGAAGAGAGAGAGAGAGAGAGAGAGAGAGAGAGAGAGAGTACAAAATCAGGTAAAAGCATATAAAAAACAAAAACAATATACAGCAGAAGTTCCAGTGATGATGACCCCCCCCCCCCCCCCCCATTTTATTTATTTAGTTCTAAATTTAGTTTAGTGCCACTAAAAGAAAGTTCACAAGCATGTTCAGTTAATTTTTCCGTGTTCATTCCATATCCGTACTGACCAAACATCTGCCGCATTGTCCGCACTCAGATTGATTTTCAGGTCCCGCTGTTAGAGGACACCAACGGTAGAACACAGATCATTTGTACAACCCTGGGACACTCAGATTTGCTGAGAAACGCAGCTGATTCTGCAACTGTTATCAAATCTTCACGAATAAATTTTGAACAGATGCAAAAACTGATACATTGCTACTTTCGGGCTTCCATATAAAATAAAATGCAATGAATTCTAGTTGAGCGTGAGTTTCAACAAATCATCTGTGAGGATAGTGCGAATATCAGAATTTAAAGGACACAGGAAGAAATAATGTTCTGCATCCTCAACGCCATCGTTGTATAAGCAAAATGGCGAATCAGGGATGTAGTTGCGGAATTTGTTACCATTAGGGTCACTACATCCAGTTCGCAATTTTGCGTGAATGATGTTGTATCTCCTTATACAGATTGAGAAATATGTTGGAGGCTTGCACAGGGGTGATGAGATGGACTTCTTGAATTCCCCAAGCGACCGACTGTTTCGAACAGTCTCCGCTAGTGTGTTCCATACTTCAGTACACGAAGGGAAAATGACCGTTTGAAGAGTTCCGTTCGACAGAAATAGGGAACAAAATTAGATGCGTTTCGAAAATTATATTGGGATATGTCGGCGACACGTGATGGTAAAAGATCGTGGAGGAAGTTCGGAGCATTCCCAGTGACAATTTTGTAAAAGTTAAACATTTTTTAACATAGCGCCTGTTTTCCAGACTACTCCAACTAACTTCCAACAAAAGTCAACCCCGTGGCACATATCTTGTCAACCCGCTCACTATTCGGGCTGCGTGCAGTGAATATCTTTAACACTTTTCAGTTGATATTGAGGAGCACAGCTCCACGCAGAACAACCATATTCCAAGATCGTAAAATGAATGCACGATATATTTTTTCGAAAGAGAAAACATTGATAGAAAATAAAGATAAATTTCCTTTTGGACTTTTAATAAACGGAAACAACAGACAGCTCTCGGAGCTGTCTTCTGTTTTTGCTCATTAAAAGTAACAAAGGGAAACTTGACTTTTCAAGGCAAGCTAATTAGAAGCAAAAAGTTCACAGTTAATCCGCCATTACGATAAGAATATCTCTCAGTGTCACACCTACCAACACTCAGAGTACACTTTGGGTCTTCGTTAAGCGAATGGGTTTTTACAGTAATTTGCAAGTTTTTTATTCTTCTCACGGAAAAACATCTCACCTCCTACACTTCTATATTAACCCTTTACCTAACATGAAAAGCAGACGACACTTGTAAAAAAAATTCTTGAATAACTAATTTTTTTCATTTTTTGTCTCAAAAACATAGGTTATGACCCCTCATTGGAACGAGCTCAACGAGCTCGTTCCAATGAGGGGTCATAACCTATGTTTTTGAGACAAAAAATGAAAAAAATAATGAAAATTAATTGGCAGTTTTTGAGAATAGCGCTGGCCGGTTTTGGCCGTTACGTTTGGTAAAGGGTTAATAAAAAAGACAGTGTCTGTATTATATACAACAATGCGCGCACTGTTGATATTATGAAGAGAAAGAAAGTTATAGAATAGCCAAAGATGGTGAAACGGCCGTTTCCTTATTCTATAATGGGTGTCACTAGAGAAAAATAATCAAACGTTGAAAATGATCTGGAAAAAGTTGTAAAAAGCCAGTTTCTGCATTTTTATACTACTTTTCAGAGTTGCAATACCTTGTAAGTGATACACTAACGGTACCGTTTACAGATGATGACAGTGTGTACCATGAAGGCGATCGTAATGCATTGAAAATCGATTGGTTTGGGGGAGGGGGGAGGCGGAGGGTTGAGGGGGGGGGGGGGTTGATTCTTTGTTGTTGTTGTTTTTTTTTTGCCGCGGCTAACCTAGACCTAAACGTAAATGACACGCATGTCCTCCCCCTTCCCACACCCCAAAAATGATGACAGTGTGGGAATTTCTTCCCATCAGCTCTAGTTTTGTTCTTGGATATCTAAAGCACATTTTTTCCACGACTTGTGGTCATGAAATAGTATTTTATTATAAGTTCGGGTACTAATACGGTACCACTCGTGCCTGTCAGCAACGGTGAGGATTGAAACCACACATTTCTCGTGTTTTAAATACAACAGACTTCATTTTGGTGTATAATCTGTGCATTTTTATTTGACTTTTTACTGGTAGAGGCTGAATTATTTTTCAATGTCAAAATTGTTTCACATGTCTTAAAATTCCGACTATCAATTTTTTTTTTAAATTGCACAATAATGTCTCGGACCATTATTTCAGATCGATATTAAGTTTGAACGTCGAGTACGAGAAGAGATTTTTCAGGAATATGAACACCAAAAAGTGAATATCGTTCGAATGCTCTCTCACGAATTTTGTGCACAATCTGAACAGATTTTTTTTTATTATGCCCCGACCTCCTCAGAAGGTTCGGTGGGTATATAGTCGAGGTCTCCGCCCGTCCGTACGTATGTACGACCGTCTATCCGTATAAACATTTTGTATTATAATGTTTGATGTCCTGTGGTGTGGTAATGGCTCAGCACAGGGTAATGGCATCCACAAATCACGGGTTTTCTCCACACAAGCATATCAGAGTTATGGCCCTTGTAGGACTTAGAAAAATAGTAAAATGTAGGTTTTGCATTATAACTCTGGCATCGGATGTCGAATTTTGATCTCCGTTGGTATGCTGATTGACCACTATCCGAAACATGATATACATATATCATGGGTTTCGTCGGTACATTTTAACCAGAGTTTTGTCCCTTGTTACCGTTAGAAGAACTCTCTGTACGAACTTTTTGCATTATAACCCAGTGCTTTGTGAGTGGGTTGTGATGTTCTTTGGTATGGTGATAGACCAACCTGGGGGACATGATATCCACATATCGCGGGTTTCGTCCATACACTTCAACCAAAGTTATGGTCCTTGTTACACTAACGTTTTGCATTATAACCCAGTCCGTTGTGAGCGGTTTTTGATGTCCTTTGCAATGTTGAGAGACTAAAGACGTTTATTTTTTAATCCTTTTCCCAACGGAATGGCCAAAACCAGCCAACGCTATTCACAAAAATTGCCATTCAATTGTCATTATTTTTTCATTTTTGTTTGCCTTAAAACATACCTTATGAGACCTCATTGGAACGAGCTCGTCGACCTCGTTCCAGTGAGGGTCACAAGCAATGTTTTAGACGCAAAAATGAAAAAAAATAGTTATTTAATAATTTTTTTTGCAAGTGTCGTCATCTGCTTTTCATGTTAGGTAAAGGGTTAACCCTCTGAACACTGATGAAATATTTAAATTTCAAACCTGCAAATTATATCTCATAATGCAACTAGGAATTTAACAAATGCAGCTAATAATAAGAAGATGAAATTTGTAAAATTCCTCGTTGCATTGCGTGAAAGATTTGCGGCTGGTAATATTAATATTTCGAAAATAGTGGGCATTGGGTTATTTTTTTATTTTATTATATGCCCATGCAGTCTCTCTTATGCAATACGGCGTGCAATACGGCTGTGCAATACGGAATTCCGTATTGCACACCAACCTGTTCCAACCGGGACTTTTTTTATGCAATGCGACTGCATAAAGTGCATGGTGTTTACCACCGTTGATAGAAAAGAAAATTAGGTCAGTAGGTGCTTGGGTCATGTAATAAATACAAAACCACATGTATGTTTCAATGAGTCGTTTTGTATTCAATTCGTCAGATGTGCGTAGAAAGAAAACGTCTCGACCTTCGGTCTCGACGTTTTCTTCCTACGCACATCTGACTCATTGAATACAAAACGACTCATTGAAACATACATGTAGTTTTGTCTATATACTTCATCGTGTGCGCTTTCTTCAGAGTGTGAGATCGATTTTAGTTCCAACAAAGAGCATTT
Source organism: Pictodentalium vernedei (assembly GCA_031216915.1). NCBI lineage: Eukaryota > Metazoa > Mollusca > Scaphopoda > Dentaliida > Dentaliidae > Pictodentalium > Pictodentalium vernedei. Next base: position 40,457,433 of record CM062291.1, on the reverse strand, counting down.
TCTTTTTCGACTTCAACTTCCGTTTAATGTTAAATGCTAAAACTTTGAAGGAATGTTTCAGTGGAGAGCATTTTTCGACATGACCTTCCGTTAAATGCTAAATTGGACGGAATATTCTCACAACAAAGAAAAATGGCGGAAATACCGAAACAATGTATAGATCGTTTACTTCAGTTAAAGAGATCTCCTTTGTGATGGTCGACTACGCATCTCGGTTTATCGACAAGCCTACTCTGTTTTAAGGAACTGATGGCTTGTTTTTGAAGTAAACGGATGCCATTGAAGAGTGGCGACCTTTCAAAATATATCAACGTTCGATGTCGTTTAGACAGAAATTTTCCCAGTAGAAACCCCGGGAAGTGGAGCACTGCTTGTTTACTTTGGCAAACTGCTTTACTGGTAAAATAGGACGCGGAGGGAGTCCTCTAAAGTGGGCGGCATGGGTATCAACGATTGGCTAAACTTGATTTTATCCCTTTGTTGCGGGCATGGGGTAGCCAAAGATGCTGAAAAACACCGTAAAGAAAAATAAATAAATAAATAAATAAATAAATAAATAAATAAATAAATAAATAAATAAATTTACTCCATGGTCTTTTACCGGGCACTGTTGATTTTTATTTTGGCACTATGTTTTAGTTTATTTGCCTTTATTAACATTTTGACGTCCCCCTTTGCAGTGAAAGGTGCCTTTTAACCCTTTACTTAACGCAGGAAACATAGTTTATAACGCCCTTATTGAAACGGGCTCGTTCTAACGAGGTGTGTTAGGTTATATGTTTTGGGGCTAAACAATGAAAATATTTAATTATTCAAGAACGCGCATGTGCACGTGCGGTCTAATGGTCATTACTGGTAAAGAGTAAAGTGTTGATAAAATACCGCATTCTTGTAATATCTGACTGTTCGCAGAAGTGGCGTAGCTACCGCGGGGAGGGGGTTGGGGTTGGGGATGGCTCAGTGCTTACGCCATGGACCTTCAAACCGAAAGGTCCACGGTTCGATCCCCGCCAGAGGAACTGTGTTGTGTCCTTGGGCAAGGCACTTCATCCCGACCATCGATCAGATTCTTTCCTCTCTTCAGATAGAGACCGTCTCCGTGATCTTGAAATACACCGCTACCTTCCGCGCATTTTAGATACCATCCTTTACCATATCCGTTTTGATTTGACACACAACTCCTCCTCTCTTCAGAAACAATCCGATTGTAAGTGCGGTGGCTCAGTAGGTAGAGATGCAGGCTTCAGGCTGAGAGGTCCTCGGTTCGAATTCTACCTGTGGCAACCGCGTTGTGTACTTGGGAAGGCACTTAATCCCAATTGCCCAAATTGGGACACGGTGGCGTTGTGTACTATGGCGTACTGTAAGTGATGGTGCACTTGTCTTCAACCAATGCTAACCCTGCTTGTGTTGGAGTTAGTATGTTGGGGAGTCTGGCAGTTTCTAGCCGTTGCTCGGTGGTTCTCTCCAGGCACTCCGGCTTCTTCCACCCGTAAATCTGTCCGACACGAGGTGACCCTGGCTGTCGAAAGTGTGGTGTTTCTGATGTATCCCAATATAATCTACGAAATTCGTCTAATTTTGTTCCCTATTCCTGTCGAACAGAGCTGTTCAAGCGTTCATTTTTCCCTTCGTGTGTCCAAATTTGGAATACTCTACCGGAGACGGTACAAAATAGTACGTCGCTTGCGGAATTCAAGAAATCCATTTTACCACCTTTGTATAAGCCTCCGTCATACTTCTCAACCGGAACAAGAAAATACAACATCATCCACGCAAAACTACGAATTGGTTGTAGTGACCTCAATTGTGACAAATTCAATAATTACATATCCGATACTCCATTTTGTTCATGTAACGAAGGTGTTGAGGACACAGAACACTATTTCTTCGTGTGTACCTTGAATTTTGATATTCGCAATACCCTCATCGGTGATTTGTTAAAATTCACAGCCCACTGGAATTCAACTGATTTAGTATTATATGGAAGCCCGTTATTACCCGAAAGTAGTAATATATCTATTTTTTTATCTGTTCAAAAATTCATTCGTGACTCACACAGATTCGATATACAGCCTCACAATTAGGTATGTTCTCTACACAATTGTGTCCTCTAGGATATAATAGAAATAATCTGACTTCCGCCGTGGGTATGCTATCGCGGCGGGACCTGAAACTATCACTGTGAGAATGTACCCACGGCGAAAGTTAGATTATCAAGGGTTTGACCACGAGATAAATTTCGAAATAGTTGTGTGAACATCCCCAGAAGTGAAAACCTATGCTTCGTGGCAGTAATCAAGATGTTAATTTAGACTCACATTACGGCCAAGATACTATAGAATGCAAATGGGTGGGTGGCGGGCATCATCACTGGATCTAATGTTGTATTTCATGTTGTTTTTTTTTTCTTCTTGATATTCTTTTTATTTTTTTGATATCTTCTCTCTTTCTTCTCTCTCTCTCTCTCTCTCTCTCTCTCTCTCTCTCTGTTTAATTTGTGTTTGTCTATAATGTTTATAATATTTAGATTTTGTTAGATTCTGTTATTCATGGAATACGTTCTGCCATATTGTAAATTGTTAGTCTTTGTACAGGAACGGAGGGGCTTCTAAGTGGCAAGCACTTGTCCTCCAATCCTGATTTGCATAGTCAAATGGCAAATAAAAATATGTTTAATCGAAAGTGTCGTTAAACCGCAATAAATAAATAAATCTGGGAGCGAGCAATCCGTTACTGGGAAGTTATAGAGAGCTTAAGCAGCAGGAACCATTTATTTTGTATTTTGTAACCGTTATTTTTACGGGTGATACAAGTGCCGTAGCCAAACTATATAAAGTGGGTGGAGGACAAAATATTTGTCTGTAGCCAATGGTAGCTGAAATTTTTTTTATCAATTTATCAATATATGTAATATTAACATGTAATAGACTTCAAGTGATTACCTCCCTTTGACTGTCAACTGACTCGTGTTTTGTGTACCACAGAGTGAAGGGCTTTTCTTGACTGGTGACATATTATTACATCAGATTCCTGTGGCTAATAAAATAAATTTACAACTGTGTTTCTATTTTTAATGACTTTTATCCACTTATATCTATGTGTTCGTACATGCTGTTCTTACACCTTGGCCGTATTCCAGGTGTGAGGTATCTATCACAGTTCTCAATGTCTGTATTTTTTTGTCCGGTAAGATTGAAAACACACATCATAATGCACATCACATTATAAAGGTCAATGCATTATTCCACATGATGCCCTGAGAACTCTTTACTTCGCTCTTGTTCACAGTCACGTGATCTATGGAATTCATGTTTGGGGTAACTCAAAAGCCATCAATAAATTATTATTAATGCCAAAAAAAAAGATCCATATGAATAATTAATAATAAAAGTTCAATGCCCACACTGACCCTCTGTATTTTAGGGACCGTATCCTCAAGGTTAGTGATTTATTTATACCGCATGCTGTTTTGTTCATCTTCGACTGGAAAACATTCAACTTTCCAGTCTCATTTGATAATTACTTCACGTATGTTAACCAACCAGACTCACAGAAATACGAGACAGTCTTCACTTCTACGCGTAAGTATAACAAGAACTACACTGCAAAAAATATAGGTTCTCTTTAGATCCAAAACTGGTCCTAATCTTGTCCCTGAGATGGAACCAGTTCTGTTTAAACAGTATTTATTTCAAATCAAATAAATGTACCAAGATTAGCATTCAATTTTAACAGAATATTAGTAGTAACGAATGTGTTTTTCGACCCTATTCTGGGGGAGCAGGGGGGGGAGCAGGGGGGGGGGGGGAGCAGGGTGGATGACGTCATCTTAATTAAAATGTTATGTAAGGTGGTAATTAATGTTACTTAATGATTTTTTTTTAATCACTTTAATAATTAATGTAATTAATGACTGTTGCATAATTAATGTAATTAATGTAATTAATGAGTGTAATTAGGGTTGATTATAATAATTAGTGTATTAATAAATGAATTAATAATGACGTACTGGACATATATATGAATGCTATCGACTGACTGACTCGCAAAGGTGAACATCGCGTGTCTGGGTATAATTAAATCGATTTTTTCTTTTCAAACGCCAACTACTGACAGATGTTGAAGCAATTAAATCTATTATCACACTTTAACGACCGGTCATAAATATCGTTAGACTGGACATGCTATCATGTATTTAAAAATCAATGATGATCTCACGTGACAAGATGTGTCTTGCTTTTAACTGAAGACTGTGAACGACTCCATTGTGGCTATTTTCATAGGTATAATTTGATTTAATAACTCGGCGTGATTCTTACATATTAATAATGCAAGTTTATTCTTCTCGTTTTTATGGCTGTCGAAAAACTCTCATAGACCAAGGTATTCTGATTTTATGCCTCACGCGATAAAGTAATTTTTTAACGGTCCGATTTCTACATTTTGACTGATTCTCAAAAAAAAAATCACAAGAGAAATCTCCATGAGACTACTGTACACGGGGGAGAGGCTATACATGGCTGTACTTTATGCCCCAATACTTTGATGAATTAACGGATCATCTGAAAACCCACCAAGAAGGTGCTTTGAACTGTCAATTTTGTGTTTCAATAGCAAATTCAACAAAAGAGAGAGGCAGTGTACATCGAACAGACGTCGATGTCAAGATGTTCCAGTGGACGTTTTGTCTGAAATCATATAATAGGAAAGATACATTAGAAAAAAACATGGAGAAATGTCAAAACTCGACATTTAACTGTGCGATTTGCGGGTTTCAGCTGATTCAACTTAACCATCATCGAGCCACAAGTAGCAGAGATGCACAACTCGATTGACCGGTGGAGACGTTCCTCATCAAATAAGGGGGGTTAAACGAGGTTATGAGGAGGGGTGAAGGAGACAAGTGTGCGGTCATATGTTTAAAATTTTAATAACCTTAATTGCTATGATGTAATCTCCTTAATAAATAGCGTATATTCATTTAATATAATATATTAATAATTTTCGTTAAATAATTCATTTTTTTATTCCACACCCCTGTATCCTCTCACAGTACCTAAAACTTTCATGAACTCCCCTCCTTCAGGTCATCCAATACTAAAAAAAAAACTTTTGGAAACCGCTCTCCCCCGCCCCCACCATAATCTTAAAAAGAGTTGCTTTGTCACAAACACACACTTTTTCAACCAATCAGACACCTCCATTATCCCACACCCTCACCATCACACCCCTGTATCCCCTCACAGTACCTAAAACTTTCATGAACTCCCCTCCTCCAGGTCATCCAATACTAAAAAAAAAACTTTTGGAAACCTCTCTCCCCCTCCCCCAGCCCTCACAATAGCTAAATTATCTCGAACCCCAGTTCAGTTCTCTAAATGTAATGAACATGTCAGGCCCCCGAATATGCCTTCCCCACAATTTTGAGCGATCAAATTACAGCAATTAGTCTCCTCTCATAACTTACCACACTCTTAACCTGTATTTACTATGAGATTGTCCCCCTAATAAATAGCGTATGTTCATTTAATATCATATATTAATAATTTTCGTTAAATAATTCATTCCACAAGACACTTGTCGAAAAAACAAAATGGTGGATTAGTTTGACAGAAATACGTGTATCGATTTATTCAGGAATGTCTGTCGGTTGTGTCCTTGGGCAAGACACTTCATCCCTATTGACCATGTGGGGGCATGGTTACGCTGTGCACTAAGGCGTACTGCTCGTCGATGGAACACCTGTCTTCAACCAATGCAGACCCTGTGTAGAATCTTGACAGTTGCTTGCCATTGCTTGCTCGGTGGCTCTCTCCGGCTTCCTCCACCTGTAAATCTGTCGTGCTCATGATTAGTCATTGTGCAGACCTTGAACACCAATAAATAAATATAAATAAATAGGCGGTTATCAAAACAGCCCTTGAGTGTTTAACAGTTAATTGTGGACCAGTGCGTTTAAAAATGAAAAATTTGGGTGAAAGCACTACGGACTGTGTTTAAACATAGAAAAATCACACCCGCGCTATTACAAACCCGTATGATTTATTTTTGGACGTTCACTGAAGAATAACCCACCCATCTAAGTAAAAGCATGAAAGAGCTACCATTATCTAATTACCTATGTGGGGGTGGGGGTGGTCAGTAACGTTGTGTACTATGGCGTACTACCTTCAGCCAATGATAACCCTGTGTAGAACTTTGACAGTTGTTTGCCTCTGCACGATGGTTCTTTCCAGATTGCTCCAACTGTCGTTAAATAAATGAAAAAAAAAAATACAATTCTATAATAACAGGCCAAGCCCCCTTCGTTTTGTCAAGGGGGAAATCAACAGTACTGTCACCCCCTCATTTTAATAGTTGAAAAGCGCTGTTACTCGATCCAAAAAAAATGGTAAAAGGATATGCGACTCTGTATTAGCCACCCAAATTTGCGAGACTTGGGAAAATATAACCCACCTAGAGCTGCACCAAAGCTACGTACACTATTCGAACTCTCACATTGTGTCCTTGGGCAAGTTAATTTACCCCAATTATCCACATGGGAGCGCGATGACGGCGTGTAATAAGGTGTACTGCATGTCGGTGATATGCATATTTTAGAACAATCTAACCCTGCTTGTCCGGATTTCTGATGTTGGTGAGATGACAGTTACTCATCGTTGCTCTGTGGTTCTCTTTGGATATTCCGGAGTCTACCCGTAAAATTGTCACGTTTAATTATAACTTGAACTTGATGTCCGGGTGTAATGAAATAGCGTATTTTCTGCAGACATTCTAAATAAATGCAGCTGGTTTACAGACCTGTATATATTTTTTTTTCAATTGAGTAAAAATATAGGATAGTTACTGATGTAACACGCTGATTAGTATGTTTAATGAATCTAACTACCCAGTCCGACTGACCCTTTGCCCACCATGATCACAACAAACGTTTCAATTCTCTCTCTTTCTCTCTCTCTCTCTCTCTCTCTCTCTCTCTCTGATACAGTACGGGTGGAAACTAATTGCGTTCAAGCTGTTGTTTTTTTTTCTAGGTTTTACCACCCCCCTTACAGTGCAAATCGAAATGAAATCTGATTCATTGAACCATACTACAGTGCATGTCAAAATTAATTTTTGAACGCCATTTTTTCTATGTGCCACTATCAGCAGCTATGACCATAGCGTAACTTTGTGGTAAAATGCTTATTTTTGTACAAAACTCAAGACCTTTCTCTGACAAATGCCTATATAAAAACAAGATAATACGCGAGAATGACTTGTGTGCCTGCTTTTTGTTGATAAAATATGGCCTTATTAGACTACATTCCCGAATATTAATAATGTACCTGCTTAAAAACAGCCGAATTTTTATCGGATCACAGTTTTTGATTTGAATAATTGCCGAATTTTTTATTAAATCACATTCAGTAATTTATGTAGATTTCCTGAACTGGGCGAAGGTCAAGAAAGGCACTCTGTAGTTTAGGAGACTCCACAAATAAAAACAAACTAAAAACTCTTAGATATATTGCATTTTTTTAATTATCCATATTAACCAGAAATCAAAACTAGTCAAATTAATTAGAATTAAATTACAAATGGATATGAAATTTGCAGTAAAATGAACACTGGTATATGCTGCTGGCCGCATTTTTAGTTGTCTGTAATGGCTGTTGTTCAGAATGTCACCCTATTGGGGTGAGTTTTCGCTTTTTCGTCTAGTTTCATGAGAGCTTCCACGAAGTCCGTTCCACATTCGCAATCTTTTCCAGGGGCTATTCTTCAAAGGCTGGTCCATCGCAGCTTTGCAGAGATATTGTTTTCTGGACGACAAAAATCAATATGATCTTGATTTCCGATCAGACCCCTTGGGATATTTTGATCTTTAAGGATGTTTGCAAAAATTTTCCACCCTGTCGGTTGAAAATCTTTTCTTTTTCGCAGCAGATCATTTATTAGATCACACATATTGGAGCCCGAAATTGTAATGCCGTTATACACGAGTCGATCTTTCTCATCCCAGGATAAATTGGGTATATTCTTTATTATCTGGAGTAACAAAAGCGCCTTCTGCTGCATGGAATCTGGTATAACGGCTAACCAGTCCAGATGATTTTCCACTGAAAAACTAGTCGTTAAGGAGTGTGGTTTGGTGGTTTCTTTGCGTAAATTTGATTGGCGCCGAAAGATTATCTGGTTCAGCAGCCCTTTCTCTTCAGAACCCGATGTTGAAGATTCAGTAATTGGTCTCATACCCTGGTCTATGGGCGGGACAGCTACAGCATTCAGGGGTGTGCGTATTTCCTGCAACTGTTCACTCCCCCATGGTTCAATACACTGACTTCTGCTTGAGGGTAGGTTGGTTGAGTCATCTATAGGTTTTTCCCTCAGTGATTCCCCCATCACTAGCGATTTTACTGGCTCTAGCTTATATGCAAGCCCCAAAATGCACTGGAGGATAGGGTGACTCGTTACAGACAGATCTGGTTGTTAACTCGGCTGTATTTGAGTTCGCTCCCTCTTTAGTGTGTTTAAAATTTACATTTTTGTGTAATTTTTGTCTGTGTTGATAATAATTAGTTTTATGAGAGTAAGATTTTTGACATAATTCACAGACGAAGTGTGAATTCATCATTTTCAGAAGCGAGTTAATAGAGTGGCAATACAGTTCCAGCACTCTGCCATTTATATGTATGAATAGGATGTTTCCCACCCCAACCTGTCAATCGCTGATTGGCTAATTATATATCAAGATAAGGTGGGTTCTACCCCAACCTGTTGATCATTGGTTACTTCAAATTCTCACACAGTGCATTGTGGGAAATTCCAGTGGTAGAGCACTGAGGTAAAATAAGTTTTCTGCTCAACTTCACACAAATTGATATAGTTTACTTCAAAAAAAAGAAACATCAAAGTCACATTCATGACATGACAAGCTGAGGTAGCACATCTGAACCACCAACTCTACACTGTTTAATCAGATAATCCATTTAATCAGATAATTACATGTGCATATCGGTTTTTCATTGGTTTTTCATCAGTTTCCATCGGTTTTTCATTGGTTTTTATTGGTTTTCATCGGTTTTTATTGGTTTTACAATTTGATAAAACAGTTTTTAGTGATTTTACAATTCGATAAAATGGTTTTTAGTGATTTAAATCACGTAAAATGATCACTAATGATCACTATTACATCATGTGATGTCACGTCACGTCACATAAAATGATCACCAATGATCACTATTACATCACATGGCATCACGTAAAATGATCACTAATGATCACTATTACGTCACGTAAAATGATCACTAATGATCACTATTACATCACGTGACGTAATAGTGATCATTAGTGATCATTTTACGTGACGTCACGTGACGTAATAGTGATCATTGGTGATCATTCTATGTGACATCACGTGATGCAATAGTGATCATTAGTGATCATTTTACATGATGTCACGTGACGTAATAGTGATCATTAGTGATTTAATTCTATTAAAAACTAACTTTAACAAAAAGTATTTGATCCCATTTTAAATAGCATCTTATGAAATATTTGATCATATGTCCGTCTATTATGTATAAAAATGAAATTTCTAGCATTTGAAAGTTTTTCATTTTTCTCCCATAGACCGCTATAGTAATTTCGATTGTCATCTTCACAACTGTCTACACACATGCACATTCAGGGGAGTAGAAATAGTTCAATATGTAACCGACAAAATTTCGTAAATTCGATCCATGTATGCTCATAGTTAGAAATATATCCCATACAGCCACATCGTCACTCAGAGGCTTGTATACACAAACGCACGTGTTCATTTCGTTCCATTCGACGATCTCGTATTTTGGAAAACTCTGGAATTTGATACTCAAACTTTTTAACAGAAGTTAATTCCAATGTATGTGTTGTTTGTTCGTGTTTTTTTTTACAAAACAAACCATTATTGAAACCGACTCCCCAGTATATAGACTCACGCTTCTTACCTCAAGATCCCGTTAAAATCGATGGAGAAATTTTGACTTTATACAGTACGTGGAGAGTGGATTGTAATGAAATCACCCGTGGAGTGGAGTTATCACCCAAGCTATTACTTTCAAATCTTGTACATATCGACAAAAAACACAAGCAATGTTTCAGCCAATGGACCTCCGGGTTTAACCCGGAGGTCCATTGGCTGAAACTTTGCTGGTGCTGGTTGTGCTTTGAAACAAATTTGCAATTATTGCACGGGTGTAATCTCCATTCTGCGGGTGATTCAGTGATAATACACTCTCCACGTACTGTACGTTTATGTTTCCTATTTTCGTGACACAACTAATGGTGATATTTGAAAATGCCAATAAAATGTACCAATGCATACGAGAAAAATCAATGCGGCAGTCTCTGGGAATCAAAAGTAAGTTCTTTGGCTTTAGGTTTTCCCTCTTATTTCATGTCTTATCACCCAGAGAAAATGAAATGAATTAATAAAATAAATATTTCTCACATTTGAGTAATTGAAGCAAATCTCACCCCTTAAACCAGTTCTTAGCGGTATTATTTTTTTGATGAATTCCAAAACCATCAAAAATGTTATCAGTTTTCTGTAATATCTTATCGTTATTTGAGTGCATCAAGTTACCATCTCCAGTGTTAAAGGGTCGCATACACTTTAAAATCATTTGGGTTAAAAGTCAACCCAAATCAACTGGAATGAGTGAATGTGAACCCAATTGATTTATATTGACACAACCGAGTTGATTTGGGTTGATTTTAACCCAAATGATTTTGGAGTGTAATAATAACACTTTGACAGGTTCTCAGTTGAGGAGGCCCTGATTAACTTTGTGCTACCCACGTTTCTTCTCTCCCCAACACACAGAAACGAACTGTTTGACGATATCCCGTAATCCATTTTCCTGTTTCCTCGACAAGCATACCAACCCTCTATTTTGTGTTACCCAATAACAACATATCCTTTATTCTCTCATCCCACTTCGCCTATTATACTCCAAGTGAATTTCATAAGCAGCGCAGTGGCTCAGTAGTTAAGGCATTAGAATTCAAACCGAAAGGTCCACGGTTCGTTCCCTGCCATGGGTAACTGTGTTGTGTCCTTGGGCAAGGCACTTGAAATAAATAAATAAATAAATAAATAAATAAATAAATAAATAAATAAATAAATAAATAAATAAATAATGAATGAATGTCATAAATTACACTTTTGATAATCTTTCTCATTATCTTTCCCAATTCTCTCCAAAGCTCAAGCGACCATGACATCAACTTAAACAGCAGTGATCCCTCAAAGGTGTCATCAAAGTACTCCTTAAGCTTTGGCTTCTCTTTATCACCCCCACCCCCCTTCTCCAAAGACCTGTTTGTTTTGACCTCCTCTCGCCTACTTCGGTTGCCAGTTCTCAAGGCCGTAGATTTAACACGCATTTAACAGTTTAGTCTTAGGTAAAAGTTGGAAATTGTCGGTTGGAATCATAGGTATAAACGTTTTCATTGTTAAATCTACCGTGAAAATGCATAGCCAAAAAACAAATATCGATCCCTGGATTGTTGTACATAAAGTATATGATAGACAAAATGCACTGAACCATCCGAGGCATTTCCGTGTAAAAAAATAAAACAATATATTAAATAAAATGAATAATAATAACAAAAAATAGAACAATAATAAAAATGTGATTTTCAAAACACTACGGTCTACTTATTAGCCGTTTTGACATGTTGGCAAACTTCAAAACTAACAGTTTTTGTGACAATAAAGAGCTTTTGTTTTACATTTCACAAAACTTTCGGCCAAATATACTTTAAAAACACATTGAAAAAATGTAGTGGTTAAAAAGTTTGTGTGTGTAGTATAGAAGAGGCTAGTTATGAGATAAAATACATATAAAATTTCTAAGGTTTTATAACAGGTGTGTAGCCAGGAGTGCGAACGTACCTCCCCACCAAATAGGAATTCCACCTGAGGGACTATCTCTCATTTGTGATTTGAAGTTTTGATAAAATGGGGCGACCTCACTTACCCTGATAGATCACACTCTCTGTGGCTTAGCCAGGACCGTGCAACTCGGGTCTCAGCCAGGACCATGCAACTCGTGGCTTAGCCAGGACCATGCAACTAGTGGCTTAGCCGGAACCATGCAACTCGTAGCTCAGCCAGGACCATGCAACTCGTGGTTCAGCCAGGACCATGCAACTCGTGGTTCAGCCAGGACCATGCAACTAGTGGCTTAGCCAGAACCATGCAACTCGTAGCTCAGCCAGGACCATGCAACTCGTGGTTCAGCCAGGACCATGCAACTCGTGGTTCAGCCAGGACCATGCAACTCGTAGCTCAGCCAGGACCATGCAACTCGTGGCTTAGCCAGGACCATGCAACTCGTGGCTCAACCAGGACCATGCAACTCGTGGCTCAGCCAGGACCATGCAACTCATGGCTTAGCCAGGACCATGTAACTCGTGGCTTAGCCAGGACCATGCAACTCGTCGCTCAGCCAGGGCCATGCAACTCGTGGCGTAGCCAGGACCATGCAACTCGTGGCTCAGCCACAGAGAATACGATATATTGGGGATAAGTTGTTTTAAAACATAAATGTTCTTGTTTGCACTTAATTTCTGTGAAACGCCTAGACACTACTTCCTTTTTTGTAAACATAGGCTATAAAAAAAGTATCAAAGGATTTCACTGAAACTCGTTGTATAGTCGTAATGTTACAGGCCCCGTATATGTTACACCGAACTTATCGTTGTTTAATTTCTGCCAAAATCACATATTAACAGAATTACATGTATAGATATATATATATAAATATGTGCATCAACTTTATCGATCTATTTTGTATGTAATTTTTCACACACAACAGTTCAAAAGTCCTAATATAATAGATCTTAAATTTCACATATTTTCCCAAATGCTACCACAGAGCTCCATTTGAAACACTTTTTTCAAATTTTTCTAAAATTTCTATCGATCGTCGATCCTCACTAAGCGCACCTCCCCAATAAAAGTCCCGGCTACGCGTCTGTTTAAGGTGCTATAGAAGTAAAGTAAAAATGTACTAAGACATTTCCAAGTCTGAAAATCCATAAATTCAAAATAAGTATATACAAATTATACATCAAAATGAAAGTTGTGTTGTATATAACACGAAAAATATATGTGTGCAGCTCACACAGTTGATAGCAGGCATTCTCGGTTCCTGAAAATCTGCTACCACCTTCGTATCGGAACCAACAATAAAATAATATTTTCGAGAACAACTCGTGGATAAACATGTCTCAGATATCCACGAACAATGCAAGGAAATCAAAATACTTCAAAATACAGCGTCACGGCTGTTCGAAGTAAAATGCCAACACTACCTGTGTTTTGTCTTATTGAAGACGGGAGTCCATTCCAAATATTTTGTTGTTGTCACATGATACTCGGGATACTCCCAAATTTTTGTCTCCTGCGCAACGCACTATGTATTCACCTTGAGGTCTGCCATCAGCTTCAGCCATTTTAAAATGGCGGTGCCAATGTTGTAGAAGGAAGGCGTTTCTCAGTAGGAAGTTGAAATTATGCTGTTGTGTAAGTTAAAATGCTCAGATGTTGCCCATTTTTGTCGAGATCTTTTTCCGAGATATTTTCTGATCGACTTGAACAAAAATGAGGGCATGTCGCCCCAAATAGCAGCGTTCGACGCGTTTTTATGTCCGAGAGTCACGTCGAGTATTCATGTTTTGATCTCAAATGTTTATTTCTGACAGCCGTCATTTTCACACCAATCACACCTCTGTACCGCAATTAGTTCACAAGTGACAGCTAATTTTATCTTTTCGAATACCCCCCACCCCCGGTATGCCTCACCCTCGGGCGGTACACGCAAGGGACTCCCTGTAGAACGTGATACAGTATGACGAAAGGACACATTTTCTCATTTTAAATTAAAAAAGTTATAAATATCGACACACATGATTGAAAATCACGATCTAATTCCCAAGTGCAGGTAACAGGATTTTCAAATGTTTATTTCCAAATTCCAAGTTTTAACTTTGGGTGTAATGCTCCAAATGCACAGTTTTCTATTGTTGACAGTCCGTAATGTGAAACCGATCGGTCTCGTCATGTCGTTTCAGAAGGAAATGAAAATCGGTGCTTTTGCATTTTCTGATCTTGAACTGTACGTACACAGCGTGGATGGAAATTAAAAGTCAACTGTTTTGGAAGTTTACTCAACGTAGACCTGTCGCTGCATTTTAAAGTATTTTGAATGCCTAGCATTGTTCTTGGATATCCGAAGTATATTTAGCAATGAGTTGTTTTCATGGAATATAATTTTATTATCGGCTCTGGTTAGAATGTGGTTGCATACTTTCAGGAACCGTTGATGCCTGCTATGAACGATGTGAGTTGAACACATATATTTTGCGTCTGCAAAATACGACAATCTTCATTTTGATGGGAATTTCATAGCAAATATTTTTCCTCACACTCTAAAATCAGTGGGGTTAAAAATTAACCCAAATCAACTGAGTTGAGTGAAAATGAACCCATTTAGGTTCATATTCACTCAACTCGGTTAATTTTGGTTGATTTTAACCCAGTCGAGTTTCGAGTGTACTTATATAGCACCTGAATGAACTGTTTTCAAGAATTGTACACATTGTCTGTAATCAAGTAGATGAAAAAAGAACACAAACTAAGAACAAACACATCATGATCAGCGTTTGCTTGACCACTTCTACATGTTGATAATTTTTTTCAACATCTTTTGACTTTGTCCCACGCACTCTTTTTGGAGGTTTGATGAATCGAATGCGTAATGCACACATTCACCATCGCCGGTCGCCACGGCTGTACAGCATGCATCATCTGCGCAGTCGCGAGCACATACGTTGGCTATCTCTTGTGTTTCTTGTTCACTCATCGTATATTTTCGTAACACGGAATGCCCTGTCAGACATTTGGTTGGTTCCTTGCTGTAATAGGTTCCCGTAGCATTGCCTAAAAACACAAAAGTATGAAATGAAATGAAATAATTTATTCTGCAATATACATTAACGCAAAATTCATGTATAGACAAGGAGTGATGCTTTCCGTTATTAAGAAGAATCGGAACGGGCTCAACATTTGAGCAATCCTCAACAATTTGTCGGGGGTCTTTCCGGAAAAATTCTGAAATTTATTACTGAAGAATCGCATTCTCGTTGATTTTTTCGCAGTGACTTTCCGGTCATACTAAACACCGAGGTATACCAAGGGATACCAAAGTGAAGGCAAGTAGGGGTGGGAATGAGGTGAAAAGGGTATGAGGTGGTGCGTTATGATTATATAAATAGATTTAGTCAGTATGTGCATGGTTTTAATGCCATTTTTTAGAATTACGGGCCCTAATGTAATAGCGATCGCTGAAAAATCTTCACCTCGGTATTTAGTAGGAAGCTTGGTAATTAGTGTTTACAGCCGCTGCACTTCAGTTAGCGACAGTGTAATTGTTAATCATATTGTGACTTGTAAATTAGTTCTTTTTGTGGCTGTCGACGATTGTCTTCTTTGTTATTACAGTAGAAATGTTATGGACCATTATTGTGTCATAAGGAATTGTATTTTCGGGTGTGTCACTTTTCACTCGCCAACGATGTAAAAAAACTACAAGAGACGTGGCCAGCACTCACGGCTGAGGAACGGTACCGACGAATTAAAAGGTTACTGACTTACGTTTCCGACAATTTTAAAAATCAAACATCGACTGACAGACGTTTTCGACTGACGACGTTTGACTAGACTGGTCAGGCAAACCTCGAAAACAAAAAGTGTCAATAAAACCTAAGGATAAATTACAGCCGTCGACACTGAGCCGTAATGTCTAAAGTATACGGTATATATACATATACTAAATACAAGCTGTAGCTTTGTGTGTATAGGCCACAGCCGAGCGATACAAGTTTATAACAGTACGCCACAGAAGCCCAATAACGGCATACAGCCAATAATGGCAAAACAATAAACTAAATTTTAAAAAAAATTTTAAAAAAACCCAAAATTTCAGAGCTGCCAGAACTGAAATGTCCGGATAAAAGCTGATGGGAGTTTTATTTTTATCAATTATTACAGTGATCTGTTTGTGATACACAATTAGCACTTACACTATCTCCTAAATACCGAAGAGCAGTTTTCGTCGACGGCTCGATCTTTTTGTCTTGCATTTACTCGAATAAATGAAAGGTCACATCACATATATCGGTTCAAAGAACTAATTGTATGTCATATATTTAAAACTTTTAAGCGACCCTTTCTTACTTATTTTCCTACACCTCGGTATCCCTCGGCATGCCTCTGTATCCCTAGGGGTTTAGTAGGGCCAGTGAATTTCATTACTCTGATAGCCATGCAGATCTATAACCGAACGATTCATCCTTTCTCTGTTTTATGAGAAGAACGCGGAAATGTCGCCTTTACAAGACCTGGTTGAGTTAAAGACCGAAACATACGCGCGTGTAATTTACCAAAGATGTCATTTTGTGTATTTATATTCCGCCTGTATAGATAATGTTGTGGACTGGAAAGCGAGAGGCGAAATCGGTTTAATGCAACTGGCAAGACGCAAGAGTGTTGAACACAGAGAGCACTCATTCGTTTCGATAGCTGCACAGTCTGTTCTATACTCGTCAAGATCAAACAATTCTTGCAATTGTCGGGGAAGACGTCCCCACTCAGAAAAAGTAGGAGAACGGCGTTCCCTCAGAAAGCATTATTACATATTAGTTCTTTAGAAACAGTTTACATGTGTATTGTTTGCAGACGGCTTAGTTAGACTAATTGTCTTCCTGTCGTTTCAGGTCTTCCCGTCGTAATGTAAACATGAATAATTTATTCGTGGTTGGATAACATTTATGTCTGTATATTGAGAAACAAGTAATTTGACAACTTATAAAACTTATAAATTAAATTGACAAATTCTTTTACAAATTAACGAATTTAATTATTACTTGCATTTTCCTTACATCCGTAGATACGAACCTTATAAAGAAACAGCATTGCTTAAAATCAGAATATCTAAAAATTAAAGTCGTTCCTAACAGATTTAAGGGCTGCAGCATGTTTGTACCGGGACAGTTGCTGTGCACAGTGCGATGGAGATTGTCTGATGGACTTTCTTTTCAACCCTGGGTCTTGCTGGGGCATGGCTTGGCAGGTTCGGGCAGATGACTTGACTATCGCGGATGTCCATTGTGAGGCGCCTATTCGTTGGGCGCCACTCTAGTGCAGCAACCCATTGTGCGCCAGTCGCATCACTTTCATGTTCGGTCTAGAGTCCGTGGCTTTTGCTGGGGGTCATGTAAGACACTAATAACGTCATCGCACCACCCACATGACCTGTCGTTTCTTTACACTTAGGAGTGAAGCGATCGCACAATTTACAAAGAACAAATCGTCACAGTATTTGGTAGCTCCGCTGTCAGGAGATGTATCTGGGCTCTTCATATGGGAATGGCAGAAGACAGCCTGTCGGGCTATGCCGTTAACATGCAGTATTTTTACTATTGCTATGTTTGTATTGTTTGTTCGTGCCCAATATACTACAAATAAATTATCAGTTATCAATTATTTATTAGATATATACTACAAATAAATTATTAATTATCAATTATTTATTAGATATATACTACAAATAAATTATTAATTATCAATTATTTATTAGATATATACTACAAATAAATTATTAATTACAATTATTTATTGGATATATACTACAAATAAATTATTAATTATCAATTATTTATTAGATATATACTACAAATAAATTATTAATTATCAATTATTTATTAGATATATACTACAAATAAATTATTAATTATCAATTATTTATTAGATATATACTACAAATAAATTATTAATTATCAATTATTTATTAGATATATACTACAAATAAATTATTAATTACAATTATTTATTGGATATATACTACAAATAAATTATTATTTATCAATTATTTATTAGATATATACTACAAATAAATTATTAATTATCAATTATTTATTAGATATATACTACAAATAAATTATTAATTATCAATTATTTATTAGATATATACTACAAATAAATTATTAATTATCAATTATTTATTAGATATATACTACAAATAAATTATTAATTATCAATTATTTATTAGATATATACTACAAATAAATTATTAATTATCAATTATTTATTAGATATATACTACAAATAAATTATCAATTATCAATTATTTATTGGATATATACTACAAATAAATTATTAATTATCAATTATTTATTAGGTATATACTACATATAAATTATTAATTATCAATTATTTATTAGATATATACTACAAATAAATTATCAATTATCAATTATTTATTAGATAGGATTTTCTTTCACAGACTCGCTCAATATCAAACTCTCGGCCGATATGAATAAGCTCGAGTTGTGCTCCCTTGATGCGTCCAATTTGTCCACGATGAAATCGTTCGCTGCAAGATTTTCTATCTGTCTTTTGGTGAAATTAATCAAATAACGTTTGTCTGATATTTGAATGTTTTTGAGTGAGTATATAACACACTATGAACGTTCCTTCCCGTGTTGCTTGTCATTTTATGGGTTGAGTAGTATTTTGACAACTTCATTTCTCCTTTAAAATTGGCAGTTTTCTTGCAGTTCATTTCAGTTAAAAATGAAGAATGGGTCTCTGAAACAACCTGAACGTTTAAACAATACACTTATTCCATCGGCATGCATACGGTTGCCTCTATCATAAAAGGACAAAGTTAGAAATTAGTGCGAGTGACAAATATCAATCGTCTTTCTATTGCCGGGTTTTCTCTGTCAGTTTGAAGCTCGGCATTTTCCTCCCATCGTTTGTGTTTCGTGGAATGTTTCTTCGATAAACAACACTACCCTTCACAAATGGAACAAGTATTATCCGCGTGTTTTTTATTAATAATAAATATAGGTTATTACCATGTAGGTTTACGAGATGGTGTGTTAAAATCGATCCCTCGCCTCTGGGGATATATCGACGAGTCCGTTAGGACGAGTTGATATATGACCCAGAGACGAGGTCAACATTCCTTAGCTTTTTTTACTTGTTCGCATATACTTTTTTAATCATTCTTCGTCTATGAATTTTTTTTTATGAATGAAGGTCATGTCGTCATGATATTTCGTTCTTACGATACATATGCTATACATGACGTAATCTCATTCATTGTTCTATTCGTACTGTAACTTTTGAACTTTATAGTAGGGTTTTGGCTGTGTGTTTCTTTGTTTTATTTTTCACATTTAATGCATGGTAAGCCAATATAGAAATATCATCATGGTAAAAATCATCTCGTCCAATTCATTTCGTTGGGTTGGTGATTTATTTATCATTTAATATTAATGTTGTCAAAAACGATAGCCTCGACATGATCCTAATCAGTTTTCGACTAGTGCAGGTAAAAACGTTCTCTTTCTGAATCGAATGATCGCACGTGCGGCTGCAGCCCTATGCACATTTGTATTTTTGTCTAGACGTTTTCATTCGTATTGTGAGAAATACAGTCTTGTTGCAAGAAAAATAAAAGTTTGTGATTATCATCAATCTAGAAATGCCTATACTCTATGGATGTGTAGTATTTAGAGTTTTTTACTTGGTTAGTTTAATATCGGTCGAGATATCAGCTCGTGGTAACTTCATATCGCCTCTTTGTTGATAAGAGCAATTATTTTAACAATATTGAGGTCAATGTCAAAATTTCAGTCTGGTTAAACATTTTTTTACGGAGTTATGCCGTTTTCTTGTCTTCAACAAATCTATTTTTGCCCTATCCGCTTTATAACTTTACTAATTATGAACAGATTGTTGCCAAACTTGGTATGAGCTATTGTCTGGATAATATAGAGGGCATGTTCAAATTCTTGTCCCATCTGAGCCGATCATATCATGTTATCCGTCTGTTCATTTGTTCGCCCTTCAACTTTTTGTTGACCCACGTGATGACTGAAGTTTTTATTGGCAGCCGTATTATGATGACATCGCCCTTCGGTGTACTTATTTGTATTACCAATTAACTCTTCACCTAACATGAAAAGCTGTGGACACTTGCAAACAAAATTATTGAATAACTAATTTTTTTTTCATTTTTTGTGTCAAAAACATAACTTATGACACCACATTAGAACGAGCTCGTACTTATTCAAAAACAGTAGGCAATCTCTTCATAGTATTCACCCATAACACACTGAAGTGTGTCAAAAACAGTAGGCAATCTCTTCATAGTATTCACCCAGTGTGTTATGGGTGAATACTATGAAGAGATTGCCTACTGTTTTTGAATAAGTACCAGATTTCTATCTTAAGGGAAATATGAGTGTCCATGAGTCAAAAGTCGCGCGTGCCTACTCAAAAAAAGTTGGTGTTCTTTTACTATTTGCGATGTTCAATTGCAAAGAGAACACCAAAAACACTGAAAACGCACATCTTATCTATCTAAACTTATTGAGTGATGCACGTCACTTCCGGAGAGGGGTTCTCTTTTTTCTATCATGACAAAAGATATTGATAAATAATTGTTAGACATTTCCCGATATTTTAAAAGATGGGTAACAATAAAAATCACCTTTCTCGGTGGAATGAAATTGCAATTCCGTTTCATCATATGATTCGCAAAAACACATAGAAGCGCCGGGGGAAGTTTAAAATAGTACCCAGGGGTCTCGACATACATTCCCAAAATTGGAGTGTGGTGTTGGGTGGTGAAGATAGAGCGTTGCCAATAAACAATCATGTAGAATAGAAAACAAACAGTTTGAAATCGAATGTATGCACTCCCAGTGGCCTCTGGGATATTTCTATGAAAAATATCAAGTTCCATCGTATTTCAGTCCTTAACCAGCACAAACTACTTCGAAATTTCCTTTTTATCAGTGAACTGAGATTTTTGATGATGCGATATTGAATATTATTACACGGCTATTACATTTCCTCCAGTTCCATATTTACAAATCTGTACGGAACACGTGTTCTGTACGACTTTCCTTTGACGGACTATTTTTCAACTGACGTCTTAGATCGATCGAAAGAACTAAATTCCGTCTGTTTTCGTAATCGACCAATCGAAACGTTCCATTCTGACCCAGATCAATTCGGAAGCTGTTCCGGTCGCAGAGAGTACTTTACTCCGAGCTGCAATAGGTGCGCTCGAACGGCGGTCCGGATTTTTTATCGTAGTCATGATATTTTTTATCGTATCCATGCACATCGGGGGTCTCCCCGGAAATGTGCACCTGTTACAAAAATAAGTGTAAACAAAAATAATACTTTTTTACTTCAATCCAATTTACCAGAAAAAAATGGGTGGGGAATTGTTAATGCTAGCGTTGACATGCGATGTTGAACTATAAGTCATACAATAGACCTTTTATTGCTACAGTGAAGTGATCTGGGTCGTCGTATCATGTCTCTCGTTGAGGAGGTCAGATCGTCGGATCAAACGTGCTTCCTCGAGCAGCTCGTTTGTTCCGGCTATCTGACCTCTTCAACTCGACGTGATACTACGACTCACATCACTTCACTGTAGCTATAATATGTATATATCAACTGAAATTTCAAATTCTCATAATCAATGGGCATAATTCTCACGGTGCATGATTAAATAAATAAAACCATATAATCTCCAAAATAAACATTTGTCTGCTTTCGAGAACATCAACACAAATTCTTTCTCCATTTGCTCATTGCTACAGGACCTTCAGTAATCGTTAAAATACAGGGAAAACTATACTGGAGACAAGGATTCCCTCTGCAATAATCAAGCCATAATTTAAAACTACCCGTAATCTCATCACCCCACTTAACTGACAGTTTTACTTTACTATACATGTATTTTTATTATATTCACAAATTCCCCACTTATTCCACGTTTTAGGAGTTCTGCACAAAGTAGACTGGTATTAACAGAATCAAATGTTTAAGTGTAATCAACAAAACAACAATATTCAACAAGTAATCATCAATTGTTGATTTTAAGGCGAATAACGCGTCCGTAGTTCCCACTCCCTTCCTAAACCCAAATCGCACATCTGTTATAATTTTTGCCTTGCAAGAGGCGGATGTTTTGTGCTCCGCGAAAGGGGTGGTTTTGTGCCTTGCAAGAGGAGAGGGGGGATCTGTGCATTGCAAGAGGGGAGGTTCTGGATAAACGCTATACGTTGATCCATATTACAGGGTATAATTTGTATCTCGCTACATTGAAATGCTAAAACCAAGTGATTGATTGAAGCCAGGACTTTGAAAGCAAATTATTATCTAGTCACGTACTCTTTACATTTTGCCTGATAACATTGACTAATATAGTACAGTAACAGTGAGACTGATGACTGGCAACTATTTGCGACCATCTCGGCTTAACTGCCTTCTTCTGTTAATGAGGGTTCGGGGCACAGCACAATACAATCCTCCATGTCTGGTAGGATCGTGATCACTGGACTCCCATCCCAACCTATGCATTGCAGCCCATCGCCGCCACACCCCTTTGTACGGGAATTTCACCACACAGTTTGAACCACGAGGGAGAGAGAGTGTGTGTGTGCATTTCAAATGACACAGTCATGTTTTAGAAGAATTTTGAATGTTGGTTTCAGATCCCCCGCCGGGATTCGAACCCTCGGCAGCACCGCCTGGCAATCAGGAGTCCAGCGCCTAAACCACTAGACCATTGCACACCGCCAAAAACGATGGCTGGAATGTAGCTTTTTAGATGAAGTTCTCATGATTACTTGATTCATCTTCCTTTCGGCAGCAGCATGAAAGTGTGGAACGCGTTGGCTGCAGTACGATGAAAGTGCTGTGGATGGCATCAGCCGAAGACTGGCACGGGCTTGTGTGTGTATTTCAAATGACAATGAGAGAGAGAGAGAGAGAGAGAGAGAGAGAGAGAGAGAGAGAGAGAGAGTGGGGTAGATAAAATATATATAATTTGTAAATACCCATCACGGACATGTAACATAAACGCACGTATATTGTACTTTTATTCTTTGTACTTTACTCCATGTAAATGGAAAAAAAAATGAAATAAATCAATTAAATTGTTAGCAATCTTTTATTAAGTATGACATTAAAATTTTTCCCAAAACTGATATAAGAGTTATCCCTGTATAATTATTTGTATCATTGGTTGAACGTTTCTCTTAAATATGGGAACACTTACACCGTGACACTATCCTTCTGAAAAAGTGACCAGATTGAAAAAAGTGGTTGAAAAGTAGAACTAATCAAGGGATAAATATTGCCTTGCTCGTCTTTAAATATTCATTAGTTATTGTATGCCATCATTCAAGTTTGACTGGATGAGACAAGTCACACCTCTCTCAAACTTTAACGTCACCAGAAGAATTACTACTAAATATCTTTAATCCAACCCTTTATTCTTCAAATGTGTAAAAGAAGGATCGCTTCTGGATAGCTTTATTTCTGAAGAGATGAATACATTGAAATAAAACAAGTAAAATTATCTTTGACGGCTATTTTTTGTTAAGTATATATATATATCATCCCTTGAGAGGAACAAGGTGCCATCTGCAATGCTAAAGCATTGCAGATGGAACCTTGGTCCTTTCAAGGGACCATATAAAGAAAGGCTTTAGAAATCATCCATCAGATTGTATAGTTTCTTAAATATTCCAATGTTTGGAATGTAACCAGAAAATACGAAATGCAATCAGTGATACATTATTGTCAAATTTACATCTGTTGAGAGAACAAAGGATAAGGATTAAATTTTATAATAATACAAACTCATTTACGGATGAACATCACGCATGTGTACGCGGGCCGCGCGACAATGGATGGTGAAATATTCATCCGCGTGCCCCACTTGAGGATACAAATCGTACTCGAATCCGAGCAGTGAACTATTGTCTATATATTAAGACAGTGGAAGCTGATCATACAACAGACAACGGTGACCATGGATACATCATTGATAGGTGCTAGAACCTACGAATGCCACAGCATGGTCTGAGTGTTAGGTTCCTCATAGAAACTAGGACTCACAGCTATACTAAGATAGTTATGTTCCAAAGTATATCCTTCAATAGTATATCGCAATACTGTAGAATATTTTGATTGATAAAACTGTGAACTTTTTGAAACAGAATTTTACAATTTTAGCTCATTTTGATGTAGTCAAAAACTACGAATGTTTTGGTAAAATATTGGGGAGAAGAAATGCTCAAAACAAGAAGAAAGACATTCTTTGTTAACCGTAAACGTCTATAGCGCGCCTGAACATTAGAGATGGGCGGTATCGGTTTCGGTATTTTTAAAAGGGTATTCCTCGGTATCCGTTCGGTATTCGGTTTCTGACTTGACTGAGATTTGCCGATAGTACCAAAGAGGAATTCACATCAGGAAAAACAAGAAAAGATATTGTAGTATCATTCTACAACAAGGCTATAAATGACACTGGCAATGAGCTCAACAGTGGTATTCTTTTACGACCACAAGTCATATCTACAGTAATTTTGCTTCTTGTTCTAAACACACCTCAATGTTTAAAGACCTATTTCAGGTTTTTGCGATCATGCCATCTTTAGGAGATCCTGCCGACAATGGACAAAACACCTGTGCAGTGCTTCCTAGTCATGTCTTGGCTGCCTTAGCAGGCAGCCAAGACTTGACTAGAAATCACTGCTAAGCAGTTGGATACGTATAGAGTGTAGTCTAGTAGGAATTCTGGACAGTTGCCCCAGGGGGTTAACAAAACTCATACAAAAATCAGTCACTTCTTTCATGAAACTGAATCGCTCAACCTTTATCAAGCCTCAGGGAGGACTTATAAATAGGAAAATTTGAAAATTCAGACCGTTTCCGTATTTAACGATTGGTTCGGTTCCGCTTTTCGGTATTCAACGATTGGTTCGGTTCGGTTTTTCGGTATTCCCATAATATCGGTATCGGTTCGGTTTTTCGGTATATTGTCCATCTCTACAGAACATATAACGGAACTGAAAAAATGCATTCTGTTGAAAACTACCTTTTTGTATATTCATGTATTCACAAGACCATTATTCCAAAATTCAATGACACTTTGGGATCTTTTTCACTCCAAATGCATTTTTGTATCAGTGTACCGACCCAAATACTCCAACATCACTTAAGTAATGGTCCAGGGAATAAAAAAAGTAGGGGTCAAGTCACAATTTTGAGGTTCAATTCTTGCCGAATATTCCGCCTTTCAGATCAAATCAGAAATTGAAAAAAGCTTTGTGAGGGTTTTACACATCGACTCCTGTGGAAATGAAAACGTTCTTGAAATAAATAAAGAAAATAGAAATTGTATAAAGAATTAATTGGGCTGTTAAAGACAACTTAAAAGTTAAAAAAAAAACTTTAAATAAAAATAAAAGGGGCACATTTCGTATTGCCAACAAAGCCATAGGTGATCCCCTCCTATAGAAAGTCCCCGGATGTAAACAAAGCGTGTTTTCGTATTGTTGTCGAAACGGCTGACAGCACACCGTTGTGTTGACGATTCCATCTGAGAGGAGACAGGATGGCACACATGTCGGATTCCGTTATAGGTTATAATTTTGAACTGTGAGTAATAAATACTGTTAAACTGTTTATATATATCAATAAATAACGATATTAACGTCTTTTCGTATTTATTTGCGCAATTGATCTATTCGGTTGATTGTCGTCTGCTAATATTTTCTAAACGTGACACCATGTTGTTTGTTTACAGAAGAATGTGCGATGATTGAATAGTCCTGCGCTCATTAAATATGCTAATAAGCCGGTCACGTGGGTCATATGAGATAGATATATATCTCACATGACTTTCTCACATGAGACATGCATATCTTGCATAGGACGTAGGGGAAGAAATTTCTTTCCTCTTGGTGAAAAGTTGCTATAGTAATGTGGACTCTAGAAACGATCGAGAGGAGTGGAATGAGAAAGGGTTTCGATTCCTCGCCGAATGAGTGAGTGTATCCTTTACATCGTATATTTTCATTTAGCATTTTCGTTTTTAGGGAATAAAGATTAGGCCCGATGCTAATGATGGCCATTGATGCCACCAACCCACCGCACCTGTGAGATCTTTTAATTTTGGGAGGGGGTGTTCGTAATTGTAATTTGTTTTCTCATTATTTTGCACAATTTCAGTTCGTTTATCTGAAATTTGACGTTTAAATCTGAATTTCACTTTTTGAGAAGAAATCTTTTAACTCTGGGATTTTGACCCAGATAAATGTACGAAATATTACTTTAAACATATTTTTATTTGCCATAACTATTGAACAAAAAGGGATAGGAGGACAAGTGCTTTCCACTTAGTAGAAACCTCCGCTCCCATACATATTGTTATAACAATTACAAAGGCATGATTGAATACATCGGCGAAGATACTCCACACTGTTGTGATTGTACCTGGCTAGACGTCACTCTGCACTGTGAAATGCGAAAAAATGGGGTTTGTTTTGCTCTTTTTGTTTTAAATACTCCGCGTGATGTAGGAATACCTATGAATGGAAACGCGGGGTACCATGACAACCAAACATGACGTAACTAGGTCACGTTACTATGACGTCACTTCCGCGATTACCGCCGAGGTCCCCCAGTGTGGGACGGCTCATCCCTCTCCTACTACTCAGGAACATAAAATGATTTTTAAGTTTCGATACCCTTTTTCTCAATTATATTTCCATTTTCGACAGTTTTTCGGCCATTTTTGACACCGACTCCCTTTGCTGGATATTTTGAGCCCTACTAGGTATTCACCACAGTTTAAAATAGTCCTATGTCAATAAAATGGTCTCTAGCATGTCAAGTTGAGTTATGCAAAATAATCTCTAGTTATTAAAATGATTTACTCAGCCATTTTCTTGTTATATTGTAGTTGTTGGCAAGTCTTTAACCCCGAGCACACTGGTAGTGCAACAGTAATATATCCAATAAGTCTATTTTTCTCTTAATTAACTTTGAATTTAACCAATTATATTTTGTTTGACAGAGCTCACAGAGGTATATTTGATTAAATATCAAACTGCATTATGGGAAACATTTACTATTCACAACTTTGCAATTTTGACATCACACTGCAGATGGTTAAGTAACTATTACAGTTTTAAAGATGCAAACTCTGTGCATTCACCAGAAATTCAATAATGAACGTAAATATGAGTTCATAATGTTGAACTGATCTTACCGGCTCTCGTTGAACAGAGGTATCTGTTAGGAATCGATGCCGTATGGCTGCATGGTCGATCTTGCCATTTCAGTGTACTTAACTCAATAGCTACACACACTTGCGAACTTTGAGGACTACCATTAGGTTGATCGTATCTCCAGTTGAACCATGAAACAACATCTCCATTTTCAAACTTCCAAATGTTACTAGTAATCCATTTCATCTGTATCCAGTATCCCCAAGGTCCGTTAGTTACTTCCCTAAAATAGTGTAATACTGAGATTGGGTAATAAATGACGGTTGTAATAAGAATGTTACCATAAACTACTGCTTCTTCCTTTAGGGATCAGTATTCACGGTTTCGGGTGCCATTGATGCCAAATGCACTAACACATTCGTTTGCTACCAAAAATATAGAAATTTGGCACCAAAAGGAGGCAAGAAAAATATACTTTTGGAAGGTCTCAAAGTCTTTGTGTTTTATTATCGTTTTCGATATAATCGTTGTCTAACGATACCCGTCTGACAAGTAATATGTAGGCAACATGAATGATCTTGATTCTTTGTTATATAGATTAACTCAGTTAACAGTATATCAATTTAATTTGACTCTTATCAAAATAATTTATCTGTTACTTAACCTATTCTAATTAGCTTTAATCTTTTTTATAATCCTTTTGGAAGATAATTTATTATTTGCTACTAGTTTATTATTAGGAGTGAATAAACAATGAGTAAAAAATAATCATGAATATTTATTTATTAATTTAAGAAATAACTGTTGTTTTCCTTCGGTTTATGCGATATAAACCGAAAATTTTCAGCACAAGCTTCATAACTCGCGCAGCGAGTTATGATTAAGCTTGTGCTGAAAATTTTCGGTTTATATCGCATAAACCGAATGAAAACAACAGTTATTTCTTATAATTTAATCCGGCTTAATATTAAAAGATAAACAACTATGTGTACGTGAACAAAAAACTTTTAATTTTCGCAAAAGACAACAGTCAAACTCAGGAAAGTGTGCCACAAACAGGTCACGTCAATCATTGTCAAATTGTTTGTAGTTTTGATTTTCGATCGCAGACGACAGATATTCAGCAAGTCACGTAACAATATCATTAAAAACTTTTTTTTTTCTGTTCCCCCCAAATCATGTTGGGATGTATGAATATTTTATTCGTCTCCCACTTCGGTATATTTTATTAAATTCAGTTGTTCCCGAAAAATTATCATTATATTCTTGATGACTGGAGGCGATGAAAAATCGATCATTGATCTTGTTTACAAGCTTGTAATCCATCTATCAGTCTGCCGTCACGCCATCACAGATGACAATTGGATTGAGTGGGCGGGGCTTCCAGGGTCTTCAAAGTTGGATCGGATGTGCGAACTTGTAGACATTCCAAATCATGACGCGATTTAGTTTATACGATTTTGACGACTTTCACGCTGTATGCTTTCAACCAATCAAACGCAGAGGCGGGGCCAATGATTAAATTATGTATATATTCATTTATTTATTTATTTATTTATTTATTTATTTATTTATTTATTTATTTATTTATTTATTTGATAGTTTTGGTAATTTGTGGAGTTTTTTGCAACTAAATACGAAAAAGTGCGAGGTAATACTGAAATAAATGTCGTACTTTGATAACATCAAGGCGCCATTTGCAATGCTTTGCACTTTACTCAAATCAAGTCCTGGGTTCAGATTTGGGCTCCCGAATTAAATTCATGTTTAAACTTCTTACAATACAAGGAATATTCTTTAAGAACATTCTCGGAATCTTTCGATATTTGTTACACAGACTCCTTGTGTGGTCAGATTCAAATGTGTTCAAATCAATTTTCTGGGTTCATATTTGGGCTTCCCATTCAAGCCTGAATTTTATCTTAATGAAATACGAGAATATTCTTTGAAAATTCTCTTCTTCATTTGTACAAGTGAAAATCTTTTTTTATTTGCTAAACAGTATCCTTATGGAAGACAGATTCAAGTTTGGTCAGTGCAAGCTCCTGGGTCTGTATTTTGCCTCCTTCTATTTATTTATTGGTGTTTAAGGTCACATACTTATGCACAATGGCTAATCATGACCGTGGCAGTTTTACGGGTGGGGGAAGCCCGAGTACCCGGAGAGAACCATCGAGCAACGTCGAGCATCTGTCAGGTCCCAAACATCGTAACTCCACACTGCAGCACAAGCAGGGTTAGATTGGTTGAAGACATGCGCCCCATCGACGTGCAGTACGCCTTAGTACACGGCGTGATCGTGCTCCCATGTGGACAATCGGGGTTAGGTGTGGCCTCCTTCTATAAGCTTGAATTTTAAGTAAGTGCAATATGAGGATTTTTCTTTGGACATCTTCTTCACAATCACCTTATATTTGTGTAACAGCATCCTTGTGAGGCCAGATTCAAATTTCTTCAAGTCAAGTCCCCAGGTCAATGTATGGGTTTCTATGGGAGGCCGAGTTTTGACTTGGTGTAATATGTGAAAACATTTTTTAAAAATCTTCTTCAGATTCACCAGTTAGAATCTTTTAGTTTAAACAATATTTATTTCCACACAAATAAGAAAAGAATACAATCATATTGCAGTTGTGAACATAACTAAAATGAAAATGGATTGAGCAGGAAAATATACATATGATGATATTAGCAGTACATGAGATTTTTTATTTTTGCACAGGCTAACAAACTAATGTAATTCGATATCTGAAAAAGATAGTGGATAAATTGTTTCAAGGGTTTTACGGTCGAGTCGATGCTTAAATCGCCTTAGAATATCAAGAGATGTCCAGGCTTTTGCTTTAATTACAGTAAAATGGGCTGACCATGTTCCTATATTCTTAAACGTTAATCCAAGGTGTTTGTGTTGCGAGATTTCGTTGATATCCGTAGAGAACATTTTTAAAGTAGGGTGTGCATTTTGTAAATCATCGGGTTTAGGGGGTTTTTTTTTGGGGGGGGGGGAGGGGAATTGACAAGCCCCTTGTTGGCCCACGTCTTAATTCGTTTTATGTTGTTAATTAGCATCTCAGCGGCAGCGTTTGGGTCGTGAACGACTAAATATAATGAAGTGTCATCTGCAACAGTCGTATACTACTAGCGATGTTGTTACCGATATCGTTAATATAGATAAGAAAAAGTAGGGGACCGAGGATCGATCCCTGGAGTACTCCAGCCTTGACGTTTGCATGGACCTTTTTAATATTTGGTTTACATCATCATTATGTGGGTGAGATTCAAGTTTGTTCAAATCACATGCCTGGTTTTTTATTTGGTGCTCCCTATGGGAGCCCAAATCTTAACTTCGTGCAATAGGAGAACTTTTCTTTAAACATGGTCTCCTCCACATCCTCCTGTCAGAATCTTTCAATATTTGGTATATAGTATCCTCAGTAGGGTCAGATTCCAATTGGTTCTGATCAAATTTCTGGGTCAATATTTGGACTTGCGAGACTGAATTTTAACTTAGTGCAGTATAATTTATTTATTTATTTATTTATTTATTTATTTATTTATTTATTTATTTATTTATTTATGTTTAAGGTCATATATTCCTACACACTATGACAAAAAGTGACCACACTTCTTTAAAATTCTGTTATTCATATCCACCAGTTCGAATCTTTTGATAACTGGTATTCTGCATCCTTAGGGGTGTCTGATTTAAGCTTGTTTAACTCAAGTGCCCGGGTTCATGTTTTATAGTGTTAACTAACAAAAAATGCTGCAATCTTAAATCCTCCCAAAATGTATGGTAGAAGATTCTTTAAAAACGCAATATCGCAGTTGAGTTATGAAATATCAGGTTTAGAAGAAATACAGGCGATCTCTGAAAATTTGATGGGCAAGAATAGAATGGAATTTATTCAGCAATATACCATCTCACAAAGAGTATACAAAATTGATAATAACAAAATGAACATTCGAAAATTGTGAAAATAGATATATATATATGCATAATGTACAGCTTTATCAATGTATGTGAGGACAGCAAAGAATTCCCTCAATCATGAGTATTTGTTGGATAGAGGTGAATGTCTGTAATAGTTGCGTGAAAAAGATTTCAGGGGTAGTGGGTGCTAAAATGAAAAAAGGCTGTGTTTTTTTTAACTTTTCTGTTCCTCCATACCCACCCCCCCCCCCCCCCCCCCACACACACACACACAAAACATACAAACATTCGTGGCCAGTCGAAACTTGTCCTGCTATGTTGCAAATTGTCTTTGCTTCACTACCACTCACATACTAATGTGTTCTTCCATCTTTATGAAAACGATACCTAACCACAAATATTCCTGTGTGAGAAGTCGTTTTCTTTTCTAGTTTTGTAATTTTGTTTTACAAAGATATAGTTATACTTTATCTTACCCGAGTGCTCGATTTTATTTCTGTAAGTTTGAATTAAAAAAATAGGGATGGTTGGTGCTAAAATCTGTCAAAATGATAAAAAAGACTACATTCATGGAACTTTTTTCGCCACTCGATACCCAACCCACCCCGTGGCCAAGCGGAAATTGTCCTGCCCTGAAGTAAATTGCTTTTGCTTCACTGCCGCTCAGTCACTAATGTGTCCTTAGACCGTATGTTTGAAAACAGCACCTCACCACAAACATCCCCTTTTAAGAGAAGTAGACCTCTGTTTCTATTTCTGTAATTTTGTTTTACCCAATATATAGTTATACTTTATCTTACCTGAGTATACAGTCTACAATAGATTGGTCATATGGGTCTTCTATTTTAATTAATTCAGCTCCAATGTTTGAACATCCGGTTACGGCGTCAACATACGCAACTGCGGTATCCATTGTTTTGATACACCTTGACTTTCTTGTATCCCCTATCCATCCAATCGGACAAAAGTCTATGGAGAAGAAAAATAATCACATTTTGAACTGAAATAAATATTGTAATATTTCTCAAAGTAGTTATGCAGTAATTCCAGCATATGGCTAGGCCCCTGTCTTCACAATACTCGAATTTCAGTTTTACCGTGTCCCTTGTGCGCAGCAAGGTGCCCTCTACAATGCTAAAGCATTGCAGATGGCATCTTGTTGCACTCGAGAGACGATCGGTCAATCATTGATTTATTGATTGATTGATTGATTTTAAAGGTATTTTTCGAATAAAGGGCATTCATTAACCTGATAAATGTCAATCATATTCAGTTGCTTCATCATTATTAAACAGTGATTGACTATTTTTGGTTAAAATCATTTAGATCCGTAATGAGATCCGTAATGTATTAGTTTGTGCTTCGGCCTTTACAGAACGTAACGGTTAAATGCTGACGCCGTTATTATCAGAAATTATCATAGCGATTTCATTTTTAACTTAAATTGACAAAGTCAGGATAAGCGATTGCCATCAAGCGTTCGGAAGTCTGTGAGTCTGTGAGTCTGTTCACATTTTCTTTAGCACAGGCTACACCCCGCCGTTCGTGTCCAATCATCACTACATTTCATGTGCGCGTTTGACGCCATGTCTAGATGAGAACGTCGCATTTTGTTCGAGATCGGTCAACCGGGGAGGCTGCGCGGGTCCGAAACCCGAAAACCTTTATCACAGTCTGCAGGTCGTATTTATGAAGGGACTTCATTGTAACGTGGCGGGATGACTCTGTATAATATCTATATGAGAACGTCCTATTTTGGTTGGATTTGGTAAACCGCGATGGCCGTGGGGGCACGTTGCGAAGATTCCTGTTGCACAGTCTACAGGTTACATTTATAAAGGGATATCATTATAAATTGGTAGGATGACTTGGTATACTGTCTAGATAAGAACATCTTATTATTGGTCGTGATCGGTCAACCGTGTCGGCATGTGGCCTAGATGTGTTTAGCACAATCTACAGTTCACATGTATGACGCGATTTCATTGTAACATGGTGGATGACTCGGTTTGATATCTAGATGAGATTACCCTATTTTTGTTGCGTTTGGTCAACCGTGACCGCCGGATGGGCACGTAACCTAGATTGCTTTAGCAAACTCCTCGAAACATATTTATGAAGTGATTTCGTTGTAACTTGTAGGATGACTCGTTTCGGAATGATTTTACTGCAGCTTGGTGACTTTGGTTGACATACGCTAACTTTGAGGGCCACATCAACCCAGACTTCAGTTCTTTAGAACAGTTTACACCTCAAATTATTCTTGTTGAAAACAGAACTTAACATATTCTCAATTATCACAGTCCTTGTCTTATTTCATAATCCTTTCATAAACATTGAACATTATCTGTTTCATCAAACACTACACACAATCAGGTTAAGCTGCAGTGTGATTGACACTTTATTTTTAGCTCACCTGAGCGAAGCTCAAGGTGAGCTTTACTAATCGCTTTCCGTCCGTCCGTCGTCCGTCCGTTGTCCGGCGTCCGTCGTCCGGCGTCCGTCGTCGTCCGGCGTAAACTTTACAAAACCAACTTCTCCGAAGAAACCAATGGCAAAATATTTTTCAAATATTGGGTAAATGTTTATTACCTAATGTCAATTCAGACTTGTTCAAATGAAGTTGCCCCCTCCTGCTGGGTGGGGCCACGCCCCCAAGGGGCACCAAAATCTTTGAAAATCGTCTTCTCATGAACCAGCAGTAGCAGAGAGTCGATATTTGGTATGCAGCTTCCTTTTGAGGTGTAAAATCACATTTGTTCAAGGGAAGTTTGTCGGGCATTATTTGCCTTCGTTATGGGAGGGGCAAAAATTTTGGCCACACCTAAAATTTCTATTTTCTGAACCGTGAGGTCGATTTGAACCAAATTTGATAAGCTATGATAATGGGTCATAAGTAGTTGATTGATGCAAAAAAAAATTTCTCATTGCCCCGTGGGAACCTCGGGAGCTAAAAATAAGAAAAACCTTAAAACTGCCATATCTCCAAAACTACACGACATAGAGAATTCTTATTTTGTATAAAGCTTATAGAATGGTTAAAAAAGAATAGAATGGTTAAAAAAATCCCTAGCGGTTTGATCACAAGGTACTTTTTTCAGGACTTTGAAAAAGTGCTGAGTCAGCACTTTTTAACACTGTAGGCAATGGAAAAAACATTAAAAAAAATTCTCCAGATCCAGCAGGCAGAATCTTTTGATATTTGGTATGCAACATTGTAGGGTGGATCTGATTCAAGTTTGTTCAAATCGGCCCCCTGGGTTCATATTTGGGCTCAGTATAGGAGCCCGATTTCGAACTTAGTGCATTTCAGGCAAATTTCTTAAAAAATCTTCTTCTCCAGATCGAGCAAGCAGAATCTTTTGATATTTGGTATGCAACATTGTGGGGTAGCTCTGATTCAAGTTGGTTCAAATCGGCTCCCTAAATTCATATTTGGGCTCACTATAGAAGCTCGAATTCGAACTTAGTGCATTTCAGGCAAATTTCTTCAAAAATCTTCTTCTCTAGACCCAGCAGGCAGAATCTTTTGATATTTGGTATGCAACATTGTGGGGTAGATCTGCTTCAAGTTTGTTCAAGTCGGCTCCCTAGATTCATCTTTGGGCTCACTATAGAAGCTCGAATTCGAACTTAGTGCATTTCAGGCAAATTTCTTTAAAAATCTTCTTCTCCAGATCCAGCAGACAGAATCTTTTCATATTTGGTATGCAACATTGCGGGGTGGATCTGATTCAAGTTTGTTCAAATCGGCCCCCTGGATTCATATTTGGGCTCACTATAGAAGCCCGAATTCGAACTTAGTGCATTTCCGGCAAATTTCTTCAAAAATCTTCTTCTCTAGACCCAGCAGGCAGAATCTTTTGATATTTGGTATGCAACATTGTGGGGGTAGATCTGCTTCAAGTTTGTTCAAGTCGGCTCCCTAGATTCATCTTTGGGCTCACTATAGAAGCTCGAATTCGAACTTAGTGCATTTCAGGCAAATTTCTTTAAAAATCTTCTTCTCCAGATCCAGCAGACAGAATCTTTTCATATTTGGTATGCAACATTGCGGGGTGGATCTGATTCAAGTTTGTTCAAATCGGCCCCCTGGATTCATATTTGGGCTCACTATAGAAGCCCGAATTCGAACTTAGTGCATTTCAGGCAAATTTCTTAAAAAAGTCTTCTCTAGATCCAGCAGGCAGAATCTTTTGATATTTGGTATGCAACATTGTGGGGTGGATCTGATTCACGTTTGTTCAAATCGGCTTCCTAGATTCATATTTGGGCTCACTATAGAAGCCCGAATTCGCACTTGGTGTATTTCAGGTAAATTTCTTAAAAAATCTTCTTCTCCAGATCCAGCAGGCAGAATCTTTTCATATTTGGTAAGCAACATTGTAGGGTGGATCTGATTCAAGTTTGGTCAAATCGCCCCACCCCCGGGTTTATATTTGGGCTCAGTATAGGAGCCCAAATTTGAACTTAGTGCATTTCAGGCAAATTTCTTCAAAAATCTTCTTCTCCAAATCCAGCAGGTAGAATCTTTTGATATTTGGTATGCAACATTGTGGGGTGGATCTGATTCAAATTTGTTCAAATCGGCTCCCTGGATTCATATTTGGGTTCACAAAAGAAGCTCGAATTCGAACTTAGTGCATTTCAGGCAAATTTCTTCAAAAATTTTCTTCTCCAGATCCAGCAGTCAGAATCTTTTGATATTTGGTATGCAACATTGTGGGGTGGATATGATTCGATTTTGTTCAAATCGGCCCCCTGGGTTTATATTTGGGCTCAGTATAGGAGCCCAAATTTGAACTTAGTGCATTTCAGGCAAATTTCTTTGAAAATCTTCTTCTCAAGATTCAGCAGGCAGAATCTTTTGATATTGGGTATGCATCATGCTTGGGGGGGGGGGGGGTGGGGGGGTGGGGGGGTGATATTCAAGTTTGTTCAAGCCAAGTCCCTGGGTTCATATTTGGGCTCACTGTGGTAGCCCGAATTATAACTTAGTTCAAAATGAGGAATTTTCTTTAAAAATCTTCTTCAGATCCAGCGGTCGGAATGTTTTGATATTTGGTGTGCTGCATCCTTAGGGGGGTGAGATTCAAGTTTGTTAAAGCCTAGTCCCTGGGTTCATATATGGGCTCCCTGTGGGGGCCCGAATTATAACTTAGTTCAGTATGAGGAATATTCTTTGAAAATCTTTTTTTAGATCCACTGGTCAGAATCTTTGGATATTTGGTATAAGCTTTTCTTAGGAGGAGCAGATGCAACTTGTTGAAATCAATTCTCTGGGTTGAAATTTAGGCTACCATGTCAGGTGAGCACCCTCAGGCCCCTTGGGGCCTCTTGTTTAATTTATTCGTCCAAGACATAGGTTATGACTCCTCATTGTAATGAGCTTGTTAAGCCCATTCCAATGATGGGCCAAAAGCCATTTTAAGACATAAAAGGGGTGGTTATTTCTTCTAGATTTGTTTTGGGTGGGGTGGGGTGGGTTGGGGTCTGTCTGTCGTGTTAGGTAATGAGGTAAATTAAAATAATACACTACAGTTGTTTCGTTTCCATCTTTATGCATTGTAATTACTCGGGTTATAACTTGACGATGTGGTCCGTAGTCAAATGACAACGGACCGAACGTTATAATATACCAGACAACGCCATAAGCATTCATGACGGACGGAGAAACGTCTTAGACTATTATCGTACGAAAGCTGTCTAGATGAGGAAAAATAAGTGCATCGGTGGCTTTTATGTGGCGTAATTAGGTTATCAGTGTTACTCAAACTTTTGAGCCGTACATTATTTGTTGACCCTTGAGTGCCCATACACACGCAAACCGCCACTTTTATATTGCTTGGAAAATGTTTCATCATTTACATGTATTCTTCGTTGAGAACTCTACGGGTTGGCTGTATTTATCTTAACAATGTTTTTAAATCATTATTGGCTGCCATATGGGCAACCGTGATTAAGTGACTTGCCCAATGACCCAATGCAGTTACCGCTGGTCAGGAACGAACCGTAGACATTTCCGAAAAAGTGAGAGAAAAACGTGATAAGTACCGGGTGCATTCGTTTTGTGCCATCTAGTTTGCTAAGTTACAGAAAATGGAGATATCATTAAACACTCTGTGCACACCCTTTTGAAATTAGTCAAATAACAGAGCAAGTATTTAACCTTGATATACTTCTTATATACTTGACAATTTTCTGGCAAATCCTTGATTGCAAAACTGAAACCATTTCCTTTCTGTATTTCAGACAGGCCAAACGGGCCTTGTGCTGAGGAAAAAGTTCAGGGAAGAGGAGGGATAAATATTCAGCTTTAGAGGGTGGACGTAACCGTTTTATGTAACACAATAATAGAGATGACGGAAGCTCAATGAGTGTGTGCAGGAAAGGGTGGGTGGGGAGACAAATATCCAAGACCAGTGGGAAAGAATTTGAAAAAAGTGCCTTTTCTTTGATTTTCAGGTTTCAGTGAATGAGACAAAAATAATGTGCCATGGGTGGGGGTGGGTGGGTTGGGGTGTTGTGGGTAGTGCAGGGTTGGATTACAGCGATTAATATAATATAATAATGTACTGCACTATATAATAATAATAATAATAATAATTGATTTTCCAGAGCGTAAAACCACAAATAGTTCTCTAAAACGCTTGACAGAAATAAATACACTTTTCTGAAATAAAGAGTCACATCTGTTTTGGTTGTCTCTTAGAGATGTTCAGGAGAATGCTTCAGTAAATACGAAAGTTTTAAGATTTCTTTTGAAGACATCGAGAGTTTATGAAATTCTAACACTAATTGGCAAGGAATTCCACAATCTGGGACTCACGATGGAGAACACACGATCATGAGCTTGATTAGATCTGCTAAAAGGTACAACTATTTGAATTTATTTTTTTGATCTGAGACTGCGTGATGGTTTATATACAGTGAGGAGCTCTTGCAGGTAAACTGGAGCCAATTTGTGGA
Source organism: Pictodentalium vernedei (assembly GCA_031216915.1). Lineage (NCBI taxonomy): Eukaryota > Metazoa > Mollusca > Scaphopoda > Dentaliida > Dentaliidae > Pictodentalium > Pictodentalium vernedei. The sequence goes on along the minus strand of CM062291.1, from coordinate 40,419,380 downwards.
TACATTTGAATACTAAGATCAATATTTTGAAATCAATTCTCTGTTTAACTGGAAGCCGATGTAGTTGTCTTAAAACAGGTGTTATGTGTTCAGAGCGTTTGGTACCAATAATTATCATAGCAGCAGTATTCTGAATTTTTTTAAGCTTCTGAATCAGGCACTGGGACAGCCCCGCTAACACTGAATTACAATAGTCTAGTTGTGAGGTGATGAAGGATTTCACAAGTTTTTCAAGTGCTGACTGGTTAAGATAAGGTCGTAGTCTTCCAACATTACGAAGCTGCCAGTAGCATTTTTGACATATTTTATTGATGTGGATGTCTAGTTTTAAATTTGAGTCCATAATCAGTCCAATATTCCTGGCCGATTTCACTTTTCATAGTGCTGTTGTTTCCAACCAGAATTGATGTAACAGAGGGTGTAGGCATGCGAACCCCGGATACCACTAAGAATTCAGTTTTAGGGTCATTCATTTTCAGTTTAAAGTCTACCATCCATTCCCGCACAAGATTTATGCAAGTTTTCATGCTATTGACTGTGGTGAATGAGTCACTTGGAACAGATGGGTTGAATGTGATGTACAGTTTGGTGTCGTCTGCGTACAGATGATATGATATGCCATGTTTTTTTTAAGGTGACCTAGAGAAGAAGTGTATAGAGTAAACAAGAGGGGTCCAAGAACTGAGCCCCGAGGAACACCACACTTTAACGTCCTGCTTTCTGAACCGATCTTATTGATATATATTTGTTGACTGCGACGTTCTAGATATGATGCAAACCACGATAAGACAGTTCCACATATGCCTTGCTGTGTCATTGTCTGCATGAGAATACCATGGTCGACTGACTGACTGTGTCGAATGCTGCTGACAAATCCAAGAGAACAGGCAGTACAGCCTTACCCTCAGACACTGATTTAACAATGTCATTGTTGACTCGCAGTAAGGCTGTTTCTGTACTGTGGTTGGCTTTATATGCAGACTGGAAAGGCTCTAAAAGATCATTTTCATGCAGATGAGTTTTTAGTTGTAAAGCAACAACCCTTTCCAACAATTTAGACAGAAAAGAGAGGTTCGATACTGGTCGATAATTCTTCAGGTTGTCAGGATCAAGAGATGCTTTCTTGATGAGTGGAGTAACAAGTAGTTTTTTTTTCAATGGGTTTGGAACAAACCCCTCATGTAGGGATGCAGATATAATAGATGTTATGGCTGGCAGAAGATAATCAATTGTCTCTTTCAAAAGGAATGTTGAATTTAATCTAGATAATTGGATTTATTGGATGATGATAAAATCATTTTTCGAATATCTTCTTCTGAGACAGAGTGAAAATTAGAAAAATCACTTTTTATGTCAAAGATGATCAAACTCTGGTGGTTCACATGGTGGTATACTATCCATAATTACTTGAATTTTAGTTATGAAATAATCGCTGAATTTTTCTAGAATTCCTTCAGTATTTAGATGATCTGGGAGAATGACTTTTTGTTCTTTACCAAGGAGACTATTGGTTAGCGAGAACAGCACCCTTGTATTAGATCACTACTCCATAGGAGAATTTTAGTACTCCCTTTTCGCCTTTTTGATGATCTTATTAGTTGTATTTTTTGGTGGCAGAACATCTGCCGGTGAACCTCAAGCTTCGTTTTATTGTAAAGACGCTCAAGTCTGCGACGCTGTTGTTTAGCAGCTCTAACGTCTTCTGTAAACCACTCCACTTTTTCCCTTTTAGTTATAATTTTTGACTTGGGTGGGGCGTGTTCAGCCATAATGCCCTTAAGAGTTTCTTCAAATAAAGATAGCAATTGCTCAGATGATTCATGACTACTACAAAAATAATTTGAACACCTTCGAAACAACTGACAACCATCCGTTGGTGTCACGACACATATTAATATAATCTTATTTCCGAAAAAGTTCAAATATCCGTTAGTCACTATTTCAAAATTCTGAAACTTCCATGCACATCTAGAGATGTTACCTGAACACATTAGCATAGTTTAAATGTTACGAATTAAATACCGTAGGAGCCTTTCGATGAAAACTCATTTTCTAACAATAAAAGTGGTTCCACTAGAACCATTTGGGGTAAAATCAAATTCCGAAACCTTCATGTACATCTAGAGATGTTACCTCAACACCCTAGCATAGTTTAAGCATTTCGAATTAAATACCCTAGGAGCCGTTCGATGAAAACTAATTTTCCAACGATAAAAGTGGTTAAACGGAGCCACTTGGGGCCAAATCAAAATTCCGAAATATTCATGCACATCTAGAGATGTTACCTGAACACATTAGTAGAGTTTAACTGTTTCGAATTAAATACCCTAGGAGCCTTTCGATGAAAACGGATTTTCTGACGATAAAAGTGATTCCACTGGAACCACCTGGGGCCAAATCAAAATTCCAAAACCCTTATGCACATCTAGAGATGTCACCTGAACACCTTAGCATAGTTTTTTAACGTTTCGAAGTAAATACCCTAGGAGCCTTTCGATGAAAACTTATTTTCTAATGATAAAAGTGGTTCCACGGGAACCACTTGGGGCCAAATAAAAATTCCAAAACCTTCAGGCACATTTAGAGATGCCACGTGAACATCTTAGCATAGTTTAAACTTTTAGAATTAAATACCCTAGGAGCGTTTCGATGAAAACTGATTTTCTAACGATAAAAGTGGATCCACTGGATCCACTTGGGGCCAAATCAAATTCCGAAACCTTCATGCATATCTAGAAAAGTTACCTGAACACATTAGCATAGATTAAACGTTTCGAATTAAATACCCTAGGATCCTTTCGATGAAAACTAATTTTCCAATGATAAAAGTGGTTCCACTGGAACCACCTGGGGCCAAATCAAAATTTCGAAACCTTCACGCACATCTAGTGATGCTACCTGAACACCTTAGCATAGTTTAAAAGTTTCGAATTAAATACCCTAGGAACCTTTCGATGAAAACAGATTATCTGATGACAAAAGTGGTTCCACTGGAACCATCTGGGGCCATATCAAAATCCCTAAACCTTCATGCACATCTAGAGATGTTACTTGAACACCTTATCACAGTTTAAATGTTTCTAATTAAATACCCTAGGAGCCTTTTGATGAAAACTGATTTTTCAATGATAAACGTTGTTCCATTGGAACCACCTGGGCGTGTCAAGCGCTCGTGGCGCAGCTGTTTATTCTTTCATGTCTGGGCGTGGTAAAGGAGGAAAATGTTATGGTACTTGTTGCGATGAACTGACATTAATTTTATCGGCTGTGAATTGATCTTTGTCAGAATACGACGTTTCTATTGGTCGATTACAAAAATGGGCGGAGTTTAGTTCTTTTTGATGGATCCACGGCGTCATGTGGAAAAAAGTCCGTCAAAGGATATCCATACGGAACATATGTTGTGTACGGATTTGTAAATATGGAACTGGTGGACAAGTAATAGGAGTGTAATAAATAACAATACATGCCAGAGTATTCAATGGAATTCATTCAGTGGACATACCGCATGTCGGATCTATCGAAAGACGTATCATGTCGGCGCCACCTCATGTTCAGCGACAGTTACGGTATTGCAGGCCTGACATTTTCAGGAGAGCGATTTATCGCTCGCCTACTGCTCGCCTTGACAAATCTAAGGAGGGCGAAAAATAGCCTTAGAAAATAATGATTACCCCAACAGCCTATTCCTAAACCCCACAGGTTTTCAAATCTCTGCTGCGTTAGTGGTCTCTGCAATATGGCCACACTGCCCCTCCCACACCTCCGGGCCTTACCAAGGCCCAGAGATGTGGAAGGGGAAGTGTAGCCTGTGTTAGATGGGGGCGAGGTGGCGTTGCGATAACCGGTTCTCGTTAGATAGCCCGGTTAGTCCTTGAATGGATGACCGTCTGAGCGATCGATTCGGACGCCCGCGTTGTGTACCTGGGCAAGGTACTAAACCCTGATTGTCCACATGGGAGCACATGGGAGCACGTTGACGCCGTGTACTAAGGCGTACTGTCTTCAACCAATCTAACCCTGCCTGTGCTGCAGTGCCGAGTTACGATGTTGGGGAGCTGCTCGTCGTTGTTGGGTGCTTCTCTCCGTGTTCTCCGGTCTTTTCCACCCGTAAAACTGTCACCACAGCAGCCATGACTAAATTTGACGAAAAATGTTTTAAAATTACTCTGCGGGCTAACAGTTAAATCAGCGATGCTCTATGTAGCGTGCCCATTCTATAAAACTTTGTTGAAAAGCCCTTCAGTAGAAGTTCAGAACTTGGGCATGATAATTGGGAATATGTTCATTTCTGTTCCCTGTATGCTATGTTTTTGATAAAAATAATATGAGGTTTATACTGTACTAAAGAGCTCAGGGGTGGGTTAATATGACCTCACAGTTAATGTATGTAGCCCTCCCAGTTAACGTATATTAACGAAAGTTACCAAGTTACAGTGAAATTATTCCAAAACGAGTCATCCTATCAAGTTACATTGAAATTCCTTCATAAATATGGCCTGTAGACTGTGCTAAAGGTTTTCGGGCTTCGGGTCCCTGTAGCCGTCAGTTTCCCAATTGCGACCAAAGGGAACGTTCTCATCTGGACATTATATGAAGTCAACCTACCAAGTTACAATTAAATCCCTTCATAAATATTACCTGTAGACTGTGCTAAAGGTTGAATGATCGCAACCAAAAGAGGGCATTCTCATCTGGGCATTATCTGGAGTGATCCTACGAAGTTACAATGAAATTCCTTCAAAAATATTACCTGTAGACTGTGCTCAAGGTTTTCGGGCTTCGGGCCCCTGAAGCCGTCAAAGTTGACCAATCACGACCAAAAGGGGATGTCATCATCTAGGCATTATATGGAGTCAAACTAACAGGTTACAATGAAATCCTTCCATAAATATGACCTATAGACTATGCTAAAGGTTTTGGGGTTTTGGGCTCGGGCAGCTATCAAGGCTGAATGATCGCGACCAAAAGGGGACGTGCTCATCTGGACATTATTTGGAGTCATCCTACCAAGGTACAATGAAATCCCTTCATAAATATGACCTGTAGACTGTGCTAAAGGTATTCGTGCTTCGGACTCGGGCAGCCATAATGGTTGAATGATCGCAACCAAAAGGGGACATTCTCATCTGGGCATCATCTGGAATGATCCTACGAAGTTACAATGAAATCCCTTTCATAAATATGACTTGTAGACTGTGCTCAAGATTTTCGGGCTTCGTGTACCTGTAGCCATCACAGTTGACCAATCACGACCAAAAGGGGATGCCATCATCTAGGCATTATATGGAGTCAACCTAACAAGTTACAATGAAATCCTTCCATAAATACGACCTATAGACTATGCTAAAGGTTTTTGGGCTCGGGCAGCCACCAAGGCTGAATGATCGCGACCAAAAGGGGACATTCTCATCTAGACATTATTTGGAGTCATCCTACCAAGCTACAATGAAACCCCTTCATAATTATGACCAGTAGACTGTTCTAAAGGTTTTCGGGCTTTGGGCCTAATCGTGTCCAAAAGGGGACTTTCTCATCTAGACATTATATGAAGTCAACCCACCAAGTTACAATGAAATTCCTCAATAAATATGACCTGTAGACTGTGCTAAAGGTTTTCGGGTTTTGGACTCGGGCAGTCGTCATGGTTGGCAGATCACGCCCAAATGGGGAAATTCTCATCTAGACATCATAAGGGGTCATCCTACCAAGTTACAATGAAATTCCTCCATAATAAACATGACCTGCAGACTGTGCTAAGAGTTTTTGGGTTTCGGGCTTGGGCAGCCATCACGGTTGACAGATCATGCCCAAAAGGGGACGTTCTCATCTAGGCATTATACAGAGGCATCCTACCAAGTTACAATGAAATGCCTTTATAAATACGACCTGTAGACTGTGCTAATGGTTTTCGGGGTTTGGGCTTGGGCAGCCATACCGGTTGACCGATCGCGACCAAAAGAGGCCGTTCTCATCTAGACATAACCCCAAACCTGAATATGAAATTTCGTGACGATCAGACAAGAACTGCGGGGTGTAGCCCTTGCTAAAGGAAAATGTGAACAAACTCACAGACTCACAGACTAACAGACTCACAGACTCACAGACTAACAGACTTCCGCATGCGTGATGGCAATAGCTTATCTTGACTTTGTCAAGTTAAGCTAAAAATTAAGCAGTTGAAAAAAAATTCTTCAAACATTTCCACACTATCATCGTCGAGCTAGTTGCGATGAGGGGGTCACATGATATTGTTTTGTGGACTTTTTGAAAAAAATAATTGAAAATAACAAATTTTGAGATGAAGTGCGTTTGACAAAGGGTTAAAATGGCATATCATTTTTAAATTTTGCGACTTTAAGAGAAAATGTTAGTATTCGAACGGCCATCATTTTTTTCTGACGGACAACAAACAAAATTTTCCGACAGACATGTCCCGTCACCCCCATCAGATTCGGTCGTGTGTTTTACGCAGACAGCACGTCGCCTGAGTGCTAGAATGTTCTATGTCCCCTGTGGGACTATATATTATCTCCCCTATGGGACATAGAACATTCTAAATCAAATCTTTATTCACTCTCCTTGACCACATAAGCGGTATGAGAGGTATATATGTGTGTGTACATTAAAGTATATTGTATAGCAGTCAGTATAAATTGTTATATATTACTAAGTATAAATAGAAGTAGGATATACCAAAAGGCAGCAAGACTCATCCTCAGTATAAAACCCACTCCAACAGAAATCAAAATATCAGAGCTTCTCCAGAAACTGAAACCTCTTCCAGCCTGAAACCACAGTTGCAGGATGTCGCAGAAGTCGACTCACTGCGTCGACTCCAGTGGCACGACCACGTTCTAGCACTTAGGCGACGAGCAGTTAAAACACCAAATTAGAATGGATTATCATTAATAATTAAATCCTAAAGAATTATCAACCCGAGAAAAGTAATATTCACCGAGGCTGTAGGTCCAGGTGCATATTACTTTTCAAGGGTTGCTGATTCCTTGTATCAACCTCAATGAAAGTCATTTATTGTTTGTTTTTTTTATTATGGCACAAAATATCGTTTGCGAATGTTTGCTTTATATCGAAGAAAAACAACATATTCATATAAAACAAAATAAATTTAATTTCAACATATATATTATGTTGAAACATATATATTATGTATTTTAAACCAAGTAATTCAAATATTAACTTCGGTGATACCATAAAGGCAAAGAATTCCAAGCTTCGATAAAAATTAGAAGCAATGTGCATTAACTTATTTGTTCATGTTATAGTTAATTGTTATATTTGAACAGTTCCCAAACATTGGAAAAGGGAAATTAATGGAAGGAGCAAGTTAGAAATAACATTTCTATTTTTTTCGCAAACAGGTACAGTACGTCGAGAGTGTATTATCATTAAATCACCCGCAGAGTGGAGATTCCACCCGAGCAATAATTGCATTTTTTGCAAAGCATAACCATCACAAGCAAAGTTCCAGCCAATGGACCTCCGGGTTAAACCCGGAGGTCCATTGACTGAAACATTGCTTGTATTTTATGTCAATAAGTACATAATTTGAAAGTGACACTTTGGGTGATAACTCCACTCCGCGGGTGATTTAATTACAATCCACTCTCCACGTACTGTATTTGTAATCATGATATGAACCTACCTGCGTTATTTATATAAACAACAGAGCGGTGAACTATCAACTCGTTTCGTTAAAAATAGAATAGATCAGCAATACTGGAGTATATGAACTCTTCTGACGAGTGTTTTAGTCAATTAAATAACCGGATTTGTTCAGTCATATAATTATATATATTATCAACATGACGTCCACGTACAAAATGTATCAGAGTTGAGCACTTGTTTCTATGGCCATATCTCGCCTGAGAACAAGAGCGAAACTTGTGCTTAATAATAATGACACTTTGGCCGGCCGCTGATTTGTCGCGATTCTCAGGTGAGAAGGCCTTGATTTGCACCGTGCTCCCTATGCCTCCCTATCCCCATGCCTCTCCTTGCAACACTAGGAGACAAACTGCTTGATGACAAGCATAATAACCCTCTCTCCTCATTGTGTCACCCACTAACCACATGTCCTTCATCATACTATCCCACTCCCCCATTATTCTCCCAGTGAATCTTATTCTGTTAGACTGGTATTTTAGACATTCTAACAGAAAGTGTTCCAGGGTCTCCAATTCGCCTAAATTACACACTTTGTGCTCCTTTTCACTGTCTTTCTCAATTTTCCCTCCATCGACCGCCATCCCATCTTGAACATCAATGACATAGACACATTGGTAATGATAGATTTATCTTACAGTTCTGAACTGTAGTAACTTGGTTAACACTTCCGCGTAATTTGCAAATTGAGGACTTGAAAAAGCATTATTTTTCTAAAAATTTCAACAGAACCATATCATGTGACACCCCCAATTGAACGATCTCGATGAGCTCGTTCCAATGAGGGGACACATGAGATGGTTTTATTGAAAGTTTTAGAAAATACGTTTTATGAAAAATAATTAAAATAATAAATTGAGATATTGTGTTCGTTAATTAATAGGATAAACTAGCATTTTAATTTCAGATTTCATTTTCAGACTCACAAAAATGCTTGTCGTTTCGATTGAATCTCTTCGCGGCTTACATTTGCGATCCTCGGATACAATTTTGAAAAGACCGCGCTTAACAATATAATCGCGTTTTCAGATGCAAAAGTGCAAAAGTGCGAAAGCGCAAAAGCAGTGTGGTTCCAAAATTTAATATTTATATTTTTGAGAAATTCTTTTCCTCTTTCTGTTTTTTAGTACATCGAAATGTACAAGGTCCCTCACAAACGCGTTTCGAAAGCCTGTAATGTTCTATAAATTGTAACATAAACATATAGTAACCAAGCACCCGTTTGTATTAGACGACTGCAAGATACAGAGTTTGTATCGGGGGGGGGGGGGGGGGGGATACACGTTGTATTTGGGTAATTACGGACCCAATACATACTTTCCTTTTCGTCTATTTGCTGTAAAAACGTAATGAGACAATGAAAGCTATTTGTTTTGATTAAACTTATTTTTCGTCCTGTCCTCTGTTCCGACAGTGTGTAATGTTTGCAGTTTTAGCTTTACTGAAAAACGATAGTTTGATGAAGGACACAAATTGTCGTAAAACATTAACTCAGCTTTAAGCATAAGACGTGTTCTTCTCTCATATTCCAATACAACAGTTCGTTGCGTAAATGTTGCGTAAATCCGTAAATGTTACAATTACAATCGTTCGTTCGTTAATTCGTCCGCCTTTCCATCCATCCGTCAGTCCCTCTAGCCGTTCGTTCCGTCCGTCCGTCCGTCCGCCTGAGCATTCGCCCATTATGAGTTAAAACTTCCGACCTTCTGTGGTTTAAGAGCTTAGAAAAAAATATGAGCTTAACTCATAATTCCATCCTAATATTCCGCCCAGTGATCCCTTATGGGCTTGGAAATGACTGGAAGTTAAACCCGCAATTCCACGGACTTCGCGAGTGTCCGTACTTTGGACAGCATGATAGTTCAAATATTCAACCTTTGTGAGTTAAAACTTCCTACCAGCCGTGGGGTAAGAGCTCAGAATAAATGATGAAACTCGATCCTAATATTCTACAATAGACGATTATAATACTTGGGATCTCTTTATTACTGTTCTTGTCAGGAAATTTTTACCAAGCACGCCGAACGTATTTTACAGATGTAGAAATAAAACAAAATAACTTACCTGTTGCATTGATCACGTAAATTACTGACATTAGTAAAATGACAGGTACCACACAGTCTTCAACAATTTTCATTATGTGCTCTTACGGTTGCTACCCTGCATCTGTTATCTTTTCTGCGATCTGTTGAGGATGTGACAGTGTAAGAAAGAACACCGTATTTAACATCTATCTGTATATTATAATACATCAACTCTGTGTATCGATCTCTCGGAGACGCACCCTAACAAACTTATACATACAGGTTATTAATGCATTCATTAAACATCAATTCATAAACACTGAATGGTTGTCAAAATATATGCAAATAAGTGTAGAAACGGGGAACATTTTAAGATAAATTGGTACTTACCATCAAGTGGTTTTCCGATATTGTGTATTTAAGTCTCGATCTCGCCTCTGGGTCATATATTGACGAGTCCTAATGACTTTAAGTTCATCGAAGAACATTATTTACAAGTAATCGGTTAGCTTGTGTAAAAAATATTCAGACAACTTTCTGACCGGAAAACAGCGGGTCATACAACAAATGAGAGAGAAAAACTGACAAGAAGGAAGTACCGGTCACGTGACATATTTTAACTACACAATTTTTATAGCTGTTATTCTACCACTGCTCATGGTCCACATCTTTCTACATTACACGACGCGCACTCATGGTGAATGATAAGATAACGTTATATGAGATACAGAGTGACAACCGATACAATCTTGCATCCAAGTATAATCACTCGATGAGTCGTTTGCAGGACGATAATTCAGAGTCCCCTTTCTCCATCCTTGGTCATTCATGCAATTATTTTTCCCCTTCCAACTTCCGACAAAATTTCCACAGACAGGACAAAAATGTAACCTTTCTTAGTCTAAATTGTAGAAGCATTAGTGCAAACTGGGACTCATTCGCCAACTTCCTTTGTGACATTCAGCAAGGTGAGGACATGTTCAACGTAATTGGACTACAGAAATCTTCAAACGTCACGAGCATTTCAATTACAAAATTGATGGCTACCACCCAATTGCCTACAAAACCCGCCCTAGTCCAAATGACAGCAGAGGAGGAGTGGGTCTTTTGATTTCTGAGAATGTTTCGTTCAGACTGAGACCCGATCTGACGATCTTCATTCAAAATGTCATTGAAACTATTTTCACAGAAATCAATCCAGGGCGCAAAAACTTGTACATTGTTGGATGCATATACAGGCCAAACACTACACCTCTAGCTGATATTGACGTGTGTGTCTCTTCCATAAGCGACATTCTCACCAAAATCAACTCAGAGTACAGCAGGGCTTTCTTACTAGGCAATTTTAACATAGATTTGCCGAGTTTTAGTAGTCACAGCAAAACTAACGCATTCATAGATAGTATGTTTAGTGACGGATTCTTGCCAGTAATAACAAAACCAACCAGAATAGCTGAGCATTCAGCGACCTTAATTGATCATATTTATTCCAGTAATGTATCCGCTAACTACAATGCGGGAATATTAATCGCTGATATTTCAGATCACTTCGCCACATTTTATATACAGGAAGGTGATAACGAGCCCGACAAGCCATTATCTCAACTTAGAAGATCACTCAAGAGAGAAAATACTGAACTATTCAAAAATTTGTTCCATAACACCAAGCTTTGATTCAGTGTATAGCTATACGTGTGCCAATGAAGCATACGAAACATTTTTGGGTGCCTACCTTGACACATTCGAATCGGCATTTCCGCTGAGAAGCTTGAATTTACCCCAAAAGCTCATAAAACGTAAGCCCTGGATGACATCGGGTCTGCTATAGTCCTCCCAAACTAAAAATAAACTTACCTAGTCAAACTGAGAAAACCCACGGAAATTAATATCAACAAATATAAAACGTACTCCTCGATTCTTAATCAATTAAAGAGACGAAGTAAGGCTACATACTACAATGACGTTATAGAAACAAACAGACACGACTCTAGAAAAACATGGTAAATACTTCGTACCTTAATCAACACATCAAAATCAGCGGCGACGCTTCCACCTAGCATATCTCATAATAATGTTGAAATATCTGACCCCAATAAAATCGCCTCCAGTTTTAATGATTACTTCTCAGAAATTGGTCAGACTATTAACGATAACGTCTCCACCTCCGATAACAACTTCGGTGACTTCATGAATGGAAATTACCCTGACTCCTTTTTTATTACCGCAACAAACGAGCAAGAAATCATACTGGCAGCCGGACAATTGAAAGGGAAAATGAGTACCGACGCTTACAATTTATCTACAAAAATAATGAAAGAGGCAATTTGTGAGATCGCGAAACCCCTGGCCTATAAATTCAATCAGTCATTTATACAAGGTAAAGGCCTCGATAAAATGAAAATATCAAAGGTGATACCAATTTTCAAAGGGGGTAATTCCCGTGAGTTGGGTAACTACAGACCAATAAGTTTATTACCGGCTTTTTCGAAACTTCTGGAGAAAATAATGAACCGGAGACTCTCTAATTTTCTCAATGACTTTAATATACTGTACGAACATCAGTACGGCTTTCTCAAAAATCATTCCACTTTTCACCCCATCATGCACCTTTTGCAGTATGTCGCTGAATGCAACGACAAGCCTACACAAGACTCTACACTAGCCGTCTTCCTTGATTTGTCTAAGGCATTTGACTCCATCAGTCACGAAATTTTACTTAGCAAAATGGAATTCTACGGAATAAGAGGGATACGTAAACTTTGGTTCCAACGTTATTTATCAGACAGAGAGCAGTATGTGGAGTATAACACGAATCGATCCCCAAATCGACATGTCACTTGCGGGGTCCCCCAGGGGTCTGTGTTGGGGCCTATCCTCTTCTTAATTTACGTGAATGATATGAGATACTCAACTATTCTTAACCTGTTATCATCTGCCGACGACACAACCCCGTTTACAGCTGGACATGACCTGAATACTCTGGAGACTACAGTTAATATTGAGCTGAATAAAATATTCGACTGGTGCTGTTGCAACAAACTCCAAGTGAACGCCAGTAAATGTATATATATTATGCTACACCCACCGAACAGTCCGAACAAATCCGATTTACTAAATATTTTTCTTAACAATACCAAGCTTTCACCCATAGGTAACTCCCAACAAGAAAAAGTCGCTAAGTTCTTAGGCGTATACCTTGACGAAAAACTCAATTTTAAGTACCACATATCCACAGTATGTCAAGTGCAATCTATTGTTTGAATAAAGTGAAAAACGTTATCCCTAAGAAATCACTGAAATTACTGTATTATACAATAGTTCATAGTCACTTACTGTATGCAATCCAAATTTGGGGGCATTGGCCATCCAGCAGTAAAATATACTCTCTACAGAAACGCGCGATGCGAGTAATTAGCTGTAAAAAGTTTAATAGCCATACTGATCCCCTATTCAAGGATAATAACATACTGAAATTTAATGATCTTTAAAAAGTGAATGTCTCTCTATTCATGCACGACTGGAAAAACGATAGTTTGCCCGACTCATTCAAAACACTTTCCAGTGTACACTCTTTATCTGGACTTCAAACAAGACAAGTTGACATGATACAGTCGCTGAAAGCTAGGACCCAATTCTCTGCCAAACTGCCAAAACATAGCTTCCCAAAGATTTGGAATGGAATTGATGCTAACTTACAGGCTCTTCCTTCCAGACATGTTTTCAGGAAACAACTTACTAATGAATGCTTAGCAAGCTGCTCCTCACATGTTACCTGTTCGTATCAAATGTGTCCAGACTGTACGCCTAACGTTCAATAATACATGCATGTCGCCACACTCCCCTGTGGGACCCTTCATATGAGAGAAAGAAGTCGTCGCCTGTGTGCCAGAGTGTTCTATGTACCAGTGGGACATAGGGCATTCTAGCACTATGGCGACCTTATATATGACGTCAATGAAGACAGAAGTCGTCCTATTTGCCAATAACATTCCCACCTCATAGTTACAAACGAGCCATATTTCAGTAAACACCTCTACTCAAGGCGAAGACTGTTCGAGTCTTACCTGCCAAGAAAAAAAACTTTCTTAATCGTAGGACGCCATTGCCAGCCTATGCCGGTGACTTCTCCAGTTATCTCATCCCACCCGACCTCGAATTAATCTCCCAATCATGTCTTGACCCATCATCTCATGTTTAATCTTATTTATCCAAATTTGTAGTCTACCGTCAAATTGCACTCGCGCATATCGGGTGCAGTCTTTCGCGTAGACTGGGAAGGGTCCAGCATGTGGATTCGAGGTCTTCCTTCTCCTGATCATTCACTCAATAGCTGAGCCATAGGCAGTGGTACTTATGAACAAAAATATTCAGTATACTCCATTTCTGTGTACTCATTTCTGTGTAGTCTTTTTCACTTCCCGGGGGCAACAGGAAGACAGCCAATGTGGCTATGTTGTCTCCCAACAATTTACCAGTGTGTTCCATATATGTAAAACTCTTTGTACAAATCTAACTTGTAAATTTGGTATTGTGTTGAATAAACTTCATTTCATTTCATTTCGAAACGGGGAACATTTTAAAATAAATTGGTACTTACCATCAAGTGGTTTTCCGATATTGTGTATTGAAGTCTCGATCTCGCCACTGGGTCATATATTGACGAGTCCTAATGACTTTAAGTTCATCGAAGAACTTTATTTACAAGTAATTGGTTGGCTTGTGTAAAAAATATTCAGACAACTTTCTGACCAGAAAACAGGGGGAGAAAACTGACAAGAAAGAAGTACCGGTCACGTGACATATTTTCAGGGAATTCCCAACAAAGAAACACCAATAGTCAATTGCATTTTTTAGGCCCCAAAAGTAATCAAATCACCCCCTTTTTATCTGGAATATTCAGCAATATTGCAAGATGTTACTAGAATGCTTCAAATGTTTATTGAAAAAATATATTTTCCAAGAGCTGCTTATTTTGGGAGATTGCATCATTTCCAAGTGTAACGTTTCAACACGGGTAACTCAAATTCAAATATTTACTTCGCTGTTACCATAAAAGCAAACAATTCCAAGCATCCGGTCATTATAATTTTAACCCTTTGAACCCTAGGGGCCGATTTTCCGACCAGCAACATGATACGTCATAACGTCACTAAATAAGATGGCTGTTCAGTAAATATGTGGGGTAGACCAATCAATATTTTCAACGTGCAGCCTGAGGCTGCACGTTGAACATATTGATTGGTCTACCCCAAATAATGAACATGGACTCTTCTAAATGCTGCCATTGAACTGGCATGGAAGATACCACTAGAGATAAAAGGGTTAAAATGTATTTTAAACCAACTCATTCAAATTAATTGTTATATATACTCGCGCAAAAAAGAAAGTGTGCATTGCAGAAATTGATCAAACTCCAAACAAATAATTCCGTAGGTGTAAAGAGTGTTAACCTGTTCATGAATAAGTTATATTGAACACAAAAACAGCTTTCCCCGTTAAAATTGCATTAACGTTAAATGACGTGCTGTACGTTTGTGAAAAGGCATGTTTTGCACGTGGAGAGTCTGAAAATTCATGCAGCAGTGTGCATCTTTGGGTATTTAAACACTAAAGTAAGGCCTTCCTATCGTTCACATTCAAACTTGCGCTGCTGTTAAAACGACTCCACATTAGCATGCCAAGATTGACAATGAATCAACGTCTCCTTGCCCTGGGTACGATTAGAGCTGGCAGAACACACAGAGAGGTTGGCCAGCATTTGAACTGCCACCGTAACACTGTAGACAGGCTAGTCCATCGACATGCACAACATCATGACGTTCGAGACCGACCCCGCTCCGGGAGACCCTGAGTTACCACCCCTGCACAAGATCGGTATATCCGTGTCGTCCATCTCCGGAACCGGCAACAAACGGCAACGACGACAGCCAGGAACATCCCTAACCTGAGATGGATACATCCCCAAACAGTAATCAACCAGCTGGGAGAATACGGCTTACGTCCTCGAAGACCTGCAATTTGTCCGATTTTGACGTTACGTCGTCGTCGTGCTCGACTGCAGTGGTGTAGACAACATCTCAGGCATCCCTTACACTGGTGGCGACGTGTTTTATTCACAGATGAATATCGTTTCCATCTTTCATCATCAGATGGCCGCCAGAGAGTGTACAGACGTCGAAACGAACGCTACGCAGATCCATGGAGCAAAACCGTTATGGGGGAGGGTCTCTCATGGTGTGGGGTGGCATCACTGCCCGTAACTGAACTGAGCTGGTCATTATTGATGGCAATCTCAGTGCAGCCAGGTATCGTGATGAAGTGCTTACACCTGTTGTTGTCCCATTTCTGCAACGTCACGGCCCCGGCGTCATTCTACAGCAGGACAACGTCCGACCCCACGCAGCTCGTGTTGTTCAACAGTATCTGCAGCAACAACAAGTGGATGTTCTTCCCTGGCCCGCAAATTCACCCGATATCTCACCCATTGAGCACGTATGGGACGAAATGAAACGTCAGCTACGCCGGCTTCCCCGTGCACCGTCAACGCTTGTGGAACTCCAAAGACAGCTTATCAGAATATGGAACAACATCCCACAACACATCCATGCTAACTTGTTCGCTTCCATGAGGCGAAGATGCACAGCAGTAGTCGATGCAGACGGAGGTCATGCCAGATATTGAGTGTGTGACTTTTGTGTTTGACCCTTAATGTCTTTGACTCTCCATGGCACCAATAGTATTCGTCGTAGCGTAATGAAATTTCTCGTGTTGATCACAAATTGATTCATCTGTGACTGAATAACATTTCCATGAATGAAAATGATATATATCTTTTTATAGTGTTATTTTTTAGCATGCACACTTTCTTTTTTGGGAGAGTATATAAAATAATTCCACCCATCACATACGTTTAAATGTATAACCGAATCAAAGCTCATTGTTTTCTGTGTATTATAATTCTGGCATCGGCTGGGGGTGGATGCTAACACTATCTGCACCTTTTCTTGTATAAAACGCATTTCTAAAAAAAGTATTATTGTCACGCGATACTGCTGGGGTTCTCCCTAAATTTGAACTGAGACTGAGTTTGGAATTATAGAGTATTCAGCCAAGTGTTACGATACCTTCCAAGTGATACACTAACGACGAATTTTTCAGATGATGAGAGTGTGGACCGTGAAAGCGATCGTAACGCATTTAAAATTGGTAGTTTTTTTTTGGGGGGGGGGGGGGGTGGAGGGGGCTTTTTCTAGAGGGTAGGGTGTGCCTCGCATGACCTTGACCTAAACGTAAATAACACGCATGTCTTCCCCTTCCCACACCCCCTAAATGGTGACAGTGTTGGAATTTCCACCTATCAGTTGACAGTGTTGGAATTTCCACCTATCAGCTCTACCGTTGTATTCTGAAGCATTTAAAATTCTAGTTTTGTTCTTGGATATCTGAAGCACATTTTTTCCACGACTTGTGATCATACAACAGTATATTATTATAAGTTCGGGTACGAATACGGTTGCAGACTTTCAGGAACCATTCGTGCCTTCCAGCAAAGATATGGATTAAAAGCAGACATTTCTCGTGTTTTGTATACAACAGCATTCATTTTGGTGTATAATCTGTGTATTTTTATTTGACTTTTTACTTGTGAAGGACAGAATTATTTTTCACTGCTAAAAATGGTTCACATGTTTTTGACTTGTTACAATTTATGGTAGAATGCCAAAACTCTCCCATAAATTGTAACAAGGAAAATGCCTAACGACAGAATAATTTTACTTTATTACTTTATTACATATTTTACTTAATTACTAAGATAATATGAAGCACATCCACAGAAAATAACGCTTTTAAGTTGAGTTACCAGCACTTAAATCTGAAGCCCAAATATGGTCTTCCATTACTATTAAGTTTTTTTTTGTTTTTTTAGGGGGGGGGGGAGTATTTTTGTTTTGGTTTTTATTTTTTTGTTTTTTTTCTTTTCTATGGTTTTGTTTTGTTTTGTTTGTTTTTGTTTAGTTATTCATGAGCAATGTTTATATTGTTTTATACCATGCTTACCTATTCTACTATATATAAAAAGCCTATGATGTAAATTTTAGCTTTATACACCAATCAAGGTGAAAACGCCAGTAATGGGATTTCAACAGTTAGAATGTACACCTACAGTGGAATTACATCTAAGTTGACCTTTGCTGACATCGACCTGAACAAACTTGTCTAAATTTATCGCTTGTCGCCTCGCGAAGAGTGAAATGGAAGCGGCAATTATTTGTTACGTTTTTAAATGAGTTCACCTCCTAAGATACCAAAAATTAACAAACATGCGTTGTCTCATGTTAATAAAGCATCCATAACTCGAAATAGTATGTTATTATGTTATTAAAATGAAAAAGGCCACGTAATTTGCGCGTTCCTTTTTCCATTTCGTTTCGGCGATACAATTGATAGCGGAAGTGCCGTCCATCTGTGCTCATGTAAACAAAAATAGATTCGCATCGTAGGGGGCGTTGTATAGAATTTAATATTGAATACTGTATTATTTAACATTTAAACTCTTAATAATCTGGCGATCATGGTATAAATAAAATATACCCAAAGTAGCTTGGTGTACCAAATGTTCACCACTCATGGTGAAGTGGTGTTAATCGCTCGTCAAAGGCTCGCAGTTAACATCATTTCACCACTCGGGGTGAACATTTGTACACCAAGCTATTATGGGTATATTCTATGTGTTTTCAACATGTCTTTTAATTTTCCATCATTACAATAGAAGCTTAAGGTGGGAATTTTACTGAATCGTTCCAACGAGGGGTCATATGATATGGTTTTGTTGACATTTTTTGAAAAATTTGAAAAAAACGATATTTAAAATAATAAATTTTGATATCGTCTGCGTTGGGTAAAGGGTTAAGTAGACAAGTGATAACGAGTCTTTAGTCCATTTCTTGACGTAATAAAACTTTATATACGTTCCTGATCACCCTTCTGACCTCTCCTTCTTTGAATCAGCTTTAAGTAAATGGAGATTGTTAATGCGTTTATTGGCCTTGATGGTCACTATGGTTATAAGTTAATGTTGATTGATAATAAAAGACAAAGAACGTTCGTTAATGTGTATTATAGCCTGGCGATACAACAGAGCTGTCTGTTGTTTTCGTTTACTGAAAGTAACAAAAGAAAACTTTCCATTCATGGCAAGCTCATTAGAAACGACTAGTTCACAGTTAGTTCCCCATTAAAAATATTAGTATCACACCTCCCAATTGAAACGATTCATTAGATTATAATTGGACACTTGGCTGACAAAACGCCCGACAGAATAGAGTTTGTTCTTGTGTTCAGAAGAAAAGTTCAATTCAATGTTTATTTCCGTTTATCATTAAAATGACATTTGGAAAATATTCCATAACAGAAAGTTGCCGGAAATAAAATTAAACATTGTGTAGAGGCTTATAGACACAACTCAAGGATCAGTACACTATGGTACTGATCCACATTTGACCTAGGACACCCCGGATCATCAGCAGGCACGTAACCAGAGTCTTTTTGTGTGTGTGGGGGTGGGGGGGGGGGGTGGGGGAGGGGGGAGCACTAAAAACATAAATAATTCTTCACACTTTACAACATTCATAACTTTACGACACTTGAAAACAAAATTTTTGAATATATATTTTTTTTCATTTTTTGTCTCAAAAACATAGGTTATGGCCCCTCATTGGAACGAGCTCGTTCCAAAGAGGGGTCATAACCTATGCTTTTGTGACAAAAAATGAAAAAATTAGTTATGTTTTGGAGACAAAAAATGAAAAAATAATAAAAATTGGCGATTTTTGTATATCTCGCTGGACGCTTTTGGTCGTTACGTTGAGTGAAGGGTTAAAGTCAGTATTAATTGTGTGTATGGACAGATTGGCTGCTATAGCTAACTCTGGTTTCAGCAATGTCAAACGATCCGAATACATTTCAACAAATGGGGCTATCGTCGCTTCATATTCTAAAAAGGCACCTGATGAAAACTCCCGAAGGCATACTCGAGGTGTCCAACACCGAGGTGAGAGAGTGTCTTGTAGTGGGTGTTCCCCTCCCGTTGGTAGGGATTGGGGGCCTCCCTAGAAAAATTGTTTTAAAGTTCAGGCTCAGAGAACAATTCTAGAGCCTCCGGGTGCCTCAGTTGTGACTTGTCCAGTTACTGATTTTAGTTAACAACTTTAACAATATATTGTTTGACATTTCAAACTCTGAAGTTGTTTGCTTTCGAATCATAGGAGGGGCATCCCCCATCTCGGGGCTTCGGCATTCAAGACATACATACTTCGGAATGTCATGGTGGAGCTGTTAGTGCGAGTAAGTGTGTTTTTCCTGAGGCCTGACCCCCTCGTACCTTGAAGTGCTTCCGGCGCCCCTGTACATTTCCCCACTTTACTTGAAGTTGGGCTGGTAAAAATCGCTGCTCGCACCTACTGCCAGAAGGACGTATATAGACTTTTCCATCATATAGTTGTTTTGTTCCCATGAACAATGGCGTTTACTTCTCATTTAGATTGTATTCCTCTGTGGGCACTTCCGTTTGAGTATGGCATCTACTTTAATTGTGATAGACTGCATGTCTCTTCGACTTGAACTTTCTCAAGATGGTAAATTGGGAACTGTTCACAAAGGAAATTTCTCAAATTAACAGAAGACAATGAAAGTCTCGGAAAGTGTATGGTTTGTTTACCCCAGTCAATGAGAGGTTCATAACGACAAACTAAGTGCATAGCTCGGCTTATCGATGAACTCCCTTAATGATGTATTTATCGCATGAGGATGACAAGTGGAGATCTTTCAGAATATATCGACATCCTCTATCGCTTAACCAGGGACGAAGCTAGAGGGTCTCCAATGGGTGTGTGTGATAAGGCAGATTTGTAACTGGGGTTGGGGTCCCAGCACGTTATGCCGCATTTCCTGGGGGTTGCAGGCCCGTGTTGGGGTGGGGCAGTTCGTGTGGGTGTATCTCCCTCTTGATGGTGGGGGTCCAGTGTGCCAACCCTGGGAAAATGTTAATTTTTGATTCACCGAGACGGATTCTAAGGCCTCCCTCTTGCTTAAATCTAGTCAGTTTATTCACAAGGTGAATCTATTTCCCCACGTAGGTCCATGAGTTTTCTCTTCCCTTACACTGCCCAGACTAGACAAAGACTATAAAATGACAGCTATTCAGCCATTACCTACTCCTTCCAACTGACTGCCAGTCAGTTGGAAAGAGTATGTATTGGCTGAATAGCTGTCAGTGTGCAGTCATTGTGTAGTCTGGTCATTGTAAAGGGAAACTTCAGTCTTGACTACTCAAGGACGACAACACATAACTGAAAACTGGCAAAAAGGCCTTGTGCTGCTCACAGACCGGCAGTTTATTCAAGCACTATACTTAAACCATATAAACCCTTCATCGACGGCTCAGCCGGCCAGGTGGAAAAGCCAGAGATAAAAAATTAGTATTTTGTTTTGAAAAAATTCACTCTGGAAAACCCTGTGTTCGGATTGCCAAGGCAATCTTGCCATCTCCGGAGTTGATGCCGAACCTCATGAATACAATGAAAAAACAAAAACAAAATATTAGAAACAAATAATGATACATGGACAAATGTTGGTGAAGTTTTGCTCTACGCCAAGCCCCCCCCCCCCCCCTCCAGGCACACCCCTAAACTGTCGTATCCAACTGTACTCCTTAAAATGTGATGTTGCACGAGAGCAGCGGAACGCCAGAATGATTTTCTTCCCCTCAACGACCCAATTATCATCAACCAAACAACTCCCAATGCTCGTACAACCCGCCCGCCATGCATATCTTGCATCCTTATCACGCCAATTAAAACCCATACCACCTAACCCGTTAACGTGCGAAGGACTGAGCCACCAAGACAAATATTTTCCGCTACACTTTCAGTGCCACGGAAAAATTTGATTTGTCAGTCAATTAAAATGTTGGAACCCGGAAATTGAACGGAATCCGGAGTCGGAGCACAGCGAATGACTAAAGCCGGTACCCGCGACCGATCGTCAATCGCCGTCGGAAAAACTGCGATCACTGGTTGAAAATTCAAATCAACTAAACGGAAAAGTCCGAAAAGTTGAAAACAGGAACGAAATTAATTTCTTTGAATTTCAAACTTTTGGAATTTATACCTTCGAATTTCCAAGTATAGAAAATTATGATGGTTACTTGGAAGTGAGACACCCCTATCCCGACCCCACCCCACCCCTGTTTCTACGCGTCTATGCTTAACCCATCACGTAAAAGCACTAGGAGCGACAATTGAAAAACAATTTCTGGAATAACTCGAACTTCTCATTTTTCCCTTATAAAATGTTAAAACAGAAAGCAGCGAGAGGGGCGAACGTGGGGAGGAATCAACAGCACTTGATGGAGTTTTACCTGAATTTCGCGTGTTCCGCAACGACCCAAGTTGGAGTTTTTCGGCTCACGTGAAATACCGGACAAATAACATCACGGGTCGTTGATCCCTGTCTCCCGAACTCTGCCTGTGTTGTGTTCTGTACCAATACCACCATAAACTTGAATTAGATGAATGAAGCTTTCATTTTTATATACAAATATCAAGCTAATGATTTACTTGGTTTTGTTAACCCTATTTTACGCCCACAAGCTTAGATATTATAGCTTTTGTTGGAAAGGTCTTCCTGTGGAAGGCATGAACTGTATATGACATGTAGATATGGATATGCATGTTTTGGTCTGTCAAAAATATATATGCATATATATATATACTAACTATATTAGTAACTGTCAATCAAGGATCGCAGTACTAATTCCGTAAATTTCAAGCAACTGCACTCAATGGCCTGGACGCATTTTATTTTTGTCCGACGCTATTATTTTCCTCGTCTTCAATGTCTTTTTAGGCTATTTACACATTTTTCGCCATTAATCCTATCGCGAAATCTGTTGACCTTTTACTTCTGGCGATCATCTAAGTGTTTTAGGCAGCGTAGGAACCCACTAGTAATGGTCTTGTAGATGTAAGTTTTACTTAGTCGCTTCCCTGCACGAGTAACAGTGCATAACAAGCCTTTAGTGGCGCTATCCCATTACGGGGGCAGTCCCAGCACATCCCCACGTCGTTTAGCACCAACTCGAAAACACCAAACTCTAAAATTTCCTCCTAGATGGCTACTTGGTGCATTTTAAGGCTACGGACTACAAATAAATTTGTTTAAATCAGTTATCATATTTTCATGTAATACATGGAAGTATCTTGACATTTCTAAAATTCCTGTTTCTTTAATTTTCGAAGAGTATATTAAAATCGGGTTCTACTGGGAATTAGGACTTTCTAGAATACTTTTCGGAATTTGTCTAACAGTATTTTTTTTACCTTTTGCTTTCTACTCATACCACGGTTTCTTTTCTTTTCGGGTTGTATTACACACCCGTTCAGTCAGAACTTGGCTTACGAGAACTTTTATCGCCACATTTCATTTTTTTCGTCGTCTGTGTGTATTTTCTCTTGTTGTGTCTGCATCCTGAAGAAGGTCTTCATCAGACCGAAAGCTAGGTGAAAACTGTTTTTTCCTGTACTGTTTGAGCTTTGTTTAGACGAATTTATTTCGCGTCAGACTCTTGCATCTCTCAGATCCAGCACACTTGTTTATGTTTCTATAGGTTTTGTATGTCATTTTTGGTTCGTGACTCTTGCATGAACCCCTACCTCCTCGACCCCCCCCCCACCTTTTTGTTCTCACATGCTTTATTTAAATGTTAGGAAGACTATCGCACTGTGATGGATTGATGATCTGTCGCAAAATTGCGCAAAATCCATTTGGAAGAATTGCTCTGTCTTGGTATTCCTCACTGTCCACTTTCGTCATATCTTTGGAAACTCTTTCGGATCAAGGTGGAATGGTGAGGGATAGATACATTTCGGAGTTTGGGGAAGGGGTTCTTTTGATATCCTACCAAAGGACGAGTGAAGGATGTTTTCCTTTGGTGACTTTTAAATGCAAACAACTTTTACAAATGGATAATTTACACAATACGCACTTAACGGGTGCTATGCCAATATGAACTGTAATTTTATGGGCTGGACTAAATGCAAAGTATTCTTGTAATTCCGAACAGGTGTGTGGTGTTCTGCTTCCTGATTGGGGGCGTGTCCATCCTCGAATCAGATCTGTTTGTATGTGTGCCTGAGCCCGGGAGCACGACAACTCTCGCCTTGCCGTTAGACGGAACAATGTATCCACTGTCTCGCAAACCAACATTTATAATTACTGTTATATTTTGTATCTGTGTTTAAGTTTGAAACTCCAAAAACATTTTTATGGTTATGGAAAAATTAACCCTTTGAACCCCAGCGCCCTTTTTTCCGGCCAGGAACATGATACGTCATAAGGTCATTATATAGGATGGCTGTTCAGTAAATGTGTGGGTAGACCAATCAATATTTTCAACGTGCAGCCTCAGGGCTGCACGTTGAAAATATTGTTTGGTCTACCCCAAATAATGTATATGGACTCTTCTAATTGCTGTCATTGAACTGGCATGGAAGATACCACTAGTGTTCAAAGGGTTAACAAATAGAATAGGTGGTCTGTTTACTTTATTATTTGACGTTTTTTTGTGTCGAAGCGTTTTATTCACCCCATAAAGTCAATGAGGTGCGTGATGACCATTCAGATGCGTCCTTACATTACGTTCTTACACGTATGTCGGATTCCGCGCGTGATGTGTCTGACACATTTCCTAATGTTGTATTGTTTCGGGTAACGTTGAAGACACACAACAATCGTGGTATGAAGTATTCATGACCCTCTCATTATAACGAGTTCGATGAGCTCGTTCCCATGATGGATCAATATATATATATTTTTTAGGTAAAAATTTGGAAATAATTAAATTTGAATGGGAATTTCTGTAAAAAGTGCTGGCACATTGTATAAGTGAAACGGTTAAACGGAAATTAACCAAATTTACAAACTATTATATTTTGCCATTCAATACAAATGATTTGATAATTCGTAATCTTCCTAAAATTGTCCACATATTTTGGCTTCTCTGTTTTGCAGCGACACATTATTAAACTAGAGCGCTCTGTCACAGTGCCGAAGCTGCGACGATTCGTGCAACGCCAATGATGTTTTAAAACTCGTTGGTGACAAAAAAAAAACTCGTTGGTGACAAAAATTTCGTTGGTGACAGACCGACCGACAGACAGACCGACAGACAGACCGACAGACAGACAGACCGACATTGCCACGTATAGAGCTGCTCGTCGCACCTAAAATTTAATTTGCTTAAGTTATCTGACTTTTATAAAATCATATTTGAGAATATCGAAGATGGAGAGATTTTTATCATTATCTACAAAATGGCCCGCCGTGTATCACAAAACGGGTGTTGTAGGGATGAAGCAGCTATATGTATGGATAATGGCTTAGACGGGTGGGGGTGGGTCTGAGACCTTGACCCCAAAAATTTTAGCTGCCGCCCACCCCCCCCCCAACCCCCCCCCCCCAAAAAAAAACAAAACAAAACATATAGCCTCAAAAGGGTCTCCACGATAGAGCAACACACGCCACAAATGTCTCAGTCAGACTCGCCCTTAGAGCACTGAAATGAATTCAGTAAAATATTTCGTGGGCGGGTGTGGGTGTCCTAACTAGGTCTTCAAGTGTGCCCCCACCGTGGCTACACGCCTGGTGCATCCACACTTCACCGTAAACACTCTGCTTACAACTGTAAAAACGTTTGTCACGATACGGCTATATTTCCCCTAAAAAGAAAACAAAATGATGATAAGCTGAGGAGGAGGTGAGGGATGGGGCCGTTGGAGAGATGGACTGGGGGAGGAAGTAGATGGAGCCTTTGGGAAGATGATCTGAGAAAATGATGGGGTAATGCGCTGATAGGGAGATGAGCTGAGGAGGATATGAACGACTTGGGGTGTAATGTAATGGAGTTGCCATTTTAAGGCTTCGTGTAAATACGTCACCCGAGAGCTAGAATGTTCTATGTCCCCTATGGGACATAGAACATTCTAGCACTCTGGCGACGAATAGATAAAGAACGCAGTTAATCTAACTTTTCGTGGTTTTCATTAATGTTTTACGTTTCCTTTTATGTTTGACATGCAAATTACATTTATCGTTTCATCGTAAAAATTTCCCACTTTACTTGAAATTCCAGCTAGTGCATATTTCTCGAAGGATGTATATAAACTGTTCCGTAACATAGTGGTTATGTTCCAATGAACAAACGCGTTTACTTCTTGTTTTGGTTGTACTCCACAGGGTACACTTCCGTTTGTTTACTTATTTATTGGGATTTAACGACACTTTGACATCCAGGATCACCTCGTGTCGAACACTTTTACGGGTGGAGGAAGCCGAAGTACATGGAGAGAACCACCGAGCAACTGTAAGACTCCCAACGTACTAAATCTCCACAAGTAGGGTTAGCATTGGTTGAAGACACGTGAACCATCGACGTTCAGTACACCGTAGTACACGGTACCACCGAGCCACCACGTGGGCAATCGGGATTAAGTGCCTCGTCCAAGGACACAACTCAGTAACCCCTGGTGGGATTCGAAAGATTGACCGTTCGGTTTGAGAGTGTCAAGAGTCTAGAGATATGGCGAGGCCACAATAAGATTGGTATGTTGTTATTTATACCATGATTACCTATTCTACTATATATGAAAAGCCTATGACATAAATTTTAGCTTTATACACCAACCGTGATGAACACGTCAGCAATGGGATTTCGGTGGTTAAAATTTACACCTACAGCGGAACAACATCCAAGTTGACCTTTGGTGACCTCGACTTGAATGCAAACTTGTCTAAATGTATCACTCATCGCCTCGTGAAGAGTGAAATGAAACCCACAATTATTTAGTATGTTTTTGAATCAGTTTACCTCATAAGATACCAAACATTAACAAACATGCCTTGCCTCATGTTAATAATAGTGTGTTATTATGTTATTAACATGAAAAAGGCCCCATGATTTGCGTGTTTCTTTTTCCATTTCGTTTCGGCGATAAAATTGGCAGCGGAAGTAGGACCCACCGGTGCTCATGTAAACAAAAACAGATTCGCACGAGTGAATATTGTATTATTTAACATTTAAACCTTTATTAATCTAGCGATCATGGTATAAATAAAATATACCCGAAGTAGCTTGGTGTATCAAATGTTCATCACTCTTGGCGAAGTGGTGTTAACCGCGAAACAAAGGCTCGCGGTTAACACCACTTCACACTCGTGGTGAACATTTGGTACACCGAGCTACTATGGGAGTATTCTATGTTTATACACAAAGAAAAAAGTTAAGCGCCTCCTGAATATTTTACGATGGTAAATGTATTGCATGATATCAGTAAAGTTACACTTTTTTGTACTTCCTAACGTTTTGGAACAATTTCGACCAAGCCACCCGGAGCCACCCAGAACATTGTAAGTAACAAATAGCCTGCTATCCGCGTATCAAGAAACCTTTCAATGCAATAACCCCTACTGCCCTGGCTGCCAGAATTAGTAATTACGGGAAATCAATTTATATGAGCACCCCTCCCCCTCATGCCTATCCGGGTTGTCAGGTTCCACTTAATCACGGGAATAAAACAGTCATAGACCTCAAAAGTAATTTTAAACACCAATAAACATTTCATATATGAGACAATTAACCCATACCGTAGAGAATGTTGCAAGTATCTATAATTTTTAACTCAATATTTTTAATTTTAACTTTATTCCCCTTTCTTATCTATGAATAACAAAACATCTGTGTTAGATCACCAAATCTTTCAATTGAGTCTATCGTTCGAGTATATTGTCTCTGGACCTGCAGTCTGCAGTTTTGAAACAGGGAACCATCTTATTGAAAGTTGTCTTCGATCATACAGCGGTGTTGAAGTGAAATGTCATGGGAGATGACAGGTAGACAGCCAGTTTGGCTATGTTATCCCCCTACGGTGACAACAGGTTGTTATTAGTTAACTTGTATTTTCCTCACTCGATGTATTTGTATTTGTTTATACCGTTAAATAAAATATATCTGTCTATCAAAGTAAGCTTCAGAAATTGAATGCTTTCTTGAAAGAACATATTCAGAATATATGAACAAAAAACAGATTCGCACGTGTGAATATTGTATTCTTTAACATTTAAACTCTTATTAATGTGATGATCATTGAAAAATAAAATATACCCAAAGTAGCTTGGTGTACCAAATGTTCACCACTCGTGGTGAAGTGGTGTTAACCGCGCGCCAAAGGCTCGCGGTTAACACCACTTCACCACGAGTGGTGAACATTTGGTACACCAAGCTTCTATGGGTATAATTATAGATATATACACAAAGAAAAAAAGTTAAGCACCCCCTGGATATGTTACAGTGTATTGCTTGCTATCAGTAAAGTACTCGCAATGTAAGCTTCAGAAACTCAATGCTTTCTTGAAAGAACATATTCAGAATATATGAACACAGAAAAATCATAGTCTTCATCACAATTTCCATGACAGCATTGATGAACTAAAAAGTAACAGCTAGAACTCAATATGATCCCCTTTTTAGTATAGAGCTGGAGAGTCAACAAAACAACATTATTTGACTATAAGTTGATAAAAAATGTCATTTGTAACCTCTAGAGAAGATGAGCCAGTGTAACAGTTCAATATCTGTTGTGTCATCCGTGTGCTCGGATAACAGCTTTTATCCTGCGTCGCATCGTCCAATCAATTGTCGTATCCGTTGTAGAGGTAACTGTCACCCTTCCTGGTGTAAAGCTGCTTCCAATTATCGCTTGTACTGGAGGTTCGTGTGCTTGTGTTCGATGTCCTAGAATGTCCCAAATGTACTCCAGTTGATTCAGATCAGGACTTATGATAGACCAAGGAATGGTAGTCAATGCAATGCTCTGAATGCAAAAAGCTAAACACCAAGCTAAATGTATTCCTTGGTGGTGATCTCTTAATAAAGGAGGTTTGATGCCCCCCGCCCCCCCCCCCCTCTTGAAACTCAGTATGACTTTTTCAGGCCGTTGCTGAGCGTTCTCGTGGAGATTTTTGATTGGGTAGCCACAGGCTCTTCAGAAGAGTACTTGAGGTGAATGGCTGTCGTCGCACCAGCCTAAGAAGTACTCCGTTTTCACGTTGTGATGTCACAGGGAGTCGTTCTGACCGCTCGACGGTCCTTCGTTTCATTGGTCTGTATGTATTTTCTCACCAAACAACTGGCGACTGTGTTATTGATGTCGAGTGTCGAGTGTTGAAGACCGATTGCTTTAAAGGACATACCGGTGGAATGCATACCAATATTTTGCCATCTTTGTACATATGTCATCCTTCTTTTTGAAGTGATTGAACATTTAAAAATAGTACCTAACTGGACAGTTGACCATATGTTCAGATGGCGTGAACAGCTCTTGTCCATCTAGTATACCCCTGACCGTGAGCGTTTATTAAAGGGACGACAATTGCAAAGTGTAAGTCACTAATCGACTTAGTTATCGGCATTCATGCATTGGGGCAATCTGGAATGCTAATTCGTCCGACATCGGGGACTTAGAAGTGGGCTCAAACCAGGATACAAAATCTCCAGAGAAAGAGTCGTGTAACCTGAATTTCTTGAGGGGTGGGGTGGGGGGGTCAAAGCAAAGAGATCTTTGGGTGGCCTGCTTGATAAAGAGAAGCCAGGTTTTGAAGAGTACGGTGATGGCACCTTTCGATGGTCACTGTTATTAAATATGAGGTTGCGGTCGTTGGAATTGGGGAGGGTGGTGGAGGAGGGACTGGAAAAGACAACGAAAAGTAGTGCCAGATGTGTAATTTAGGCGAAGTGGAAACCCTGGAGCACTTTCTATTAGAATGTCCAAAATATAAGTCTAACAGAGTAACATTCACCGAGATTATGATGGGGAAGTTGGATGGGAGAATGAAGCACATGTGGTTAGTGGGTGACACAAATGAGAGGGTTAGTACGCTTATCGGACGTATTGTGAAGAATAGGGTAGGGGATGTCATTAAACAGTTCGGCTGAGAGTGTTGGGAGGAAAGAAGAGGCGTGAGGCATTTTGTAGAACAGGGTTAATTAAAGCCTTCTCACCTGAGAATCGCGACAAATCAACGGTCAGAAAAAGTGTTATTATTATTATTATTATTATTATTATTATTATTATTATTATTATTATTATTATTATTATTATTATTATATAGAATATAGAAAAGTGTATCAGCTGCCGCCATCTTGGGATGGGGGTGAACGTTGCCATACATAAACAATGCTGAGCTTAAAAATTTAAAAAATATTCTGTTAGGTTTTCAATTTACCAACGCCCCGCAATCGCAGATCGCTTTTGAACAAAAATATAATTTGATATCTGTGAAAAATGAAAAGCGGGGCAATACATATTTATAACATATTTAGGTATTATTGACAAAAAGCAACTGCTGAGATTGGAAAAGATGGTTCGAAGTAACTAGTTTTCATAAATAAATAATAACAAACAATCCGTTCGTTAATGATTTCGTGGGTATCAGACAGACTCATTTGAATTTTTCATCAAATCAAGTCATGGCTGCTGTATGAAAAATTCTAAAAAAATACATTCTGTCAATCGATGCTAACCCTGCTTGATAGGAGTTAGTAGGTAGGAGGGTCTGACATTTACGCACCTTGCGCTGTGGTCCCCTTGCCTTCTTCCAATCGTAAAACTCTCCGACACGTAATGACACTAGCTTTTAGCCCAGTTTAAACATATTTTATTTGTCAGCAATACATACAAAAGGGATTGGAGAAAAAAGTTATTTCACCTTATTTAAACTCCGCTCCAGGTGAATGAAGTACAAAATGCATTTGGCGACAGAAAAGATTCTCAACAAAAAATTAAATTTAGGAGCGTAGAAATCACGAGGACATTCATTCATTCATTTTTATTTATTGAAAATATTATCAAGTTGTTAGCCACTGCTCCGTAGTTCTCCCCTGGTACTCCGGCTTCCTCCATCCGTAAAAGTGTCTAACATCAGGTGACCTTGGTCGTCGAAGGTGTCGTCAAACATCATTCAATTATAATAAATAATCAGTTTATGATCAAAATGCAGGTATGGTCCCAAATTGGAGAATGTTTGCGACTTACACCATAAGAAATGTTTAAGTTTAAGAATCGTTGTGCTCATCCAAAAGGCATCGATTTAGAAATATGTATGGCATTAAAAACAACTTTAATCACTCAGTAAAGAATATATTGTAAACCTGCTTACAGGAAGTGTTTCTAGTGGGTATCTTTTCAAATCTGGATAAATGTTCCCTGAAATGTTCGTCACTCGAAGAAAGTTCGGTAAATCAATAAATAGCACAGGTGTATTTAACCCTTTACCTAACCTGAAAAGCAGACGACACTTGAAAAAACAATTCTTGAATAACTAATTTTTTTCATTTTTTGTCTCAAAAACATAGGTTATGACCCCCCGTTGGAACGAGCTCGACGAGCTCGTTCCAACGAGGGGTCATAACCTATGTTTTTGAGACAAAAAATGAAAAAAATTAATTGGCGATTTTTGAGAATAGCGCTGGCCGGTTTTGGCCGTTACGTTAGGTAAAGGGTTAACAAAATAAGAATCTGGGTGAGATGCGGATGAAAGTCCATTGCAGTGGCGTCGAACTTTTGTTTGCGCACGTCCAATGATCTATTCTTCTTGCAATAATTCGATTGAAAGCCAGGTCGTAGCTGTAGCTAGTAAACACAGAAGCTCGATAAAAGTGGAGGGACGCAATTCCAAAGGCTACTATGGCTCGGCCCAGTGGGAGAAAAGTTACAATCGCATATCGCTGAATGTTCCATGAAAGACTGGTTTAGACGAGCATGTCGTGGTGTGGTCACAGCCCTATCCATTTCTTCTACTTCAACCATCTGGGTTGGAAAATGATTGAAGTTGAAGAAAGGGACCGAAGCGACCAAGGTGGAATTCTTTGGCCAAATGTTGTTTGGATTTATAAATAATATGTTACAGGAATGTTTGTATATTGACACGTTTGTTTGCTCCCATTCAACTCATTGTGTAACCGCGTAAATGTAGACAAAATTGACATCAAATAGAGACCATCAGAAAAAGAGCTTTTAACTTTTCGACCTTCAGAAATCCACGAGGTAACCAAATTAATAAAAGAATCCTCAAATGCCTCATGTCAACTTGACCCAATGCAACACCTATTGTCAAATCATGTGTAGACTCTTTGGCTCCTGTAATCACAAAAATGATCAACATGTCTCTGCTAGAAGGATATGTGCCTGACGCGTGGAAAATAGCAATTGTTAATCCTCTTCTGAAGAAACAAGGTGCGGAACTTGTGTTTAAAAACTTCCGACCGGTGAGTAACTTACCGTTCGTCTCTAAGCTGTGTGAAAAAGCCGCAATTGACCAACTAATGTTACATAGTGATATGCATGCTCCCTTACCGGCCAACACGTCTGGATTCAGAAAATTTCACTCGACTGAAACGGCAATACTCAAGGTTCAGAATGACATCCTCCTTAATATAGAGTCTGGAAGGGTAACATTGCTTGTTCTTTTAGACCTTAGTGCTGCTTTTGACACTGTTTGTCATAACACTCTGCTAGAGACAATGAATTCTGATTTTGGACTTAATGGTGTTGCTGCTAGCTGGCTATCATCATACCTCAAGAATAGACAACAGCATGTATCAATAAACGGTAATCTGTCAAAAGAATTCCATCTTGAATGTGGAGTCCCACAGGGCAGTTGCCTTGGTCCTGTTCTGTTTCTATTCCCTATTTCAAAAATGTTCGCCATCATTGAATCTCACCTCCCTGACGTCCATGGTTATGCTGATGACACACAGGTCTATTTCTCTTTTCGACCATCAATCAAGGATCAAACTAAAGCTCCAGAAACTATTGAATCATGTATTTCGGACATTCGCACATGGATGGTTTCAAACAAATTAATGATAAGTGATGATAAGACTGAATTCCTAATAATTGGTTCACGACAACAACTCATTAAAGTTGACATCAATTCAGTGAAGGTAGGAGATTCCGCCATAAGTGCAAGTAACAGTGTACGTAATCTTGGTGCCTTCTTCGACTCTACCATGTCTATGGGCAGACATGTTACAAATATGTGCAATAAGGCTTTCAGAGTCTATACAAAGTTAAACAGATAAGACAGTTCCTCACCAAAGACTCAACAAAAACCCTAGTTCATGCCCCTGTAACTTCACATCTCATTCTCACTTGCTGGTCCTCACTTGTGGAATAATTTACAAGAACACCTAAAAAGACTGTCAAATATCAACCTTTTCAAGAAAGCTCTCAAAACATACCTGTTTCAAAAAGCATATAAGTGATGTTCTGGACTGTAAGATACTGTATATATTCCGTTTGTATATTTGCACGAGCTCAGTAATATTACAGCGCCTTAGGATATGGTTCTATATCTTCTCAACTTTAATTTTGGCGCTATATAAATGTGTATATTATTATTATTAAGTGTACTTATGGGTACTTGCAGCACACGCATAGCACTATAGAATCAATATTTGATGGTTTTAGGAATTTTAAGTGTTATGAGATACCACAGTAGCAGGTACTGGTCATTCTTTTGGAAAAAGCAGTGTTTTATGTTTTGTCAGTGCCATACCAATGACTCCAGGTGCCTTAACTGAGAAAACTCGGGCTTTTTCTTTACAAAAATTGCAAACAATTCATCAAACACAATGTGAAATGTCTTCAGAAGCCAGAATGTGATTTAAAAACTATCACAATGGGAAATAAATTTAATATCACAGTAGGTTTGTTTTTGGTCAGTATCAATTAATTTATGAATTATATCATAGACTTTGATGAAAAGGGGCATACCGGGGGTCCTATTTAGGGCTATATTTTACCACATCAGTAGTTAGAAGAAAATTTGACATCAGTTGTTAAGTTAAAATGGCAGAGTCATTTTATATTTGTTAAATATATAGCTGCATCCTCAGTTTTTGAAACCAATTTGACATTCATATTGCTTCATCGGGGTTGGGACACTGCTTTGCTTGCCGTGTGGTTAAATGAGACAGATTTTTTTCCAAAAATATTGTGTGTTGATGCAGATTTTAAATTTATTATGGGATCAGAGTAGTTTTTAAAGAAAGCTTTAACCCTTTAACCAACGCAGTCGATATCAAAATTTATTATTTTAAACATCATTTTTTAATTTTTTTCAAAAAATCTCAACAAAACCATATCATGTGACCCCTCTTTGGAACGAGCTCGACGAGCTCGTTCCAAAGAAGGGTCACATGATAAGGTTTTGTTGAAATTTTTCGACTAATAATATTTTTTCTACTGCTGAATTTGCATATTACGTTGGCGGATGCAGGCGATTCGTTGGGTAGAGGGTTAAATTCTCATCCCTCTCAGCTAATTTATTAGGTAACAGGCTAAAAAATCTTTTGGGGGCAATACCAGCTTTTAAGCCCATTTGACAAAGTTTGGACACTTTTCCTTAAAAGAGCAGATTTCCCATGGTTTTGACTCAGCAGAAGCCAAAAGCTGGATTCTAATGCAGAAATGATTCTTTTATCTCATGGAAGTGGTAAAATGTCTCTTTGGTAGGGTTGGGGATGATTACAGGTATCGCTGAACTAAATATTTGAATTAGAGTTACCCGCCTTGAAATGTTGCACTCGGAAATGATGCAGTCTCTAACAATAAACAGCCTTGGGAAAATATATTGTTTCAATAAACGTACATTCTATTGACATCTTGCGTTATTGCTGATTATTCCTAATAAAAAAGAAGGTGAGTTGATGACTTTTGGTCCAAAAATACAATTTACTTTTTGTGTGTTTTTGTGGGGAATTCCCTGAAAAATATGTGCACATGACCGGTATTTCCCATCGTGTCATTTTTCTCTCTTATTTGTTGCATGACCCACTGTTTCAGGGTCAGAAACAGTTGTCTGAAGGGATATACTTGACAAAGATATTTGAATGCCAAAATTAAAGTGATGCGATTATATTTTTTTCACCTGAATGTTATAATGGTAGCCTTTGGGAAAATATTCAGTTCTGTGATACCATACAGTTCTGTCTATTCACTTTTGATTTCGAGATGATAACTTTGGCTATATATGTGATATCCAATTCATTTTGGTATGAGATCTTATCAACAGAAAGTACAGATCAAGTTCGATTTTGATATTTTTTCGATATTGTATTGTGGAGTTATTTCCCTTTATTGACATAGAATTTCATATAGTTCTGTCTATTCACTTTTGATTTCCAGATAATAACTTTGGCTATTCATACAATATCTAATTCATTTTTGGTGTATACTCTTATCAACAGAAAATATAGATTAAGATTGATTATGACATCTGTTCGATATTCTTATGTGGAGTTATTGCCCTTTATTGATTTAGAATTTCATATATTTCAAGTTTCCCGATGATAACTTCTGTAATGTTCACTCCAGCTAATAATATGAGTTTGTTTTTTAGCCTTATGAACAGAATACACAGATCAAGTTCAATTTTGACGTTTATTTGGTATTCTGTTGCAGAGTTATTGCCCTTTATTGACTTATATAATTTCTTATGAAAAGAAAATACAGGACTAATTTGATTTGGATGTTTATTTGATATTATACTGTGGAGTTATCGCCCTTTATTGAATTAGAATATCATATATTTCAAGTTTCCGAATGATAATTTCCTTTATATCTTTATATTCAACACACTGAAGGACACACAAAGTAGATCTTCAGTATCTCAGGCCATTATTTGTAAAATTGCATGCAGGCGAGCGGTTTTTTATTTTATTTTTTATTTCTGTAACTATTTCTTTACCACCAAACGTTCATTTTCTTGGGTTATGTTTTAGGCCTCATAATCTACAGAATAGTATGGGTGGTGGTGTATTTCGTCCCTTGAGAGCAAGAAGGCTTTGCAATGCTAAGGCATTGCAAAGCCTTCCTGCACTCAAGGAACAAATTTATCATATTTTTTAAACTTGGGTAAAATATCAGACATAAAATATTTAATTTTTTATTTTTTTAAAGTTTACATTGGTTATAAAAAGAGAGCATGCGGCAGCCAAAGGGCCCATGTCGGAGGGCCTGAGAAACATTTTTTTAATTTTTTAGGCCTAATCTGAATTTGGTATATGAACAGAAAACAAGGACATATACAGGACCACACTTATGTTTGAATGGGTTAACGATTACTGGACGAGAGCGAGTGGTGCAGGGATACCACGAGAGCCGGTAGGCTCGAGTGGTTATCCCAGCGCCACACGCTCGAGTCCAGTAATCGTTAACCCATTCAAACATAAGTGTGGTTCTGTATTTATTACACACCCAACTCTGAAAAAGAATTCACTGTAATTAATCGCTAATTTAATTAAATAGTCGACGATTTGAACGGTTGAAAGAATTTTAGAGAGAAACGGGCAATTTTGTCAGAGAACCAGTCTTACGTCTTTGACCTTGCCACCTGTAGAAATTACTAGAATCGCTGTTGATTCATTTTATTCGCAAAACAATTGTCGGTACGAACACTCAAAACTCAAAAGATTGCGTTCAGCATATCAAACGTCACAAATTACGAGGTCTGAAACGTGTTTTCAAAAGTGTGTGTGCAGGTATCATTATATCTGGAGGATGGAAAATGTACAAGGATTTTAATTTGAATACGATGCGAACTGGCCGCTCTGTTTAAAACCCGTGCTTTTTAAACTGAAACTAAAATAGAAGTTTGAACTCGGCTTGACTAAAGATGCACAACACTGCTACTTGGCTATCGCATACATGTGAACATCGGTAATTTCTGTTCTGCACTCTAACAGAAGTACATACTGGACGAGAAAAGACATTAACCTTCCGGGGCATTCATTCGATTGTTTAGAATAACTGAGTCTGGGGCAGTTTAAGATTCCATTCTGAGTGAACTCTGCAGTCTTGGTAAGTTAGCATTTTATTTTTCAACATTATAAAGTTTCTGACTTGAAATTTAGCCTTCTTTTTATTTTACCTCAAGTCTTGATAACCTTTGTTTGAATGGCTGCACTTACAAACAAAGGCTTTAGGTTGTCCACGTTTACTACAGATAAACAAAGGGAGAAATATATTGCACGATAACTGCGAGAAAATGTCATGTCTTGTCTCCACAAGTAATTTAGTTTGTACACCTTTTTTACCCCCCCCCCCCACACCCCCACTGATCAATAACATGGCAGCAGTTTCTCGAAAGCTCACGAAATGAGTATCCAAAACAGTATTAGTAAGAGGCTGAAAGAGAAATGAAGGGGTGGGGGTTGTTCTCAGCAGTAAGCTCCAACTTATTTTGGTTGACAATATTTTCAAAGATTGATTAATGTTTACATTATTTTGTACTGGTACTATACTTCACCAGTTTGTTATCTGAACGGTTCTGTCAATATTGTTTTCATGGTATGTGGTTCAAAACAAAATAATGTTTTATGTGTCTGCTCCAATATCTTGTCAATCTTAAATTTGGAATTTGGTATTCTGAATTTGCATTTAGTAAGTAGTTTTAAAGAGGGATGATAGAATGTGGCTAAAATGATAGGCTTTTGGAGAACATTTTTTGGGGGATGGGGGCTGACCAATCAAACTGTCCTGAACTATTGTTTCAAAATCAAAATGCAGGCCCTTGCCTCGAATTTGCCTATGAAAATGCTCTGTCCACTGCTCTGATATTTGCCAAATTTATAAAAATAACCCCACCCTCTGAACAATCTGTTCTGAAAATACCAGTCCCTTTCAATGAAAACTGCAAAATTAGCTGCTTATTGGTGAAGGGAGATGAGAGTGCCACAACCCCACCCCATCTCATACACCCATCCTTGTATAAAACAGAAATACTAGCAAAAATCCTTAATTAGTGATTTAAAAATACACATCAATCTGTGCCTGGAAAATATTCTCATATTGTCTATGTTTTAAATATTCTAATAAATATTTTTGAATTTCATGGAAGTCATCTCATAAAACTGGCAATATATTGCATTCACCAGACCACATGTATTTACCACCACTCCCCTCTTCGTAGTCTCATTCACACCCTACTCAAGACTTTTAGAATTTCAGTAGTGGGCAGCTGGTAACATTTTTTAAGTTCCCCAGTACAAACCCCAGAAAGTCATATTTTAGCAATACTACATCCCCTAAAAAGCCCCCGCCCCCCCCCCCCCAAAAAAAAATAAAATAAAATAAACCTGTTGCCATAACAGTAGGGGTTAATGGCCGGAACCCGACCACTTTAATTCCTTTGGTCCAGAAAATAATGGTCCAGACAAAATTGAGGTATTTTTGACAAAATTGGGTTATTTTTAGAAACAAAATCAATTTTTTTCAGAAAATGTTGGGTTTTTCCTGAAATGTTTTGGATTTTTTCAAAAATAATTCAACTTTCCCTTAAAATTCCGGATTTTTTCGCGGAAAATGTTCGCATTTGAGCTTTCTGGACCCAAGGAGCTTATAAAAACCGGGTTTGTGGTATGACCTCTTTTTTGACAGATTAACACTGATTTTCCCATAGGGGTGGATTTTTATTTTCGGAAAAGTCACGAAAAGGCCCAAAAAGACAGTTTTGTGGTCGGTCTCGTGGCAGGAAAGGACCCTCGATCAGGAACTGGGATTTTCTCACAGGGAATGCCACGACGCATCGGACTGGGTAATTTTTTGTCGCTGTCGACTGGTCCAGA
Source organism: Pictodentalium vernedei (assembly GCA_031216915.1). Taxonomy (NCBI): domain Eukaryota; kingdom Metazoa; phylum Mollusca; class Scaphopoda; order Dentaliida; family Dentaliidae; genus Pictodentalium; species Pictodentalium vernedei. Next base: position 40,380,929 of record CM062291.1, on the reverse strand, counting down.
AAAAAAACCCGATACGCCACGGGTTTTTTTTTTTTTTTTTGAGTTTTTTTTTTTTTTCGTCGGATCCAGAAAAAAAACGATACATCACAGGAGGAGGATCGCGATTGGAAAAAATGTGTATATATTATAAGTTAAAAGATGAATGATAATAATAAAAAAAAATTTTTTATATATATATAAAACAACATTAAAAATAAATAAGAATTTAAAAAAAAAATATAACTATTTTTCATCCATTAAAGAGAGAACAAAAAATAATAAATAAATAAAAAAACAAAACAAAAAAAAACAATGTTTCTACACGTCGGGGATTCGAAGTGAAGGGACGAGCAGGTTCGCGAATTAATACGGAGTAAGGAGAACATTCAGGCGCAGGATACGGCCAGACGATTGGGAGAGATGGGATTGAGACGAGAGGCTACCAAGTTGTTCAAACCCGTCACCGAGGTTCAGGAACGAGCCGGGAAAGAGATCGTGGAGGAATTGAGACCCATAAAAGAAGGTTCTCTGAGGATGGGTTTGTATCCTAGTAGTTTAGCACGAGAACTTTCTCCGGTTACGTTCCAGGACATGAGACCGATCCGAGTAGCGTCGGTAGTGTTACGCCGAGAAATTTGTCCTAATACACTCCGGAGAGGATCGAGACCGATGCGAGTGGAGCCAGATCTGACGACGGTAGAGAAAAAGATGAGATTTACGGATTTCGTCAAGAAGGTGATAATGATTTCATTGGTGACATGCAAATATGGTTTGAAGGCGACTATTTGATCGTCGGTCCAAACAGATACGAAATGACCAATGGATTGCACACTCTGCTTTCTCACAAAAGACCTGGCGATTTCACCGAGGAGGATTACAAAAATTACGGAGACATTCTGGTTCAGACTCACGCCATGAAGAAGAACAACGATCCCCAAGAGACGAGACCGAAGGATAGGAGAGGTAATAAGTGGAAGCACGCGGTGGAACACATATGGAATGCGAACAAGTATTTCGTGAAATCGATGACTGGGAAGGGAATGACCGACAGGATATTTCTTCCGCGTGATCCCGAGGCCTTGTTGGGGAGATTGGATTTGTTGATGGCAAGCAGAGAGGCTGGTAACACCGGAGTGGATAACGAGATAGTGGGCGTGTGCGACGAATTGTTGAAGCAGAAGGTCTTGACTAAGAAGGATTATCAAAAGATGATGAATCGTTTGAATAATAAATAGTAAGAGAAAAGAAAAAAATTTTTAAAAAAGTCAAATAAAAAAAATATATGTTAAAAAATAATTATAATTAAAAAAAATGTTAGTGATAAATAACAGAGGATACGCTAGATCTTACGTCTACTATGTGATTTATAACTCGTAAATTCTATTATGCAATTTATAACTCGTAAATTCACCGATGCCGCGAAACAGCTCGCGTCGAGCGATCTCAAAATCGGAAGAAAACGGCGATCGATGTGGGTAAGAAAGCTGCGACCGAAGCGAGTGGTAGAATAGCTTCGGAAGCCGGTAAGAGGGGCACCAACGCTTTGATTAATAAATTGATAACTCCACAACCTGCCAAACGATCGGGAATCGAACCAAAAAGTTGGAGAGATTTCTATGATGATGTCATACCGATACAAGACTTGGATAAAATGACTAAAGGATCGGGTTTGAAAGTGATTTATAAATAATAAAGAAAAACTTATATATATATATAAAAAATAGAAACTAAAATAGAAAAAAAAATTAGAAAAAAGAACGTAATTCAAAACATAGTAAAAAACAAACTAGAGAAAAAAAATGAATATCAAAGACATGTCTAGGAATGACGTGATGCCCAAGAGGTCGAGTGACAAGTGCTTTCCCAAGAGAATAAGGGGTCTGATAGTGGGAAAATCAAATCTTGATGAATCTATTGTTGTGACTTGATTGGTTGGCTTACGACAGATTATTCGTTTTTGGCAAGAGTCTCTTTCAACCGGAATACAGATTGCTTCGAGAGTGCATGATACGTAAATTACCCAAGGATGTTATGTGAGAATCTTTGACAATCGAGACGAATTCGAAGGACACGAGACTTCGAATATATTGGAACGAACGACGAGAGAATTGACCTAGAGAAACTTGGAGTGTTTTGAACGTGGAATGTCAGTTTTACGAGAATGCCAACGACGTTCCCGATACTAAACAGTTTAAATCGGAGAATAAGAATCTCATGATCTTTGACGATCTACTGTTGGAGAGACAGAATCGATGCGAATCGTATTACGTTCGAAGACATCACAGCAACGTGGATTGTTTCTATTTGTCTCAGAATTATTTTCGACTGCCCAGACAAACGATAAGGGAGAATCCTAATTTTCTGTGTCTCTTTCGTCAGGATCTCAAGAATCTCAATCACATCTATGGAGATCACGTGACCAATGACATGAATAGGGAAGCATTCAGGAGATTTTGTAAGAAGGTGTGGGACAAAGGACTTCACAATTTCGTGGTGATCGATTTGACTAGCGAATTTAACAACGGAAAATATCGAAGTGGATTCGACGATTTTTTTATATTCCCAATAATAATAATAGAGAAGAAAAATAAAAAAAAAAACAATATCTATAAAATATAAAAAAAATATATATATAAATAATAATAATAATCACAAATGTCAGAATATCTTCTATTAGAACAGATGGTTGAGAATACGGCTGCAAAACAATCCTTTCAAATCATAGTGAGTTACGACATGTCTCGATTCACGACTAAATTCGAACCTTCGAATTGAAGAAGGAGCAGAGATATGAGATGGCGTTAGTTAATCTCGAGACTTACTATTAGTTTCCCAACGTCAACGAAAAGAATAACGCGTACAAGTATTCCAACGGAGTACATTGGTTTGAGATACGAATTCCCAAAGGAAGTTACGACATATACGATCTGAACCGTCACATCCAGTCGAGACTGAAGTCACATAGGCAATATGATAAGAATTGCACCCAATACGAGTACTCTACAGACGATATTAGACTTGGGAGATAATTTTCGAGTGGATTTTAGGGCGGAAGATTCGATCGGTGAGATGTTGGGATTCGATCGAAAGATGTATCGAGGTCACGCCACGTCCGAAAATATGGTCGACATTCTCGCAATCAATAGCATTTTAGTGAATGTCGACGTGATCTCGGGAAGTTAGGTCGATGGTAGCGCCCAGCCTACGATCTACTCATTTTTTCCGGAGGTTTCTCCAGGTTACAAGATCGTGGAGCGACCTCGAAATCTCGTCTATCTACCCCTGATCCTGGACACGTTGTATAGCATCGAAACCACGTTGATGGATCAGAATGGAGATTTGTTAGATCCTCGCAGAGAGAGAGTGACTATATGATTTAACATCAGAGAGATATAAAAAAAAGTAAATAAAAAAAATAAAAAATAAATATATAATTTGAAAAAAAAAAAAAGAAATAAATATAATTTCATTAATAATTTTTTTTTTCATTTTTTTATATATTTATATAAGAAATAAAAAAAAAATATAAAAAACTTATAATATTTATAATAATTAAAAAAAATCATTAACTTGTAGTATTTCTAAATAAAAAAAAAATATAATCCAGTGAAAAAAACAACAAATATGAGTAGCAGTCAATACATCATTAAAAACGTGAACATATCTGAAGGACAGAAAGCTTTACTTCGCAGAGCGTTGAACCATCGAGGCGAGGCCGTTAGATTTAAATTCAGTTGCGAAGATCTGGCGAGTGGCGGTATCTATCGAATCACCTGGACCAAAACTCAAATCAAAAGGATGGAGAAAGTGATTCGTAATCGAACGGGAACGACGGTGAAATTGAGTTCCACTCAATTGGATTATAATCTGAAAATGAAAGGCGGTTTCTTACCGCTATTGGCGGGATTCGCTGCCAAAGCATTACCCATTTTCGTGACGACGGTGTTGCCGGCTCTGGGCGTGGGAGCTCTCTCGGGACTCGCTAGTTCGGGAGTCGATAAAATAATGGGAAACGGACTATATTTGAAGAAGGGAGGAGCCGTGTGTCGCGTAGGCGCCAAAGGTAAAGGATTGTATCTAAGACCCATGAGAAAAGGTGGCAATGCTTTCCACGGAGACGGCCTCTATCTGAAGACCGGAAAGAATGTGGAACCGATTGGTAAAGGTTTGTTGTTTGGTCAGAATTCGCCGTTTAAGAATATACCCATTGTGGGTATGTTATTATAAAAAAAAATTAACGATTAAAAAAAAACAAAAATACAAAAAAAATAGAACAAAAGGAGAGAAAACGATATTTCCCGTATCATTCTAACGATAAAAAAATAATGGTTTTATCGAAATACGAGAGACATAAACTTCAACTTTAGTTTCAACACAACAGAAACAAGGGAACAAATTTAGACAACCAAAACAAATTCAATGCTCTACCTTTTAATAAAAAATATCTTCCAATAAGAGTAAAATCCTCGCCCTCTGATTGGATGAGAGCTGGCGTAGTTTCTTTTATGTTTTCGATTTCAGTAGCAAATGTTACCGTCTGACGTCACAACGCGAAATATTTGAAATGACGTCGCCCGTTTCGTAACTGTTTCATCAACGGAGTGACTAGCAAGCCGCTTCATGTTTCTGGATTTTTCACACGTGTGGCAGACGGTGTTCCGAATGAAGTATTGTTTAAATTACAAACAAATTTACTATTTGAATTAAGATGGAATGAGTTTATCTGATTTATTGATTATTTATTCACCGCTGCCGTGGGGTACACGAGAGGTTTATTTACTAAACTCGTGGTCGTTAAAAGTTGCCTTGAACAAGGCAACTTTTAACGATCACAAGTTCAGTAAATAATCCTCTGGTGTTTCATGATGTAGGTTCTGGGCTGTGGATAGGGTCGTAATGGAACATATACGTTATTGTGATAAACTGACAGGAACATGGTCTGGGATTTGCGACTCGGGGCGTATGTTCAACATCGACGATTCGCGTCTCGTTTGAACATAAGCCCCAAGCCGCAAACCTCAAACCATGTTACCACCAATTCATCAGGATAACTTTTCAAATATATTTGTGCTCAGTAATATCTTTGCCCCTTTTTGAAAACATAAACAACGTCTACATAATATTTGAATTATTTTGTAGGCCGACAGAACACGGCAAAATCTTAACCATGCACTGTTGCAAACACGCACGGCAATCAAAACAAAAAACCTAAACTTTTAAACTCACAAGATTTCATACAAAGTTTGGAAGACACTACAAACCAATAAAATATTCAACAAGGTGGTTCATGCCCAATTAAAGATTGACTGTGAACCCAAACTTTTTTTGAGGGGAGGGCTGCAGCGGGAGGGGGAGGGGTGGGGGTGCTAAACTCAACCCCAACCATTATTTGACACCCACTATAAAAACGATGGATTCTAGAAATGACATCCGTCTGGCCATTCGTACAGATTTCTGGCAAACTATTAAGCTTTGTGAGTTTCTATTTCCTCGTCATGCTCAGGTGTGTGTGGCAGGACAATAATGAAATTATCCTCAAGAGTTATTGCCCTTAATGTACTCGAATAATGCTGTATGTTGGAACTCGTGCAGTGTATTCTGGCTTTGTCGTCAAGGCATGCCTTTTACGATGTATGATGTAGTTGGGATATTTTATTAGTCGGAACTTGGGCCATCACAGTCAAGGCAAGTCAGTTTTCATCCTCACGACACCACGTATGGGAGGAGTTACACCGTTTAGACCATTTCAATCAAAATACACCATTTGCACCATCTTCAGTTGAGGACAGTGAAAAGTTTGACAAATTAATTAATTAATTAATTAATTAATTAATTAATTAATTAATTAATTAATTAATTAATTAATTAATTAATTAATTAATTAATTAATCTGATTTGTCCCACTGTGATGGCTTGGGATTATAGTTCAACCATTCAAGACCTTCTTGGGAATTCATTTGAAGATAGATAAAACTGTACATGTGGTAGTCGTGATGTAACTTCGTATTTAATACAAGCATGTCGTACCTGTACTACAAATTGGCGGTGCTGGACCCCCAACTGACCGAATCGGATATCACAGACCCATCATTTGTACGACCGACTGTCGTAATAAAGTACATGATTACTGGCAAGAACGAATTGATATCTAAGACTCCAACCCAGCCGAAAAAGTTCCGACTGTTATATTTATTGGGTTCGATCCTCGGCATGGGTGACTGTGTTGTGAACTTGGGCAAGGCACTTCATCCCGATTGCGTATGTGGGGACTCGGTGGTTTTGTGTACTAAGGCGTACTGCACGTCGATGGTGCACTTTTCTTCAACCACTGCTTATCCTGCTTAAACAGAGTTAATAAGTTGAGGAGTCTGGCAGTTGCTCGCCGTTGCTTCGTGGTTCTTTACGGGTACTCCAGCTTCCCACACCAATAAACTGTCTGACACGATGTTCCCCTGGCTGTTGAAAGTGTCTTTAACCCCCAATAAAACAAAACAAACATTAGCTCGTCCTGATCTACCTGCCCATCCCCAAGTTCTGTTGTAAAGTGTTTCAAGCCCATATTGGGCTCTGATGTAATTTTTTTTAAATTCTTGTCTGTTTTGATCACTTCCCACAGCAGATGAGTACAGGATGTGCTAACCCTGCTTGTGTGGAGTTAGTACGTTGGGAAGACAGCCAGTTACTCGGCGTTGCTCGTGGTTTCTCCGGACACTCCGATAGGAGGTGACCCTGGCTGTCGAAAGTGTCGTTAAACCGGACAAAATAAATAAATAAATATATTTATTCGGGGTGAAACCCTCGCCACACCCCATTCCCGTCGCTGCGCCCTGGCTTTGGTCAACCCTTTACCTAACGAATCGGCCACACCCGCCCGCGTAATATACAAATTCAGCAATTAAAAAAAATCAAAACATTTCAACAAAACCATATTATTTGACCCCTCGTTCCAATGAGGCGTCACGTGATATAGTTTTGTTGAAATGTATTTTTAAATTTAAAAAAAAATATATATTTAAAACGATAAATTTTGATATCGTCTTCGTCTACGTTTGGCAAAGGGTTAATGGAATTTAAAGCATTGTTGCTGGTGATTTATTGATTAGCAAAATGTGAAAAGATGACAGATTGTTTTTAGTTTAGTAGAAGTTGCTTCCCTTGATAGACGCAGAATTTGCCTTTCTGTGAAGAAGATTAAAGCAACTGGTCTTACTGTGAGCTTATGTGTGAAAAACGGGTTGGGGTGCTTGGATAAGGTGAACATTTCAGTCAACCTGGCCCCTCTAGTTTATATTTAAGCATAATTTTTCACAGAGTCGGAGGTCATGTGGCCATATGCCCTCTTCTTGTGTTTTCTTACGAGACATTTAAGCTATTGCATCCTGAGTGTGTCCGCGTGGGAACCACAGGAAGTGGAGCAGTGCTTGTTTACTATGGTCGTGCTCGATCCCCAACTGTGGTAAAGTTCTGTTCTACTGGTAAAATAGGACCTGGTAACAGCGCCTGGGTGGAGGTCCTCTTATGTGAGTAAAATAGGTATAAACGATTGGTTAAACTGGATTTCATACCTATATTGCGGTCATGATATAGCCATGGATGCTGCTTGTAACCTTAAAATCTATAAAGAAATACACTGTATACGACGCGAATGTGCGATTAATTACACTATCAGTAATGATCTCTCTTCTCAGTTTGCAATTTCAACACATGCAAGGTGATGCCTAATTTGAGTCTTGCTGTCAAACAAAGACAATAATATATCAAATTCAGGCTAATGTTCAAGAAAAAAAAATCGATGACAATATTTGTGACGTAATAATTGATTGCATCACAATTATAATCACTGATTTAATCCTTTCCACTCAGTACGCATAAATTCTAGAGTGAAGGAAAAATTCCTCAGTCGTCACAGAAACAATATTTAAGGGGGGTCAGTACTAAGTTAATCCAACAGCCCTAGAGCCGAGGATGGGGTTATCATCCTTGGTCCCGTTAAAGTGACAAAGAACCAAAAAGACCAAAAAAAAAAACTGTGTTTGAGGTTGATCCGAATTTTCATGGATTTCCAATTTATTGCGTGTTTATTTTTTTCGGAGGAGGAGGGTTCAGAAATTTCTCAATTTTCATCTGGATATCAATTCTTTTCTAAAAATTTCTTAACTAACAATATCAATCTCTGACAATGAAAATCGCAAAAATTCTCCGAGGTAGCTTTCCAAGAAACAGTGTCAGAGCCTGGTATATAAACTGCAAGGGGGGGGGGGGGGGGGGCTCATTGGTATAAAGCATTGAACTTCAGACTGAAAGGTCCACGGCTCGACTAGGCAATTAGGTAATTACCCGTGTGGGTGATGAGGTGTACGGTCGCACTGTGTTCCAAGGCGTACTGTGCGTGGATGGTGCACTTATCTTTAAAGCGAACCCTGCATGTGTGGAGTTTGAACATTGGCGAGTCCAACAGTTGCTTGCCACTGCTCTGTGGTTCTCGCTGGGTACTTTCTCTACCCATAAACCTGTCCGACAAGATGTGATTCTGGCAGTTGAAAGTGTCGTTAAACACCATTAAATCAATAACTGTAGGAGGAAAAAATAAGCAATTTTCTCACTGTGATCAAACTTATTCAACTTGTTCTTTCTAAAGCTCTTTACGATTTGTGTTGTGTTCTTGATATAGACGTATATACTTTCAGCACGTATGGCTATAGCTGGCCACAACACAATTATAAAGTGAAGTTTGCTAAGTGTTCGTACCATGCTGTCCACTTTTGAGGACTTCGATTCCATGCTTTGGTTGCCGGGTCCTATTTTACCATTGGAACAGAACCAGTTTACTACAGAAAACAAGTGCTGCCCCACTTCCTGGGTTTTCCACGTGGTGTGGATAGTGGATTATCATAAAACTCCTGCTAAGTGGATCTTCCACGCAGACAATAATTACGACATTGTTTTTATATCAAGATAATCACAAGAAATGTTTCACCCAATTGAGGTCCATTGACTGAAACTTTGCATAGGCTTTTTGTGATTTTTAGAGAGTTCAGATTTTTGCCTGGGTGGAAACTCCATTCCAATAGTGTTTTAGCGTAAAACCTATCAATAAGTGTAACTCATAAATTGTTTGTATAAAGTGAAACAAACAAAATGAAATTTTGAAATAATTTTACAAGCGGATTTTGGAACTGTTTTGTGAGAAATATGTCTCGTAAAAAAGCGTTAATAGAAAAATGGACAAATATTTTTTTATTTGTTACTTCTTTAATATAATTTATTATTTATTTAAAGAGTATTCCATTGGTAATATTATAAAATGGCCAAAGATGGTTTATGATGCATACATTGTAGGGCAATTCCGCATACCTCAGATCATTCTTATTATTTTATTTATCTTAATTATTTTGTTGAACAGATTTCACTAATGTTTATCAGTCCGAACAGGTTTTCACATTTGAATGGGTTGTTGTGCACGAATATTTTCCCGCAGAGTGACCTCCACGGAAAAAACTCATTCACTTGCACAACAACTCCATATTTGGAAATAAAAAATATTTTGAGCATTCTCATTGGACGAATCTCCATTTTGTTTGCAAGCGTTTATCATTTGACATTTGGCTTCAGAGCAAAGAGGAATGATATTGTCTGTGAACAACTTGCGGAGAAAAAGAGATTATTCGGAATGAAGAACCCATCAAAGCGTACATGTTTGGGAATTCAAAGGAATTGTATTTGGCAGTTGAACTGCTGTAAAAGTTTTCCAGGTAAGCAAAAATACTTTTTTTTAAGCGTTCACCTTTTTTATCAAGTTTTTTTATAATAAAAATATTTAGGGGTTGTAAGTGACTAATATTTGAAGACAGTTTTCCAAACACGGCTAGCAGTCGATGGTAACAATTTTCCCCAATGTCAGATTCATTGTTTGCTTTCAAAACTTAACTTAGCGCCCCTTATTGGAACGAGCTCGTAGGACACGTTCCAACATGGTGTTATAAGTTAGTTGAAGCTAAAATTGTCAAAGATCATATTCGTCGATTTCTGTTGTATGTGCTGTCCTTCTTGTTTCCAGGGGGCGTAGTTTAAAAGGTTTTGTTGGGGGGGGGGGGGGGGCACCTCTATTTTTAGCTGTCAGAAGATTATTTTTTTTTTCCTTTTCTTGGTAAAAGTTAGCAAAGTGGTGGGAAAGACATTTTGGCTAAATCATGTTTTTTGTCTATATTTTTCATACCTAAGATCTCGTTCGAAAGGGGTAATAGTTAGTTTTGGATGCCAAAATTGAGAGAACGAAATCCCTTGATAACTGCTCAAAACGATGTGGTGTTTTCCTGTGAACACTGGGGGCGGGGTTAGATTGTGATGGATGGGCATGCCGACCACCACCGTGAGCAGTTCTGTAGGAAAATTTGACCTGTGTACCCATTTTTCACCAAATTTGTGAGGAATTACAAATAAAGCTTTCTCTGACTGCACGGTAACCCAGAACCCACATTGTCCTCAAACGAACTGATTGGTTACTCAGGTAGGTCGATTATGTCCGTAAACTGATTGTTCGTAAACCGATTACGTCCGTAAAACGCAAGCCGATTATGTTCGCAGGTTTGGTGCGGACACAATCTGTTCGTGTTTTGTGGACGTAATCAGTCCTGCGCAAAGATCCGGTCGAAACAAACGAACCAACGATTGAATCAATGCGATGATCCTCTAAAAGTACTGTTGATCTGTCTTAACCCTTTACACAGCGTAACGACCAAAACCGGCCAGCGCTATTCTCAAAAATCAAAAAAATTTTATTTTTTGTCTAAAAAACATAGGTTATGACCTCGTCGAGCTCGTTCCAACGAGGGATCATAATCTGTTTTTGAGACAAAAAAATGAAAAAAAATCAAGAATTGTTTTTGCAAGTGTCGTCCGCTTTTCATGTCAGGTAAAGGGTTAACCAGATTTTTGTCAACTTAGTCCTTTCACCCAAAACAATTGTTAAATACAAAAGCTGTCATTTTATACCAAATTTGCAAGAGAATTTTGGTATATAAGAAAATACCTCCAAAATAGCTCCTGGTCGATATGCACTAGAAGGGGGTAGGGGGCGTGGCTTATCCAATATTCTAACTAGGCTTATTCTTGGGGCCCCGAACTCAAAATTATCATCAATTTGTTCAAGCGAGATTTTTTTTACAAAAGGGACACCCTAGAGAAATTGATCTATGGGCCCCGATGTATCTAAATCCGCCAATGAAACTTTCGATATCCCATTTTCCCCATAATGCAACGACGAAGTTAACCCTTCACCTAACATGAAAAGCAGACGACACTTGCAAAAAAAATTCTTGAATAACTAATCTTTTTCATTTTTTGTCTCAAAAACATAGGTTATGACCCCTCGTTGGAACGAGCTCGACGAGCTCGTTCCCACGAGGGGTCATAACCTATGTTTTTGAGACAAAAAATGAAAAACTAATGAAAATTAATTGGCGAATTTTGAGAATAGCGCTGGCCGGTGTTGGTCGTTACGTTGGGTAAAGGGTTAAGACAGATCAACAGTACTTTTAGAGGTTTTGACCCGTTACTTCGGGTAAAGGGTTAATCAATTCCATCTTTTTTTGGCAGAGCTGGGTGAGTACTGTCAAACAAGACTAAATTAGATAAATTCCTAGTTGAATTATGAGAATATTTGAAAATATTTCGAAATTAGGTTTTCAGGGTTAATGAGTTTTGATACTGGATGATCAAATGGGGTATATTCGGGGTGTGAGGAAATAAGAAAGTGTGCTTTCATAGAAATTTGAGAAAACATTCCTATAAAATTAGTATTTATTTATTTATTTATTGGTGTTTAAGGTCACATCCTTATGCACAATGGCGAGTCGGGACTGTAAGTTTTACGGGTGGAGGTAGCCGGAGTACCCGGAGAGAACTACCGAGCGTCGACGAGCAACTGTCAGTTCATCAACATTCTAACTGCTCAAACTCCGCTCAAGCAGGGTTACAGCGGTTGAAGACATGTGCACGATCTACGTGCAGTACGCCTTGGTACACGGCGTCATCGTGCTCCCAGGTTGGCAACTGCGACAAAATGACTTGTCCAAGGACACTATGCTGGGCGTCGCGGACGGGGATCGAACTCGGGGACCTCTCGCATAGAAGTCCAACAGTTTACCACTGAGCCACCGCGCTCAAATTATCACTTTCGTCAAAAGTTGGAGAATGGCATTTCCAAGTATTTTGTTCTGATTACATTTTACATGCCATATTGGGAGATCGGTGCCTCACTGTTTAGGGCATTGGACTTCAAACCGAAAAGCCCAGGGTTATATCCACGCCGGGGTAACTGTTGTCCTTGGGCGAGGCTCTGAATCCTGATTTCCCACGTGGGGGCACGGTGGCGCTGTGTACTAAGACGCACTGTACGTCCATGGTGCACTTGCATTCAACCAATACTAACACTACTTGTGTTCTCGCCGGGTACTCCGACTAACTTCACCCATAAAACTGTCCGACACGTGGTGAATTTGGCTGCAGAACGTGTCGATAAACCCTAATAAATTTTATCATATGACTCGTCCGTTTTGTTCACTTTAAAACATTTGATATTTTGTTTTCATATTGATCAGTGATAAATAAAGCCTTCCGCCAATTTCATTGGTCAATTTCAAAACTAGACAATTTGATTGGCTAAACAAAATACAACTGGGTCATATATGCATAATTTAAGTAAGGAGAATTTACTTCATCTATCCTATTTAGGGTGGGTTGTATTGTATTAATCTTTTAACAAGAAAAACGCCGTTCATTTTTTTTATATTTTTACTTTTTGCTTCCAAAACATAGGTTATGACCCCTCATTGGAACGCGCTCGACGAGCTCGTTCCAATGAGGGATCATAACCTATGTTTTGGAAGCAAAACATGACAATTTTTAGTTATACGAGGATGATTTTTTCCAAGTGCCGTCTGCAACTCAAGTTAGGTGATGGGTTAAAAGGGTCATACTAAGTGGCTAATTTGTGCGTGTGTGTATCATATGATAAATAGAATATGAAACGAGTGTTTTTCTCATATAATTATGAAACTCGTCCGAATTTTCCGTTTGGGCTCGCCAGAGGCTCGCCAAAACGGAGAATTCATAGACTCGTTTCATAAATATTATGAGAAAAACACTCATTTCATATCCACTATGTATGCTATATTAAATGTCTTCAAAGGAACTCCAACTAAATAAAATTAATTTTCAGCTCAGTCTTTGAGCTAAATGCTTAACACGGTTCATACGGGTCCTTGAAAGTGCTTATGTCCCCTCTCCAAGTAAGAACCCCATGCCATGGAGCAGTGCTTGTTTTCTGTGGTAAACAATACTGCTTTACAGGTAAAATAGGACCCGAAGACGCCAATGAGTGGGTGGAAGTCTTCCAATGTAGGCAGGGCAGGTGTGAACGATTACCTGAACTTGACTCCATACCAATACTGGGGTCATGTTATAGACAAAGATGCTGAAAGAGATCTTAAGGGCCTATATAAGTAATGGAATTTTGTTTATTTTGAAATTCTCACATCTCATATTCCTTAAATTCAGATTAAATATACACAAATTATACATCAAAATGAAGGTTGGGATGTAGAGAACACGAAACACATGTGTAATCAACTCATGGAGTCGACTGTAGGCACCACTGGTTCCTGGAAGTCTGCTACCGTATTCGCACCAGAACTGACAATAAAATATTTCATCAGAACAACTTGTGGCCAAATGTGCTTCATATATCCAAGAACAAAGCTAGGCATTCAAAACACATTCGAATACAGCGATGGGACTGCATTTTGGAAAAGGACAACACTGTCTGCATTTTTTTTATTGAAGATGGTTTCCATGCTCGACAGACATGCGCAAATCACTCGTTACCACGAATTTCCATCGAAAAACAAAATCGTAATTCTAAGAAATTTCAACAGGTATCATGATACCTTGCATTGAATATGGCAACTGTGCAATCTCAATCTAATTACAGTATACTGTATGAAGGCGATCTTTTTCATTATTTGATTTTAGACGACGTTGTTTTTAATGCTTTTACTGTCCGATGACGTCGACCGGAAATCGAAAGTATACTCACACGTAAACAAAAGCAAAGGCTTTGAAATTTTCCCCAATGCAGCTCTGTCGCCGTGTTTTGAAGAATTTTTATCCCCTAGCTTTGTTCTTGGATATCCTAGGGGGGTTTGATCATCCCCTACTAGGCGGGTCCTCAGGTGGCGGATAGAGGACGGCCTGCTCAATTGGGCAGGTTTGCTAATTTCTAATTGGCAGGTTTGCTCAATTGAGTTGGTTCGCTGCGAAATACATAAATACGCAGCCCCGGACCAAAATGATCAATCCTGCTAATACCATCTGGCAGGCACCTTGTTCTCCCGTGAGGTGCATTCCGAAGGCCCCGGAAGAAGGAATCCTGGCAGTTGAGGACTTGTGGCCCCGGTTAGGGCAGTCTCCGGGATGGAGCCCTGGTCTCCATTTCGGAGATAATCTTGTTCAACACACTGCTTTGGCCCCAATTTCGGGAGTAGAAGGATGGTCGGATGGTCCGTTCTGGCCAATCGGGAGCCCCCACCCCAAAAAGTACTGGGTGTCACGTCGGGGGGCATTTGGTGACCATTCAATCATTTCTTTTATTCACATAACATAATTGCCATTGTGTACTGTTTTTAAACACTTTATATTTTAATAGCCACTTAGTTTTGCTGCACTGTCTGTTTCGGTTATGCATGGCAACCTTTTATTACGGTGTTTTGTACAGTGATTGATTGGATGGCCGCCATCTGAAGACCTGGCACTTCCACACACGGGCCAATCAGCCAGTGGCATACTTCGGTATCAACACTGGCTGAGTATACTGCCCCATACCAGGTATGTGGGAATACCGGCAACCCGGTGGGTTCACTGCATGGCAGTAACCCTACCCCTTGTTGGACTCCGCGGTGGGTGGGAGCCGGGGCAGTGAACAATTTACAACACTAACTATGGCTAATATACCACACAAAATTAAAAAACGGGGTTACGTTTTTAGTGATGATGATTCTGATTCTGACTTGGGACACATCGTACCACAAATTAATACATGGCCAAAATTTGTAATGATCAGCTCTGCTGAAGAAGGAAAGCTTGCAACTGATATCAATCCTTTCGCTTTAGAAAAGTCGATAAAGGGAATAGCAGGCAATGTTATAAATGTGAAAAAGTTAAGATCTGGAATGTTGTTGGTGGAATGTAAAAATGAAGCTCAGGCAAAGAATTTGTTGAAAACTGATAAACTTTTCAATATGCAGGTAAATGTCTTCCCTCACAAAAGCCTTAATACCAGCAAGGGCGTTGTCAGAACGAGGGAATTGTCAGGCATTGATATCTTGGAAATTAAAAAGGAGTTAGAACCACAGGGTGTAACAGATGTAAAGAGAATTGAAATTAAAAAAGATGGAAATCTCATTAAAACAAATACTTATATATTTACATTTGAATCTGCACAACCACCAAAATCAATCAAGGTCGGATACATGAACATCAGAGTGGATTTGTTCGTACCAAATCCACTCCGTTGCTTCAATTGTCATAAATTTGGTCATGGTCAAAACAGTTGTAGAGGGAAGACAATTTGCTTTAAATGTGGTCAGGAACATCAGGACCCTTGCACTAACACAATTAAATGTTGTAATTGTCAGGGCAATCATGTAGCTGCATCTAAAGATTGCCCTGTTTGGAAAAGGGAGAAACAAATTCAAAAAATCAAATGTGAGAAGCAGGTCAGTTTCAAAGAGGCTAGAGACATCGTAGCTTCAATGCCTGGCATGAGTGCATCTTCACCATCATATGCTACCAAATTAACACAAAAGTTACCAACAAAATCTGTAGAATGTCAGACACCGTGGACTTGGCTTGACAATAACATTCCATCCTTATTGCAAGCCTTCACTATAGAACACTCTAATAAGGTCGAACCAAAATCAACCCAAACCACATCATACACTTCAACAATAACGGATAAAATAGCACAGCGCAAACAAATAAATGAGGCACCAAAATCAGATTCAACTAAGGACAACAAAACTAAACCAGAACAGAGAAATATACCGAACAAATCAAAACCAGATCAGAACCATAGACCACAACAACAAAACCTAAGTCAGAATCAGAGACGAAGTCAAGAAAAAGAAAGGAAGAAAAAAGATAAAGAACAACAAAAAGTTAATTCGGAAAGAACACCGAAATTTTTGAAAAATGTCACTAGCAACATGTTTGATGGGATTGAAGAAATGTCAGTCGATGAATGCATCGATGACACTTTCTCCAGTCAACTACGCCTGAACTCCTCTCAGGGTAGGTCTCCGAGAAAAACGTCACCTAGAAAAAACACGGGGGCAATTTCGCCCATACGTCCACCATCCAAGTCGCCATCCAAGCATGGATAATACACGTAAACACAGTATAATACAGTGTAATTGTCGAGGTTTTAGAGCGAATTTTAATGAACTGAGCCTTCTAAGTCAAAAATATAAACCTGCTGCTTTTTGCATGCAGGAAACACTTTTGAAGAAACCTGTCACAAATATTCATCCCGTCCTTAAGGGTTACAATTTATATAACGCTTGGGCAGATGAAAATGACCTTCATATCCGTGGAACGTCTGTCTTGGTCAGAAATGACATTATTCACAGTTGTTACCATTGCAATCAAATTTACAGGCTGTAGCGATACGCCTGACCTTAGACAAGACAGTCACGTTATGTTCAATTTATGTGTCACCAAGTAAACTACTTAAGCTGACGGATCTTGAACATCTGATTCATCAGCTCCCAACTCCGTACGTTTTGTTGGGTGATTTTAATGCACATAGCCCCCTTTGGGGTAATTCCTGCAGTCAAGAAGATGCAAAAGGTAAAACTATAGAAGAGTTCATTACAAAATATGACTTGTGCGTGTTCAATGATGGGTCAGATACCTACCTGCACCCCGCATCTGGTTCATACACTTCAATTGATTTAACAATTGCATACCCTTCCGTCTTCCTTGATTTTTCTTGGAAGGTTGAAGATGACTTGTGCGGGAGTGACCACTTTCCGATTGTGTTGGAGAGTGTAGTTCCGGCGGATGATGAGAGGGTGCCCCAGTGGAACTTTAAAAAGGCTGACTGGGACACTTTCTCATCGTTTTGTTCTGAACGCCTCACACGGGAGAAATTTCAGGACAGTAATGACCAGATTGAACACTTCACCACAGAGTTGATTGACATTGCAAGCCAAGTCATTCCTAAAACCTCGGCAAATCCAAAACGTTTCACTAAACCATGGTTTGATACTGAGTGCAAACAGGCTATAAAAGATCGCAAGAAATTTGAGAGGGAATTTAATAAGTCACCAACTACACAAAATTTGGATAGATTACGTATAAATCGGGCAAAAACAAGACGACTTTTAAAACATAAAAAGAAAAGTTCATGGGAAACTTACGTTTCGAAACTAAATCAAAACACCCCCATCACTAAAATTTGGAAAATGATTAAAAAAAATTAAAGGAAAAGAAACACAATCAGCTGTACAACACCTAAAAGATAACAACAACACACTCATAACATCAAAACAGGAAATTTCAAACAAGTTAGCCTCTACATTTTCTAAACATTCGTCGTCTGAAAATAGTAACCCAGAGTTCCTCAAACTTAAAAAACAACAAGAAAAACAAAAGATTAAATTTTCATCCAATAACTTAGAGGATTATAACGAACTTTTCTCTATGGAAGAGTTAAGTAACTCTTTGCATAGAGCAAAGGATTCTGCCACTGGACCTGATCAAATACACTATCAACTTTTAAAACATCTGCCTCAAACTTCACTTGCACTTTTATTATATATTTTTAATGACATTTGGGTGACTGGCCAGTTTCCACCTTCCTGGCGAAACGCTACTATAATTCCTATTCCTAAGCCTGATAAAGATCACAGCAACCCAAGCAATTACAGGCCTATTGCCTTAACAAGTTGTCTGTGTAAAACCATGGAGAGGATGATCAATGATCGACTTGTCTGGTTTCTGGAATCGAACAATCTGCTTGCAGATGTTCAGTGTGGTTTCAGAAACCAGAGAAGTACTGTGGATCATTTGGTTAGATTAGAAACGTTTATAAGAAATGCCTTTGCCAGAAAAGAACATGTGGTCGCCATCTTTGACCTGGAAAAGGCATATGACACTACGTGGACGTATGGGATTTTAAAAGATCTTTTTAACATGGGGTTGAGGGGGCGTATGCCTCTTTTTATTGAAAACTTTTTGAGGGACCGCCGATTTCAGGTTCGTGTTGGGTCAACGTTATCTGATCCTCACGGGCAGGAATTGGGGGTGCCTCAAGGAAGTATTTTATCTGTTACCCTTTTTTCAGTGAAAATCAATAGTATTATTGATGCAATTGAGAATATGGTTGATTCATCATTGTACGTAGATGACTTTTTAATCTGCTATAGCAGCAAAAAAATGAATGCTATAGAGCGCAAACTTCAGCTGTGTTTGAACAGAATCCAGAAATGGGCTACAGAAAACGGCTTCAAATTCTCAAAAACGAAAACTAATTGTGTTCATTTCTGTAAGCTTCGGAAGCACCACCTTGATCCGGAATTGAAAATAGACGGGAGTCGTATTAATGTTAAGGAAGTGAAATTCTTGGGTTTGTTGTTTGACAGCAAACTTAATTTCACTTCTCATATAAAACAACTAAAGATAAAATGTAAAAGGGCACTGAACATTTTGAAGGTAGTTGGTAGCACTGATTGGGGTGCTGACCAAAAAACATTACTCCATCTGTATAGATCACTTGTCAGATCAAAATTAGATTACGGCTGTGTGGTTTACGGTTCTGCTAGAAAGTCATATCTCAAACCTCTTGATGCCATTCATAATAGTGGCATAAGAATCAGCCTTGGTGCTTTTAGAACATCACCGGTGGATTCGATGCTCGTTGAGGCAGAGGAGCCTTCTCTTGAGAAGCGCAGAATTAAACTTTCACTCCAATATGTTTCAAAACTTTTTTCTAATCCGTCTAACCCCGCATACAATCGTGTCTCAGAACCTCAAAATACTGAATTTTTTAACCGTCATCAGAAACATATCCCTCCATTGGGAATTAGAATAAAACCTCATATGGAGTCTGTCGAAATTGAACCAGCTACCATAAAAGAGAACCGTGAACCACAAACTCCTCCTTGGCATCTTAAAAAGCCAACAGTTATTTTGGACCTAGCATCTACTAAAAAGTCTGAAACAAATTCTCTGCAGTTTAAGCAGAAATATGCTGAAATTAAGTCCAAGTACAGTACATATACAAGGATCTATACAGACGGATCAAAAGATGGTGACAAAGTAGCATCAGCTGTTGTCACTGATGATCATGTCACTTCAATCAGAATACCGAATCAAAGTTCTATCTTCACAGCTGAAGTTAAAGCTTTACAACTCGCACTCGAACATATCGAAAATGTACAGGAAAAGAAGTCGATTATTTTTTCTGACTCTTTCCTCTTTGCTTGCTTTGCTCAACCCCAAGTTGAAGAACCCTCTCATTTTGGAACTTCGTGAGAAGTTAACAACTCTCATGTCTGACCAATATGATATCGTGTTTTGCTGGTTACCTGGACATGTAGGTATCGCTGGTAACACCAAAGCAGACAGTGCAGCAAAAGAGGCTTTAACAAAGCCTCTCACTGATTTTAAGATTCCGTTCAGTGATTTCAAGCCTCATATCAGTAGTTACATCAAATCTATGTGGCAGGCGGAATGGGATGGAGCGACAAATAACAAGCTTCATCGCTTCCGACCAACTATATCAGATCACTACCCGTCTAGTAACCTTTGTAGAAAGGATCATGTTATTCTGACACGATGTCGTGTTGGTCATACACGACTTACACATTCCTTTTTGTTAGAGGGTAATATGCGACCAGAGTGTGTTCCCTGCCAGCAGGTATTGACAGTGGAGCACATTCTTTTGCACTGTACAGATTTTCATCTTGTTAGACGACAGTATTTTAATGTTGCGTCTCTTAGAGACCTGTTTTACAAGACAAACTCGCATAAAGTTTTGTCGTTCCTGAAGGAAATCAACCTTTTTAATAAATTTTAAATAGTCTGGTTTTATTATTTTAAATTCTCATCTATCATTTATATCTGTTTCATGGGTTGATTTTCACAACTGTTTTGATGAACTGCACTCATTTTTTAATTCCATTGTTCGCTTGTCAGGTGTACTTTACGTTTTTCATGTGTTGTCATCTCTTTTTTAACTTCTGCGTTGAAAATAATGATCTTTTTTAACATTTCACACTTTCATCGCCACGATATAGCCTTAGTTGCTGATGTGGCGTAAAGCACCAATAAATAAATAAATAAATTGTTCTTGGATATGTAAAGTACATTTGGCCACAAGTTGTTTTCGTGAAATATTAAATTATCCGTTCTGGTGCGAATACGGCAGCAGACTTCCAGGAACCAGTGGTGCCTACAGTCGACTCTATGAGTTGATTACATGTGTGTTTCGTGTTCTATACACCCCAGCCTTCATGTTGATGTACATTTTGTGTATATTTAATTTGAATTGAAGGAATATCAGAGGTGAGAATTTTCAAAATAAACAAAATTTCATTACTTATATAGGCCCTTAAACATCAATAAATAAAGTGCATTTAACCTCTTGAATCCGTAAGATTGGTTTTCACTGTCCAGGGATGCTAGTTACGAAAATCAATTTTAACAAATTGTTGAACAGTGAATTTGCAGGTCTAAGGCTGCGCGTTGAAAATAATTTATCTTCCCCATATAAGGAATATGGACTCTTCCATTAGATGTCATTGGACAGAGAAGGGAGATACCACCAGGGTTTAAAGTAGACATTTGAAAGTGCTTAAAAGATAAATTCCGTTAATTGTTTGGCTCTCATTGTGTCAACATTTCTCTGTATAAGTTATGGAATTTGTACGATTTTGCTAAAATTGAATTTCATCTACTGGAATACTAATGTACCCAAAACAGATCATTGGGAAGCTTCCCAAGAATCTCAGCCAGACAGCATCGGCCGGGTATCGATATTTGGGGTAGGCGATTTTTTACGCTGTAGGCATGTCACATTTGTTTTCAGTTGAAATGTATAGAGGTGGTTCCTCTTTCGCGTTGTTGCGACCGAGGGGTTTATTCAAAAATGTATCCAGGGAGACCCAACTATGTACCTTCCCTCGGAGAAGTTTAAAAAAAATATATCCCAAATGGCACAAGTTGGAGACATTTTGAGGCTCGAAAGAATGTTAATTTTCACCAAGCGTGATGTCATCGGTATTTACGTTGGTCAATATCCCATGCAGATGGAAGAAACCAGAAATTGTAAGGGGGACGTGGGGATTGTGTCCTTGTAAGTGTGCAACGTAAGCAAGGGAAAGGATCAACTTTACTTTCCACGCCGTTATGGTCCCGATTTAGCCGTGGATGTCGAAGTTTGCCATAAAAAAATCTTTACCTCATCGCATGCAAAGGAGATATTCCTTCACAGGACAGCAAATCTCTCGCCACTCGGGTGTAGTTTTGACAGTTGAATCGCATTTCGTGGGGGCGCGGTGGCTCAGTTGGTAGAGGTGCAGGCTGCAAGCCGAGAGGTCCTCGTTTCAAATCCCACCTGCGGCAACCGCGTTGTCCTTGGGCCACTTCACCCCGTTGCCCTCGTGGGGGCACGGTGACGTTTCGTACAAAGGCGTACTGCACGTCGATGGTGCACCTGTCTTCAACCAATGCTAACTCTGCTTGTGTGGAGTTGGTGTGTTGGGGAGCTGACAGTTGCTCGCCGTCCTCCAGCTTCCTCCACCCGTAAAACTGTCACGGTCATGGTTAGCCATTGTGCAGAAATATGTGACCTTAAACACCAATAAATCAAATTTTGCATGTAACCGTAATTCAATACTCCGTTCATATGTTTAAAATTGAAGTTTAACACTTTACCCAACGCAGACGATATGAAAATTTATTATTTTAAATATCATTTCTTTTCAATTTTTTTCAAAAAATTTCAACAAAACCATACCATGACCCCTCGTTGGAACGAGCTCGTTCCAACGAGGGGTCACATGATATGGTTTTGTTGACATTTTTTGAAAAAATATCTTTTTTCAACTGCTGAATTTGCATATTACGCGGACGGATGCGGCCGATTCGTTGGGTAAAAGGTTAATGATTTTTTCACCAAAATCTAGTCATGGCTGCTTCATAGCAGCCATGACTAGATTTTGGTGAAAAAATCATTAACCTTTTACCCATGACTAGATTTGATGAAAAATACTTTAAAATGTACTTGACAATTTAATAGTTTATCAGGGCTAATGTTTTGTTTTTGTTTTACAGATGTCATTATTATCCAATCACAGCACAACCATGTGAATGAAGAAAGCTGATCTTATGGCTGGTAAGTCCTAATACTCCATTTTATATACTTCATGTACTACACTAAGTTTGCTAAGCACCAAGTATATCCGACTACCCGTTTTTCGTCTCAGTTGAAATATTATGAAAAGTGAATATTTTTTTAATTATATCTTTAATGATTTAAGTACAGAAATTAAGATTTTATTTGTGTTTGACACTATTTTTTTAGCTTTTGAATACGATAACCATGGAAAATGGATATTGGTAAACGAGGAACTTTTTCAATTTGCCGAAAAATGATGGAGCGAACTGGTATGGGTTCAATATCGAGTATGAGACCCATTACTGTTAATTACAGCTTGACAACGCCTTCTCATGCTCCCAATCAGGTTCCTGGTGGTCCTTTGTGGGGTGTTCCATTCTTGGACCAGCGTGGCACCAAGCCCCTGGACACTTCTTGGCTTGACTGGACGGGCTGAAATTGCAAGCTGCAACTCACTAGACATGTTCGACTGGATTGAGGTCAGGGGATCTTGCTGGCCTCCCCTCCCTATGTCAATACTCCCCGACAGCATGGGCAACATGAGGACGGACATTATCGTCCATCAGAATGAATCTATCACCCATTGCACATGTATACAATCTGACGTGGACATCCAGGATCTCAAATACCGCTGTGCAGTCAATGTACCACGTTCAAGGACACAGCTCTGTACGTCGATCCCTGCTGATGCCGCCCCAGACCATGATTGACCCTCCACCATAGCGGTCATGCCCAGCAATGTTGGTTGCATGGAATCACTCTCCTGGTCTTCTCCATACCCTAGATTGCCTATCTGTGTGGACTAGGCAGTACCTTGACTTATCTGTAAAAATGACAGATCGTCAATCTAAACTGGTTCATCCAACGTGGTCCGTGGTCCTTTCATATCGTTCCTTGCGGTGGTTCTGGGACAGAGGAATGCGAATACATGGTCTTCTCGATCGGAGACCACCTTCGTTCAACCTTTCCTGGATAGTCTACGTCGAAACATTTACCCCGGATGCATTCTGTAGGGCATTGCAAAGCTGGATTGCTGTTACAAAGCGGTTCCTACGGGCCTGAATGATCAAAAACCTGTCTTCAGCTGCAGATGTTGCCCGGTCTCTACCACCACCATGCCGTATTTCTGGCGTGCCATACTGCTGAAATCTTGCCCAGGCTCTGGAGATAACCGTATGGCGCACACCAAGAGCTTCACCAACCTGGGTAGCCCCTTGCTCCACAATCCCAACAGCCCGCCACATTTCTGCTTCAGACAAATCGTCCCCTGAGTTCCAATGTGTTCTATGTGCCAGCAGGCACATAGAACACATTGGAACTCAGTGGACGAAATGTCCTCTTACATTTGCATTTGCCATATTCAATCATCAAATAACAAGGGTTTGTGTTGAAATGAAGATTGAATACCATACCATGTCATGTACATTTACCCCTGATGCGTTCTGAAGGGCATTGCAAAGCTGGATTGCTGTTGCAAAGCGGTTCTTACGGGCCTGAATGATAAAAAAACCGGTCTTCAGCTGCAGATGTTGCCCTGTCTCTGCCACCACCACGCCGTCTTACTGGTGTGCCATACTGCTGAAATCTTGCCCAGGCTCTGGTGAAACCGTATGGTGCACACAAAGGGCTTCACCAACCTGACGCCCCTTGTTTCACCAGCCCTACAGCACGCCACATTTCTGCTTTAGACAAATGTCTTCTTACATTTGCATTTGCCATATTCAATTATTAAATAACAAGAGTTTGTGTTGAAATGAAGACTGAATACCCTACACATCTCATGTACATGTAGACCGTGCACGAAAACACCATGAAAATCAAGGGGCACATGCTTTCCATGACTGTCATGAAAAGTCTGCCTGTCGAGAGAGGTAATGTAAACACTGAGGACCATCTCAATACATTCCTCAATCATATCCACCAAAAATATCGCAAATATATCTCAAGCAAATTTCACAATGTGTCAAATATTTGGTGCTTGGCAAACGTTTAGTATATATTGAACCCATGTATAGCTCTGAAACACGCACTATGTTTGAACTCGTGTGTGTCTAGGAGCTCCAGAAACAAAAACATGCTGTGTGTTGTGGGGTGGGGGTAGTCTCAACGTTCGAGAAGGCCTTTTTTGTAAAAAATAACTTGACATGCAACACTGGTAGATATTTGACCCAGTCGTTTGCTTTCCCCTGCTACTGAGGGATGGGTAATATTAATTGATCAGTGACTCGGTTGCAGCCACAAGGATCTAAAAACTTCGGCTAAACCCCACCCGTAAAACCACCTACAACGGCTGACCATGGCTGTCGAAAGTGTCGCTGAGCTCTAAATAAACTGAATAAATTATAGTAAGCTGTATACATTGTGTGGAACACTTAGTTGGTTTTATCAGAGTACTTGCTCCACCAGTAAGTGTCTGACACGATGCGAGCCCGGTCGTTGGAAGTGTCGTTTACCTCCAATAAATATATTTATATACTTCACTTGGGAGCGGTGTGACTCACTGGTAAGCGCATTGAACTTCAGATCGAAATATCCACGACCCCCGCCCCCCCCCGCGCCGTGTCCTTGGGTAATACATTTAATCCGACTGGACAAGTGGGAGCTCTGTAGTGCCGTACACTAAAGCATACAGCAAATCGCTGCTACACTTGTCTTCATCTAATGCTAAACCCATCTGAGGGTTAGTAAATTGAAGTCAGACTGCTACTTGTCGCTGTTCTGTGGTTCTCTCTGGATACCCCAGCTTCCTTTGCACGTAAAACTGTCAACATGATACGACCCTGGCAGTATAACTGGTTGAGGGCTGGATTCTTTTTGGTCGTCTGAATTTGTTATTCAAAATTTGTTCTATTACAAATTATTGGAGAGTGCCTGTGGGCACTCTCCAATAATTTGTAATAGAACAAATTTATATAAATAAAATATCATTTGCGTTTGGCTGAATATGAAACATGAGCAAGGAAAACATTGGCTTTTGCTTTGTTGCCCTCATTTTTTGAAAGCCCTGATAGTGGCTTCTAGCACTCAACCAGCTAAAGTGTTGAACCAAAGAAACAATATACTTCATATTGGAGCCATGCATGGCCCAGAAAGCATGCTGTGAGTTGTGTAAACTCGTCTGATCCTTGAGGGTGCATTTGTCTTCATCCATAAACAAAACCCATTGTGGAGAGAGAAGTAACTTATATTTCAGTAAAATTGGGATGTATGATGGGTGCATTTTAACTTGCAATTAACGGGTTGGAACAGTCAAAAGAATGACAAATTTGTTTTAATTTGGTCCTTTTTTTCTACCAAAAACGTATGGCTTTGGGTTTAACTTAACATGCCGAATATCCCTGGCTTACTATATGAAATGTTCGTTCTTAGTTTAGCCTGTGTGACCTAACACCACTATTTCCCACCTCCCAGGGGCCATGGGTTAATGAATAAACAATGATAGCTATAGCCTATTTGCATTGGTAACAGAGTTTGGTACAAACTTAATTCAGATGGAGGACATCTGCAGAACACAGCGGAA
The DNA here is from genome assembly GCA_031216915.1 of Pictodentalium vernedei. Taxonomy (NCBI): domain Eukaryota; kingdom Metazoa; phylum Mollusca; class Scaphopoda; order Dentaliida; family Dentaliidae; genus Pictodentalium; species Pictodentalium vernedei. The sequence continues at coordinate 40,354,971 of CM062291.1, read as the reverse complement.
AAGAAATGTGGAATTAACCAACAAAATGTTGACAGAATTTGAAAGCTCGTAATTTGACAGGAAGTTTATTCAGAATAACACTATTGTATAATTTATGTGGCGTTTCAATGAAATCGAGAAATGTATTTTAGTCCTGCTCATCTGATTTATTAGTGACAGAAGATGTACAAGCAAGGTGGTAAATGTGATTTGAGAACCATTTTGGGAATCCTCTCAAATGTACAAATGTAATGAAAGATAATATAGTAAGTACAACGTGACACCTTATAATGCAAAGCTTTATTATGTTCTTGAATAAATATTTTCATTGTTTAACTCGAAACAGTTTATCTCTCATTGGAACGAGCCCGAGAAGCTTGTTCCAATGAAGGGTTATAAGCTATGAATTAGAACTAGAAATTGAAAAAGAAATTAAATTTCAATATTGATTTGTGATTAAAGCTAACTTTATTTTTGTATAAGTGTTTACGTAAGATGTAACAATATTTATCTTCACATTTCCTGTATGGCTGCAAGAATTCCTGCAGTTTTATGCTGATGAGTTTTGAGAGATCTTTCACATATCATCTTCAGATCAAATATTGACTTTTGTAGCATTTGGATCCCCCTTTGACTTCTGAGTTTGTTTACTTTGTTATTGAAGGGTTTTGGTCATTACGTTCTCATTTTTATGTTGTGTTTCTGACTTACCATGGTCAAATTAAGGTTGGTGTTTTGTTAAATCATTTGAGATTCGTTTGTTTTGGTGTGGAATCTTGCTTTGATTGAAGCGAGGTGTCTATGGTTAGCCTTTGAGTGTGTGCTGTAGCTTTGGGTTTTTTTAAACTTCTATTTTCAACCAAATACCTCTCTTGGTCCGTTTTAGGACATGTGGAGTAAGAGGGTGTGTCTAATCCATGCGTCTGTTCGATTGGGTATAAAGTGGGGTGTCGTGTTCGGTTCACGTGTTTTGTCTCCTCTTCCTCTCGAATTCGACTTTTGGCGGCACGAGTTGGGCTGTTGGCCATTATGGGGTGGGTGATATGACATTTTATTGTTTAGTATTTGTGGAAGGAGTGGGCGGTGGGTGAAGCTTGAGCCTAGTTTTCGGTGGTTTTTGAGTTCAGTCTATTTAGCTGTTTTGCTTCCTGTTTATTGGGTTACCGTCCTTGTCTATTTCTACTGCTGTCCATATTCTCAGTCTTCGTTGTTTTGTAGGTTAGAAGCTAGTATTGAAGCTCAATTGTGTGCTATGATTTGGGTGGAGTTCTTTGCGTTCACTATTGCTCGTGTTTCTGTTTTGTCCTAACTTTGTCTATTTTTCTTTGTTCCCACGTTTGCTGATCCGCATGTTTTGCGTGTATAACTCGAGCCCCAATTGCAGTTTATTTTATAGATTGCACGTTAGTGTGGTTAATACTCGTTGTCCGAGATTTGTGCAGTCAAAATGGCAGAGCCTCAAACTTTCTTAGTTTAAGCAATCACTCGATCAATGTTTGAAATGCCTTCGAAACTCTCCGGAAAATCGTTCACACAACGGGTCAAACTTTGGTCGAAATGTTTGTTTTAGACTACGATGGTTTTTGGCTCCACAAAAATATTAAAAGTAGAGGGCGAAAACACAGGATCACATCGCATTACAATAGGTGAAGTATGGGGAAAAGAGTAAATGATGGACGATGGGGTAGTGGGAACTCTCTAGAGTACAGAAAGAGGTAGACCGAAATTTATCTAACTTGGTATGCAGAAAAATAAAAGTAGGGAAAGTTGGAGAAAACATTGTCTAGAAAATACAGAACGGAAAAGTGGTAGAGACTGATGAACCTAACAAGTTCGTGGAATGTGCTTAGCTTTAAATAAACGCCCAACGATGCCATTCATTCAAATTGACAAAAAGGAGGCTCCAAAAACAAAGACAAAATAAAGTAACAAAGTGGGATAAAATGGGATAATTAGAGGATATCAGTTGGTAGCAATTGTAGAAACTTCCTAGGAAAGCAAACACCACGTGTCATCTTCACGGTGTAGACTGATAAAATCATTGAATCAACTGAAGCCCCGAAGAAATATACGTATGATCTTTCTTTGGGTTAAAAAATATGCCCGGGTTCGAAGGGATGTTAAAGATGGGAATTGATTTTGGAGATAAGTTTGTTGAAATCGTGAAAGCACTTGATAGAGAATTGCGAAGCGAACTTCTGCTGGATAATGTTACAACAAAACGGCCTCATTGGAGAAAGGTTTCGGGTTATCCATCCAAGATAATGGAAATGAACCGCCATATAGTGCAAGTGGGTACCAGTTTGGGATTTAAAATCTGATTATTTTGCAGATATGTTGCTATAAATAGTCGTCTGAAAGTGAAGGGGGTTTTAGGCTTGATTTAGTTTAGAGATATGATAAAAACAAAATGAATGAAAATAAAATGAAACGTTTTCCCCGTTGGACCTTAATAATTTATTGGAATGTGTCGGGGAAGAGGTTTCTGTTCGAAGATGCATCAGGCTGCTCAGTGACAACGAATAATTGATTGTTAATATAAGTATCATGGAAAGAGGTATCTACAGAAATCTAAATAAACTGATTAGGAATGGGAAACGAATTCTAAATATGCTGGAACTTTTAGAAATTTATAAATATAAGGCTTTTGATAGGAAATTTCTTTGGGAGATGGTGGTTGTGCTAAAGACAACTTATAGCATGGGTTTGATGCCTCCAAAACAGTAGTAAAAGGTTTGACACTAAACAGAATGGTGCTGGGAGATGGGTAACGGGGTCCCATCTCCCAACAAACTGGCTGCCCTGGAAGCAGTGATGTTGAGCTTGGGGTGGATGATGATCCAACACAGTGTTGATTTGGAAAGACTGATATCGGGACCATCTGGTGAATCTTCCAGACAGCCAGTGATGTGCACTGATGATCTGATAATTGTGACTCTAATGCCCATTATTTAACACGTAGGTTTAGGTGTGCGTTATAGGGTGGGGCATGGAGTATTGTAATCGTAATTGGAGAGAAGTGGTTAGAGCAAAGAGGTTTTGGGGTGGAGTAGGAAATAAAGGGGGATATAGAGGGGGATTTGAAGACTGTCTAGATGGCAGATTGTGTCACCGATGTTCAAACTGAGATCGAGGTCACCGGAGCTAGGGGTGAGGTTGGGAACAAGTAATGCCAAATGTGTTACTTGGGGAACAATGCAGACATTGAAACACTTAGAATGTGATATGGAGGAAATAATTTTAAAATGAAATTTATCTTCAACCAGGAAACCTAACATTCACGTTGAGAGGGAATTTGAGCCTGAACCTAACTCGGCCATTTTGACTGTACAAATACCGGGTGACGAATATACACAACCATAAGGGAATTTTCGTAGTTCTTCCTATTTCATTGTCTGTTGGTTTATGGTTAGCCCCTAATAACCGTTTCAATATCCTACGAGATGTTACTCCATTTCAAGCTTGTGTTTTAAAGAACTACATTGTAGCTGATGTCCCCTTCCAATTGTTATGCTATGGTATGTTTAACACTGTTTTTAATATAAGGCCTCTGTGAATTCTTTGTTTTACGTCTAGTATGCTCCTTTATTGTAGACATAAAAGACTAGTGCACGTTTAAGTGCCCTGACGACATACTTGATCAAACTGCGACAGACCATCATATCAGCGTCGAAAATCGACCGTGGTGTTGCGTTTGTAACTGCTTGCAGAATCTACAGAAATGTTCTGAATACCATAAGGTCGTCATATTTTTGTGTGGTATCTCCATATGATGTACCACATAGAGATATTTTACAGCGGCAGGATCAGAGTTGGGACAAATGAAGAAATTTTATACAAATTTCACATTTTGGCTTTGAAAAGCACCTCAGCTAGACGTTTTGCATTTTAAATTAGTTTAGAACCTAGATTAATACTTGCCAGCAGCCCGCGTTGTGTACTTGGGCAAGGCATTTTATCCCGGTTGCCTACATGGGAGCACGATGACGCCGTGTACTAAGGCGTACTGCACGTCGATGGTGCACATGTCTTCAACCGCTGTTACCCTGCTTGAGCTGAGCTTGAACAGAATGTTGAGGAGCTGACAGTTGCTGGGCGATGCTCGGTGGTTTTCTCCGGGAACTCCGGCTTCCCCCACCCGTAAAACTGTCATGGTCACGATTAGCCATTGTGCATACGTATGTGACCTTAAACACCAATACAGAAATAAAGAAATAAATAAATACTTGCCTGCAGACAATTAATACTTGGTAATTAGCGCATTTTGCATTTGCCTATCAGTACAAAGGATTTGGAGCGCGATGGTTCAGTGGTTAGAGCATTGGACTTTAAACCGAAAGATCGACGATCAGCGGTAATTGCGTTGTCCCAAGGCAAGACATTTCGTGCGGACTGCCTATGCGGGGGGGGGGGGGGGGGGGGGGGGGTTACAGTGAAACTCATGAGGCATACTGCATGTGCAGATGCATTCAACCGCTGCTAACCCTGCTTGTACAGAGTTGGTAATTTGGAGAGACTGACAGTAACATTGCTAGCTGTTGGTTGATTCTCTATGGGCGCTTCGACTTCCTCTATCTGTAAAACTATTCGACACGAGATGACAATGGCTGACTGTGTCGTTAAATCATAATAAACAAGCGACCGAGGATTGACGTAAAACAAAGAATTTAGCAACAATGGCCTTTCCAAAAATGTGTGAATTTGGATAGTGGAACGAATTCGACATACACGACTGTGTAACGCTGAAATCATTTATCACACCCTATTCCCGACGTACCTGTCGAGTTCGCTCCAATGTCTGATTGGACGTTGGATCGGAATCAGTAGATACGCTGGATTGTTGGCGGGCAATTATAAATTCTATACGTACCTGCCGAATTCGTCCCACTTTCCGAATTTACTCCATTCTGTGGTACTTTCCCCAACTATTGCAGTTGACATTGCAGTTGACAACCTATTCTGCATTCCGGTAGTGGTTGTATGTTTTACACGTTTTATATGGTTAATTTGTGTTTGAGGGGCTTGTTAGATTTTAATGACCCTCATTGTTTGAGATGATGGTAAGTTTTGGTACTGATCTGTGTGATGTGCAGTACACCAAGTTTGGTGTTGGGTGCGCCATGTTTGGTGTTATTGGGTGCGCCATGTTTGGTGTTATTGGGTGCGCCATGTTTGGTGTTATTGGGTGCGCCATGTTTGGTGTTATTGGGTGCGCCATGTTTGGTGTTATTGGGTGCGCCATGTTTGGTGTTATTGGGTGCGCCATGTTTGGTGTTATTGGGTGCGCCATGTTTGGTGTTATTGGGTGCGCCATGTTTGGTGTTAGGTGCGCCATGTTTGGTGTATTGTTGGGTGCGCCATGTTTGGTGTTATTGGGTGCGCCATGTTTGGTGTTATTGGGTGCGCCATGTGTGTTGTTGGGTGCGCCATGTTTGGTGTTGGGTGCGCCATGTTTGGTGTTAGGTGCGCCATGTTTGGTGTTATTGGGTGCGCCATGTTTGGTGTTATTGGGTGCGCCATGTTTGGTGTTATTGGGTGCGCCATGTTTGGTGTTATTGGGTGCGCCATGTTTGGTGTTATTGGGTGCGCCATGTGTGTTGTTGGGTGCGCCATGTTTGGTGTTGGGTGCGCCATGTTTGGTGTTATTGGGTGCGCCATGTTTGGTGTTATTGGGTGCGCCATGTTTGGTGTTATTGGGTGCGCCATGTTTGGTGTTATTGGGTGCGCCATGTTTGGTGTTATTGGGTGCGCCATGTGTGTTGTTGGGTGCGCCATGTTTGGTGTTGGGTGCGCCATGTTTGGTGTTAGGTGCGCCATGTTTGGTGTATTGTTGGGTGCGCCATGTTTGGTGTTATTGGGTGCGCCATGTTTGGTGTTATTGGGTGCGCCATGTGTGTTGTTGGGTGCGCCATGTTTGGTGTTGGGTGCGCCATGTTTGGTGTTGGGTGCGCCATGTTTGGTGTTAGGTGCGCCATGTTTGGTGTATTGTTGGGTGCGCCATGTTTGGTGTATTGTTGGGTGCGCCATGTTTGTGTTCGGCACACCATGTTTGGTGTGTTGGGTACATCGTGTTGTGTTGTTGGATACTCCATTTGTTTGTGTATATGTGCGGTACATCATGTCCTCGTTATCGACGCCTTCTGGAATGGCGATCGGGATTTTTTTTTATTGGTGTATTCAACTCTGCTTGTTGAGCTTGTCATGTGGTGCTAGTTGAGACGGTCAGTGTGTGTACTGATCTTGGTAGTTAGTGTTATATATCAGGTAGCAATAGACATGTTATGATCTGTAAGAATTTGTGTATTGTTTGGTGTCGTATTTATTCGAACATGTTCTCGTTCGACAGTGATTTCTTTGAACATTGCAGTGTTAAGATACATTTTTGCAGCGGTTTTTGAATTTTCTGTTTCGTACCTTTGTAGTGTTTTCAAATGACCTAAGTGAACGGGTCTTCGTTGAAACTTCAGAGGTTTGAATTTTTATTTCTCTCGTGTATTAAACACAACACAGATCAGTAGATTTACAAAAATCTCGGCATTCAAAATACAAAAAATTCCAATACTAACAAAGTCGGTCTTTCAAATTTGTAACAAAACCTCCAGAGAGAAATAAACCATATTTAAAATGTTTTGGAACTACAACCAGCCCCAGAAAGCAGTTTTAGAATGTCAACAGCATTTCTTCAAAAAAAATGAAAATTCAACATGTCCATTTTCAAATATGTCATATTTCGTACCCCAGTTCAATGCAGGGAACATCAGCAGTAAATCTTTCAACTCGGTAAGCATGAATTATTGCATAAAAGAAAATTTATCCTTCAATGATGAGATAAACTTTGAAATGACGATGAGATACGATAATAATTTAATCCCACGGCCCGATAGGTCTGTGAGATTAAATTATTACCGATACCTTCGACAAATATGAATTACATCCGCTCATTATTTTTTATACTATTCAACAATCTCGCTCAGGAACTGGGTTGAAAGGGTTCAAATGTTTTTTTCTAAAACGCCCATGGATTGGAGTAACATCTTGCTGGACATTAAGTTATTGGGCGCTTAGAATAACCCATTGGGCAATAACGATAGGAAGGAACCTGGAAATATTTGTCAACTGTAATCTAGAAATAATCCAATTGGCGCTCCAGTTATGCGCGAAACATTCAGACCGGCAGAAGTGAGAACAATTGAACACGAAAGATGCAGTTAAGCCTAAACAGAAAAATACGTAATCGCGAACATGTAGAACTCTGCACATGTCACATCATACAGTTGGGCCCACAAAAATACTGGATTCTAAACTATAAAATTGCTAAGGCTGAAAACAGGGGAGTAGTGAAAAAGCCGAGAACGGCAATCTGAGAAACGGGTAGACTGAATTCACAAAGCATCAAGAGCTTGGCTAGAGCATCACCCATCTCCCACTCCTTCCACGAAATACAAAACATTGAAATGGAATATCACACATGCTATAGTTATTGGTTCGATTGCTCAACTTGAGCCGACAACGGTCGGAAAGGGGCGGGGGTGGGCAAAGCACGAGTTCAAAACATGACCCCCCACTCTCAATCGCGCACTCGTATGAATTAGATGCATCCTCACTTCGCATGTTCTAAAACATAAACCTGGGGAGTTATTTGACTGGAAATAGAAGGGAAAAGAAACCTAAAGTACACGCACTCAAAAGCGAACCTTATACATCTTCCAGTCAAAAACAAGAGGTCACGTCAAAGCGAACGTTTCTCAAACGATAAAAACATCAACCTTGGTCTGACAAGGTAAGCCAGGAACACAAGGTAAAGGTGGGGACGTGATCAGAACTTTTCAATGGCATGGTGAGCAAGCTTAGAAGTCATTTAAAGGGGAATCCAAAGCTACAACTGTTAATATCGGTTTGAAGGCGAGACGTGTAAGGTCGCTTGAAACTTATCAGCATAAAACTTGTCTTGTAGTTAAACAGGAATAGTGAAGTTTAGTATTGTTACATCTTACGTAATACTTTGAATATATTTCATTACAATGTTAGTGCATTTCGGAGGATTCTTGAGAATAGCACTTAAATCACATTTGCCTCCTTGATTCCCATCTGCAGTGACTAATCAATCCGTATGAACTGACAGCTTACATGGATCCTGAAACCATCGTCGTTTAAACACTTCGACCAAAGTTCGACCCGTTGTGTGAACGATAGTACTCTGAGAGTTTCGAAGGCATTTCAAACCTGGACGAAGTTGTTTCGTTAAACTACGAGGATTTGGGACTTCATTTAAGTAGTCGGATGTTAACAGTAAGTTTGGAAATTCGGCGCTTTACGTAACTTGTATTGAGCGGTTCGCTCGTTGATGCTTATATTTGGATGTTATTGAAAAATGTATTGCCACGATATAGCCACAGATGCTGATGTGGCGTTAAACACATGAAAAATGTAGGTGCCATGGCAAACTCATTCTTTGAATCGGCCACAATTACAGCTATAAGAAAATATTTATGAATTTTTGTTATAAATTATTGGAGAGTGCCTGTGGGCTGCCTGTGTGCACTCTCCAATAAATTATAACAGAAGAAATAATTGAAAAATACCTATTTCCAAAAAATTCATACACCACCTGGTAACAACTTTCAAAGTGAACAATGACCAATGTGACCCGTGTGGATCAAATTTTTTTTATTACCAGTGCATTTCTGGGTAATGTACATTTTAAACCTGTTATTTTACAATGCTTTCCTGTTGTGTTCTGGAACTGCACTCTAGAGATAGTTTTTGTTTAAGCAAGGGACGCGGTGGTGTCGCGCTAACCGGTTCTCGTCAGATCTCCGAAGTTGAGCAACGTCGAGCGCGGTTAGTAGTAGTTGGATGGGTGACAATTTCATCGACTGATTCGCGCTCCCGCGTTGTGACCTTGGGCAAGACACTTAACCCAGATTGCCTACATGGGGCACGATGGCGCTGTGTATGAAGACGTACAGCACGTCGATGGTACGCATGTCTCCAACCGATCCAACCCTGTCTGTGCAGCTGTGCAGAGTTCAGAATTAAGTTGTTGTAGAGCTTACAGCTGCTCGTCGTTGCTCCGTGGTTATCTCCGGGTACTCCGGCTCCGTCCAAACGTAAAACCGACATATGACACTGGCTGTTAAAGTGTCGTTAAACCTTAATTATTTTTTTGTTGGTGCAAATTTAAGGCGATCGTTTTGGCAGATAACCTGTCATGTATGTTGACTCGGAACCCTCCACCTGTCATCACTAGCAGACGACTCGGTATTCTGTTATAATTTGCGAAAGGTTTGTGTGTGAGAGGGTGGGGTTGGGAGGGGGCGGTCGTATTCTATAACTTATACAATGTCTATTGAAGCCGCGCCAAATTTGACATGTGTACTCAACTCGGCCTAGAATGTCAATATCACTGGGAGAGTTGCTGCCTCATACGGGGGGCCCAGAAGGGATGGACTGGAGGCTAAACGCGTATACATTACCACTGTCATGTCTGATTTAAATACCTCCATTGATTTGCAATGGATCACTATTTCAACTTGGTAGGGTGTGGGGGTGGTGCTAGCAGGTCTTTCTCAAATGACTAATACGTTGAATTTGCTTCCATGAACCACATCAAGACATTAAACACCCCATTTCTGAAGGGATCAGAATTTTAAAGCTAAACTAAAAAATGAATATCCTTGACAGTTTTGTGGACAAAGGGTTGATATTGAAAAATTATGCCACTGTTCTACGCCCTGGTAATCGTAAAGCTTTTACTGTTTACATTTTGCAGGAATTCTTCAAAATGACAACCAATGTCAATCTGCATTCGTGCTTTTATAGAGTGCTATAACGGCCTTGTATCAATGTTGTCGTGAAACACAACTCTCACGATCAGCGACATCCTTTTTTGGAACCTGAACGGGAGGGGTTGGTAGGGGGGTGTTGTATGGGAGGGGTGGGTGGAATGAGGAAAAGTTGGCATATAATTTACAATTTACAATGTCGTACTCTTCTAGTCAATCTTTGTACTTTACAATCCTTTTTCGAATTGAAAAAAAATGGTCGGATAAGAAGTGTTATTACTCCACGTCAGAGGACGCGGAACGGGGTGAGGGGCCCATTTCACTACTCGCAGATATGTTCAAATCACTTTTCTTCTTTGTCCCCCTGGCACGCTTGAAGACCAAACTTGAGCCTTATCACGGAGTCAACATGCTAAATAAGGGTTTTCTTTGTGGGTACTCTCCAATTTTAACCAAATTGTTTGATTTCCAAAATAATCTAATCCTAACTGTACCTCAGTAGGAGTACACTGACACATTGTGTTAAGATGTACAGCACCTTCAAGCAATACTAGCCATGTTTAACGATTAAATGAATTGGAGAGTCCGTCAGGTACTTTCCCGCTCACTAACCCTTCCTACAACCTGTAAACTATAAAGCACGATATAACACTGGTTGTTAAGTGTAATTAAATCCCAATAAAGTCCATATACATACATTATGCTTCACTACGGATTGGTTCCCTCGTGACGGGTCCCTAATAGAGTATTAGAAGTAGATTTTTATTTCTACTTCAGGATATTAATGGACGTTTCCTTGTTTCGAGATATTTAAAACTCCATTGCAAGAGTTTGCACAACAGATGACCTGAACAGAATCCATTAAGAACGTTACAGCAAACGGCAGATTTGAGATTTCCAGCAACGGATGGCATACACATTTTTGCAGACGCTTCAAGGTACGTTAATATCAGAAAGAGAAAACAGATTTCATGTACTCTGTAATTAAGTGTGGCGGCGAATTTCACCCCCCTCCAAAAAAAAAAAATAAAATAAAATAAAATAAAAATCCCGCATTGTAGGTGGTGCCTTGATGCATTCAAGGGACGAAATGTTTTGTCTAAGAAATTTTAGCAGAGATAATAAACCGGGACGAGAATGTTGCAAAAAAGTAATTAATATCAACTGCCGTATAGGCGTGTAAGATTGTTATTGGTCAACATCATTCCTACTAGGAATGCAGACTTGTCTGGTACTGTCATTTTCACTTCTAGGGCAGTATTTATCTAAAACGAATTGGGGGGCGCGGTGGCTCAGTTGGTAGAGGTGCAGGCTGTAAGCCGAGAGGTCCTCGGTTCGAATCCCACCTGCGGCAACCACGTTGTGTCTTTGGGCAAGACACTTCACCCCCATTGCCCACGTGGGGAGGGGGGGGGGCACGGTGACGCTGTGTACTAGGCGTACTGCACGTCGATGGTGCACCGGTCTTCAACCAATGCAAATCCTGCTTGTGTGGAGTTAGTATGTTGGGGAGCTGACAGTTGCTCGCCGTTGCTCGGTGGTTCTCTCCGGGTTCTCCGGCTTGCACCACCCGTAAAACTGTCACGGTCATGGTTAGCCATTGTGCAGAAATGTGACCTTAAACAACAATAAATAAATAAATAAATAAATAAACACAAATTGGCTCCCCCCCCCCCCCCCCCCATTAAGTTGAATGATGTCGGAAAACAAACTAAAACAAAATTTGTACTGGTTTTGATATCAATTGACAAGTTCTCGAATCAAGTGGAAGACCAAAAAGAATTTTAAAGTGCGGTTTTATATAAATCCGAGAACAATATTTGAATGTGATCCATTTTCGACCTCAACGATCGATCGTCAAGGAAACCGAATTGACTGGTATGAATGACTGATATGGAGTATGTATATTCATTTGTAAACTGGGACCGGTCGAACCTGATTGTATAAAGCGGAACTGAACTCGGGAAAATTTTGTTTATTTTCCAACATTGCATACAAAAGTACGTTTGTAATTAAAATGGGGATGTTTGATGGAATAAAGCACTCCTAGAAATAACATATGCTTTTTACGTTCGTAGAACTGATATTACACATTGCGTACGTCGGGACTCTTTTCAGAGTTTAAAAATCAATTAACAAGATAATTGCTATAATCAAAATATGTATTACAGATATAAGTGGGCGGGGTTTTGATAATGCTTTCAGATTTGGTCAGTATTCGATATATTGGTGTAAGTAATCCCAGGGAGACTTCAATAAACAATAGTGGTGTTTCTCATGAACGAAAATGGACTGTAATAATTTCTTGATGCATGACTGTTAACTCAATTGATCTAAATGTATTAGCTTTGTTCTTGTATATTTGGGATAACATAAGCAATAGATTTGTTCGGTTTATAAGTCTCGCCAAAGTGTGGTAAAAGACTTTCGGGAATCACTGAAATTCGCTTCCACCAGTTTAGTTATAGACGTGCATTCGCCTGTGTTTTATGTAATACAATCTTCATTTTGGTGTATAATATACATGTTTTATGTAGAAATTAGTTGAAATTCAGGTTCAAGATTTGCATTTACAAGTTATCGATGCAAAAATGAATATTTTTGACTGTTGAAGGCTATATCCAAGTAACGCAGAGCTCTGCGTTACTTGGATATAGTCTTGAACAGTCAGGAATATTCATTTTTTCCACCAAAATTGAGCAAACGATTCTTCATGCAGCTCATTCCAATGAATGTTCAGATGTTGTTTTTCAGACAAAATTCGAATTAAATTTCTGTTAACGCTTGTTATATGAAGGTTCAAAAGACTCTCAAATTATGGTTTCAAATTGAATTTGGTAAAAGAAATATATTTTTTGGTTTGATGTAGGTCGATTTGAGAGTAACTTGTAAATGGTACTACATGCCCAAAGAGGCCAACAAAGGAATTATGGGCTGGAGTAAGGATAACTGCAAAAAACTCTCAATTCTGTATTTCTTCATGATTTTTAGACAATAGTGTCTCCTTGTTGCCTCTTGGAAAAACACATTGCGTGCTAGTATTAATAAAAAAAGGACTGCTTGATAACTATATTTTTACTATTAACTTGGTTATTAACCCTTTACCCAACGCAGACGATATCAAAATTTATTTTAGATATATTTTTTTTTTAATTTTTCAAAAAATTTCAACAAAACCATATGTGACCCCTCATTGGAACGAGCTCAATGAGCTCGTTCCAATGAGGGGGTCACATGATATGGTTTTGTTTAAATATTTTGAAAAATATAATTTTTTCAACTGCTCAACTTGTAAAATTACGCGGGCGGATGCGGGCGATTCGTTAGGTAAAGGGTTAACAAGATAACATCAAGTTTTAGTCCCAGTAACACGCATTAGCCTTGGGGGCCCAGGGAAGTAGAGGAGACTTGCTTGTTTATTGTTCAATATTTTAAGCTTGTTTGTTTTACAAGTATTGGCGAACAAGTTATGCAACTTAAAGCCTCGACTTGGCCCAATGGCGCAGGTGTGTGGAATGATCTTCTTAGCGGCAACTTCGCGGCCTCACTCTTCTCGAATCCAACAAAGATCTTTAGCCTGAAGGGAATGTCTCTCTCCGCACAGAGGACGGCCAATTTACCACCCCTCCCCCGAGAGGATGGTACGCCATGAGAGCCTCAACCTCATAAATGATGCTGCTTTTCCGACACAAGAACTTTCCCCGACCAAGGATCGATCCCGGGACCTCTGGCATGAGACCAGCACATTTATCCACTCGGCCACCACTCTAATGTTCCGTTTCACTCGGAATCTGGAAACCGGTAATCAACGCCTAGATTCTAAGTGCTGTAAAGCAGCATAGCGATAAGATTGGCTAAACTTGACATTCTGGCACGATGAGATCCTGGATGTTTAGTGTCGTTAAATCCCTAAGAAAACAAACGTGACGTCATGTTTCTGGTGCGTCCACGGGTCTTAGATGTTGAGATGATCTTGAATAATCCAGAGACGCCAAAGATCAGTGGTGCTTGACAATATGTCGGGTATCACTAACCTAAGAATCATGGAAATGTGGGACTTGGCTCAATCTTTACATAACATATATTAACTTGTCCAGTGCTGAACGCCCATATCTGGGCTTTGTTCTGAAGTACAGCTATCATGACTTAAGGCTTCGTAGGGATGTGTTGCATAATTATTTTTGAATGAACTCGTTTAATCTGTTAGGATTTGCCCTGTTTGAATTCACATAAATTGTAACAAGACAATGGCATGAGAAAAATGTTGATGAACGAAAACAATTTAGCTCTCAATCAGCTAAAACTTGTGAAAACATAACCCATGGCAGTTTAGTACCTGCATGTAATATGTTAACGACCTGCATTGACTTTTGGTTGGATTGATTCCTGGACAGCGGTTAAGTCGGAGGAAACATGGTTACATAAAGTTGAAACTTCACTGTTTATTTTACAATGTGAATACGCCACAAAGTGCCTGGGATTAAACCCTGTTTTATCGCATTTTTTTAACTGTTCACAAGACATCCTTTTGAAGTTTGCACATGGTTTATTCCAGTTCCAGTTGAATACGCTTAACCCTTTACCTAACATGAAAAGCAGACGACACTTTCAAACAAAATTCTTGAATAACAATTTTGTTTTCATTTTTTTGTATCAAAAACATAGGTTATGACCCCTCATTGGAACGAGCTCGATGAGCTCGTTCCAAAGAGGGGTCATAACCTATGTTTTTGAGACAAAAAATGAAAAAAAATAATTAATTGGCGATTTTTGAATAGTGCTGGCCATTTTTTGTCGTTACGTTGGGTAAAGGGTTACTAGGTATGGTGCTAAATTAGTTTTGGTCATCAAAATTTGTTCACATGACTTGGCTTTATTTGTTCATTACTTGGCTTTATTTGTTCACGTGACTGGCTTGTTACAGTTTATGGAAGAATGCATACAGACATACTCCCATAAATTATACCACTAAATCCATAGACTAAATTAAATATATAGCATTCACAGAAGATGAAGCCTATAAGATTATTTAGCTCCACTTGAGAGTAATGCCCAACTATGGCCCTCCAGCACTCGACCAGTTAACACTACGTATATCGGCTCCCAAGAAGTGGAACAGAATTTGTCTGTGGCACGCGTTATGCCTAGTAGTGAAACACCAAACAATGCTTTGGTGGTGAACCCTCTAGAATCGTAAAAAATATCAATGATTGGCTGATGTGATCACCATATAGCCATGGGTGTTGAAAATGATTCCCCCCCCCCCCCCCCCCCCCACACACACTCCATTAATGTATCTGAGCGTTCATGTTTTCCATTGCTCTACAAATATACAAGACGTCGTGAAAATATCGCGGTGTTATCCTACCCGTGGGAACCGGTAAAATATGATCTAACGGCCAACGCCTTCAGTGCAAGGAAATTCTCTAAACTCGGCAACACGTGAAAGAACGATTAACTCTTGAATACATCTGTTGCAGATATATCCCCGCGGATACCGCGGGAAGTGAAGCAATGTCTGTTCACTGTGGTAAAGAGGCCGTTTTACTGGTAAAATAAGAACCCGTCACCAATGCTTGGGAGGTGCAAACCCTCTCTAGAATGGCAACATGGCTTATTAATGCTCACTCCTGGTCTTGAGTTGATACTCATGTTGTGGTCATGATTAGCCATTGTGCAAGAATGTGACTTTAAACACCAATGAATAAATAATAAATGTTGCAGATATATAGCCAGATTCCGGAAACTGGTCTAAACGTAAATAGAGAAACCCGCTTAATTGGTCACCTAATCCAATAACCTGTTAACTGCATTTAATTTTTCAAAACCAAACCTTTTACTATACTTCCAGTACAAATTTGTCCTGTTAACTTCATACAAACAAGTTAGAGTAAACTCTTGTTAACTGAAAACAAAATTTTGTTATCGAATAACCCTTTACCCAACGAATCGCCCGCATCCGCCCGCGTAATATGCAAATTCAGCAGTTGAAAAAATATTATTTTTCAAAAAATTTCAACAAAACCATATGTGACCCCTCGTTGGAACGAGCTCGTTCCAACGAGGGGTCACATATGGTTTTGTTGAAATTTTGTGAAAAATTAAAAATGATATTTAAAATAAATTTTTATATCGTCTGCGTTGGGTAAAGGGTAAACTGAATTTTGTATGTTGAGAGACACATTTGGCTTCAATATATCCAATATAGACCTTTAATCTATTCTGTTTGACAGAGTGCCATGAGCTGCGTCAAACGAGACATAGTAGAAAGAATGCTCAAGTAGTCACTAGAATATAGGAAATACGGGAAAATGATCAACTGTTAATTGAATGCTCTCGATAATTGAATAATTTAAAGATTTCCTCTGGCGAAGTGGCAATTCAATTAACAGGATTCCACTTCAGTATGTTACTCCGACCCAACCAGGCCTTAACGTGTTAATTGGTTCAAAGAGAAACAGTGCTTGTCTGATGTGGTAACGAAGTACTTTACACCACTGAACACAGGGTAGACCTCGTTGGAATCCCGGAAGTGAAGCACTGTACGTTTATTGTGGTAAACGGATCCTGCGTCACTGGAAAAACATAACCCGACAGCCAATGCTCAGGATGGAAGTCCCAAATTGGACAGCTTAAGCAAAGACGATTGGCATAACTCCATACGTTTGTTGTGGTTATGATAAAGCCATAGCTGTTAAAAGTGACACTAAAATAATTAGATAGAAAATGGGAGCGCCGTGCGTTATTTGGTTCGTGCATTGGATTTCGAATTGAAGGGTCGTAAATTACATCCTGATACGTGCCGTATGCGCCGTGTCCTTAGACAATCCAATTACTCCACTGTCAAAGCGGGAGTACAGTGGAATAGTGTGCAAAGGCGTGCAGCAAGTTTATAGTACAAATCCGAGAGTTACTCGCCGCTGCTCGGTGTTACCATCCAGATATTCCAGCTTACTCCACCCGCAATAAACCCCATTTAACAAACTGCTTAAAAAGGACCGTGAAACAACACCTGGTGTGGAAAACCCCAAAAACTGGAAGAAAGGGAATAAAGGATAGGCCAAACTTCATTTCAGTCATCACAAACAAAGGAAGATGCTGAAAATGATATCAACCCTTAACTTATTTTTAAGATAATTTTTATCAAATCTGTCCATGACTGGTTTGGAGCAGCCATGACTAGATTTGATGAACAGTTAATCTAAATACAACACAGGCATCATTGGTGAAAAAAATTTATTCAATGTAGAGGTAGAAAATGATTAAATATGTCCTTATTATACTGATTTAAGTGACAAGAGAAACCCTGTGCTGGGCAGGAATATCCGTCAATAGCATGGGAGAAGTTAAGTATCATTAATTTAAATAGCATTAAAACTATGAAAAGTACAAATAATTTGTAGGGATAGTTAATTGGTTTTGATGTTTTAATATTGCATATGGCACCTTGGTGTATCCAAAAACCTCTTATACGATATGTCGGATATATGAACAGAAAATAAACTATATATAAATAAATAAAAATATTATTTTACCATCAGAAAAGAACTACGCGGCGTAATCTAAAACTAGAGCTGTGGTGATCCTTCAATCCTAATGGTAATGTCATAAAAAATTCGTTCAAATCCAGCAAGATTTCCTTCGTTGATTCCGAGTTAACCCTTAAGTCCTCAGATTAATTTTAAAGTATTTATGGCCTTTTTCTGCTTACATAGTTATTGATGACTTGGCAGTGGTTCTACATCACTGCTGGCTGCCTATACAGGCAGCCAGCAGTGATGTAGAACCACTGCCAGGGAAAATTCAGTCTACATACAAGAGTAATAAAAAGGATTACACAAGGGAGCACCTGCTTCAATGCAATATAAAAGTGGCGGGTTGGGGCTGTATGGGGGCTTAAGGGTTAAAGAAAATGAATGTTTATGGTATATTTTTCTTTTCAATCGTCTGCCATAACAGCGTCGAATTTCTTACAGAATTGGACTGGCAGCACGAGAGCTTGTCATTAACCCTTTAATACGAAAAGCAGACACTTGCAAACAAAATTATTGAAGTAATCTATTTCACTTTTTTGCGTCAAAACATAGGTTGTGGGCCCTCATTCGAACGAACTCGTTCCAATGAAGGTTCATAAGTTATGATTGTGGGTAAAAAATGAAAAAATAATAAAATGGCAATTTTTGTGAACAGCGCTGGATGGTTTTGGCCGTTACTTTGGGTAAAGGGTTAACACTGTTTCAACAAAAGGCACCATTTCAAAGACTGTTGTATCATGGTAACATTTTCACCATATGGAAACCTGTTTCTATTTGATGCTGACTGAGTTTATCGTGGGAACCCTGCAACGAAAAACTATCTTTTAACTGATAGGGGGCGCGGTGGCTCAGTAGGTAGAGGTGCAGGCTGCAAGCCGAGAGGTCCTCGGTTCGAATCCCACCTGCGGCAACCGCGTTGTGTCCTAGGGCAAGACACTTCACCCGCATTGCCTACGTGGAGGCACGGTGACGTTGTGTGCTGAGGCATACTGCACGTGGATGGTGCACCTGTCTTCAACCAATGCTAACCCTGCTTGTGTGGAGTTGGTATGTTGGGGAGCTGACAGTTGCTCGCCGTTGCTCGGTGGTTCTCTCCGGGTACTCCGGCTTCCTCCGCCCGTAAAAGTGTCGCGGTCATGATTAGCCATTGTGCAGAAATATGTGACCCTAACAACCAATAAATAAATTTTAACTGATAAGTTTCGTTTCACGAGAAAAAGTGAACCCCACAACCAACGCCTGGTGTGGGAGTCTTCAGGAATGAGTAATACATAAACATACGATTGACATATTTGGTTTACGATCGTGATGTAGCCATAGATGCTGAAAATGTCTTTAAACACCAATAAATAAAAGAAAATTTGATTCGGGCATTGTACGCGACACAGAGTGGCTCAAAACACCAATAAATAATAACCTGGAAAGTAGAGTAGATCGTCTTTACTGTGGTAAGTTGTTTTTCTTGTGAAAACGAACCCGGTCAACCACACCTGATGTAGAAGACCTCTGAAATGTCACTGTAAAAACTGGCTAAACTTGTCTGTACAGTCGCATCCTTGAGTGCATTAGTCTGTCCGTCCTGTCGCGTCCTCGGGCACGTTCGCCCACCCAACATGTCGCGTCCCCGGGTGCGTTCGCCCTCCTGTCCTGTCGCATCCTCAGGTGCGTTCTTCCGTTCACCCTGTCGCATCTTCGGATGCGTTCGCTCGTCTGTCCTGTCGCGTCTTCGGGTGCGTTCTCTCGTCCGCTCTGTCGCGTCTTCGGCTGCGTTTTCTCGTCCGCTCTGTAAAGTCTTCGGGTGTGTTCTCTCGTCCGCTCTGTCGCGTCCCCGAGTGCATTCGCCCGTCCGCACTGTTGCATCCTCGGGTGCGTTCGCCGGTCCATCGTGCCGCATCCTCGGGTGCGTTCGCCCCAACGACGTGATGGCTGTTCCGTCTGCTCCCCGGGTCCGTCGATGCCTGTTCCGCCGGCATACCGGCTCCCTCGATGCCTGTTCCGCAGGCTTCCCGGTTCCGCCGATGCCTGTTCCGCAGGCTTCCCGGGTCAGTCGATGCCTGTTCCGCCGGCTTCCCGGGTCAGTCGATGCCTGTGCCGCCGGCTAACCGGGTTCCGCTGGCTGCCCGGGTCCGCTGGCTGCCCGGGTCCGCCGGCTGCCCGGGTCCGCCGGCTGCCCGGGTCCGCCGGCTGCCCGGGTCCGCCGGCTGCCGGGTCCGCCGGCTGCCGGGTCCGCCGGCTGCCCGGGTCCGCCGATCCCCGGGTCCGCCGGCTGCCCGGGTCCGCCGCATACTACTGACAGATACTACGTCATAGGACAGCAAATCTCTCGACACCCTTGTGTAATTTTGGCGTTTGAATCGCATTTCGCCTGTAATACACTACTCCGGCCAGTTATTGTGTTTTAAAATTGAAACTTAATGATTTTTTCACCAAATCTAGTCATTTGATTTGATGAAAAATATTTTCAAATGTACTTGACAAGTTAATAGTTAAACAAGTCTAATGTTTTGTTTTTGTTTTACAGATGTCGTCATAATTATCCAATCACAGTACAATCATGTGAATGAAGAAAACTGATCTTATGGCTGGTAAGTCCCAATACTCCATTTTATATACTTCATATTGAACTCATAGCTCTGAAACTCGCACGATAGGTTGAGTGAACTCGTGTGTGTGACTAGGAGCTCCAGAAACAAAAATATGCTGTTGGGGTGGTCACCACGTTCGAGAAGTTCTTTTTTGGAAAAAATAACTTGTCATACGATGGTGGTAGATACTTAACACCGAGTCGTTTGCTTGCCCCTGCTACTGAGGGATGAGTAATATAAATTGATCAGTGACTAGGTTGCATATTCCTTCACAAGGATCTAAAAACAATCTCAAGGCACGTTGATAGCCTTGTCAACCATCCTCCTTGACCTCCATCTTCCAATTGTGGGCAGTATGGGATAGGGCCCTCATCCCCACCCCCTTTGGCATATAATTCATCAGCGACTCAGTTGCATATTCCGTCAAGCAGGGTGTCAACACAAACCCAAGTTTAACAGCCTTGCCCCCCCCCACCCCCCCCACCCCCCCCCCCACTCCTTAACCTCTATCCACAAGTCGTGGGCTGTATGACGTTACCCTCATACCACTGTCTGTCACTGTCAATCTGGGTTCTTTTGAAATCTGAAACTTTGCTCCTGACTTGGAAGCACAATGTTCCATTGGTTGGCACATTGGACTTCGGGTCGTAACTTCGATCCTGACCCGCGTCATCTGCTGTCCTTGAGCAAGTTGCTTCATCTTAATTGCCCAAGTGTACCTCACACTCGCAGTGTACTGTGGCGTTCTGTACGTCGATGTTACACAGCTCTACAGCTGGTTCTAACTCTACTTGTGTGTCTCAGTGGTTAAAACATTGAACTTAAAACTGAAAGGTTCACTGTTCGATCCAGACAAGATGTAACTGCAGTTTGTCCTTTGGGCGAGGCACTTAATCCCAATTGCCCATATTGGATCACTGTGGCGGCGCAGTCTACAGCACGCAGATGGTGCTCTTGATTCCAGCCAATGCCAACCTTGCTTCTGCGGATTTAGTACTTTGGGGAGACTGACAGTTGCTCGCCACTGCTCTGGTTCTTTCAGGGAACTTCGACTACCCACGCCAGTGAAATCACCCGGCACGGACTGACCCTGGTTGCCGAAAGTGTCGTTAAACTCCCAATAAATGAATTGAATAAATTAGTGTTCTGTATACATATTGTCTAACAGTTACTTGCCGCTGTTAGTTGGTTTTACACGGGCACTTGCTCCACCAGTGAGTGTCCGACACGATGTGGCCCCGGTCGTTGAAAGTGTCGCTGAGCCCCATAGATATATTTATGTACTTGGGAGCGCGATGGCAAACGGGTAAGCGCATTGGACATCAGATCGAAAGATCCACGACCCCCACCCCCGTCCACCGCGCTGTGTCCTTGGGTATTGCATTTAATCCGACTGCCCAAGTGGGAGCTCTGTAGCGCTGTGCACTAAAGCATACAGAAATCGCTGCTACACTTGTCATCTTATGCTAAACTCACCTGAGCCTGATTAGTAAGTTGGGGAGTCGGACGGCTACTTGTCGCTGCTCTGTGGTTCTCTCCGAATACCCCAGCTTTCATTGAACGTAAAACTGTCAAACACGATACGACCCTGTCTGTTGAAAGTGTTGAAGCCCATTAAAGAATCAGTATTCTTCACTTTGGAGCCATGCATGGCCCAAAAAATATGCTGCGAGTTACGTAAACTCGTCTGACCCTTGAGGGTGCATTTGTCTTCACACTTAAACAAAACCAGTTGTGGGGTGTGAAGTAACTTAAATTTCAGTAAAGCTGGGATGTGTGCTGGGTGGATTTTAACTTGCAATTAACCGCTTGGAACAGTAAAGAAAAAATGACAAATTTGTTTTTTTAATTTGGTCCTACTTTGACTGTCAAAAATGTATGGCTTTGGGCCTAACTTGCTGCCACCTCATGCCATTGGATCCCAGTGGACCTGGAACACACACGTTCTTTGCTTGGCATTGACATATCCCTGACTTATGTTATTATGAAATGTTCTTTCTTACTTTCGGGAGCTAGTCACGTCTGTGTGACCCAACACCTCTATTCCCCAACCCCCACAGGCCGTGGGTTAAAAAATAAACAATGATAGCTATAGATTATTTGTATCGGTAACAGAGTTTAGTACAAGCTTAATTCAGATGGAGGACATCTGCAGAACACAGTCGAAAAGAAATGTGGAATTGCCAACATAATGTTGACAGAATTTGAAAGCTCGTATACAGGAAGTTTCTTCAGAATGTTATTAACACTATTGTATAATTTATGTGGCGTTTCAATGAAATCGAGAAATGTATTTTAGTCCTGCTCATCTGACTGATTTATTAGTGACAGAAGATGTACAAGCAAGGTGGTAAATGTGATTTGAGGACCATTTTGGGAATCCTCTCAAATGTACAAATGTAATGGAAGGTAATATAGTAAGTACAACGTGACACCTTATAATTCAAAGCCTTATATTTTGTTAATAATTTTCATTTTTTTTTAACTCGAAACAGTTTATTACCCTTCATTGGAACGAGCTCGAGGAGCTCGTTCCAATGAAGGGTTATAAGCTATGAATTAGAACTAGAAATTGAAAAAAAAATTAAATTTCATTATTGATTTGTGATTAAAGCTAATTTTATTATTGTATAAGTGTTTACGTAAGATGTAACAATATTTAGCTTCACATTTCCTGTATGGCTGCAAGAATTCCTGCAGTTTTATGCTGATGAGTTTTGAGAGATCTTTCACATATCGTCTTCAGATCAACTATTGACTTTTGTAGCATTTGGATCCCCCTTTGACTTCTGAGTTTGTTTACTGTGTTATTGAAGGGTTTTGGTCATTACGTTCTCATTTTTATGTTGTGTTTCTGACTTACCATGGTCAAATTAAGGTTGATGTTTTGTTAAATTATTTGAGATTCGTTTGTTTTCATGTGGAATCTTGCTTTGATTGAAGCGAGGTGTCTAGGGTTAGCCTTGGAGTGTGTGCTGTAGCTTTGGGTTTTTTTTAACTTCTATTTTCAACCAAATACCTCTCTTGGTCCGTTTTAGGACATGTGGAGTAAGAAGGTGTGTCTGATCCATGCGTCTGTTCGATTGGGAATAAAATGGGGTGTCGTGTTCGGTTCACATGTTTTGTCTCCTCTTCCTCTACAATTCGATTTTTGGCGGCACGGGTTGGGCTGTTAGCCATTATTGTGTGGGTGATATGACATTTTATTGTTTTGTATTTGTGGAAGGAGTGGGCGGTGGGGTGAAGCTTGAGTCTAGTTTTCGGTGTTTTTTGAGTTCAGTCCATTTAGCTGTTTTGCTTCCTGTTTATTGGGTTACCGTCCTTGTCTATTTCTACTGCTTTCCATATTCTCGGTCTTCGTTGTTTTGTAGTTTAGAAGCTAGTATTGAAGCTCAATTGTGTGCTATGATTTGGGTGGAGTTCTTTACGTTCACTATTGCTCATGTTTCTGTTTTGTCCTAACTTAGTCTATTTTCCTTTGTTCTCACGTTTGCTGATCCGCATGTTTTGCGTGTATAACTCGAGCCCCAATTGCATTTTATTTGATAGATTGCACGTTAGTGTGGTTAATACTCGTTGTCCGGGATTTGTGCAGTCAAAATGGCAGAGCCTCAAACTTTCTTAGTTTAAGCAAGCACTCGATCAATGTTTGGAATGCCTTCGAGACTCTCCAGGAAATCGTTCACACAACGGGTCAAACATTGGTCGAAATGTTTGTTTTAGACTGCGATGGTTTTTGGCTCGACAAATATATTAAAAGTACAGGGCAATAAAAACATGACACATCGCATTAGAATTTGTATTGGGGAAAAAGTAAATGGACGATGCGACAGTGGGAACCTTCTAGAGTACAGAAGAGCTGGGTCGAAATTTATCTAACATGTATCCTGGACAATAAAAGTAGGGTAAGTTGGAGAAAACATTATCTAGAAAGTACAGAACGGAAAAATAGGAGACTGATGAACTTCCCAACTATACTATTAAAAAAAAGTAGGGGATATTTAATAAAATTTAGATATATGAAGAAATATATTTGTAATTTCATCAAAGACAGTTGGGGCATTGCACTGTGACATCTGGTAAATTATTTTTGCGATAGTGTCTGACAAGCACACATTCCACGTACTGAGCTGTAGAAAACAAGGGCGGTCATCCAGAGAATTTACCACATTCATTCAAAGACCTCAATACCTTGTAAATCCTCCTCGGTTCGCGAGACAAGCGCGGATCCGACGTGACATACTCCTCACCAAACGTCCAATATCAGCTTGACTGATGTTATTGGAAGAGGGCTGTTGGCGTTGTCGTACGCACCTGCAAAGCATAGCCCAGACGTGCTCGATTGGTGAAAGGTCTGGACTTAGTGCTGGCCAAGGCAGTGTAGTGATGTTCTGCTCCTGGAAGAACTCTAAAGCGACACGGGCCCTGTGTGCTCTTGCATTGTCATCTTGGAAAATGAAACGACGGCCGTGACGTCGCGCAAATGGCACCACTTCAGCTGCCAACATGCCACGATACTACTGCCCTGTGACACGCCCTAGGATGACATGTAATGCTGTGTTCTGTTTGTCATGGTTATGCCTCACCACACCATAACCGATCCACCACCAAAACGATCGTGCTGCCTAACGGTTACGTCATGGCATCGTTCGTTCGTTCCGCCACCGCCACTGTTTCGCCTGTCGTGGAAATCGAGAGTGAACCTTCATCGGAAAACATGACGTTGCTCCACCGACGATTGTCTCAGCGCTGTCGTGTTCCACACCAATTACGCCTTGCTGCGATGTGACGTTCAGATAAATGTGGAATTATTCGAGGTCGTCGAGCGTACAAATTCCAGCTGTGTAGACGATTTCGGATATTCTGACCACTTACTAGCACGGCTGTCACTCTGTGCAGCTGCTGTCCAATTTCTGAGGCACTTTGATGGCGGTTATATAATGTTGTGGTTCGGATGAAACGATCCTGGTTAGCAGTTGTCGCCCTTGGACGACCTGACCGACGTCTGTCTTCAACATTGACTGACAGGTAGCATGGCCACAACCTGCTAATCACCGATTGAGTAACGTTGAGAATTTGAGCCACTTCAGTCTGTCTGTTAGCTTCCAATATGCCAGCGGCACGTAAACGTTCGTCACGTGTCAGTCTTCACATACCTCAAAAGTTACGTTTCAACCAGAAACTATTGATGAACGAGTTTATACCAATATACCAAGAAAAGAACGTTGAGACCCCCGAAAAAGCCCGTCCAGTACAAAAGAAAATTTCAAAACGTGCAGACATTAACACGGTGCTCTTGCGAAAAACCTGCACGAAGTTTCATGATCCACACTAAACTTGGTAACATATTGATGTGTCCAAACACGCGTATCCAATACCATTTTCCGAAAATATTGACATCAGTTTAGATATCCCCTACTCTCAACAAGTGAAAACAAAGTAACATAAAGTGGGATAAAGAACTGGACAATTGGAGGAATCTGTTGGTAGCAATTATAGAAGCTATATTACATAAAGCCCTATGTGGTTGATCATTCTAATTAAAAAGAATGGGATTCTTTTGGTGGTGCCGTGCGTGTGTGTGGGGTGGGGGTGGTGGTACAGAGTGGCCTAGAAATGGAAACGTCTCGTGTCATCTGCACACTGTAGACCAATAAAATTATTGGATCAATTGAAGCCCCAAAGAATATACATATGACCTTTCTTGGGGTTAAAAATTATGCCCGGATATGGCGGGATGTTAAAAATGGGAATTGATTTTGGAGATAAGTTTGCTGAAATCGTGAAAGAACTTGATCGAGAATTGCGAAGCGAACTTTTGCTGGATAATGTTACAACAAAACATCCTCGTTGGAGAAAGGTGTCGGTTTGTCCACACAAGATTATGGAAATGAACCACCACATAGTGCAGAGTGGGTACTAGTTGGGGATTTAAAATCTCATTTTGCAGATATGTTGCTATATATTGTGGTCTGAAAGTGAAGGGGGTTGGCGAAAATGCTGGATTTAATTTAGAGATATGATGAAAACAAAATGAATGAAAATAAAATGAAACGTTTTCCCCGATGGTATTCGAATGTGGAGGGGGGGGGGGGGGAGGGGGAGTTTATGTTCGATGATCCAGCAGAGTGCCAACAAATATTTTGGTGGTTGATATAAGTACCATGGAAAGAGGTATCTACAGAAATCGAAAACTGATTAGGAATGGGAAAAGAATTCTAAATCTACTGGAACTATTAGAAATTTATATAAATGTCTACAAGGCTTTCGATGGGAAAATCCATTGGGAGATGGTGGTTGTGCTTAGGACAACTTATATCATGGTTTAATGCAGTTAACAGTTGTAAAAGGTTTGACACCAAACAGAATGATGCTGGGAGATGGGTAACAGGGTCCCATCTCCCAACAAAACCCACTACTCTGGAAGCAGTGCGGATGAACTTGAGGTGGATTAGGATCCAACACAGGGTTGATTTGGAAAGACTGATACAGAGACCATCTGGTAAACCTCCCAGATAGTCAGTGAACTGATGATCCGTGATAATTGTGACTCTAATGTCCATTATTTAACACGCAGGTTTAGGTGTAGGTTATAGGGTGGGGTATAGAGGATTGTAATCGTAATTGGAGAGAAGGGGTTAGAGCAGTGAGGTATTGGGTGGAGTAGGAAATAGAGGGGGATATGGAGGGGGATTTGAAGACTGTCTAGATATCAGATTGTGTCATCGCTGTTCAAACTGAGATCGAGATCACCAGAGCTAGGGGTGAGGTTGGGAACGACGGAAACAAGAAATGCCAAATGTATAACTTGGGGAACAAAGGAGACATTGAAACACTTAGAATGTGATATGAAGGAAATAATTTTAAAATGTAATTTATCTTAAACCAGGAAACCTAACATCCATGTTGAGGGAATTTTAGCCTGAACTTAACTTGGCCATTTTGACTGTACAAATACCGGGTGACGAATATACACAACCACAAGGGAATTTTCGTAGTTCTTCCTATTTAATTGTCTGTTGGTTTATGGTTAGCCTCTAATAACTGTTTCAATATCCTACGAGATGTTACTCTATTTCAAGCTTGTTTTATAGAACTACATTGTAGCTGATGCTCCCTTCCAATTACAGTACTATGTGGTATGTTTAACACTGTTTTCAATAAAGGCCTCTGAAAATTTATTCTTTGTTTTACGTCTAGTACGATCATTCATTGTAGAGCTAAATGAACAGCGCATGTTGAAATGTCCCGGCGACATATCAAATTGCGACAGATGTCAGCGTCGAAAATCGACCGCGGTGTTTCGTTTGTAACTGCTTGGCAGAATCGACGAGGGTGTTCTCAACTTCTGAATACCGCAAGGTCGCAAAATAGTGTGGTACCTCCATATGACCTACCACATTAAGAAATTTTACAACGTCAGAGTTAGAGTTTTGACAAACGTAAGATTTTATGAAATTTCGCATTTCAGCTTTGACGGGGGCGCGGTGGCTTTGTTAGTAGAGGTGAAGGCTGCAAGCAGAGAGGTCCTCGGTTCGAATCCCACGCGCGGCAATCGCGTGCCCTTAGGCAAAACACTTCACCCCCATTGCACAAGTGGGAGCACGGCTCAGCACGCTGACGTTGTGTACTAAGCCATACTGCACGTCGATAGTGCACCTGTCTTCAATCAATGTGTGGAGTTAGTATGTTGGGGAGCTGACAGTTGCTCGCCGTTGCTTGGTGGTTCTCTCCGGGTACTCCGGCTTCCTACACCCGAAAAACTGTCGTGGTCATGAGCCGTTGTGCAGAAATATGACCTTAAACACAAAAAATAAATTTCAGCTTTCAAAAGCGCCCAGGCAGAAAGTTTTGTAATTCAAATTTAGAATAGATTAATATTTACCTACGGACAATTAATACTTGGTAATTAGCGCATTTTGCATCTGCCTATCAGTACCAAGGATTTGGAGCGCGATGTCTCTGCGGTTAGAGCAGTGGGCTTTAAACCGAAAGATCAACGAGCACCTGTGATTGCGCTGTCCCTAGGCAAGACATTCCATGCTGCCTGCCCACATGGGCGGGGGAACAGTGGAACTGTGATAAGGCGTACTGCACGTGACGATGGTGCACTTGCATTCAACCGATACATGTACAGAATTGGTAAGTTGGAGAGACTGACAGTAACATTCCTCGCTGTTGCTTGGTTATCCAGGGGTGCCCAGACTTCCCCCATCTGTAAAACTATGCGACACGAGATGCTAATGGCTGCTGAAAGAGTATCGTTAAACCATAATAAACAAACAATGATTGACGTAAAACAAAGAATTTACCAACAATGGCCTTGCCGAAAATGTGAATTTGGATAGTGAGGCGAATTCTACATACACGACTGTTACGCTGAAATCATTTATCACACCCTATACCCGGCGTACCTGTCGAGTTCGCTCCAATTTCCGATTGGACTTTGGGTCGGAGTCAGTAGATATGCTGGATTATTGGCTGACAATTATAAATTCTATACGCACCTACCGAACACGTCCCACTATCCGAATTTACTCCATTCTGTGGTACTTTTTCCCGCCATTGCTGTTGACAACCTATTCTACATTCCGGTAGTGGTTGTATTTTTTAAGACGTTTTGTATGGTTAATTTGTTTTTGAATGGCTTGTTAGATTTTAATGACCCTCATTGTTTGAGATTATTAAAAGTTTTGGCTGTTGTGAAGATACTGATCTGTGTGATGTACAGTGCACTAAGGTTTGTGTTGTTGGGTGCGCCATGTTTGGTGTTGGATGCGCCATGTTTGGTGTGCTGTTTGGTATACCATATTTGGTGTGTTGTTGGGTACACTAGGTTTCGTGCTGTTCCGCACACCATGTTCTGTGTTGTTGGATACACTATTTGTTTATGTGCGACTTCTGGATTTCTTTTTAACCCTTTACCTAACACAAAAAGCAGACGACACTTGCAAACAAAATTCTCGAATAACTTTTTTTTTATTTTTTGTCTCAAAAACAGTTATGGTCCCTCATTGGAACGAGCTCGACGAGCTCGTTCCAAAGAGGGGTCATAACCTATGTTTTTTAGACAAAAAATGAAAAAATAATAAAAATTGGTGATTTTTGTGAATAGCACTGGCCGTTTTTTGGCATTTACGTTGGGTAGAGGGTTAAGGGTGTATTCAACAGTCTGCTTGAGCTCGTCATGCGATTCTAATCGAGGCGGTCAGTGTGTGTACCGTTCTCGGTAGTTAGTGTTATACATCTGGTAGCAAGACAGGTTATGATCTGTAAGAATTTGTGTATTTTCAGGTGTCCTTGTATTTATTCCAACATGTTCTCGTTTGACAGTGATCTCTTTGTACACTGCAGTGTTTAGATACATTTTTGCAGCGGCTTTTAATTTTTCTCCGTTTCGTACCTTTGTAGTGTTTTCAAATGACCTAAGTGAACGGGTCTTCGTTGAAACTTCACAGGTTTGAGTTTTTATTTCCTTCGTGTATTATACACAACACAGATCAGTATATTTACAAAATCTCAACATTCAACAAATTCCAATACTGACAAAGTCGGTCTTTCAAATTTGTAAAAAAAACGTTCAGAAAGAAATAAACCATATAAAATGTTTTGGCACTACAACCAATCCCAGAAAGTAGTTTTAGAATGTCAACAGCATTTCGTC
Source organism: Pictodentalium vernedei (assembly GCA_031216915.1). Taxonomy (NCBI): domain Eukaryota; kingdom Metazoa; phylum Mollusca; class Scaphopoda; order Dentaliida; family Dentaliidae; genus Pictodentalium; species Pictodentalium vernedei. The sequence continues at coordinate 40,325,423 of CM062291.1, read as the reverse complement.
AAAAGAAAAAAAACTGAAAATTCAACATTTTCATTTTCAAATGTATTATTTCGTAGCCCAGTTCGATGCAGGGAACATTAGCAGTAACCCTTTCAACTCGGTAAGAATAAATTATTGCATAAAAGAAAATTTATCCTTCAATGATGAGATAAACGTTGAAATGGCGAGGACATACCATAATAATTTAATCCCACAGCCCTTTCGGGCTGTGGGATTAAATTATTACTGATACGTCCAACAAATAACTACATCGGCCTATTTTTGTATATATACTATTTAACAATCTCACTCAGGAACTGTTGAAAGGGTTCTTTCTAATAAATGGTTTTGGAAAACAATCATGGATTGGAGTAACATCTTGCTGGTCATTGCCATAGTTATTGGGCGCTTAGAATAACCCATCGGGCAATAACGATAGGAAGGAACCTGGAAATATTGTCAACTGTAATCTAAAAATAATCCAATTGTTGCTACAGTTATGAGCGAAACATTCAGACTGGCAAAAGTGAGAACAATTAAATATAAAAGATGCAGTTAAGCCTAAACAGAAAAATATGCAATCGCGAACACATCGAACTCTGAACATATCACATCATACAGTTGGGCCTACAAAAATACTGGATTCTAAAATAAAAAATTACTAAGGCTGAAAATAGGGGAGTAGTGAAAAGCCGAGAACGGAAATCTGAGAAACGGGTAGACTGAATTCACAAACCATCAAGAGCTTGGCTAGAGCCTCACCCATCTCCCACTCCTTCCACGAAATACAAAACATTGAAATGCCATGTCACACATGCTATAGTTATTGGTTTGACGGCTCAACTTGTGCCGACAACGGTCGGAAAGGGGCGGGGGTGGGCAAAACATGAGTTCAAAACATGACCCCCCATCCTCAATCGCGCACTCGTATGAATTGGATGCATCCTCACTTCGCATGTTCTAAAACATAAACCTGGAGAGTTATTTGACTGGAAATAGAAGGGAAAAGAAACCCAAAGAACACGCACTTAAAAGCAAACCTTATACATCTCCCAATCAAAAACAAGAGTCACGTCAAAGGGAACGTTTTTCAAATGATAAAAACATCAACCTTGGTCTGACTAGGTAAGCCAGGAACACAAGGTAAAGATGGGGTCGTGATCAGAACTTTTCAATGACATGGTGAGCAAGCTTAGAAGTCATTTAAAGGGGGTTGCAAATCTACGACTGTTAATATTGGTTTGAAGGCGAGACGTGTAAGGTCGCTTGAAACTTATCAGCATAAAACTTGTCTTGTAGTTAAACAGGAATAGTGAAGCTTAATATTGTTACATCTTACGTAATACTTTGAATATCTTTCATTGCAATGTTAGTGCATTTCGGAGGATTCTGGGAATAGCACTTAAATCACATTTGCCTCCTTGATTCCCATCTGCAGTGACTGATCAATCCGTATGAATCGACAGCTTACATGGATCCTGAAACCATCGTCGTTTAAACACTTCGACCAAAGTTCGACCCGTTGTGTGAACGATAGTACTCGGAGAGTTTCGAAGGCATTTCAAACCTGGACGAAGTTGTTTCGTTAAACTACGAGGATTTGGGACTTCATTTAAGTCGTCGGATGTTAACAGTAAGTTTAGAAATTCAGCGCTTTATGTAACTTGTATTGAGCGATTCGCTCCTTGATGCTTGTATTTGGATGTTATTGAAACATATATTGCCACGGTCTCGCCATGGATGCTGATAACACCAATAAAAAATGATAAATGTTGGTGCCATGGCAAACGTATTCTCTGAATCGGCCACAATTACAGCTATAAGAAAATATTTATGAATTTTTGTTATACATTATTGGAGAGTGTCTGTGGGCTGCCTGTAGCCACTCTCCAATAAATTATAACAGAAGAAATAATTGAAAATATTTATTTCCAAAAATTTCATACACTACTAGGTGACAACTTTGAAAGTGAACATTGATAAATGTGACCCGTGTGGATCAAATTGTCCTTTCAATAAATTTTCAACCTGTTGAGTTATTTTACAATGTTTTTCTATTGTGTTCTGCAACTGTACTCTAGAGATAGTTTTTGTTGGTGCAAATTTAAGGCGATCGATTGGGCAGATAACCTACCATGTATGTTGACTCAGAACCCACTACCCGTCATCACTAGCAGACGACTCGATATTCATTGCTATAATTTGCGAAAGGTCTGTGTGTGTGGGGTGGAGGTTGGGGTGAGTGAGGGCGTTGGGGGTGCCGTATTCCATAACTTCTACAATGTCTATCGAAACTCCGCCAAATTTGGCATATGTAATTAACTCGGCACAGAATGTCAATATCAATGGGAGGGACCCGAGGCCCAAAAGGGCAGGAATGGAGTCAAAACGCTAAACGTATACATTCCCACTGGCATGTCTAATTTAATTGGGGACGATGGCGTTGCGGTAAACGGTTCTCGTTAGATCACCGAAGGTAAGCAACGTCGAGCCAAGTTATTATTGGATAGGTGACCGTCTGAGCGATCAATTCGGACTCCCGTGTTGTGCCCTTGGGCAAGGCACTTGACCCCGATTATCCACATGGGACACGATGACGCAGTGTACTAAGGTGTACTGCACGTCGATGGTGCGCATGTGTTAAACCAATCTAACCCTGCCTGTGCTACAGTGCGGAGTTACGATGCTGGGGAGCTGGCAGCTGCTCGTCGTTGCTCAGTGGTTCTCTCCGGGTACTCAGACTTCCTCCACCCGTAAAGCTGACACCGACACGATATGACCTTAGCTGTTAAAGTGTCGTTAAACCTTACTAAAAATAATAAATGATTCGCTTATCGCCATTGATTTGCGATGGATCACTATTTCGACTTGGGGGGGGGGGGGTGGCGGGGGGGGGGGGGTGGGGTGGTGCTAGCAGATCCTTCTAAAATAACACATGTACGTTTAATTTGCTTCTGTGAACCGCTGTTACTGAAGAGATCATGTTAAAGCTGAAAATTGAATACCCTTGACAGTTTTGTGGATAAAGGGTTAATGTTGAAGAATTATGCCACAGTCCTTCGTTCTGGCAATCGTTGTGCTTTTGCGGTTAACATTGTTACAGGAAATCTTTCAAAATGACATCCAATGTCAATCTGCATTCGTTATTTTAAAGAGCGATAACGTCTTTGTGTCAATGTTGTCGTCAAACACATCTCACGACCAGCGTAACATCCTTTTTGGGAACCTGAACAGGGGAAGGAAGGTGGTTTGTAAATTACAATTTACAATGTCTCACTCTTCTAGTCCATCTTAGTACTTTCCAGTCATTAGCCGAGTTAAAAAAAAAAAAAAAAAAATAAAAAAAAAAAAAAATTCTGATCAGAAGTGATTTATTACGTCTGAGGATGCGAAATGGGGTGAGGGGCCCATTTCCCTACTAGCAGATATGTTAAAATCAGTTTTTTCATGCGGCCAAGCCGTCATCTTTGTCCCCCTGGCACGTTAGACGACCAAAAATGATCCTTATCGCGTATTCAAAAAGATAGAATAGCATTGTTATTCTTAGCAAAAAAAAACTTGATTCGTCTTAAAGTAAGATATGGATTTTCTTTGTGGGGTACTCTTCAATTTTAACCAAACTGATTTCCAAAACCTAATCCTAATTGTACCTCAGTAGGAGTATACTGACGCATTGTGTTAAGATGTACAGAATCTTCAAACAATACTAGCCCTGTTTTCAGTTAAATGAATTGGTCAGTCCGTCAGGTACTTTCCGGGCATTCTCTTCCTACCACCTGTAAACTCTCAAGCACGATATAACCCTGGCTGTTAAGTGTCATTAAATCCCAATAAATAAAATCCTACATACCTTACCATGTATCACTATGGATGGGTCCCCTCGTAACTGGTCCATAATAGAATATTAGAAGTAGATTTTTATTTCTACTTCAGGATATTAATGGACGTTTGCTTGTATCGAGATATTCAAAACTTCATTGGAAGAGTTCGCACAACAGATGACCTGAACAGAATCCATTGAGAATGTTATGGCAAACAACAGACTCGAGTTTTCCAGCGACGAATGGCGTACACATTTTTTTGCAGACGCTACACAGGTACGTTAATATCAAATATAGAACGGGTTTGATGTACGTCTATAATTATGAATGGCGGCGAATTTCATAAGAGAAATCCCGAGTGCAACAAGGCGCATTGTAGGTGCATGTAAATTACAATCAAGGTGCTTGATGCATTCAATTGACGAAATATTTTCTAAAAAAATTTTAGCCGAGAAAATAAATCTGTTGCAAAAAGTAATTAAGATCAACTGCCCCAAGGTGTGCAAGATTGTAAAAAAAAATAAATATAAAATAAAATAAGCCATTAAGTTGAATGATGTCGGAACACAAACTAAAACATAATTTGTACTAGTTTTGATATCAATTGACAAGTTCGCCAATCAAGTGGAAGACCAAAAAGAATTTTAAAGGGCGGTTTTATATAAATTCGAAAACAATATTTGAATATCGTCCATTTTCGACCTCAACGATCGATCGACAAGGAAACCGAATTGACTGGTATTAATGACTGATATGGAGTATGTATATTCATTTGTAAACTGGGACCGGTCGAACCTGATTGTATAAAGCGGAACTGACCTCGGAGTTTTTTGTCTATTTCCAACATTGTATACAAAAGTACGTTTGTAATTGAAATAGGGAAATTTAGTGGAACAAAACATCCCAAGAAAATGGCTTAATCTGCTTTATTACGTTCGTAGAACTGATATTACACATTGTCTGCGTCGGGGTTTTTTGTGTTTACAAATCAATAAACCCGATAATTGCTGTATTCAAAATATAAGTATCACATACAGATAAAAATGTGCGGGGATTTGAAAATGCTTTCAGATTTGGTCAGTATTATTCGATATATTAGTGTAGGTAACCCCAGGGAGACTTCAATAAACAACAAAATGGGATTCCCAATGAACGAAAATGGACTGTAATAATTTCTGAATGCATGACTGTCTGATGTTAACTCAATTGATCTAAATGTATTAACTTTGTTCTAGTATATTTGGGATAACCTAAACAATAGATTTGTGCTCGGTTTCTAAGTCTTGCCAAAGTGTGGTAACAGACTTTTGGGAATCACTGAAACTCGCTTCCACCATTTTAGTTATAGACGTGCATTCTCTTGTGTTTTATGTAATACAACCTTCGTTTTGATGTATAATATACATGTTTTATGTAGAACGTAGGATCAAGATTTGGATTTTTCAAGTTATCGATGCACAAATATTTTGACAGCTTAAGGCTATATCTGAGTAACACAGAACGTTACTTGGATCTAGAATTAAACAGTAAAAAATATTCATTTTTACCTTCACAATTGAGCAAACGATTCCTCAAGGAGCTATTTCCAATTATGGTTCAGATGTTTTTTAGACAAAATCGAAATAATTTGAATTGGTATTTCTGTTAATGGGTACAGTGCTGAATTATTTTTGGTTATCAAAATTTGTTCATGTCTTTGTCCTGTTACAATTTATGGGAGAGTGCCTGTTGGCACTCTCCCATACATTGTAACTCTCCCATAAATTGTAACAATGCAAATCCTCACAAACTAAATAATTTCTCGTCAAACATTAACAGAATATGAAGCCTTTAGCTTGTGGCACCTGCTCTTCAGTGTAAAGCCCAAATATGGGCTTCCAGCTCTCTACCAGTTAACGCTTTTATCAAGTATAAAAAAGACTGTCTCAAATTTTTTTTTCGAATTGAATTTGGTAAAAGAAATGATTCTTTTTTTTGACTTGATATATATCGATTTGAGTGTAACTTGTACATGGTACTACATGCCCAAAGAGGCTAATAATGGAACTGCAGACTGGAGACTGGAGACTGGAGTAAGAAGTAGGATAACTGGAAAAAATCTCGATTCTGTATTTCTGCATCATGGTCACTAGACAATAGCATCTTCCAGTTACCTCTTGGGGGAAAAAAACATTCTGTGATGGTGTTAATAAAAGGGACTGTTTAACTGTTTTTGACTTTTAACTTTGTTATTTAACAAGATAACATCTATTTTTAGTCCCGTTAACAAGCATTAGCATTACCCTTTGGAGCCCAGGGAAGTTGATTACTGTGTCCAATGGTACAGGTGGGTGGGATGACATTCGTGGCGGCAACGTTTTGGCCTCGCTCTACTGGTATCCTACAAAGGGAAGGAATCGTCAGCCTACACGGAATGTGATATTGCGCACAGAGGATAGCAAATTTGTCCCCACCCGATAGGACGTACCGTGTGACAGTATCAACCTCAAAATTGATGCTAACAGTGTTCGGACAGTCGCGAAATTTCCTAGATCAAGGATCGATCTCGGGACCTTTGGCATGAGACCTGCGCACTTATCCATTCGGCCACCACTCTAATGTTCTGTTTCACTCGCAAAAAAGGGACCGGTCATCAACGTCTGGATTCGAAGTCCCGTAAAGCAGCATAGCGATAAAATTGTCTGAAATTGAGGTTCCGACACGATGGGATCCTGGCTGTGGAGAAAAAACAAATGTGACATCATATTTCTGTTGCGTCCACGGCTCTGAGATGTTGAGATAATCTTGAATATAATCCAGAGACGCCAAAGACCAGTGGTGCTTCACAATGAGTCGTAGGGGTGTGCTGCATAATTTTTTGAAGTGAACTAGTTTAGCCTCTTAGAATTTGTCCTGTTAGAATTCATATAAATTTTAACAAGACGGACATGGAAACACATTTCAATGAAAGGAAACAATTTAGCGCTCAATCAGCTAAATCAGTGAAAACGTAACCGTGGCAGTTTAGTACCTACATGTAACATACTGGGGGCGCGGTGGCTCAGTAGGTAGAGGTACAGGCTGCAAGCCGAGAGGTCCTCGGTTCGAATCCCACATGCGGCAACCGCGTTGTGTCCTTGGGCAAGACACTTCACCCCGCTTGCCTACATGGGGGCACGATGACGCTGTGCACATGTCTTCAACCAATCTAACCCTGCCTGTGCCGCGGTGCAGAGTTCAGAGTTACGATGTTGGGGAGCTGACAGCTGCTCGTCGTTGCTCGGTGGTTCTCTCCGGGTACTCCGGCTTCCTCCACCCGTAAAACTGTCACCGACATATGACCCTGGCTGTTAATGTGTCGTTAAACCCAAATAAAAAAAAAACATGTAACATATTCACGCCCTCGAAGTGCCAGGGATAAAACCGTGTACTATCAGTTTTCCCCAACTGAAACCCCGGGAAGTGAGCCAGTGCTTGTTTACTGTGGTAAAATAGGACCCAGTCACTAATGCTTGGGGTGCACGTCCTCTAAAATAGGCAACATGGGTATAAACGATGACTGACCTTGACTTTATCACCATGTTGTGGTCACGATTAACCATTGTGCAGAAGTATGTGACCTTAAACACCAGAAAAATCACATTCTTTACTGTTTACTCCATTTCCCGTTGAGCACACTTAACTGGTAGGGTGCTGAATTAGTTTTGGTCATCAAAACTTGTTAACATCACGGGGCGGGGGCGCGGTTGCTCAGTAGGTAGAGATGCAGGCTGCAAGCCGAGAGGTCCTCTGTTCGAATCCCACCTGCGGCAACCGCGTTGTGTTCTTGGGCAAGACACTTCACCTCCATTGTCCACTTGTTGGCAGGGTGCGCTGTGTACTAAGACGTACTGCACGTCGATGGTGCACTTGTCTTCAACCAATACTAACCCTGCTTGAGTGGGGTTAGTATGTTGGGGAGCTGACAGTTGCTCGGCGTTGCTCGGTGGTTCTCTCCGGGTACTCCGGCTTCCTCCACCCGTAAAACTGTCATGGTCATGATAGCCGTTGTGCAGAAATATGACCTTAAACACCAATAAATAAATACATCACTTGGCTTTATTTGTTCATGTCTTGGCCTGTTGTTTACGTGACTGGCTTGTAACAGTTTATAGAAGAGTACGTATACTCCCATAAATTGTAACACTAAATCCACAAAAACTAATAATTTTAATTTTATAAAATTTTATATAAAAATAAAGCACCCACAGAAAATGAAGCATCTAACTCTTTGAACTCCAGAGGCCGTTTTTCCCGCCGGGTCACAAGCTACGTTATAATGTCATTAAGGGGGATGACTGCAAGGTAAATGTTTGGTGTAGACAAATCAATATTTTCAACGTGCAGCCCTAAGGCTTGGACTCTTCCTATTGGAACTGACATGGAAGATACCGCCAGGGTTCAAAGGGTTATGTTCATGTATCTTCAATTGAGAATAAAGTCCAATTATGGCCTTCCAGCGCTCTACCAGTTAACATTACGTATATTGGCTCCCAAGAAATGGAGCGGAATTTGTTTGTAGCACACGTTCTGTCCAGTAGTGGAATACTAAACAATACTTCGTTGGTGAACCCTTTAGAATCGTAAAAATATCAATGATTGGCTAACTGATATGTTGATCACCATATAGCCATGGGTGCTGAAAATGCCCACAAAGACCATTAATAATGTATCTGGGCGTTCATGTTTTCCATTGCTCTACAAATATACAGGACGTGAAAATATCGCTGTGTAAACCTACCCTTGGGAACCGGTAAAATATAGATAGATGGCCATAGATGCTGAAAGTGTCCTCAAACGCCAATAAATAAAAAAATGCTTAGAAATTTGCTGCTGACTTTGTACGTGTCACAGCTGCTGAAAGAAAAATTTCACTTCGTTGATTCCGGGTTAAAGAAAATGATGTTTATGGTATATGTTAGTGGTGGTACCATCCGGATATTCCAGCTTACTGCACCCGCAATAAACCCCAATAAACAAACTGCGTAAAAAGGACCCTAAAACAACACCTGGTGTGGAAAACCTCTGAAAGTGGAAGAAATGGAATAAAGGATAGGCCAAACTTCATACTTGTTTTACAGTCATGATAGACAAAGAAAGATGCTAAAAATGATATTAAACCATAACTCGTTGAGTATTTTCAAGATAATTTTCATCAAATATAGTCATGACTGGTATGGAGCAGCCATGACTGGTTTGGAGCAGCCATGACTAGATTTGAAAGTTCATCTAAACATAACACAAGACATCATTGGTGAAAAAAAAATTAATTTACAGGTAGAAAAATGATTAAATGTGCCCGAATTATATTGATTTAAGTGACAAGAGAAACCCTGTGCTGGGCAGGAATATCGGTCAGCAGCATGGGAGAAGTTAAGCACCATTAATTTAAATAGTATTAAAACTATGAAAAGTACAAATAATTTGTAGGGGTAGTCAAATGGTTTTGATGCTTTAACATTGCATATGTCACCTTGGTGTATACAAAAACCTCTAATAAGATGGAAAAAATTAATAAAATATATATAAATAATTAGATAAAAATAGAACAAAAAACAAAGTTGATTGCTACGTTTGATGTTTTGAACATTTCCTGTGTACGCTTTCAGTGTTAAGCTCCACTCTGATTTCTGTAAGATTCAATTAATCCAAACTCTCAGGGCACAAGTCTAATTCTGTAAAGAATTTGTCACTGTTATGGGATGTTTGTTCACCCAATTTTCTTTGATTCTGGGCGCTCAGTAGTATTGACGTAATGTGATGTCCTTCAAAGGTGATATACAGATATTCTTTCGTGTCTCGGTTTTAGATATTCTAGTCAATGAGTATGTATTTCACCATTGAAAACATCAGAATGGAACTACGCGGCGTAATAAAAAAAACTATAGCTGTGGTGGTTCAATCCTAATTGTAATGTCATCAAAAATTCCTTCAAATCCTGCAAGATTTCCTTCGTTGATTCAGAGTTGAAGAAAATAAATGTTTATGGTATATTTTTCGATTCATTCGTTTGGAATATATCGTTTGGTGGAAGCGAACTACGGGTTCTCTCTTCCGTCCTGTGGAAATATTCTAGACGAAGTGAATTTAATCATAGGTGATGGACTATTGAAGGGCTAGACTGGTACCAGGCCACAAGTGTCGAATTCCTTAAATAATTCGACTAGTGGCATGAGAGCTTGTCTTTAACCCTTTATCGAACACTAGCAGGGTTACCCGGCGTTGCTCGGGCTGAGGAGAGTATTAAAATTACCTCTAGTAGACCCCTTTGAAAACCAATATCGGTGAGAAAAATTTTGGTCATGACTGTTGGTGCCCCTCTACACCCACACTCCACCCTGCACTTTTTTAAACCTCACCATTAGATTCCTGGTAAAAAATTAACCCTAGTTAGACCCCTTTGAAGACCTATATCTGTGAGAAACATTTTGGTCATAACTTTTGGTGCCCCTCTACGCCCCCACCCCACCCCCACCCCGGCATTTGTTTAAACCTCACCATTAGATTCCTGATTCCCCGTGGGAACCCCGGGAAGTAAGCAGCACTTGTTTACTGTGGTAAACCAGTTCCGCTTTACTAGTAAAATAGGACCCAGTCACCAATGCTTGGGGTGAAAGTCCTCTACAATGGGCAACATGTTGATCAACGATTGACTAAACTTTACTTCATCTCCATGTTGTGTCACGATTAGCCATGGTGCATAAATATGTGACGTTAACCACCAACAAACAAACAAACAAACATTAGATTCCTGATAAAAACGTATCCCTAGTATACCCCTTTGAAGACATATATCGGTAAAAAAAGATTTGGTCATAACATTGTGTGCCCCCCCTACACCCCAACCCCCACGCACACACTTTTTTAAACCTGACGATGACATCCGCCATAAAAAAGTACTCCTAGTTGACCCATTTTGGACACTCAGGGTGACCCCATATTCATTTCAAAAGCGGACAGGCAGACATACATAGACATTCCAAAATATACTATAGAAGATGAAAAGCAGATGACACTTGCAAACAAAAATTATTGAACTATTTTTTCTATTTTTTTATGGCAAAAAATGAAAAAAATTAATGAAAATTGAATGGCAATTTTTGTGAATAGCGCTGGACTTTTTTGACTGTTACGTTGGGTAAAGGGTTAAAGCTGCTTCAACAAAATGGATCAATTGAGACATTGTATCATGGTAACATTTTCACCATACAGAAACCTGTTCCTATTTGATTTTGACTGAGTTTTTCGTGGGAATCTTGCAACGTAAAACCTTGTTTTAACTGATAAGTTTATTTTCACGGTAAAAAGTGAACCCAACAACCAACGCCTGGTGTGGGAGTCTTCAGGAATGAGCAATACATGAACATACGACTGACATATTTGGTTTACGGTCATGTTGTAGCCATAGATGCTGAATGTGTCCTTAAACATCAATAAATAAATAGAAATTTGATTCTGACATTGTACGACTGTACGTGACACAAAGTGGATCCAAACACCAATAAATAATAACCTGAAAAGTAGAGTATAGATCGTCTTTACTGTGATAAACAAGTTGTTTTTTCGGGTGAAAAAGAATCCGGTCATCCACAACTGATGTAGAAGACCTCTGAAATGTCGCCATGTAAAAACTGGCTTAACTCGGGTGCGTGTCTCTGTACAGTCGCATCCTTGAGTGTATTCGCCTGTCCGTCCTGTCGCATCCTCGGGTGCGCCCCCCCCCCCCCCCCGTCTTGTCGCATCCTCGGGGGCATTTTCCCGTCCATCTTGTAGAATCCTTGGGTGTGTTCGCCCGCCCGCCCGTCCTGTTGCATCTTCGGGTGCGTTCCCCCCCCCCCCCCCCCCCGTCCTGTCGCATCCTCGGGGGCATATTCCCGGCCATCTTGTAGCATCCTTGGGTGTGTTCGCCCGCCCGTCCTGTTGTATCTTCGGGTGCGTTCGCTGTTCGTCCTGTCGCATCTTCGGGTGCGTTCGCCGTTCGTCCTGTCGCATCTTCTGGTGCGTTCGCCGTTAGCCCTGTCGCATCTTCGGGTGCGTTCGCCGTTCGTCCTGTCGCATCTTCGGGTGCGTTCGCCGTTCGTCCTGTCGCATCTTCGGGTGCGTTCGCCGTTCGTCCTGTCGCATCTTCGGGTGCGTTCGCCGTTCGTCCCGTCGCATCTTCGGGTGCGTTCGCCGTTCGTCCCGTCGCATCTTCGGGTGCGTTCGCCGTTCGTCCCGTTGTATCTTCGGGTGCGTTCGCCGATCGTCCCGTCGCATCTTCGCCGATCGTCCTGTCGCATCTTCGGGTGCGTTCGCCGTTCGTCCTGTCGCATCTTCGGGTGCGTTCGCCGTTCGTCCTGTCGCATCTTCGGGTGCGTTCGCCGTTCGTCCTGTCGCATCTTCGGGTGCGTTCGCCGTTCGTCCCGTCGCATCTTCGGGTGCGTTCGTCGTTCGTCCCGTTGTATCTTCGGGTGCGTTCGCCGTTCGTCCCGTTGTATCTTCGGGTGCGTTCGCCGATCGTCCCGTCGCATCTTCGGGTGCGTTCGCCGATCGTCCCGTCGCATCTTCGGGTGCGTCCGCCGATTGTCCCGTCGCATCTTCGGGTGTGTTCGCCCGTCCGTCCAGTCGCATCCTTTGGGCCGTTTGAACACGTCCGGGCCGCCTGTGACGTCCCGTCTCTGGTTCCGCCGGTTTACCGGGTCCGTCTATGCCTGTTCCGCCGGTTTGCCGGGTCCGTCGATGCCTGTTCCGCCGGTTTGCCGGGTCCGTCGATGCCTGTTCTGCCGGTTTGCCGGGTCCGTCGATGCCTGTTCCGCCGGTTTGCCGGGTCCGTCGATGCCTGTTCCGCGGGTTTACCGGGTCCGCGGGTTTACCGGGTCCGCGGGTTTACCGGGTCCGCGGGTTTACCGGGTCCGCGGGTTTACCGGGTCCGCGGGTTTACCGGGTCCGCGGGTTTACCGGGTCCGCGGGTTTAATACATCCCTGCCTGCCTGCCTGCCTGCCTGCCTGCCTGCCTGCCTGCCTGCCTGCCTGCCTGTCTGCTGGGTTGGCCGGTGCCTGCCTGCCTGCCTGTCTGCTGGGTTGGCCGGTGCCTGCCTGTCTGCTGGGTTGGCCGGTGCCTGCCTGCCTGCCTGCTGGGTTGGCCGGTGCCTGCCTGCCTGCTGGGTTGGCCGGTGCCTGCCTGCCTGCCTGCTGGGTTGGCCGGTGCCTGCCTGCCTGCCTGCTGGGTTGGCCGGTGCCTGCCTGCCTGCCTGCCTGCTGGGTTGGCCGGTGCCTGCCTGCCTGCCTGCCTGCTGGGTTGGCCGGTGCCTGCCTGCCTGCCTGCTGGGTTGGCCGGTGCCTGCCTGCCTGCCTGCTGGGTTGGCCGGTGCCTGCCTGCCTGCCTGCTGGGTTGGCCGGTGCCTGCCTGCTGGGTTGGCGGGTGCCTGCCTGCCTGCTGGGTTGGCCGGTGCCTGCCTGCCTGCCTGCCTGCTGGGTTGGCCGGTGCCTGCCTGCCTGCCTGCCTGCTGGGTTGGCCGGTGCCTGCCTGCCTGCCTGCCTGCCTGCCTGCTGGGTTGGCCCCTGCCTGCCTGCCTGCCTGCCTGCTGGGTTGGCCGGTGCCTGCCTGCCTGCCTGCTGGGTTGGCCGGTGCCTGCCTGCCTGCCTGCTGGGTTGGCCGGTGCCTGCCTGCCTGCTGGGTTGGCCGGTGCCTGCCTGCCTGCCTGCTGGGTTGGCCGGTGCCTGCCTGCCTGCCTGCTGGGTTGGCCGGTGCCTGCCTGCCTGCCTGCTGGGTTGGCCGGTGCCTGCCTGCCTGCCTGCTGGGTTGGCCGGTGCCTGCCTGCCTGCCTGCTGGGTTGGCCGGTGCCTGCCTGCCTGCTGGGTTGGCCGGTGCCTGCCATTGCCTGCGTGCCTACTGGGTTGGCCTGCCGGTGCCTGCCTGCCTACTGGGTTGGCCTGCCGGTGCCTGCCTGCCTTCCTGCCTACTGGGTTGGCCTGCCGGTGCCTGCCTGCCTGCCTGCCTGCCTACTGGGTTGGCCTGCCGGTGCCTGCCTGCCTGCCTACTGGGTTGGCCTGCCTGCCTGCCTGCCTGCCTGCCTGCCTGCCTGCCTGCCTGCCTGCCGGTGCCTGCCGGTGCCTGCCGGTGCCTGCCTGCCTGCCTGCCTGCCTGCCTGCCTGCCTGCCTACTGGGTTGGCCTGCCGGTGCCTGCCTGCCTACTGGGTTGGCCTGCCGGTGCCTGCCTGCCTACTGGGTTGGCCTGCCGGTGCCTGCCTGCCTACTGGGTTGGCCTGCCGGTGCCTGCCTGCCTACTGGGTTGGCCTGCCTGCCTACTGGGTTGGCCTGCCGGTGCCTGCCTGCCTGCCTACTGGGTTGGCCTGCCGGTGCCTGCCTGCCTGCCTTCTGGGTTGGCCGCTGCCTGGTCCTTAGATGTTTTGAAGGGCGAATTTTTAAGTAACGCTCCCCGATTATTGCCGTTAGGTTATGTTAAACTTTACTTGACATTTCGCTCCCTCCGTGGGAAACCTGGGAAGTGAAGCAGTGCTTGTTTACAGTAGTAAACAAGCTCTGTTTTACTGGTAAAATAGGACCCAGTCACTAATGCTTGGGGTGCGAGTCCTATAAAATAGGCAACATAGGGTATAAACGACTGACCTTGACTTTATCTCAGTGTTGTGGTCATGATTAGCCATTGTGCAGAAGTATGTGGCCTTAAACAATAAATAATATTTCGCTCGTAGTGGTGAGTCTGACAGTTGGTCGCCGTTACTTGGTGGTTCTCTTCGGGTGCTCCGGCTCCTCCACCTGTAAAACTGACACGAGTTGACCCTGGCTGTTATAAGTGCCATTAACCCTTTATCTGACGTAACGGTCAAAACCGGCCAGCGCTATTCTCAAAAATCGCCAATTAATTTTCATTATTTGTCTCAAAAACATGGGTTATGACCCCTCGTTGGAACGAGCTCGTCGAGCTCGTTCCAACGAGGGGTCATAACCTATGTTTTTGAGACAAAAAATGAAAAAAATTAGTTATTCAAGAATTATTTTTGCAAGTGTCGTCTGCTTTTCAGGTTAGGTAAAGGGTTAAAACGTTAAATATTTCGCTCGTGATCATTATAGAACCGTTGTTGTAAACAATTATTTTGAGCAAAATTAAACAAACTCAATGACAATTTAGTCGGGGTAGTAAAGCAATTTTTTTTTTATCTATTTCAGAATACAAGTGGACGTTTCCTTGTTTGAAGAGGCATTAGCATTGAACTTGGATATTTTTACACTTCAGAGAAACGGAGGACTGAATTTTCATTGGATAATGGAATTAACATTTTCTGTTATTAGAACACTTTCTGACAATCTGACATAAAACCGATTTAATATCGGATGTCATTTTGGCTCCATTTTTGAATTGAGATGTGTGAACTGTTTCAATCCGATCGCTACCAACGTAATGAGCAGGCTCGAACTTGAAACATTTCCGACACGGTGGGAACAGAGTAGATATTTTCCGATAGTATTTCCGGTTCGTTGAGCGTCTACGAACTCGATAGACTTGTTTAATATTTAACGAAACTCCCCGTGGGAACCCCGGGAAGTAAGCAGCACTTGTTTACTGTGGTAAACCAGTTCCGCTTTACTAGTAAAATAGGACCCAGTCACCAATGCTTGGGGTGACAGTCCTCTAAAATGGGCAACATGTTGATTAACGATTGACGAAGCTCGACTTCATCTCCATGTTGTGTCACGATTAGCCATGGTGCATAAATATGTGACGTTAACCACCAACAAACAAACAAACAAACAAACAAACATTTAACGAAACGGATCGTAAACGGAAAGCAATTCTTTGAAAAAATAATACACGAAATTCTATTATACAAAAGATATTTGAAAGAAAGGAGGGGGTGGTTGCTAATGAAAATTGTGGTTTTGTTAAATGGTAAACATAGCGGCTTTCAGAAAAGATATTGGAATTCGAGCATTCTTATCTTAGAACTTGCAGCCCTTTGATCGTCTTGAGATGTGAGGTGCAGTCCCCTGGCAGTCTGTTCTATTACAACCTTGGCAACCTCTTTAGGCAGCCAAGACTTCACTAGAAACCAGTGTTATGCCAAAGTTTCTTTATGAGGGAGCAAACCAGGGGCGGACTGTGCCAGGAATGTTCCCCGGAAAATGCGCCGTGGAGGGGAAGGGGGCGATAGACCCGGAGAAAATTTTGATTTTGTCAAACAATGAACGCGGGCTTGTATCTCTATCAATAATAGTCCATATAGAGGACATCTCGTATTTTTGTATCTTCATAGATCATTTGGCAAAAATGGTTCTACCGGGGGGGGGGGGGGGGAGGAGGAGACCCATCAAGAAGACCATAGTTCGGCCCAATCTGGAGAAATTTTGATTTCGGAAATTGAAGAAAAGCTGGTTTTTTTTCACATTGGCAGTCAATTGCAGACAACATTGTTGGTATATCGAAATGACCTCAATGTGGATTGCCAATGACAGTCCACGTTTCGATATACCGACAGTCGATGCAATCTGATCCATTTTGCCTTTTGGTCATTTTCACAAAATTTTATGCACCAACAGGTGTTGGGCTGCATCAATTTTGTGACCGCAGGGGGAACCAATAGGGGACCCACCGGGAATTTTCTAAGCGGACCATACGGTCAGTCCGTCTGTATAGCAAACGATAAGTAGAATTCCACAGGTCCTCAAAGTAAAATACTCCAAAATTGGTGACGAAGGCAGCAGGTTTGAGTGTAAAACAGACTGCTGAATATCTGGCATATTGTACAATGTTTCACAATTTGTATCATTTCAAACGTTTAATGTCTCGGTCGGAGTTGACCCGTCCAGTTCAATGCATGTCATTTTGGATGCCCTTATAAAAAAGTACCATGGTAAACCATGGTAAATCCCAAAATACCCTGGTATTACCAGGGTATTTTGGGATTTACCATGGTTTACCCTGGTACTTTTTTTATAAGGGTGCCGTGTCGTCCACCCGGGCCGCTCGATTTCTGTGCGTCTGTCAGGGCCGGGGCGCTCTATGCAACCGCCACCCTCGAACCTCCATAAGTGGGGCCAAAGTCTAAATAGTCCATGGTTAAAACAGCGTATGGCGAAAACGGACCATATGCTTTGGATTACCATTTTCAGTAATGTGCAGATGACACCTTATGTTTTTGAGGGGTATCAGAAGTTTTTCATCCGTTACTGAAAGGAAATATTAACCCTTTCACCACTGGCCTCCTGGATGGCATCATTTCGGTCAATACTGTCAACGGCGAAATGGGAGAAGCCATCGTGGTTTGTTGGGAGGTTCAGTAATAATTTAATCAAACAGCTCTGTCGAGCTGTTGGATTAAATTATTACGGAGCCTCGCTTCAGATATTTTCTTTATACCGTCTGATCGTTCACTATCATTTTTTTCTTCACGCTAAAATTTATGCACACCGGTTTGAAAGGATTAATTTTCACGGGCGGAAGCTGTAAGTGAAATCTTATAATGCCTGGCAGTCAAGAATGAAATAATTCCGACAGCAACTCAAAAATAATTGGTATTCTTTCTGTGCAGGAAAAATCCAATATTTTATTGAACGAAAATGAAATAAATTCTGATACCCACTCAACAATAGTTTGTTTTCATTACGTATATTTCACACTAAAATGATGAAAATTCCCATCTGACAATATTTTTCATCCATCCTTGATGATCGTTTCTATTAATCAGAAAGTCATCAGAAAGGACAACACGAATCTGAAATTTTCTTAATTGGAACAATCTGGAGAGGGAACGAAATGGTAAGTTTTGACCACAATAGTAGTATATCATGTACCCGGACGGGATTTCTGAAGGTGGGAGAATGGGTGTTGGGGGTGATACGTGTTTCTGTCGTCCATTTTGTATACTGGAGGCCGCCATCTTTGTTTGTATGGTAGCACGTGATTGCTATGGTCCTGAAAGGCCTACAACAGAAGGGGTATGTTCGGTTGAATAGGTAGAAATGTAATTACCACAAACAACCCGACAATCCTTCCAAATCCCTTGTTTAACATGTATAGACAGACAGGAAATTGGAAGGAATTTTGTAATTGGGATTCCTAGCCGATTCCGTAAAGTTGGCTTCCGTGATTTGACATAAACACTCAAGGGTACCCACCCCACCCATTGAAAAAATTCAAAACTTCAGTTCATGGGGTGTTATTATATAGTAATATTTTCATTCGGGTTATGGGCCAAAAGAGTTATTCAAAACTTTCTTGACTTCAAAGGGTTTTCCATTTAAGTTAAAAAAAAAAGTATTCGAATGGTACGCGGCGAACCAATAAATGCTGAATGCTAAAAAAAAAGACCTCATTATACTTAACCCTCTACCTAATGTAACGGCCAAAACCGGCCAGCGCTATTCTCAAAAATCGCCAATTAATTTTCATTATTTTTTTCATTTTTTGTCTCAAAATCATAGGTTATGACCCCTCGTTGGAACGAGCTCGTTGAGCTCGTTCCAACGAGGGGTCATAACCTATGTTTTTAAGACAAAAAATGAAGAAAATTAGTTATTGAAGAATTATTTTTGCAAGTGTCGTCTGCTTTTCAGGTTAGGTAAAGGGTTAATCCAAATAAGTAGGAATAAGAATTTGTCAAAGTAAAAATAAATAACCAAAACATGATCAAAATTGGGGGAAGTGATGCAGAACAATTGTTGGGTCGATTTGGATAATTTTATTCACTCATATAAAGGAACGCGGATATTATGGGAATAAAGGAGGATTCTTGGGGAATCTCTAGCAAATAAAGTCCGTTTTTTGGGTGATTTGGAGGGATTATCGGGTTGTTGTAATTCGATTCTATTCCTATTCACTCGACTATGCCCTCCGAACATGTCCCCCATCCTATTGTAGGCCTTTCAGGCCCCCCATATCAATCACGCACATGCGCACTAAAAACCACGTGCCATTGTGATAATTACGTCAAGGCCGCTCACGCGGGCTACTATAACAACCAAACATGGCGTCACTGAGTCATTACGTCACTTCCGCCGTCCCATTTCTTCAGCCTGTTGACCCGTCTGGGTACACGATATACTACTCACGACATGATCCGTTTTGTTCAGAAATGTGGTTAATTGCATCCTAAAATATGGTGAGTTTTATCCAGAAAGGTTTTCAGTTTTGTCTCGACGCCGCAATGAATTAATCAAATTTTCCACAGTTTGCTCGTTACAAGAGGTGGTGTTCAGCGACTGCATTGAATCCATAAAATGGAAATAATTTGACATGTGTAACATTAGTTGGGGCAATTTTACGTTCTGTTTCTAGCCCCCCCCCCCCCCCCTAATCAGTCCGATAAAGAGGGGGGGGGGGGGGGGGGTCATGATATGGTTTTGAATTTGAAGAAATATTTAACGAAATAAAGTTTGATATCGCATGCGGTAGCTAACCTGCAAATACGTTCTGAAAAACCAACAATACAGAAGATGATAGGACAATTTTCCTCTGTATGAACCAATTTGTTTTTGATCTGGTGTTGTCTGTCTGACAGTTTTTAGCAGACAATGAGATCAAACTGAACTTGTTATACATAGGAAATTGGAATTATTGGAATCGAAAATTTGTCTTTTCGGGGGGGGGGGGGGGTCTTGGAACTGGTATGCAGCCAAGATACGTCGGCGTGGAGCCTCACCAGCCCCTCACCCCCTCCCCTTTTCATGGTGTGCATACCCCCCCCCCCCCCCTCTTTGTCAGGAAATGCTTGTCGCCCCCGGTTCGACACATTCTTTGGCACCAAACGTTCATATTCCAATGTAATGTTGATATATAAAAAATATTAAATACAGCATTTAATTTCTCCTTTGGTGCAACAAGGCATTTTAATTTAATTATGGTTGATTGAATTTAACTAAAATCCCTAAATTTAGCATCACTGGAAAAATTGGCTCCTTGAAAATTTCTATTTTGGCATCAGTGTTGAGTTCACTTTTTTAATAAATCAATGTCATAAGGACTTTTCCAAACACAAAAGGCAGACAAAACTTGCAAACATAGTTTTGGAATAATTTTTAAATTCTGGGTTTGTTTTCCCATCAAAAACATAGCTCGACACCTCATGGGAACAAGCTCATACAAAAGAAGGGTCATAAGCTCTATTTTTGAGACCAAGGAATTTAATAAAATTGGCTTCTCTATTCAATTCTAACCTAGTTATTTGGGTATGCATCCCTCCCAAATACATCGACATAATTTGTACATGGAAGGAAAACGTGTACATTATATTTATTGTGGATCAATGACACTTTTAAACACTCTGGGTCACACATGAAGTTGGATAAATTAACGGGTAGAGGAAGTCCGAGTAGGGAAGCACTCGCTAATTGATAATCGTGGCACAAGCAGAGTTGAAGGCAAGTTAACCGTTGACAAAGCACATCGACCATAGTTGTATAACATGTCAACGCAACACTTCAACCAGTGCTAACTGTTTGTGTCGAGATGGTCAATGAGATAGATCGAAAGTTACTCACCATTGTTGAGTGGGTTTCTCCAGGTACCCTGACTACTCCCACTCATGAAAGTGTCAGAAACGATCTGATGATCCAAGCTGGCTGTTGAAAGCGCCATTAAATCCGAATGAACAAATAAACTATACACATTGGCCCTTTTTTATGTAGATGAACAGGAGTGATTATTGGCAAAATGTGTGTAGTATAAGATAAAAATCATTCTGGTTTTTGTTTAGAAAGATGATAAAAACCCATACAACAAACTTATTAGTTTTCTTGCGAGACAGGGTAAGACCAAATCGGATAATGTAGCCCTTAAACCCGCCGAGTACTTTCCAGATATTTTTCACTAAATCTACTCACGGCTGCTATGAAGCAGCCATGATTAGATTTCACGAAAAATTTCTCAATTTAACCCCAATAGGTGAAAAATCCATCTCAATTGACAGGGTGGGAATTGGATTACAGATGTCCAAATGATAATTATTTCAGTAACAAGTAAAATCCTGTCCTTGGCAGGAATCAGAAGCATGCAAGAAGTTAACATTTCGTCCCCTGAGTTCCAATGTGTTCTGTGTCTACTGGCAGCCTACTGGCACATAGAACACATTGGAACTCGGGACGGTTTGACTCATTTATTACCTGTTGGTTAATATTTTAGAATTCTCTTGAATGTTAGAAATGTTGTTTGTTGAAATATATATGAAATAAATAAATGAAACTTTAATGTCAAGTGTTTTTTTTTATTCCCTCCATTATACCATTCTTTAATCAATCGTGAAAAAGATTAAAAGATAAAACTAGAGTTTTTATTGCACCAAAAAATAAATATTTCAGAACAGCACAAATAAATACATAACATTTTCTTGAATGAAATCAATTATTTTTATTAGCTCTATTTGGGGTATTTCTTTACAGAGCAGAGTCGTTTAAAAACCCATTGAGACATCTGACCTTGCACTAACTTCATTTTTATATTTGCTGCTTTTCTTGGGAAATCGGAGGTTGGAAAAAAATGGACATTGATGCCTATTTTGTTTTCAACCCATCTGAGGACCCAGCCAAACCAACTGGGCATTTGACCAAGTTTGTCCGGTCACCCCCTAAATACATGATTCTGCCTTTCCATACCCATCATAAACAATTACACTCACCTTTTTCCTAGAATATCGACTGATTATTGTAGCAATATGAATCTCGAAAAACATGTCCCGTGTCTAACTGAGAAGTTGAGATTGAAAGGTGCTTCAAAAATACAAAGTGACATGCACAAACCGGCCTATTCAATGTGAGCAATGTGGGATTGTGTACTGGACCCACCAGACACATTATTCAACCAAACACACACTAACATTCCCTCTCCAATACAATTGAAAAAAGGTCGAATGATCAAACTGATAATTTGGAGAGAGTGGGTTTGGTCTTGTAATCTTTCCGGCTTTACAGTAGACAGGTTGAGTTTGGTACACTGCCACCCTGAAGAATCATGCCACAAGCCTCTGCTTTTTCGATAGAAGTAAACACAAGCAAATCTGCAGCACAGACCACCAGGTCGTCTGCCTAGTCTGTGTACTGCAAATTTACTTGTTAAATCAATGAATCGTAAGTGTTTTGTAAATCTGTTCTGCAAAGAACGAAATAGGTCAAAATGTAGCTGCAGGGTTTGCATGTACCAAATCAATCTTCACTTTAAAGGCAAGTATTTTATAATTAACATTTTGGTAAAGAGACTTTGAAGGGATCAGACTCATCTTTTGCCAGCCATATGTGAAGGCAATAAGCTGAATCCGTTTTGTTTCTAAGATTTTCTGGTCGAGCGTTTCCAAATTATTTTTAATTCCAAACATGTGGAGACCTGGTAGGGATATTAGATGTTATAAATAACTCTGCTTACTGCCGTCTACATAATTATGACTAGGTAGAAGGCAGTAAGCAGAGTCATTTTAATTAAAGTTTTCTGGATCGAGGGTTTCCTAACCATTTTCTAATTCAGTCAGACTCAGTTTCATGTAGAGCCCAGGTAGAGAGAGGTTATTGACAATTTTCCTATCATAGCGGTCAGAAAGACCATGGTAAGAAGTGCCCACTGATACCTTGCGTATCTTTTATGGTATCCTACCGAGAGTTTCATATCAAATGTTCCTCAAAATTGTAAGAGAAAAAAAAAAATTGCAATCCGAAAATTGATTTGGCCTCCTTGATAACTCACCCCCTCCCCAGTGTCTGCATTTTTTTTTACTCTTCCCTCCCCCCCCCCCCCCACAATATTTCTTGAAATGTTCAAGTCGCACACTGTTTTTCCCCAGTAAATAAGCACTGCAACTTCCCACGGGGGGACATTCTGCATTTAACCCAACTTTTAATGCGTTGCACTTTCAGCCAAACAAAAATGTTTAACTATAACTACTCAGTTACTCCGGCAGAGTTCAAATAATTTGTTGAATGCTTTGGGTGGGAACACTGCGGTTAATTCAACGCACCCCCACCCTCGAAAAAGGCCTATTTTTTCCATAAAATTTTATACCAAAAACAAACAATCTTAACATTTTTAACTCAGCTCAAACAGCATAACCTGTCAGGGACGTAAATCTGGTATTGTTAGTTAGTACAACAAAGAGTGAATGTCCCTAGAAAAAAAATAATTGGGGTAGAGTTTATTGGAATTTAACGACACTTTCGACAGCCAAGGTCACCTCGTGTCAAACAGTTTTACGGGTTGAGGAAGCTGGGGTATCCGAAGAGAACCGGGCAACTGAACGACTCCTCAACGTACTAACTCCACGCAAGCAGGGTTAGCATTGGTTGAAGACAATTGCACCATCGACGTGCAGTACCCCTTAGTACACAACCCCATCGTGCCCCATATAGGGATCCCAAATGTCAACCTACTGATTTAACTTGGAGAAACTTGAAACCCCCACCCCCATCGGGATTCTGACTATGGGATCTGATGGAGCAGATTCTTTAAAGATTATTCCTCATATTGCACTACGTTAAAATTCGGGATCCACTAGGGACTGGTTTGGTTTGAACAAACATGAATCTGCCCCCAAGGATGCTTTATACAATATATCAAAAGATTCTGATTGGGGTTTTATGAGATGTTCAAAGAATATTCCCCATTCATCAAGCAAAAATTCGGGCCCAATTACTGATCCAAAATATTATTTTCGAAGGAGTTGATTTATTAAACTTGAATCTGACTTTTGTAACGATATTGCACACCAAATATCAAAAGATTCTGACTGGTTGAACTGAAGAAGATTTGTCAAGATTATTCCTCATATTGCACTAAGTTAACCCTTTACCTAACGCGAAAAGTAGACGACACTTGCAAATAAAATTCTTGAAGCACTAATTCTATTTTTCCGTCAAAAACAAAGCTTATAACCCCTCATTGGAGCGAGCTCGTTCCAAGGGGGGTCATAAGCTATACTTTGTGACAAAAAATGAAAACGTAATAAAAATTGAATGGTGAATTTTGTAAATAGCGCTGGCCGGTTTTTGGCAGTTACATTGGGTCAAGGGGTAAAGGGGTAAATGCCAGCCCCACCACCCCCCATGGAGACCCCAAATATGACCACGGGGAAACCATTTGAATCCATTTGATTCGAACCACCGTAACCTATACATTATATTTTAATATAATAATTACATTAGAACTTCATTTGAACAAACTTGATTGTACACCTCAAAAGGAAGCTCGGTACCAAATATCAAGTCATTGTACCAATCGTTTCATGGGAAAATTTTTTACACCTTTGTGAGCATTGCTATTCATTGTTATGAAGCAGTGCTACCACCACACCACCGCCCTCCCTCCCTCCCCGGGAATCCTGGAAAGTGGAGCAGTGATTGTATACTGTGGTAAAGTTAATTTTTTCTGATAGAAAAGGACCCGAAAAGCAAGAGTTGGAGTGAAAGTCCTTTTAACCATTTACCTAACATGAAAAGCAGACGACACTTGAAAACAAAATTCTTGAATAACTATTTTTTTTCTCAAAAACATAGGTTATGACCCCTCATTGGAACGAGCTCGTTCCAAAGAGGGGTCATAACCTATGTTTGAGAAAAAAAAATGAATATAATGAAAATTGGCGATTTTTGAGAATTGCGCTGGTAGGTTTTGTCCTTCAAGCAGACGACACTTGAAAACAAAATTCTGGAGTTACTATTTTTTTTCATTTTTTGTCTCAAAAACATAGATTATGACCCCTCTTTGGAACGAGCTCGTCGAGCTCGTTCCAATGAGGGGTCATAACCTATGTTTTAGAGACAAAAAATGAAAAAAATCATGAAAATTGGCGATTTTTGGGACAAGCGCTGACCGCTTTGGACCGTTACGTTGGGTAAAGGGTTAAGTGAGTTACACGGGTATAAACGATTGACTTCATACAAATATCACGGACATGATATAACAGACGATGAAACTCTGCATACTGATGTCAAAATGACAGAGTTTTTAGCAACAGACAGCGAGTGATCACTTGGCAACTGAAGCAAAAACTAAACTAAAATTGTCCTTCAATCAAGTCACTAATTTTTGACTTATATAATTGAAATTTGTCTCATCAAAAGCAAATCTTCCCAGTCTGGCATTCAGTTTCAACAATCAATGAAATCAGTTTTTTTATTAGTTCATAATTCAACTGTAAAGAATTATTGGTCGACACAATCCTATGAATTGAATGTTCTTATTTCTTGCTGTGTGTCCAAAACTATCTTCGATTTCTCTCGGGAACGCATACTGCAAAGAAACAAAAATGGAAAAATTAAAAATAACTCGACTTTATATTTGTTTTTAATCTTGATATGGAGATATAAGCCACTCCATTTCCAACATAAATGAACAAAACTGTTTTCTACTTTCTCTCTCGAGAATTCTCTCCAAATATTGAGCCTCCATTCTATAAAATGATAAACGATGCCTTGTACACCTATGTAGAAATCATCCCCTTAGTTCCAATGTGTTCTATGTGTCTACTGGCAGCCTACAGGCAGCAGCCTACTGGCACATAGAACACGTTGGAACTCTGGGGGCGAAATGTTAATTTCAAGCTACAATTTTTTCCAACAATACCACTGACAACACAACAAGAAATATAACCAATTCAATCTTGTTTGACAGACTTCAGTGAGCTTTGTCAAACAAGACTGTTTTGGTTAAATTCCTGATAACATTAAGAAAACGCTACTTAAATTACAGTACCCGCGGGGGTTATTTTATTTGTGTTAACTCAATATTTGAATTGAGACGCCAACCAACATGTCGGCTTTTCCTTGTGCAAGATCAATAGTTAACAGCTGGGGTTTTATAAGGTGTTATGGGATGTATCATTTAAAAGTAATGTATTGAAGTAACAGGTGATATCACTTAGTTTTGGGGTGACGTGGGTAGTACAGAGGAGAATGCCACTGCTGTTTAGATCATGTGATATCAGATATGTAATTATATTTTATTTAAATTCATGACCGAAATTAAATTCATTTCCAAAAGTTGAACCCAGGCAGGCACCGGCCAACCCAGGCAGGCACCGGCCAACCCAGGCAGGCACCGGCCAACCCAGGCAGGCACCGGCCAACCCAGGCAGGCAGTCGCCAGCAGTATTAAGCCAGCGGACCCGGAAAGCCAGCGGACGCGGTAAACCGGCGGAACAGACATCGACGAACCCGGTAAACCGGCGGAACAGGCATCGACAAAACCCGGTAAACCGGCGGAACAGGCATCGACAAACCCGGTAAACCGGCGGAGCAGGCTTCGACGGACCCGGGAAGCCGGCGGAACAGGCTTCGACGGACCCGGGAAGCCGGCGGAACAGGCTTCGACGGACCCGGGAAGCCGGCGGAACAGGCTTCGACGGACCCGGGAAGCCGGCGGAACATGCTTCGACGGACCCGGGAAGCCGGCGGAACAGGCTTCGACGGACCCGGAAAGCCGGCGGAACAGGCTTCGACGGACCCGGAAAGCCGGCGGAACAGGCATCGACGGACCCGGGAAGCCGGCGGAACAGGCATCGACGCACCCGAGGATGCGACTGGACGGACGCACAGGCGAACGCACCCGAGGATGCGACGGGACGGACGCACAGGCGAACGCACCCGAGGATGCGACGGGACGGACGCACAGGCGAACGCACCCGAGGATGCGACGGGACGGACGCACAGGCGAACGCACCCGAGGATGCGACTGGACGGACGCACAGACGAACGCACCCGAGGATGCGACTGGACGGACGCACAGACGAACGCACCCGAGGATGCGACTGGACGGACGCACAGGCGAACGCACCCGAGGATGCGACTGGACGGACGCACAGGCGAACGCACCCGAGGATGCGACTGGACGGACGCACAGGCGAACGCACCCGAGGATGCGACTGGACGGACGCACAGGCGAACGCACCCGAGGATGCGACTGGACGAACGGCGAATGCACCCGAAGATGCGACAGAACGAACGGCGAATGCACCCGAACATGCGACAGGACGAACGGCGAATGCACCCGAACATGCGACAGGACGAACGGCGAATGCACCCGAACATGCGACAGGACGAACGGCGAAAGCACCCGAACATGCGACAGGACGAACGGCGAATGCACCCGAACATGCGACAGGACGGGCGGGCGAACACACCCGATAATGCTACAAGACTGGTTGGCTGGCGAATACTCAAAAGATGCGACAGGACGGAGGAAGAACGCCCCCGGGAATGCGACAGGACGGGCAGGAAAACGCCAATGAGGATGCGACAGGACGGATGGGGGAACGCACCCAAGGATGCGACAGGACGGACAGGCGAATATACTCAAGGATGCGACTGTACAGACACACGCACCCGAGTTAAGCCAGTTTTTACATGGCGACATTTCAGAAGTCTTCTCCATCAGATGTGGATGATCGGATTCTTTTTTTAACAGTAAAACAGAACTTGTTCATCACAGTGAAGGTGATCTACTCTACTTTCCCAGGTTATTATTTATTGGTGTTTGGACAACTTTGTGTCACGTACAATGTCAGAATCAAATTTCTATTATTTTTATTTATTGGTGTTTAAGGACACTTTCAGCATCTATGGCTACATCATGACCGTAAACCAAATATGCCTATGTTATGTTTGTATTGCTCATTCCCGAAGACTCCCACACCAGGCGTTAGTTGTGGGGGGTTCACTTTTTCCAGTGAAAAGAAACTTATCAGTTAAAACAAGGTTTTACGTTGCAGGATTACCACGATAAACTCATTCAGCATCAAACAAGAACAGGTTTCTGTATGGTGAAAATGTTACCATGATACAATGTCTTGGAAATGATCCCTTTTGTTGAAACAGTGTTAACCCTTTACCCAACGTAACGGTCAAAACCGCCCAGAGCTATTTACAAAAATTGCCATTCAATTTCCATTTTTTTTTCATTTTTTGCCCTAAAATCATATGTTTGATTCAAAAAATAGAAAAAAAAAATAGTTCTTCAATAACTTTGTTTGCAAGTGTCATCTGCTTTTCATGTTAGATAAAGGGTTAATAACAAACTCTCATGCCACCAGTCGAATTCTATAAGGAATTCGACACTTATGGCCTGGAACCAGTCTGGCCCTTCAATAGTCCATCACCTATGATTAAATTCACTTCGTCTAGAATATTTCCACAGGACGGAAAAGAACCCGTAGTTAGCTCCAACCAAATGATATATTCCAAATGATTGAATCGAAAAATATACCATAAGGCCACACAAAGTAGATCTTCTGTTTCTCAGGCCATTATTTGTAAAATTGCATGCGGGCGAGCGGTTTTTTATTTTATTTTTTATTTCAGTAATTACTTTTTTGCCATCAAAAGTTCATATTCTTGGTTCAAGTTTTAGGCCTCAATCTACAGAATAGCATGGGTGATGGTGTATTTCATCCCTTGAGTGCAAGAAGGCTTTGCAGTGCTAAAGCATTGCAAAGCCTTCTTGCACTCAAGGGACAAATTCATCAATTTTTTTTGACTTGGGTAAAATATAAGACAAAAACCATTTAATTTTTTTTTTTTTTTCAAGTTTAAATTGGTTATAAAAAGTGAGCATGCGGTAGCCAAAAGGACCATGCGGGAGGGCCTGAGAAACAGATTTTTTATTTTTTTAGGCCTAAACATTTATTTTCTTCAACTAGGAATTAACGAAGGAAATCTTGCGGGATTTGAAGGAATTTTTGATGACATTACCATTAGGATTGAAGAATCACCACAGCTATAGTTTTTTTTATTACGTCGCGTAGTTCAACTCTGGTGGTTTCAATAGTGAAATACATCCTCATTGACTGGAAAATCTAAAACCGAGACATGAAAGAATCTGTATATCGCCTATGAAGGAACATCACATTACGTCAATGCTACTGAGCGCCCAAAATCATAAAAAATTGGGTAAACACATAACAGTGACAGATTATTTACAGAATTAGACTTGTGCCCTGAGAGTTTGGATTAACTGAATCTTACAGAAATCAGAGTGGAGCTTAACACTGAAGGTGTACACAGGAAATGTTCAATACATCAAACGTAGCAATCAATGTTTTTGTTCTATTTTTATCTAATTATGTATATTTTATTGAATTGTTTCCATATATTCAACACATCTTATTAGAGGTTTTTGGATACACCAAGGTGCTTTATGCAATGTTAAAGCATCAAAACCATTTGAATATCCCTACAAATTATTTGTACTTTTCATAGTTTTTAATACTATTTAAATTAATGGTGCTTAACTCCTCCCATGCTGCTGACCGATATCTCTACTCAGCCCAGGGTTTCTCTTGTCACTTACATCAGTATAATTCGGACATATATAATCATATTTTCTTAATGTAAATTGAATGATTTTTTTTTTCATCAATGTTGTGTTGTGTTGTGTTGTGTTATATTTAGATGAAATTTCAAATCTAGTCATGGCTGCTTCATAGCAACCATGATTATATTTGATGAAAATTATCTTGAAAATACTCGAGTTATGGTTTAATATTATTTTCAGCATCTTTGTCTATCAAGACTGAAATTCAAGTATTAAGTTTGGCCTATCCTTTATTCCCTTTCGTCCAGTTTCAGATGTTTTCCACACAGGTGTTGTTTCAGGGTCCTTTTTACGCAGTTTGTTTATTGGGGTTTATTGCGGGTGCAGTTAGCTGGAATATCCGGATGGTACCACCATAAAAATATACCATAAACATTCATTTTCTTTAACTCGAAATCACCGCAGTAAAATTTTTCTTTCAGCAGCTATAACACGAACAAAGTCAGAAACAAATTTCTAAGCAGTTTTTAATTTATTGGTGTTTAAGGACACGTTCAGCATCTATGGCCACGTATTTTACCAGTTCCCGAGGGTAGGTTTACACAGCGATATTTTCACGTCTTGTATATTTGTAGAGCAATGGAAAATATGAACGCTCAGATACATTATTAATGGTCTTTGGGGTCATTTTCAGCACCCATGGCTATATGGTAATCACATCAGCCAATCATTGATATTTTTTACGATTCTAGAGGGTTCACCACCGAAGCATTTAGTGTTCCACTACTTGTTAGAACGTGTACTACAAATTCTATTCCACGTCTTGGGAGCCGATATGGGTAGTGTATACAGGTAGAGAGTGCTGGAAGGTCATAACTTGGCTTTATTTTCAATTGAAGGTACATGAACTTAAAAGCTTCATTTTCTGTGAATGCTATATAATCTAAAATTAAAATTATTTAGTCTATGTGGTTTTAATGGTACAATTTATGGGAGTGTATCTGTATTCATTCTTCCATCAACCAACAAGTAAGGCCACGTCATGAATAAAGCCAAGTCATGTGAACAAATTTTGATGACGAAAACTAATTTAGCACCCTACCAGTTAACCCTTTACCTAACATGAAAAGCAGACGACACTTGCAAAAAAAATTCTTGAATAACTAAATTTGTTCATTTTTTGTCTCAAAAACATAGGTTATGACCCCTCGTTGGAACGAGCTCCTCGAGCTCGTTCCAACGAGGGGTCATAACCTATGTTTTTGAGACAAAAATGAATATTTTGAAAATTAACTGGCGATTTTTGAGAATAGCGCTGGCCGGTTTTTGCCGTTACGTTGGGTAAAGGGTTAAGGGTGCTCAACGGCAACAGGAGTAAACCATGTGCAAACTTCAAAAGGAAGTCTTGTAAACAGTAAAAAATGTGAGAAAACAGGGTTTAATCCCAGGCATTTAGAGGGCGAATTCACATTGTAAAATAGTGAAATTCCCATTTTATGTAACCATGTTTCATCTGAATTCTCAACCGCTGTCCTGGAATCAATCCAACCAAAAGTCAGTGCAGGTCGTGAACATATTACATTAAGTTACTAAACTGCCATGGGTTATGTTTTCACAAGTTTTAGCTGATTGAGGGCTAAATTGTTTTCGTTAATCAACATTTTTCGCATGCCATTGTCTTGTTACAATTTATGTGAATTCTAACAGTGCAAATCTCAACAGATTAAACGAGTTCATTCAAAAATAATTATGCAGCACATCCCTACAAAGCCTCAAGTCATGATAGCTGTGCTTCTGAACAGAACCCAAATATGGGCGTTCAGCACTAGATAAGTTAATATATGGCGTCTCGTGAAGATTGAGCCAAGTCCATTTCCATGATTCTTAGCAGGTTAGTGATACCCAACATATTGTCAAGCACCACTGATCTTTGGCGTCTCTGGAATATTCAAGATCATCAACATCTCAGACCCGTGGACGCACCAAAAGCATGACGTCACGTTTGCTTTCTTGGGGATTTAACGACTCAACAGCCAGGGTCCCGTCGCGTCGGAATGTCAAGTTTAGCCAATCTTATCACTATGCTGCTTTACATCACCTACAATCTAGGCGTTGATTACCGGTTCCTAGTTTGCGGGTGAAACAGTACATAGAGTGATGGCCGAGTTGTTAAATGTGCTGGTCGCTCATGCTAGAGGTCCCGGAATCGATCCTTCGTCGGGGAAAGTTCTCGACGCGTCCGAACCCTCAGTCAGCATCAGTTGTGAGGTTGCTGCTGCTCTCAAAGCGTATCGTCCTATCGCGGGGGCGGGGATGCGTAAATTGGCTGTCCTCTGACTAGAGAGACACATTGCGTGCAGGCTGAAGATCCCTTTGTAGGCTTCGAGAAGACCGAGGCACGAAGTTGCCGCTACGAAGGTCATCCCACACACCTGCACAATTGGTCCAAGTAGATGCGTAAATATAAGTTGCATAACTTGTTCGTCAATCCTTGTAAAACAAAGGGGGAGCGCGGTCAGTGGTAGACAGTTGGATTTCTGTGCTAGAGGTTCCGAGTTCGAACCCCGTCCGGGACGACCCGCGTTGTGTCTTTGGGCAAGGCACTTTATCCCAGCTGCCTACACGGGGGCACGATGACGCCGTGCACTAATGCGTACTGCGCGCCGACGGTGTACATGTCTTCAACCGCTGTAACCCTGCTTCAGCGGAGCTTGAACCGAGTTAGAATGTTGAGGAGCTGACAGTTGCTCGTCGATGCTCGGTGATTCTCTCCGGGTACACCGGCTTCCTCCACCCGTAAAACTGTCACGGTCACGATTAACCATTGTGCAAAATTATGTGACCCTAAACACCAATAAATATAATTGTAAAACAAACAAGCTTAAAACACAGAACAGTAAACAAGCACTGCTCCTCTACTTGCCTGGGTTCCCAAAGCTAATGTGTGTTACTGGGACTACAACTTGATGTTATCTTGTTAAATAACCAAGTTAATAGTAAAAAAATAGTTACAAAACAGTCCTTTTTTATTAATACGAGAACGCAATATCTTTTTTCGAGAGCTAACTAGAGAACACTTTATTATCCAACAACCACGATGAAGAAATATAGAATCAAGTTTTTTTTTTGCAGTTATCCTACTTCTTACTCCAGCCTATTATTCCATTGTTAGCCTCTTTGGTCATGAAGTATCATTTACAAATCGTCCTCTGAGTTCCAATGTGTTCTATGTGTCAGTAGGCTGCCAGTAGGTACGCCAGTAGGCTGCCAGTAGTCACATAGAACACAATGGAACTCAGTGGACGACGTTACTCTCAAATCGATCTACATCACGTCAATCAAAATATATTATTTCTTTTGCCAAATTCAATTCGAAACCAAAATTTGAGACTCAGTCTTTTAAACCTTGATATAAGCGTTGCATCAAATTTTTTGGAATTGTTGCAAAACATCTGAACCATCATTGGAATGAGCGGCTTGAGCAATCGTTTCCTTAATTTCGGAGAAAAAAAATGAATATTTTTACTGTTTAATTCTATATGCAAGTAACGTTCTGTGTTACTTAGATATAGCCTTAAACTGTCAAAATATTCATTTTTGCATCGATAACTTGAAAAATCCAAATCTTGATTCTAAATTTCAACTAATTTCAACATAAAGCATGCATATTATAGATCAAAACGAAGGTTGTATTACATAAAACACAAGAGAATGTACGTCTATAACTAAACTGGTGAAAGCGAATTTCAGTGATTCTCAAAAGTCTTTTACCACACTTTGGCGAGACTTATAAACCGAGCACAAATCTATTGCTTATGTTATCCCAAATATACAAGAACAAAGCTAATACATTTAAATCAATTGAGTTAACATCACAGTCATGCATCAAGAAATTATTACAGTCCATTTTCGTTCATGGGAAACGCCATTTTGTTATTTATTGAAGTCTCCCTGGGGTTACCTACACTAATATATCGAATAATACTGACCAAATCTGAAATCATTATCAAACCCCGTCCATTTTTATCTGTATGCGATACTTATATTTTGATTACAGCAATTATCGGGTTAATGGATTTTTAAACTCCGAAAAGAGCCCCGACACTTGGCAATGTGTTATATCAGTTCTACGAACGTACAAAAAGCAGATTAAGTTATTTCTAGTAGTGTTTTATTCCATCTAACATCCCCATTTTAATTACGAAAGTACTTTTGTATGCAATGTTGGAAAATAAACAAAATTTTCCCGAGGTCAGTTCCGCTTTATACAATCAGATTCGACCGGCCCCAGTTTACAAATGAATATACATACTCCATATCAGTCATTCATACCAGTCAATTCGGTTTCCTTGTCGATCGATCGTTGAGGTCGAAAATGGACGACATTCAAATATTGTTTTCGAATTTATATAAAAGCGCACTTTTAAAATTCTTTTTGGTCTTCCACTTGATTCGAGAACTTGTCAATTGATATCAAAACTAGTACAAATTATGTTTTACTTTGTTTTTCGACATAATTCAACTTGATTTATTTTATTTCATTTTATTTTTTATTTTTTTTTTGGGGGGGGGGTGGAAGGGGGTTATTTATTAAGGTTTAACGACACTTTAACAGCTACGGTCATATCGTGTCGGTGACAGTTTTATGGGTGGATGAAACCTGAGTACCCGGAGAACCGGAGTACCACCGAGCAACTGCCAGCTCCCCAACATCGTAACTCCGCACTGCACAAAGGCAGGGTTCGATTGGTTGACATGCGCACCATCTACGTGCAGTACACGGCGTCAGCGTGCCCCCCCCCCCCTCTCCCCATGTGGACAATCGGGGGTGAAGTGCCTTGCCCAAGTACACAACGCGACAGTCCGCCGGCGAATCGATCACTCAGACGGTCACCCAGCCAAGGACTAACCGGGCTCGACGTTGCTTAACTTCGGTGATCTGACGAGAACCGGTGACCGCAACGTCACCGCGTCCCATGAAGGGGGGGGGGGGGGTGGGGTGCTCCAATTCGTGTTAGATGAATACTGTACTAGAACTGAGAATGACACAACCAGACAAGTCTGCATTCCTAGCAGGAATACTGTTGACCAACAACAATCTTGCACGATCAGGGGCAGTTGATATTAATTACTTTTAGCAACATTCTCGTCCCGGTTTATTATCTCGGATAAATTCTTCGTCCCTTCAATGCATCAATGCACCCCCCCCCCCCCCCCCCCTCCCTCTACAATGCACCTTGTTGCACTGGAGATTTTTTGTTTTGATGAAATTCGCCGCCATACATAATTATAGACAGTACATCAAACCTGTTTTCTATTTCTGATATTAACGTACCTGTAGAGTTTCTATAAATGTTGTGTAAGCCACTCGTCACAGGAAAACATGAGTCTTCTGTTTGCTGTAACGTTCTCAATGGATTCTGTTCATGTCATCTGTTGTGCGAACTCTTCCAATGAAGTTTTAAATATCTCTATACAAGGAAAGCCCATTAATAACCTGAAGTAGAAATAAAAATCTACTTCTAATATTCTATTATGGACCTGTCACGAGGAGTTTATTTATTGGGATTTAATGCCACTTAACAGCAAGGGTTATATCGTGCTTTAGAGTTTACAGGTTGTAGGAAGAGTTGGTGCCCGGAAAGTACCTGACGGACTCTCCAATTCATTTAACCGTTAAACATGTCTAGTATTGTTTGAGGGCGTTGTACATCTTAACACAATGTGTCAGTGTACTCCTACTGAGGTACAATTAGGATTAGATTATTTTGTAAATCAAATAATTTGGTTAGAATTGGAGAGTATCCACAAAGAAAGTCCATATCTTACTTTTAGCAGAATAAAGTTTCTTGCTAAAAATAATAGAAGGAAATAAGGCGATAAGGCTCAAGTTTGGTCTTCAACGTGCCATGGGGACAAAGAGGATGGCTAGGCCGTATAAAAAAATGATCTGAACATATCTGCAAGTAGGGAAATGAGCCCCTCACCCCGTTTCGCGTCCTCAAACGTACATTAATAACACTTCTAATCCGACCATTTTATTCAATTCGGTTAATGATTGGAAAGTACTGAGAAAGACTAGAAGAGTGAGACATTGTTAATTGTAATTTACATGCCAATTTCCTCTCACCCCCCCCCCCTCCCCCCCTCCCCCTCACCCAGTTCAGGTTCCGAAAAAGTATGTCACGGTGATCGTGAGAGTTGTGTTTCATGACAACATTGAAACAAGGCCGTTATGGCACTCTGCATAAAAGCATTATAGCACTCTGTATCATGTTCAAACGCAGATTGACATTGGAGGTCATTTTGAAAGAATTCCTGCAACATTGTAAACCGCAAAAGCTCTTCGATTGCCAGGGCGTAGGACAGTGGCATAATTTTTCAATATCAACCCTTTGTCCACAAAACTGTCAAGGATATTCAATTTTCAGCTCCAAAATAAATTCTGATCACTTCAGTAATGGGGCGTTTAATGTCATGATGTGGTTCATGGAAGCAAATTAAATGCATTAGTCATTTAGGAAAGACCTGCTAGCACCACCACCCCCACTCCCACCAAGTCAAAATAGTGATCCATTGCAAGTCAATGGATATATTGAAATCAGACATGACAGTGGTAATGTATCCGCGTTTAGAGTTTTGACTCCTCCACATTCCTTTTGGGTCTGGCGTATGAGACACCAACCCTCCCAGTGATATTGACAGTCTGGGCCGAGTTGAGTACACGTCAAATTTGGCGGCGTTTCGATAGACATTGAAGTTATGGAATACGACCTCCACCCCCCCACCCCCCTCTCACACACACAAAAACCTTTTTCAAATTGTAAGATAGAATACCGAGTCGTCTGCTAGTGATGATAAGTGGAGGGTTCCCAGTCACAGTAGATGGTTGGTTATCTGCCTAAACGATCGATTTGAATTTGCACCAACAAAAACTATCTCTAGAGTACAGTTGCAGAACACAACAGGAAAGCATTGTAAAATAACTAACAGGTTTAAAATGTACATTACCCAGAAATGTACTGGAAAAATAAAATTTGATCCACACGAGTCATAAATAATTAATGTTCACTTTCAAAGTTGTTACCTGGTAGTGGGAGAAATTTTTGGAAATAAATATTTTCAATTATTTCTTCTGTTATAATTTATTGGAGAGTGGCTACAGGCAGCCCACAGGCACTCTCCAATAATTTATAACAAAAATTCATAAATATTTTCTTATAGCTGTAATTGTGGCCGATTCAATGAATTCAGTTTGCCATGGCACCAACATTTTTCAAAATTTATCAGTGTTTAACGCCAAATCAACATCTGTGGCTATATCGTGGCAATACATTTTTCAATAACGTCCAAATATAAGCAAAAAGGAGCGAACCGCTCAATACAAGTTAGCATAAAGCGCCGAATTTCTAAACTTACTGTTGACATCAGACGACTTAAATGAAGTCCCAAATCCTCGTAGTTTAACGATACAACTTCGTCCAGGTTTGAAATGCCTTCGAAACTCTCCGAGTACTATCGTTCACACAACGGGTCGAACTTTGGTCGAAGTGTTTAAACGACGATGGTTTCAGGATCCATGTAAGCTGTCAATTCATACGGATTGATTAGTCACTGCAGATGGGAATCAAGGTGGCAAATGTGATTTAAGTGCTATTCTCAAGAATCCTCCGAAATGCACTAACATTGTAATGAAAGATATTCAAAGTATTACGTAAGATGTAACAATACTAAACTTCACTATTCCTGTTTAACTACAAGACAAGTTTTATGCTGATAAGTTTCAAGCGACCTTACACGTCTCGCCTTCAAACCAATATTTACAGTTGTAGCTTTGGATTCCCCTTGAAATGACTTCTAAGCTTGCTCACCATGCCATTGAAAGGTTCTGATCACGCCCTCACCTTTACCTTGTGTTCCTGGCTCACCAAGTCAGACCAAGGTTGATGTTTTTATCGTTTGAGAAACGTTCGCTTTGACGTGACCTCTTGTTTTTGATTGGTAGATGTGTAAGGTTTGCTTTTAAGTGCGTGTCCTTTGGGTTTCTTTTCCCTTCTATTTCCAGTCAAATAACTCTCCAGGTTTATGTTTTAGAACATGCAAAGTAGGGATGCATCTAATTCATACGAGTGCGCGATTGAGGATGGGGGGTCATGTTTTGAACTCGTGCTTTGCCCACCCCTGCCCCTTTCCGACCGTTGTCGGCACAAGTTGAGCCGTCAAACCAATAACTATAGCGTGTGTGACATGGCATTTCAATGTTTTGTATTTCGTGGAAGGAGTGGGAGATGGGGCGAGGCTCTAGCCAAGCTCTTGATGGTTTGTGAATTCAGTCTACCCGTTTCTCAGATTGCCGTTCTCGGCTTTTCACTACTCCCCTATTTTCAGCCTTAGTAGTTTTTTAGTTTAGAATCTAGTATTTTTGTGGACCCAACTGTATGATGTGATATGTGCCGAGTTCGATGTGTTCGCGATTGCATATTTTTCTGTTTTGGCTTAACTGCATCTTATATTTAATTGTTCTCACTTCTGCCGGTCTAAATGTTTCGCTCATAACTGTAGCAACAATTGGATTATTTTTAGATTAGTTGACAAATATTTCCAGGTTCCTTCCTATCGTTATTGTCCGATGGGTTATTCTAAGCGCCCAATAACTGAATGCCCAGCTAGATGTTACTCTAATCCATGAATGTTTTAGAAAAAATATTATTTGAACCCTTTCAACAGTTCGTCCCCTGAGTTCCATTGTGTTCTATGTGCCAGTAGGCATAGAACACATTGGAACTTATGGAACGAGTTCCAGAGTCAGATTGTTAAATAGTATAAAAAAGGTGGATGTAGTTTGTATTTGTTGAAATTAATAGGTTTATCCCACAGCCCTTTCATATTTCCTCGCCATGTCAGCGTTTATCTAATCATTGAAGGATAAATTTTCTTTTATGCAATAATTGATGCATACCGTGTTGAATGGGTTACTGCTAATGTTCCTTGCATTGAACCGGGCTACAAAGTATGACATATTCGGAAATGGAAATGTTGAATTCATTTTTTTTTTTAAGAAATGCTGTTGACATTATAAAACTACTTTCTGGGATTGGTTGTAGTTCTAAAACATTTTATATGGTTTATTTCTTTATGGGGGTTTTGTTACAAATTTAAAAGACCGACTTTGTTGGAATTTGTATTTTGAATGTTGAGATTTTGTAAATCTACTGATCTATGTTGTGTTTAATACACGAAGGAAATAAAAACTCAAACCTGTGAAGTTTCAACGAAGACCAGTTCACTTAGGTCATTTGAAAACACTACAAAGGTACGCAACCGAAAAAACAAAAAACGCTGCAAAAATATATCTAAACACTGCAGTGTTCAAAGAGATCACTGTCAAACGAGAACATGTTCGTATAAATATAACGACACCCGACAATATACAAATTCTTGCAGATCATAACATGTCTATTGCTACCTGATATATAACACTAACTATCAAGAACGGTACATACACTGACCGCCTCAACTAGCACCGCATGACGAGCTCAACAAGCAGAGAGTCCAATAAACCATTAAATAAAAAAAATCCCGATCGCCATTCCAGACGGAGTCGATAAAGACAACATGATGTATCGCACCTATATACAAAAAAAATGGAATATCCAACAATGCACCAAACATGGTGTACCCAACAACACACCAAACATGGTGTACCAAACAACACACCAAACATGGTGTACCGAACAACACACCAAACATGGTGTACCCAACAAAACAAAACTTGGTGTACTGTACATCACACAGATCAGTATCTGAACAGCCAAAACTTGTCATTATCTCAAATAATAAGGGTCATTAAAATCTAACAAGTCATTCAAAAACAAATTAACTAAACAAAACATCTTAAAAAAATACAACCACTACCGGAATATAGAATAGGTTGTCAACAGCAATGGTGGGAAAAAGTACCATAGGATGGAGTAAATTCGGAAAGAGGGACGAATTCGGCAGGTACGTGTAGAATTTATAATTGTCAGCCAATAAACCAGCGTATCTAATGACTCCGATCCAATGGCCAATCAGACATTGGAGCGAACTAGACAGGTACGTTGGGAATAGGGCGTGATAAATGATTTCAGCGTTACACAGTCGTATATGTCGAATTCGCTCCATAATCCAAATTCACACATTGTCGACAAGGCCATTGTTGCTGAATTCTTTGTTTTACGTCAAACCTTGGTTGCTTGTTTATTATGATTTAACGCCAATCTTTCAGCAGTCATTGTCATCTCGTGTCGCATAGTTTTACAGATATAGGAAGTCGGAGCACCCATAGAGAACCAAGTAACAGCTAGCAATGTTACTGTTATTTATTTATTTATTGGTGTTTAAGGTCACATATTTCT
Organism: Pictodentalium vernedei; assembly: GCA_031216915.1. Taxonomy (NCBI): domain Eukaryota; kingdom Metazoa; phylum Mollusca; class Scaphopoda; order Dentaliida; family Dentaliidae; genus Pictodentalium; species Pictodentalium vernedei. The sequence continues at coordinate 40,285,988 of CM062291.1, read as the reverse complement.
GCACAATGGCTAACCATGACCGTTACAGTTTTACGGGTGGAGGAAGCCGGAGTACCCGGAGAGAAGCACCGAGCAACGGCGAGCAACTGTCAGCTCCCCAACATACCAACTCCACACAAGCAGGGTTAGCATTGGTTGAAGACAGGTGCACCATCGACGTGCAGTACGCCTTAGTACACAACGTCACCGTGCCCCCACGTGGGCAATGGGGGTGAAGTGTCTTGCCCAAGGACACTACGCGGTTGCCGCAGGTGGGATTTGAACCGAGGACCTCTCGGCTTGCAGCCTGCACCTCTACCAACTGAGCCACCGCGCCCCAGCAATGTTACTGTCAGTCTCTCCAACTTACCAACTCTGTACAAGCAGGGTTAGTAGCGGTTAAATGCAAGTGCACCATCGACACGTGCAGTACGTCTTATCCCACAGTTCCACTATGCCCCCCCCCCCCCCCTCCACGTGGACAGTCAGCATGAAATGTCTTGCTTAGGGACAACGCAGTTACCGCTGGTCGATCTTTCGGTTTAAATCCCAATTTATTTGGGTTTAACTCCATTTTAACAGCCAGGGTCATATGTCGGCGACATGTTTACGGGTGGAGGAAGCCGGAGTACCCGGAGAGAACCACCGAGCAACGACGAGCAGCTGTCGGCTCTCCAACATCGTAACTCTGAAGTCTGCACCGCGGCACAGGCAGGGTTAGATAGGTTGAAGACATGCGCACTATCGACGTGCAGTACGCCTTAGTACACAGCGACATTGTGCCCCAGGTAGGAAATCGGGGTAAGTGCCTTGTTCATGGACACAGAGCTGGAGCGCGAATCAGTAGCTGAAATGGTCACCCATCTAACTACTAACCGCGCTCGGGGTTGCCTAACTTCGGTGATCTGACGAGAACCGGCTACCGCGACGCCACCGCGACCCCGTTTAAAGTCCAATGCTCTAACAACTGGGCCATCGCGCTCCAAATCCTTGGTACTGATAGCCACTTTCAGCTTGTGCTTTTCAAAGCCGAAATTTGAAATTTGTATAAAATCTTACAACATTTGTGCAAACCTCGGACCCTGACGTTGTAAAATCTTTTGATGTGGTACGTCATATGTAGATACCACACTAAAAATATCTAACGACCATGTGGTATTCAGAACATCTTTGTGGATTCTGCCAAGCAGTTACAAACGACACACCACAGTCGCTTTTCAACACTGATATGGTCTGTCGCAGTTTGTTAAAGTATGTCGTCAGGACACTTAAACGTGTACTATTCTTTTATGCCTACAATAAAGGTGCTTACTAGACGTAAAACAAAGAATTCACAGAGGACTTATATTAAAAACAGTGTTAAACATACCATAGCATTGCAATTGGAAGGGAACATCAGCTACAGTGTAATTCTATAAAACACAAGCTTGAAATAGAGTAACATCTCGCAGGATATTGATAGTTATTAGGGGCTAACCATAAACCAACAGACAATGAAATAGGAAGGACTACGAAAATTCCCTTATGGTTGTGTATATTCGTCACCCGATATTTGTACAGTCAAAATGGCCGAGTTAAGTTCAGGCTCAAATTCCCTCTCAACATGAATGTTAGGTTTCCTGGTTTAAGGTAAATTACTTTTTAAAATTATTTCCTCCATATCACATTCTAAGTGTTTCAATGTCTCCTTTGTTTCCCAAGTTATACATTTGGCATTACTTGTTTCCGTCGTTCCCAATTTCACACCTAGCTCCGGTGATCTCGATCTGTTTGAACAGCGGTGACACAATCTGACATCTAGGCAGTCTTCAAATCCCCCTCTATTTCCTACTCCACCCCCAAAACCTCATTGCTCTCACCCCTAATCTCCAATTACAATTACAATCCTCCATGCCCCAACCTATAACCTACACCTAAATCTGCGTGTTAAATAATGGACATTAGAGTTACAATTATCACAGATCATCAGTTCACATCACTGGCTGTCAGATTTACCAGGTGGTCCCGGTATCAGTCTTTTCAAATCAACCTTCTGTTGGATCCTCATCCACCCCAAGCTCATCCGCACTGCTTCCAGAGCAATGAGTTTGTTGGGAGATGGTACCCCCATTACCCATCTCCCAGCATCATTCTGATTGGTGGCAAACCTTTTACAACTGTTTTGGAGGCATCGAACAGAAACCTCTCCCCCCCTACACATTCGAATAAACTATTAACGCCCGACGGGGAAAACTTTTCATTTTATTTTCATTCATTTAATGATTTTGTTTTCATCATATCTCTAAACAAAATCCATCATTTTCTCTACCCCACCTTCATTTTCAGACCACCATATATAGCAACACATCTGCAAAATAATTCGAGATTTTAAATCCCCAACTGGTACCCACTTTGGACTATGTAGTGGTTCATTTCCATAATATTGGATGGATAACCCGAAACCTTTCTCCAATGAGGCTGTTTTGTTGTAACAGAACAGAAGTTCGCTTCGCAATTCTCTATCAAGTGCTTTCACGATTTCAACAAACTTATCTCCAAACTCAATCCCCATCTTTAACATCCTTCCGAACCCGGGCATATTTTTAACCCCAAGAAATGTCATATGTGCATTTCTTTTGGGCTTCAATGATTTTATCACTCCACACCGTGAAGATGACACGTGGCGTTTCCTTTCCTTGGGAAGCTTCAATTGCTACCAACTGATTCCTCTAATTATCCAATTCTTTATCCCACTTTGTTACTTTGTTTTCTCTTTGTCAATTTGAATGAATAAAATCGTTGGGCGTGTTTATAGAGAATCTACACACATTCCAAGAACTAGTTGGGAAGTTCATCAGTCTCTCCCACTTTTCCGTTCTGTACTTTCTACACAAGGTTGTCTCCAACTTTCCCTACTGTTATTGTTTCTGGATACCAAGTTAGATAAATTTCGGTCTTCCTGTTTCTGTACTCTAGGGGGTTTCCACTAGCCCATGGATCATCATTTATTCTTTTCGCAATACTTCGATTATAATGCGACGTGATCCTATGTTTTTCGCCCTCTACTTTTAATGTTTGTGGAGCCAAAAACCATCGCAGTCTAAAACAAACATTTCGACCAATGTTTGACCCGTTGTGTGAACGATTTTCCGGAGAGTTTCGAAGGCATTTCAAACATTGATCGAGTGCTTGCTTAAACTAAGAAAGTTTCAGGCTCTGCCATTTTGACTGCACAAATCCCGGGCAACGAGTATTAACCACACTAACGTGCAATCTATAAAATAAACTGCAATTGGGGCTCAAGTTATACACGCAAAACATGCGGATCAGCAAACGTGAGAACAAAGGAAAATAGACAAAGTTAGGAGAAAACAGAAACATGAGCAATAGTGAACGCAAAGAACTCCACCCAAATCATAGCACACAATTGAGCTTCAATACTAGCTTCTAACCTACAAAACAACTTAGACGGAGAATATGGACAGCAGTAGAAATAGACAAGGACGGTAACCCAACAAACAGGAAGCAAAACAGCTAAATAGACTGAACTCAAAAACCACCGAAAACTAGGCTCATGCTTCACCCCACCGCCCACTCCTTCCACAAATACAAAACAATAAAATGTCATATCACCCACACCATAATGGCCAACAGCCCAACCCGTGCCGCCAAAGGTCGAATTGTAGAGGAGGAGAAGACAAAACATGTGAACCGAACACGACACCCCATTTTATTCCCAATCGAACAGACGCATGGATCAGACACACCCTCTCACTCCACATGTCCTAAAACGGGTCAAGAGAGGTATTTGGTTGAAAATAGAAGTTAAAAGAAAACCAAAGCTACAGCACACACTCAAAGGCTAACCCTAGACACCTCGCTTCAATCAAAGCAAGATTCCACACCAAAACAAACGAATCTCAAATGATTTAACAAAACACCAACCTTAATTTGACCATGGTAAGTCAGAAACACAACATAAAAATGAGAACGTAATGACCAAAACCCTTCAATAACAAAGTAAACAAACTCAGAGGTCAAAGGGGGATCCAAATGCTACAAAAGTCAATAGTTGATCTGAAGACGATATGTGAAAGATCTCTCAAAACTCATCAGCATAAAACTGCAGGAATTCTTGCAGCCATACAGGAAATGTGAAGCTAAATATTGTTACATCTTACGTAAACACTTATACAAAAATAAAATTAGCTTTAATCACAAATCGATATTTAAATTTAATTTCTTTTTCAATTTCTAGTTCTAATTCATAGCTTATAACCCCTCATTTCAACGAGCTCCACAAGCTCGTTCCAATGAGGGGTATAAACTGTTTCGAGTCAAAAAATGAAAATATTTATTCAAGAATAAAAAATAAAGCTTTGAATTATAAGGTGTCACGTTGTACTTACTATATTACCTTTCATTACATTTGTACATTTGAGAGGATTCCCAAAATGGTTCTCAAATCACATTTACCACCTTGCTTGTACATCTTCTGTCACTAATAAATCAGTCAGATGAGCAGGACTAAAAAACATTTCTCGATTTCATTGAAACGCCACATAAATTATACAATAGTGTTAATAACATTCTGAAGTAACTTCTTGTAAAATTACGAGCTTTCAAATTCTGTGCACATTATGTTGGTAATTCCACATTTCTTTTCGACTGTGTTCTGCAGACGTCCTCCATCTGAATTAAGCTTGTACTAAACTCTGTTACCGATGCAAGTAGGCTATAGCTATCATTGTTTATTCATTAACCCATGACCTGTTGGGGTTGGGAAATAGAGGTGTTGGGTCACAGACGTGACTAGCTCCCGAAAGTAAGAACATTCCAAAATAACGCAAACCGGGGATATGTCAACGCGAAGCAAAGAACTTGTGTGCTCTACGTCCACTGGGATCCAGTGATATGAAGTGGCAGCAAGTTTGACCCAAAGCCATACATTTTTGATAGTCAAAAGTAGGACCAAATTAAAACAAATTTGTCATTTTTTGACTGTTCCAAACGGTTAATTGCAAGTTAAAATCCACCCAGCATTCATCCCAGTTTTACTGAAATTTAAGTTATTTCACTCCCCACAAGACAAATGCACCCTCAAGGATCAGACGAGTTTACATATACTACTCAAAGTTTGCTAAGCACCAAGTATATCCAACTACCTGTTTTACGTTTTAGTTGAAATATTGTGATAAGTGTATATATATTTATTTAATTATATCTTTAATGATTTAAGTACAGAAATTAAGATTTTATTTCTGTTTGACATTTTTTAGCTTTTGATTACGATAACCATGGGCAATGGATATTATTGGTAAAAGAGGAAATTTTTCAAATTTGCCAAAAAGTTGATGGAGTGAACTTGTATGGGTCCAATATCGAGTATAAGACCCATTACTGTTAATTACACCTTGACAACGCCTTCTCAAGCTCCCAGTCAGGTTCCTGGTGGTCCTTTGTGGTATGTTGTTCCATTCTTGGACCAGAATGGCACCAAGCTCCTGGACACTTCTTGGCTGGACTGGACGGGCTGAAATTGCAAGCTGCAACTCATTCCAGACATGTTCGACTGGATTGATGTCAGAGGATCTTGCTGGCCAGTCATACGCTCAGTCCCCTCCCTCGGTCGGTACTCCGACAGCATGGGCAACATGAAGACTGGTCGTCCATCGTCCATCAGGATGAATCTATTACCCACTGCACCTGCATACAATCTGACGTGGACATCCAGGATCTCATCAAAATACCGCTGTGCAGTCAATGTACCACGTTCAAGGACACACAGCTCTGTACGTCAATCCCTGCTGATGCCGCCCAGACCATGACTGACCCTCCACCATAGCGGTCATGCTCAGCAATGTTGGCTGCATGGAATCGCTCTCCTGGTCTTCTCCATACCATAGAACGCCTATCTGTGTGGTCTAGGCAGAACCTTGACTCACCTGTAAAAAGGACAGGTCGCCAATCTTCTCTTGTCCATCTAACGTGGTCCTTGGCACATTCCCAACGTGCCTGGTGGTGGTTCTGGGACAGCGGAATGCGAATATATGGTCTCCTCGGCCAGAGACCACCTTCGTGCAACCTTGCCCGAATAGTCTGTGTCGAAACATTTACCCCGGATGCATTCTGAAGGTCACTGCGAAGCTGGGTTGCTGTGGCAAAGCGGTTCCTACGGGCCTGAATGATCAAAAACCGGTCTTCAGCTACAGATGTTGCCCTGTCTCTGCCACCACCATATGCCATCTTACTGGTGTGCCATACTGCACCAAGGGCTTCACCAACCTGACGATGGGTAGCCCCTTGCCCCACCATCCCCACAGCCCGCCACATTTCTGCTTCAGACAAATGTCTTCACATTTGCATTTGCCATATTCAATCATTAAATCACAAGAGTTTGTGTTAAAATGAAGATTGAATACCCTACACATGTCATGTACATGTAGACAGTACACGAAAACATGAAAATCAAGGGGTACATGCTTTCCGTGACTGTAACGAAAAGTCTGCCTGTCAAGAGAGCTAATGTAAACACTGGAGACCATCTCAATACATTCCTCAATCATATCCACCAAAAATATCACAAATATGTCCCAAGCAAATTTCACAATGATGTGTCAAATATTTGGTGCTTAGCAAACTTTTAGTAACATTTTTTGGGCCAAACATGGCTCCAAAATGAAATATATTGTTTCTTTAACCCTTTACCTAACGAATCGCCCGCATCCGCCCGCGTAATATGTAAATTCCGCAGCTGAAAAAATATTTTTTGAAAAATTTCAACAAAACCATACCAAGTGACCCCGCGTTGGAACGAGTTCGTCGAGCTCGTTCCAACGAGGGTCACATAAGGTCTTGTTGACATTTTTTGAAAAAATTAAAAATTATATTTAAAATAATTTTGATATCAACTGCGTTGGGGAAAGGGTAAATGGGTTCAAGAGTTTTAACAGTCAGGATCGTATCATGTTTGACAGTTTTACGTGTGAGGGAAGCTGGGGGGGGGGACAAAACGCAGTTAAGTCTCGTCAGGGACGAACAGTGAACCTTTCAGTTTTAAGTTCAATGCTCTAATCACTGAGACATACAAATAGAATTAGAATCAGTTGTAGGCTTATTTAACATCGACGTTCACAACGCCACAGTACACTGCGAGTGTGAGGTCTACTTGGGCAATTAAGTTGAAGTAACTTGCTCAAGGACAAATCAGATGACGCGGGTCAGGATTGAAATTACGACCCCAAGCCAAATGTGCCAACCAATGGAACATTGCGCTTCCAAATCAGAAATGAAGTTTCAGATTTCAAAAGAGAAAGATTGATAGTGACAGACAGGGGTACGAGGGCAACGTCATCCTGTTCACGACTGATGGGGGTTAAGGGGGTGGGGGAGGGCAAGGCTATTGATAAACTTGGGTTTATGTACCCTGCTTGGCGGAATAGGCAACAGTCACTGATCAATTATATAATACAGAACACGGCAATATTACCCGTAACACAGATCGCAAAGTGGGTGGGTGGGGTTGAGGACCCTATCCCATCTTGCCCATAATTGGAAGATGCAGGTCAAGGAGGATGGTTGACAAGGCTATCAATAAACGTGCCTTACGATTGTTTTTAGATCCTTGTGAAGGAATATGCAACCGAGTCACTGATCAATTTATATTACTCATCCCTCAGTAGCAGGGGAAAACAAACGACTGGGTTAAATATCTACCACCGTCACATGTCAAGTTATTTTTTACAAAAAAGGCTTCTCAACGTTGAGACTACCCCCACAGCATGTTTTTGTTCCAGGAGCTCCTAGTCACACACACGAGTTCACTCAACCTATAGTGTGGGTTTCAGAGCTATACATGGGTTCAATATACATATATAAAATGGAGTATTAGGACTTACCAGCCATAAGATCAGCTTTCTTCATTCACATGATTGTACTGTGATTGGATAATTATGACGACATCTGTAAAACAAAAACAAAACATTAGCCCTGTTTAACTATTAACTTGTCAAGTACATTATAAAATATTTTTCATCAAAGCAAATGACTAGAAGTTCATTAAGTTTCAATTCTAAAAACAATAACTGGCCGGAATATTGTATTACAGGCGAAATGCGATTCAAATGCCAAAACTACACAAGGGTGGCGAGAGATTTGCTGTCCTATGAAGTAATATTTGTCAGTAGCATGCGGCGGACCCGGGGAGCGGGCGGACCCTGGGAGCAGGCGGACCCGGGGAGCAGGCGGACCAGGCATAGGCGGACCCGGGGAGCGATTGGAACAGGTATCGGTGGACCCGGGGAGCGATCGGAACAGGCATCGGCGGACCCGGAAAACGGGCGTAACAGGCATCGGCGGACACGGAAAACCGGCGGAACAGGCATCGGCGGACCCGGAAAACCGGCGGAACAGGCATCTGAGGACCCGGGAAGCCGGCGGAAAAGGCATCTGGGGACCCGGGAAGCCGGCGGAAAAGGCATCGGCGGACCCGGGAAGCCGACGGAACAGTCACATCACGCCGGAAAGGCGACAGCACCAGAGGATGCGACAGAACGGACGGGCGAACGCACCCGATGATGCGACAGAGCGGACGGGCGAACGCACCCGATGATGCGACAGAGCGGACGGGCGAACGCACCCGATGATGCAACAGAGCGGACGAGCGAACGAACCCGAGGATGCGACAGAGCGGACGAGAGAACGAACCCGAGGATGCGACAGAGCGGACGAGAGAACGCACCCGAGGATGCGGCAGGACAGACGAGCGAACGCACATTAAGATGCGAAAGGATGAACGGAAGAACTCACCCGAGGTTGCGACAGCACGGGCAGGCGAACACATCAGAGGATGCGACAGTACCCGCGGGCGAACACACCCGAGGACGCGATAGGATGCGCGGGCGAACGAATCCGAGGACGAGCGGGCAAACGCACCCGATGTCGCGACAGGACAGGCGGGCAAGCGCACCCGAGGACGCGACAGGACGGGCAGGCGAATACACTCAAGGATGCGACTACAGACACACGCTCCCTTGTTAAGCCTGTTTTTACATGGCGACATTTCAGAGGTCTTCTGCATCAGGTGTAGATGACCGGATTCTTTTTCACCAGTAAAACAGAATTTGTTTACCACAGTAAAGACGATCTACTCTACTTTTCAGGTCATTATTTATTGGTGTCACTTTCAAAAGCTGTGTGCCGTACAAAGTCGGAATCAAATTTCTATTTCTTTTTTTTATTTGTTGTTTAAAGACACTTTCAGCATTTATGGCTACCTCACGACCGTAAACCAAATATGTCAATCGTATGTTTATGTATTGCTCATTCCAGAAGACTCCCACCCCAGGCGTTGGTTACGGGGTTCACTTTTTCCCGTGAAACGAAACTTATCAGTTAAAACAAGGTTTTTCGCTGCAGGATGCCCACGATAAACTCAGTCAGCATCAAATAGTAACAGGTTGTTGTATGGTGAAAATGTTACCATGATACAATGTCTTTGAAATGGTGTCTTTTGTTGAAACAGTGTTAACCCTTTACCCAACGTAACTAAAAACCATCAAGCTCTGTTCAGAAATTTCCAATTAATTTTTTTCATTTTTTACCGCAAAACATAACTTATGAACCCTCATTGGAACGAGCTCGTGTCGTCTGCTTTTCAAGTTAGATAAAGGGTTAATGACAAGGTCTCATGTTGCCATTCCAATTCTATAAGGAATTCGACGCTGTTATGGCAGACGATTGAAAAGAAAAATATACTATAAACATTCCTTTTCTTTAACTAGGAATTAACGAAGGAAATCTTGCTGGATTTTAACTAATTTTTGATGACATCACGATTAGGATTGTAGAATCACCACAGCTAGTTTATTACGCCGTGTAGTTCCACCCTGGTGTTTTCAATGGTCAAATACATACTCATTGACTGGAAAATCTAGAACCGAGACACGAAAGAATATCTGTATATCACCTATGAAGGAACATCACATTACGTCAATGCTACTGAGCGCGCAGACCAAGAAAATTGGGTAAACAAACATCCCATAACAGTGACAAATTCTTTACAGAATTAGACTTGTGACCTGAGAGTTTGGGTTAATTGAATCTTACAGAAATCAGAGTGGAGCTTAACACTGAAGGTGTACACAGGAAATGTTCAAAACATCAAACGTAGCAATCAACTATTTCTTCTTTGTTTTATTTTTTTTGTTTTATGTTTATTTATATATAGTTTAATTTTCTTTCCATATATCAGACACATCTTATTAAAGGTTTTTGGATACACCAGGGTGCCATATGCGATGTTAAAACATCAAAAGCAATTGACTACCCCTACAAATTATTTGTACTTTTCATAGTTTTTAATACTATTTAAATTAATGATGCTTAACTCCTTACATGTTGCTGACGGATATTCCTGCCCAGCACAGGATTTCTCTTGTCACTTAAATCAGTATAATTTGGACATATTTAATCATATTTTCTCCCTGTACATTGAAAAGATTTTTTTCACCAATCTAGTCATGGGTGCTCCATACCAGTCATGGCTGCTCCATACAGTTCATGGCAGCTCCATACCAGTCATGGCTAGATTTGATGAAATTTATTTACTTATTTATTGATGTTTAAGGTCACATATTTATGCACAATGGCTAATCATGACCGTGACAGTTTTACGGGTGGAGGAAGCCGGAGTACCCGGAGAGAACCACCGAGCAACGACGAGCAGCTGCCAGCTCCCCAACATCGTAACTCCGCACCGCAGCACAGGCAGGGTTAGATTGGTTGAAGACATGCGCACCATCGACGTGCAGTACGCCTTAGTACACGGCGTCATCGTGCCCCCACATGGGCAATGGGGGTGAAGTGTCTTGCCCAAGGACACAACGCGGTTGCCGCAGGTGGGATTCGAACCGAGGACCTCTCGGCTTGCAGCCTGCACCTCTACCTACTGAGCCACCGCGCCCCCAGATTTGATGAAAATTATCTTGAAAACACCCAACGAGTTAAGGGTTAATATCATTTTCAGCATCTTTCTTTGTCTATCATGACTGAAATACAAGTATGAAGTTTGGCCTTTCCTTTATTCCTTTTCTTCCAGTTTCAGAGGTTTCCCACACCAGGTGTTGTTTCAGGGTCCTTTCAAGTAGTTTGTTAATTGGAGTTTATTGCGGATGGAGTAAGCTGGAAAATCCGGATGGCACCAACGAGCAGCGGCGAGTAACTCTCGGATTTGTACTATAAACTTGCTGCCCGCCTTCGCACAATATTCCACTGTACTCCCGACAGTGTGGAGTAATTCGATTGTCTAAGTACACGGCGCATACGGCATCCAATTTACTATCTTTCCATTAGAAATCCAATACACAAACCAAATAACGCACGACGCTCCCGTTTTATATTTGAAATTTTAGTGTCACTTTTAGCATCTATGGCTATATCATAACTGCATCATACGTATGGAGTTATGCCAATCGTCTTTGTTTAAGCTGCCCAGTTCGGGACTTCCGGTTTATGTTTTCCAATGACGCAGGAACAGTTTACCACAACAGACGTGAAGCGCTTCACTTCCGGGGTTCCAACTAGGTCTGCCCTATGTTCAGTGGTGAAAAGTACTTGGTTACCACATCAGACAAGCACTGTTTCTCTTTGAACCAATTAACACGTTAAGTCCTGGTTGTGTCGGAGTAACATACTGAAGTAGAATCCTGTTAATTGAATTGCCACTTCGCCAGAGGAAATTATTCAATTATCGAGAGCATTCAATAGTTGATCATGTTCCCGTATTTCCTATATTCTAGTGTTTACCTGAGCATTCTGTCTACTATGTTTTGTTTGACAAATATCTTGTTTGACAGAGTGCCATGATCTAAGATCATGGCACTCTGTCAAACAAGATATAATAGATTAAAGGCCTATATTGAATACATTGAAGCCAAATGGGTCTCTCAACATACAAAATTCAGTAATTCTATTATACAATTTTGTATTCAATTAACACGAGTTTGCTATTTATTGTTGTTTAAGCTCACATATTTCTGCACAATGGCTAATCATGACCACAACATGGAGATAAAGTCAAGGTCAGTTAATCGTTTATACCCCATGTTGCCTATTTTAGAGGACTCGTACCCCAAGCATTGGTGACTGGGTCCTATTTTACCAGTAAAACAGAGCTTGTTTACCACAGTAAACAAGCACTGCTTCACTTCCCGGGGTTCCCATGGGGGAACATGAGTTTACTCTAACTTGTTTGTATGCAGTTAACAGGACAAATTTGGTCTGGAAGTATAGTAAATGGTTTGGTTTTGGAAATTATATGCAATTAACAGGTTATTTGATTAGGTGTCCAAATAAGTGAGGTTCACTATTTACTTTTAGGTCAGTTTCCGGAATATGGCTATATATCTGCAACAGAAGTAAGAAATTAAGTGGAGTTAATCGTTCATTCGCGTGATGCCGAGTTTAGAGGATTTCCTTGCACTGAAGGCGTTGGCCGTTAGATCATATTTTACCGGTTCCTGATATTTTCACGACGTCTTGTATATTTGTAAAGCAATGGAAAACATGAACGCTCAGATACATTATTAATGGTATTTGGGGTCATTTTCAGCATCCATGGCTATATGGTGATCAACATATCAGTTAGCCAATCATTGATATTTTTACGATTCTAGAGGGTTCACCAACGAAGTATTGTGTAGTATTTCACTACTAGGCATAACGTATCCTACAAACAAAATCTGTTCCATTTCTTGGGAGACAATATACATAGTGTTAACTGGTAGAGTGCTGGAAGGCCATAGTTGGGCCTTACCCTCAAGTCAAGCTACATAAACTTAAAAGGCTTCATTTTTTGTGGGGGTTTTATATTTTTAAATTAAAATTATTTAGTCTGTATAGATTTAGTGGTACAATTTATGGCAGTGTGTCTGTATGCACTCTTCCATAAACTAACAAGCCAGTCACGTGAACAAAAAGCCACGCCATGAACAATTAAAGTCATATGAACAAACTTTGATGATCAAAACTAATTTAGCACCCTACCAGTTATTTATTTATTGGTGTTTAAGGTCACATACTTTTGCACAATGGCTAATCATGACCACAACATGAGTATCAACTCAAGACCAGGGGTGAGCGTTAATAAGCAATATTGGCAATTTTATTTTAGAGAGGGTTTGCACCTCCCAACAATTGGTGACTGGGTCCTGTTTTACCAGTAAAAGAGAGCCTGTTTGCCGCAGTGAACAGGCACTGCTTAACTTCCCGGCGTTAAATGCGATAAAACAGGGTTTTAATCCCAGGCACTTACATGTAGGTACTAAACTGCCATGGGTTATGTTTTCACAAGTTTTAGCTGATTGGGCGCTAAATTGTTTTCGTTAATTAAAATTTGTTCTCATGCCATTGTCTTGTTACAATTTATGTGAATTCTAACAGGGCAAATCCTAACAGGTTAAACGAGTTCATTCAAAAATAATTATGCAGCACATATCTACGAAGCCTCAAGTCATGATAGCTGTACTTCAGAACAAAGCCCAAATATGGGCGTTCATCACTGAGCCAGGTAATATATGTTGTCAAGTAAAGATTGAGCCAAGTCCCACATTTCCATGGTTCTTAGCAGGTTAGTGATACCCGACATATTGCCAAGCACCACTGATCTTTGGCGTCTCTAGATTATTCAAGATCATCTCAACATCTAAGACCCGTGGACGCACCAGAAACATGACGTCACGTTTGTTTTCTTGGGGATTTTGAGACTCAACATCCAGGGTCTCATCGTGCCGGAATGTCAAGTTTAGCCAATCTTATCGTTATGCTGCTTTACAGCACTTCCAATCTAGGCGTTGATTACCGGTTCCTAGTTTGCGAGTGAAACAGTACATTAGAGTGATGGACGAGTGGATAAGTGCGCTGGTCTCATGTCAGAGGTTCCGGGATCGACCCTTGGTCGGGGAATGTTCTTGACGTGTTCGAACACTGTCAGCATCAGTTGTGAGGTTGATGCTCATAGCATACCGTCCTCTCTCGGGGGGGGGGGGTAAATTGGCCGTCCTCTGTGCGGAGAGAGACATTCCGTGCAGGTTAAATATCCCTTTGTAGGTTAAATATCCCTTTGTAGGATTCAAGGAGAGGCCACGAAGTTACCGCTATGAAGGTCATCCTACACACCTGCGCCATTGGGCCAAGTGGAGGCGTTAAGATAAGTTGCGTAACTTGTTCGCCAATTCTTGTAAAACAAGCTTAAAACATAGAACAGTAAACAAGCACGGCTCCTCTACTTCACTGGGTCCTCGAGGTTAATGGGTGTTACTGGGACTAAAACGTCATATTATCTTGTTAACTGGTAGAGTGCTGGAAGCCCACATTTGGGCTTTATTCTGAAATGTCAGTAAAAGCTTCATATTCTGCATATTCTATGGATGTTCTACATATCACCCTTGAAGTGAAAGTATTTAGTCTGTAAGGATTTACCTTGCTACAATTTATGGGAGAGTGCCTATTGGCGTGTCTCTCGGCGTGCCTATTGGCACTCTCCCATAAATTATAACAAGGCAAAGACATGTGAACAAATTTTGATGACCAAAAATAATTCAGCACTCTACCAGTTACTAGTAAAAAAAAAATAGTTAAAAAACAGTCTTAATACTGGCACGTAATATTTTTCCAAGAGGTAACTAAAAGGTATTCTATTGTCTAACAATCACGATGAAGAAATACAGAATCAAAAGTTTTTTTGCAGTTATCCTTCTTACTCCAGCCCGTAACTCCATTATTTGCCTCTTTGGGCGTGTAGTACCATTTACAAGTTACTCTCAAATCGACCTACATCAAGTCAAATAATACATTATTATTTCTTTTGCTAAATTCAATTTGAAAACATAATTGACACTCAGTCTTTTAAATATTAAATTGATTTTAACGTTAACAGAAATTCCCCTTCAAATTTAATTCGAATTTCGTCTGAGAAACATCTGAATAATCATTGGAATGAGCTGCATGAAGAATAGTTTGCTCAATTATGGAGGAAAAAATGAATATTCTTGACCGCTCAAGACTATATCCAAGTAATGCAGAGCTCTGCGTTACTTGGATATAGCCTTAAAGAGTGAAAAATATTCATTTTTGCATCGAATACTTGTAAATGCAAATCTTGATCCTGAATTTCAACTAATTTCTACGTAAAACATGTATATTTTACATCAAAATGAAGGTTGTATTACATAAAACACAAGCGAATGCACGTCTATAACTAAACTGGTGGAAGCGAATTTCAGTGGTTCCAGAAAGTCTTACACTTTGGCGAGATTTAGAAAACGAGCACAAATCTATTGCTAAGGTTATCCCAAATATACAAGAACAAAGCTAATACATTTAGATCAATTGAGTTAACAGCAGACAGTCATGCATATCTAGGAATAAAATTCTCAAAATATGGTACAATCTCTAAAGCCAAAATGATTTGGTTGTTAAAGCCTAAAAAGCTTTATACTCACTTTTCCGTGCATTTAGTGAAACTTCACGGGTTCCAATAAAGACAATGTCAAAGCTGTCAAATGTCAAAGCCAAGTAGGATGGCTTCTTTCGCAATCAGAATATCTGAGAATCATAATAACCTGATGTAGAATGTGGTAGCTGAACTAAGAAATCGTAAAGGCAAACCGGAATCCCCTTTCAAATTACTGGAAATATGCGGTCTCGTTATCCCTCAACATCCAGTTATCACTAACACTAATGCTGTAGGTAAGATCAAGTATAATTTGCGCTTGCAGCATGTAAACACGTTCACAAGAAGTCAATGTTTGAGGACTGCAAAAAGAATGGAGATAATACACTGAGAACTTACAGGTTGTTTAAAAATGACCATTCAATGGAAACGTACTTAGTGGAAACGAACTCGGCGGAAGACCGGGAAATTTTCACTAAGCCTCGTATCAGCAATCATAAGTTAGCTATTGAGAAAGGGCGACATTATCAACCACCGAATCCTGTTATCGACAGGATATGTACTCACTGTGAAGCTAACTCTGAGAAAATAGAAAACGAAAACAATTTTCTTATGGAATGTTCACATTATTCAGAGCTTCGATCAGAACTATTTGTTCTGATCAACAGTGAGATTGACGGTTTTATTGATCTGGCCAAATGAGAAATTCAAATTAATATTTGAAAATAGAACCCCCAGTTTATGCCATAAAATCTGCAGTGTGATCCGGGATTTTTTCGCCAGACGATTATATGTTTAGTGATGTGTATTGGAAATTCTAGTTCACATCTCCACGTTCTTTTGTGTATCAAATCAATAAAAAATATAGTACTTTGATCATGGAAAATTGGTGGATGAAATTGTAATGTTTTGAGTACTACTTTTGTTCATGTTACTTGTAGATTATCGCATACTGCCCTGTATAGGAGGTTTTATGCTAATAAATGTTATCTTATGCATCAAGAATTTATTAGTCCATTTTCATTCACGAGAAACGTCATTTTGTTGTTTATTGAAGTCTCCCTGGTGTAACTTACACCAATATATCGAATAATACTGACCAAATGTGAAAGCATTATCAAACCCCGCCCACCTTTATCTGTCTGTGATACATTTATTTTGATTATAGCAATTATCTTGTTAATTGATTTTTAAACTCTGAAAAGACCCCCGACGTAGGCAATGTGTAATATCAGTTCCACGAACGTAAAAAGCAGATCAAGATATTTCTAGTAGTGTTTTATTCCATCAAACATCCCCATTTCAATTACAAACGTACTTTTGTATGCAATGTTGGAAAATAAACAAAATTTTCCCGAGTTCAGTTCCGCTTTATACAATCAGATTCGACCGGTCCCAGTTTACAAATGAATATACATACTCCATATCAGTCATTCATACCAGTCAATTCGATTTCCTTGTCGATCGATCGTTGAGGTCGAAAATGGACGACTTTCAAATATTGTTTTCGAATTTATACAAAAGCGCACTTTTAAAATTATTTCTGGTCTTCCACTTGATTCGAGAACTTGTCAATTGATATCAAAACCAGTATAAATCATGTTTTAGTTTGTTCTCCTACATCGTCCAACTTAATGGCTTATTTTTTTTATTCTTTTTAGGGGGGGGGGGGGCTCCAATTCGTGTTAAATACTGAACTAGAAGTGAGAATGACAACCAGACAAGTCTGCATTCCTAGCATAAATGATGTTGACCAATAACAATCTTATTGGCATTACTTTTTTGCAACATTCTCGTCCCTGTTTATTATCTCGGCTAAAATTTATTATTCAAAACATTTCGTCCACTAAATGCATCAAGGCATCATCTTCAAAGCGCTTGTTGCACTGGAGATTTTTTGTTTTGATGAAATTCGCCGCCATACATGATTATAGACAGTACATCAAACCTGTTTTCTATTTCTGATATTAACTTACCTGTATAGCGTTTGTATAAGTGTTGTGTATGCCATCCGTCGCTGGAAAACCCGAGTCTGCTGTTTGCTGTGACGTTCTCAGTGGATTCTGTTCAGGTCATCTGTTGTGCGAACTCTTCCAATTAAGTTTTAAATATCTCGATACAAGGAAACGTCCATTAATATCCTGAAGTAGAAATAAAAATCTACTTCTAATATTCTATTATGGACCTGTCACGAGGGGACCCATCCATAGTGATGCATGGTAAAGTATGTACGATTTTATTTATTGGGATTTAATGACACTTATATCGTGCTTTAGAGTTTACAGGTTGTAGGAAGAGTTGGTGTCCGGAAAGTACCTGACGGACTCTCCAATTCATTTAACCGTTAACCGTTAAACAGGGCTAGTATTGCTTGAAGACGCTGTACGTCTTAACACAATGTGTCAGTGTACTCCAACTGAGGTACAATTAGGATTAGATTTTGGAAATCAAATAATTTGGTTAAAATTGGAGAGTACCCACAAAGAAAACCCATATTATCTTACTTCTTGTCGAATAACGTTTTTTCTTCCCAATAGAATGTTATTGTAGCATGTCGACTACGTGATAAGGATCAAGTTTGTTCTTCAAGCGTGCCAGGGGGACAAAGATGATGGCTTGGCCGCATGAAAAAAAACTTATTTGAACATATCTGCAAGTTGGGAAATGGACCCCTGAATCCGTTTCACGTCCTCTGACAAAGAGTAATAACTCACTTCTAATCCGACCATTTTTATTCAATTCGGCTAATGATTGGAAAGTACTTAAAATGACTAGAAGAGTACGACATTGTAAATTGTAATTGATATGCCAACTTCCTCTCCACACCCCACCCCCAACCCCCGTTCAGGTTCCGAAAAAGGATGTCACGGTGATCGTGAGAGTTGTGGTTTACAACATTGATACATGGCCGTTATAGCACTCTATATAAATGTACGAATGCAGATTGACATTGGATGTCCCTTTGAAAGAATTCCGGCAACAATGTAAACAGTAAAAGCTCTACGATTGCCAGGGTGTAGGACCGTGCCATAATTTTTCAATATCAATCCTTTGTCCACAAAACTGTCAAGGATATTCAATTTTCAGCTTTAAAATTCTGATCCCTTCAGTTATGGGGTGTTTAATGTCTTGATATGGTTCATAGAAGCAAATTAAACGTATTAGTCATTTGAGAAAGACCTGCTAGCATTACCACGCCCCCATCCCAAGTCGAAATAGTGATCCACTGCAAATCAATGGAGATATTCAAACCATAGACATCACAGTGGTAATGTATACGCGTTTAGCGTTTTGACTCCATTCCATCCCTTGTGTGCCTCGAGTATTAGTCACCAACCCTCACAGTGAAATTGACATTCTGGGCCGAGTTGAGTACACCTGTCAAATTTGGCGGAGTTGCGATAGACATTGTAGAAGTTATGGAATACGATACCCCCCCCCCCCCTCTCCCCCCCCCCCCCCCCCCCCACACACACAAATCTTTCGCAAATTATAACAGAATACCGAGTCGTCTGCTAGTGATAACGGGTGAGTCAACATACATGGTCTTCCCAAACAATCGCCTTAAATTTGCACCAACAAAAAGTATCTCTAGAGTACAGTTGCAGAACACAACAGGAAAGAATTGTAAAATAACTAACAGGTTTAAAATGTACATTACCCAGAAATGTACTGGAAAAATAAAATTTGATCCACACGGGTCATATTTATCAATGTTCACTTTCAAAGTTGTTACCTGGTAGTGTATGAAATTTTTTGAAGTATTTTTCAATTATTTCTTCTGTTATAATTTATTGGAGAGTGCCCACAGGCAGCCCACAGACACTCTCCAATAATGTATAACAAAAATTCATAAATATTTTCTTCTAGCTGTAATTGTGGCCGATTCAAAGAATACGTTTCCCATGACATCAATATTTTAAAAACATTATCGGTGTTTAAAGCCACATCAGCATCTGTGGCTATATCGTGGCAATACATTTTCCAATAACGTCCAAATATAAGCATCATGGAGCGAGTCGCTCCATACAAGTTACATAAAGCGCCGAATTTCTAAACTTACTGTTGACATCTGACGACTTAAATGAAGTCCCAAATCCTCGTAGTTTAACGATACAACTTCGTCCAGGTTTGAAATGCCTTCGAAACTCTCCGAGTACTATCGTTCACACAACGGGTCGAACTTTGGTCGAAGTGTTTAAACGACGATGGTTTCAGGATCCATGTAAGCTGTCAATTCATACGGATTGATTAGTCACTGCAGATGGGAATCAAAGAGGCAAATGTGATTCAAGTGCTATTCTCAAGAATCCTCCGAAATGCACTAACATTGTAATGAAAGATATTCAAAATATTACGTAAGATGTAACAATACTAAACTTCACTATTCCTGTTTAACTACAAGACAAGTTTTATGCTGATAAGTTTCAAGCAATCTTACACGTCTCGCCTTCAAACCAATATTAACAGTTGTAGCTTTGGATTCCCCTTTAAATGACTTCTAAACTTGCTTACCGTGTCATTGAAAAGTTCTGATCACGTCCCCACCTTTACCTTGTGTTCCTGGCTTACCTAGTCAGACCAAGGTTGATGTTTTTATCGTTTGAGAAACGTTCGCTTTGACGTGACCTCTTGTCTTTGATTGGGAGATGTACAAGGTTGCTTTTAAGTGCGTGTTCTTTGGGTTTCTTTTCCCCTCTATTTCCAGTCAAATAACTCTCCAGGTTTATGCTTTAGAACATGCGATGCCAGGATGCATCCAATTCACTCGAGAGTTCGATTGAGGATGGGGGGTCATGTTTTGAACTCGTGCTTTGCCCACCCCTGCCCCTTTCCGACCGTTGTCGGCACAAGTTGAGCCGTCAAACCAATAACTATAGCGTGTGTGACATGGTATTTCAATGTTTTGCATTTCGTGGAAGGAGTGGGAAATGGGGCGAGGCTCTAGCCAAGCTCTTGATGGTTTGTGAATTCAGTCCACCCGTTTCTCAGATTGCCGTTCTCGGCTTTTCACTACTCCCCTATTTTCAGCCTTAGTAGTTTTTTAGTTTAGAATCCAGTATTTTTGTGGGCCCAACTGTATGATGTGATATGTGCAGAGTTCGGCGTGTTCGCGATTGCATATTTTTCTGTTTTGGCTTAACCACATCTTTCGTGTTCAATTGTTCTCACTTCTGCCGGTCTGAATGTTTCGCTCATAACTGGAGCACCAATTGGATTATTTCTAGATTACAGTTGGCAAATATTTCAAGGTTCCTTCCTATCGTTATTGCCCAATGGGTTATTCTAAGCGCCCAATAACTGAATTCCCAGCAAGATGTTACTCCAATCCATGCATGTTTTAGAAAAAAACATTTATTTGAACCCTTTCAACAGTTCGTCCCCCGAGTTCCAATGTGTTCTATGAGCCAGTAGGCACATAGAACACATTGGAACTCATGGAACGAGTTCCTGAGTGAGATTGTTAAATAGTATAAAAAGGGCGGATGTAGTTTGTATTTGTTTAAAGTATCAGTAATAATTTAATACCACAGTCCTGTCGGGCCATGGGATTAAATTATTTTATCTCCTCGCCATTTCAACTTTCATCTTATCATTGAAGGATAATTTTTTTTTTCATGCAGTAATTTATGCTTACCGAGTTGAAAGGGTTACTGCTAATGTTCCCTGCATTGAACCGGGCTACGAAATATGACTTATTTGGAAATGGAAATGTTGAATTCTCATTTTTTTTTCTTTTGACGAAATGCTGTTGACATTCTAAAACTACTTTCTGGGACTGGTTGTAGTTCCAAAACATTTTATATGGTTTATTTCTTTCTGGAGGTTTTGTTACAAATTTGAAAGACCAACTTTGTCAGTATTGGAATTTGTTGAATGTTGAGATTTTGTAAATCTACTGATCTGTGTTGTGTTTAATACACGAAGGAAATAAAAACTCAAACCTGTGAAGTTTCAACGAAGACCCGTTCACTTAGGTCATTTGAAAACACTACAAAGGTACGAAACAGAAAACTCAAAAACCACAGCAAAAATGTATCTAAACACTGCAGTGTTCGAAGAGATCACCGTCGAACGAGAACATGTTCTAATAAATACGACACCTGACAGCCATACGCAAATTCTTACAGGTCATAACCTGTCTATTACTACCAAATATATAACACTTACTACCGAGAACGGCACACACACACTGACCGCCTCAATTAGCACCACACGACGAGCTCAAGAAGTAGAGGGTTGAACACACCATTAAATAAAAAAAGCAATCCCGATCGCCTTTCCAGAAGGAGCCGATAAAGACAACATGGTATATCGCACATATACACAAACAAATGGAGTATCCAAAACCACAAAACACGATGCACTCAACACATCAATCATGGTGTGCCGTACAGTACAAAACATCGTGTACCCAACTATACACCAAACATGGTGTACCCAAACACACCAAACACGGTGCACCCAACACACCAAACATGGCGCACCCAACACACCAAACATGGCGCACCCAACACACCAAACATGGCGCACCCAACACACCAAACATGGCGCACCCAACACACCAAACATGGCGCACCCAACACACCAAACATGGCGCACCCAACACACCAAACATGGCGCACCCAACACACCAAACATGGCGCACCCAACACACCAAACATGGTGTACTGAACATCAGAGATCAGTATCCTCACAACAGCCAAAGCTTGTCATAATCTCAAACAATGAGGGTCATTAAAATCCAACAAGCCCCCCAAAAACAAATTAATCATACAAAACGTCTTAAAAATACAATCACTACCGGAATATAGAATAGGTTGTCAACAGCAATCGTGGGAAAAGTATCATGGAATGGAGTAAATTCGGAAAGTGGGACGAATTCGGCAGGTACGTATAGATTTCATAATTGTCAGCCAACAATCCAGTGTATCTACTGACTCCGATCCAATGTCCAATCGGAAATTGGAGCGAACTCGACAGGTACATCGGGAATAGGGTGTGACATTTCAGCGTTACACAGCCGTATATGTCGAATTCTCTCCATCGAAATTCACACATTTTCGACAAGGCCATTGTTGCTGAATTCTTTGTTTTACGTCAGTTCTTAGTTGCTTATTTATTATGATTTAACGCCAATCTTTCATCAGCCATTGTCATCTCGTGTCGCATAGTTTTACAGATAGGGGAAGTCGGAGCACCCATAGAGAACCAAGTAACAGTTAGCAATGTTACTGTCAGTCTCTCCAACTTACCAATTCTGTACACGCAGGGTTAGTAGCGGTTAAATGCAAGTGCACCATCGACACGTGCAGTACGTCATATCACAGTTCCACTCTGCGCCCTAACTCCCACCCCACGTGGGCAATCAGCATGAAATGTCTTGCCTAAGTTCACAACGCAGTTACCGCTGATCGTCGATCTTTTGTTTTAAAGCCCAATGCTCTAACCACTGGGACATCGCGCTCCAAATCCTTGGCATTGATTGGCAGATGCAAAATGCGCTAATTACCAAGTATTAATTGTATGCAGGAAAGTATTAATCTCAGTTCTAAACTAATTCAAATTACAAAACGTTTAGCTAAGGTGCTTTTCAAAGCCGAAATTTGTATAAAATCCTATAGCATTTGTTCAAACTCTGACCCTGACGCTGTAAACTATCTATGTGGTACGTCATATGGAGACACCACTCTTAAAATATATGACGACCTTGTGGTATTCAGAACACCTTTAGAGATTCTACCAAGGAGTTACAAACGAAACACCACGGTCGATTTTCCACCCCGATATGATGGTCTGTCAGTTAGATAAGTATGTCGTCAGAGCACTTAAACGTGCACTATTCTTTTATGTCTACAATAAAGGAGCGTGCTAGACGTAAAACAAAGAATTCAGAGGCCTTATATTAAAAACAGTGTTAAACATACCATAGCACTGCAATTGGAAGGGGACATCAGCTACAATGAAGTTCTATAAAACACAAGCTTGAAATAAAGTAACATCTCGTAGGATATTGAAACAGTTATTAGAGGCTAACCATAAACCAACAGACAATTAAATAGGAAGAACTACGAAAATTCCCTTATGGTTGTGTATATTCGTCACCCGGTGTTTGTACAGTCAAAATGGCCGAGTTAAGTTCTGGCTCAAATTCCCTCTCAACTTGGATGTTAGGTTTCCTGGTTTAAGATAAATTACTTTAAAATTATTTCCTCCATATCACATTCTAAGTGTTTTAATGTCTCCTTTGTTTCCCATCTTATACATTTGGCATTACTTGTTTCCGTCGTTCCCAACCTCACCCCTAGCTCCGGTGATCTTAATCTGTTTGAACAGCGGTGACACAATCTGCCATCTAGGCAGTCTTCAAATCTCTCTATTTCCTACTCCACCCCAAAACCTCATTGCTCTAATCCCTTCTCTCCAATTCAGATTACAATCCTCCACGCCTCAAACAAACCTGTGTGTTAAATAATGGGCATTAGAGTCACAATTATCACGGATCATCAGTTCACATCACTGACTGTCTGGGAGATTCACCAGATGGTCCCGGTATCAGTCTTTTCAAATCAACACTGTAGAATCCTCATGCACCTCGTTAACCATCTCCCAGCATCATTCTCTTTCGTGTCAAACCTTTTACAACTGTTTTGGAGGCATCAAGCCCATGATATAAGTTGGCCTTATCACAACCACCATCTCCCAATGAATTTTCCCATCAAAAGCATTATAAGATTTTAAAACTTTCTAAATTTCCATGACACTTACATTAACCACCAAATATTCGTCACTGAGCAGTCTGATGCATCTTCGAACAGACCCCCCCCCCAACTCCCACAAACATTCCAATAAACTATTAACGCCCATTTTTTTTATTTTCATTCATTTTGTTTTCATCATATCTTTAATCCATCATTTTCTCTAACCCCCTTCATTTTCAGACCACTATATATAGCAACATATCTGCAAAATAATTCGAGATTTTAAATCCCCAACCGGTACCCACTTTGCACTATGTGGTGGTTCATTTCCATAATCTTGGATGGATAACCCGAGACCTTTCTCCAATGAGGCCGTTTTGTTGTAACATTATCCAGCAGAAGTTCGCTTCCCAATTCTCTATCAAGTGCTTTCACGATTTCAACAAACTTATCTCCAAAATCAGTCCCCATCTTTAACGTCCCTCCGAACCCGGGTATATTTTTGTAACCCCCAGAAAGGTCATTATGTATATTTCTTCGGATCTTCAATTGATTCAATGATTTTATCAGTCCACACCGTGAAGATGACACGTGGCGTTTCCTTTGCTGGTTAGCTTCTACAATTGATACCAACAGATTCCTCTAATTATCAAATTGTTTACCCCACTTTATGTTACTTGGTTCTCTTTTTGGGAGCCTCCTTTTTGTCAATTTGAATGAATGGCATCGTTGGGCGTTTATGTAGAGAATCTCCATCCATTCCAAGAACTAGCTGGGAAGTTCATCAGTCTCTCCCAATTTTCCGTTCTGTACTTTCTGGACCATGTTTTCTCCAACTTTCCCGACTTTTATTTTTCTAGATACCAAGTTAGATAAATTTCGATCCACCTCTTTCTGTACTCTAGAGGGTTTCCATCATTTATTCTTTTCACAATACTTCAATTCTAATGCGATGTGATCCTATGTTTTTCGCCCTCTACTTTTGTTTGTGGAGCCAAAAACCATCGCAGTCTAAAACAAACATTTCGACCAATGTTTGACCCGTTGTGTGAACGATTTTCCGGAGAGTTTCGAAGGCATTTCAAACATTGATCGAGTGATTGCTTAAACTAAGAAAGCTTGAGGCTCTGCCATTTTGACTGCACAAATCCGAGACTACGAGTATTAACCACACTAACGTGCAATCTATAAAATAAACTGCAATTGGGGCTCGAGTTAAACGCGCAAAACATGCGGATCATCAAACGTGGGAACAAAGAAAAATAGACATAGTTAGGACAAAACATTAACATGAGCAATAGTGAACGCAAAGAACTCCACCCAAATCATAGCACACAATTGAGCTTCAATACTAGCTTCTAACCTACAAAACAACGAAGACGGAGAATATGGAAAGCAGTAGAAATAGACGAGGACGGTAACCCAATAAACAGGAAGCAAAACAGCTAAATAGACTGAACTCAAAAACCACCAAAAACTAGACTCAAGCTTCACCCTACCGCCCACTTCTTCCACAAATACTAAACAAAAAAATGTCGTATCACCCACACCATAATGGCCAACAGCCCAACCCGTGCCGCCAAAGGTCGAATTCCAGAGGTAAAGGAGACAAAACACGTGAACCGAACACGACACCCCACTTTATTCCCAATCGAACAGACGCATGGATCAGACACACCCTGACTACGCATGTCCTAAAACGGACCAAGAGAGGTATTTGGTTGAAAACAGAAGTTTAAAGAAAACCAAAAGCTACAGCACACACTCAAAGGCTAACCCTAGACACCTCGCTTCAATCAAAGCAAGATTCCACACCAAAACAAACCAATCTCAAATGATTTAACAAAACACTAACCTTAATTTGACCATGGTAAGTCAGAAACACAACATAAAAATGAGAACGTAATGACCAAAACCCTTCAATAACAAAGTAAACAAACTCAGAAGTCAAAGGGGGATCCAAATGCTACAAACGTCAATAGTTGATCTGAAGACGATATGTGAAAGATCTCTCAAAACTCATCAGCATAAAACTGCAGGAATTCTTGCAGCCATACAGGAAATGTGAAGCTAAATATTGTTACATCTTACGTAAACACTTATACAAAAATAAAGTTAGCTTTAATCATAAATCAATATTGAAATTTAATTTTTTTTTCAATTTCTAGTTCTAATTCACAGCTTATAACCCTTCATTGGAACAAGCTCATTGAGCTCGTCCAAATGAGTGGTAATCAAATGTTTAGAGATAAAAAATGAAAATATTTATTCAAGAACAAAAAATAAAGCTTTGCATTATAAGGGGTCACGTTGTACTTACTATATTACCTTTCATTACATTTGTACATTTGAGAGGATTCCCAAAATGGTTCTCAAATCACATTTACCACCTTGCTTGTACATCTTCTGTCACTAATAAATCAGTCAGATGAGCAGGACTAAAATACATTTCTCGATTTCATTGAAACGCCACATAAATTATACAATAGTGTTAATAACATTCTGAAGAAACTTCCTGTAAAATTACGAGCTTTCAAATTCTGTCGACATTATGTTGGTTAATTCAACATTTCTTTTCGACTGTGTTCTGCGGATATTCTCCATCTGAATTAAGACTGTACCGATCTCGGTTACCGATGCAAATAGGCTATAGCGATCATTGTTTATTCATTAACCCATTGTCCCTGGGAGGTGGGAAATAGCGTGTTAGGTCACACAGGCGTGACCAGCTCCAGAAAGTAAGAACGAACATTTCGTATCGGATATTCTGCACGCCAAGTTAAACCTGAAGCCATACACTTGATATTAAAAAAATAGGTCCAAATTAAAACAAATTTATCATTTTTTTTACTTTTCCAAACTCACAGCATGTTTTCTGGGCCATGCATGGCTCCGGTTTGAAGTATATTGTTTCTTTATTGAGGTTCAACAGTTTATATTGCCAGGGTCGTATCATGTTTGACAGTTTGTCGTGTGAAGGAAGCTGAGGTATCCAGAGAGAACCGCGGAGCAGAGACAGGTGGCTTACTCCCCAACTTACTAACCCGGTTCAGGTGGGTTTAGCATTAGATGAAGACAAGTGTAGCAGCGATTTGCTGTATGCTTTGTGTACGGCGTTACAGAGCTCCCACTTGTCCAGTCGGATTAAATGCATTACCCAAGGACACAGCGCGTGGAACGGGGGTGGGTGAGGGGGTGGGGGTCTTGGATCTTCCGATCTGAAGCTCAATGCGCTTACCAGTGAGTCAATGCGCTCCAAGTATATAAATATTTATCGGAGCTCAACGTGACTTTCAACGACCGGGGTCACGTGTCCGACACTTACTGGTGGAGCAAGTACTCGGGTAAAAACAGCTAACAGCGACAAGTAACTGTTGGACATTATGTATACAGATTACTATTTAATTTATCCAATATATTTATTAGGGGATTAACGACACTTTCGAGAGACAGGGTCAGCCGTTGCCGGTGGAGGTAAGCGAAGTAACCGGAGAGAACCACAATGCAGTGTCAGTCTCACCAAAGTACTAACTCCGCGTAAGCAAGGTTAGCATTGGTTGAAGGAAAGTGCCCCATCTACGTGCAGTATACTCGTACGAATTAGTACACTGCGCCACCTTGCTCCAACATGGGCAATTGGGATTAAGTGTCTCGCCCCAAAGACAAAACGCAGTTACATCTGATCATGATCGAACAGTGAACCTTTCAGTTTTAAGTCCAATGCTCTAACCACTGATACACACAAGTAGGGTTAGAATCAGTTGTAGGTCTGTGTAACATCGACGTGAAGAACGCCGCAATACACTACGGGTGTGAGATCCAACTTGCTTAAGGACGGATCCGGATCGAAGTTACGACCTGAAGTCCAATATTCTAACCAATGCACCATTGCGCTTCTAAGACAGAAATAAAGTTTGATTTCAAAGGAACCCTGACTGACAGTGACAGACAGGGGTAAGAGGACAACCCCATCCTGCCCACGACTGGGTGATAAAGGTAAAGGGAGGTGGAGGCTATTGGTACACTTGGGTTTGTGTTGACGGAATATTCAACCGCGTCACTGATCAATTATATTTCGTAGAACGCGGCAATAATATTACATGTCACAGACGCCAAAGGGGGTGGGGGCCCTATCCCATCCTGCCCACAACTGGAAGATGGAGGTTAAGGAGGATGGTTGACAAGGCTAACGATAAACGTGCCTTGAGATTGTTTTTAGATCCTTGTGACGGAACGAATATGCATCCTAATCATTGATCAATTTACTACCCCCACCCCAGAGCATGCACCGTTTTGATTTGTTTCTGGAGCTCCTGGTCACACCATTTCACTGAATCTAGTGCGGGTTTCAGAGCAAAACATGGGTTCAATATAAACTCTTCAAAAAAAAACAAAACAAAAAAACGCAAAACGGGTTTCGTCACGATAACATGACAGATTTTGGAGAATATAGTGATGAAGTGTGGCTGTAGATATGGTTAACGAGCCATCGTGGAAGTCTAAAGATTATGTCCATTTTGGACAATGTGGCATAATTTCGACCACCGTGACCTCAGAAATATTGGAAATTAACGAAACAAAGTTTCCACTGAGTGAATACCTGATCATGAAGTTGCACGCTCCGAGCATGCGTGCTGAGAGTGTGGGAAAAATGGACATGGAAATCGGTCGGGGTTAAAGGGTTCTTGCTCAAGCAAAATGCCGCGTTTGACGGAAGCTCAGAAATAATGCCATTGGCCGCTTGGTAACAGGCGAATCAGCTTCGAATGTAGCGAGAGTGTTCAATGTCTCACCGATCACCATCGCTACCAAATCCAGGGGACAACGCGGGACCTTCTAAGATCCGGTAGACCCCATATGGCCACCCTAGTTCAAGATCGATAAATCCGGTTAGGTCATTTGGGGGAGAGAACCACAGCGACCTCTATACAGCGTCAACGCTACCAGGTCGGCGGAGGATTTCAGATCAGACCGTTCGCAACCGTCTTCGCGAGGCAGGTCTGCGTGCTAGACGACCAGTTCGAGTTATTTTGACGGTGCCGCATCGTCGGCAAAGACTTCAATGGTGTCGGATGTACAGGGCATGGCCTCAGAGAGAACGGTATTGTTCAGTGAAGAGCCACTTTTCCTTCTTCGCCGAGTTGATGGACGATGCCGTGTGTACAGTGGAGAACGTTTTGCGCGTTGTTGCGTTCGGAAAGTGGACAAATTTGGTGGTTGCAGTGTTATGATGTGGGCAGCCATCTCACACATTGATAGAAGGGACCTCGACAAAGTTGAGGGTAACTTGAAGGCGCAGAGGTATAGAGATGAATTTGTGCAGCCACATGTGCTCTCTATTGTGCAGAAAGCCAACGCCATTTTCCAGCATAACAACGCCCGACAGCACACAGTAAGGATCACGATTATCTTCAGGATAACATCGAAGTCCTGTCCTGGCCCTCCAAATCGCCAGATTTGAACCCGATCGAACATCTATGGGATCAACTAGATCGACGTGTGTTACGTCAACCACAACTTCAGGAGTTACCACAGTTGACGTGAGCGTTGCAGGACGAGTGGGCCACCATACCTCATCCGGAATCTGATTTCTTCAATGAACAGAAGGTTCCAAGCAGTTATGGACTCAGATGGCGGTCACACTAGATATTGAGTTTGGATGACGTAGACTAGTGACGTTAACGTCTGAAACGTCTCTATTTGTGCTTCATTTATCCATTAAAACTTCCCTTATAAAAAAGTACCATGGTAAACCATGGTAAATCCCAAAATACCCTGGTAATACCATGGTATTACCAGGGTATTTTGGGATTTACCATGGTATACCATGGTATTACCAGGGTATTTTGGGATTTACCATGGTTTACCATGGTACTTTTTTATAAGGGTTTGGCTATGAATTGATTTCGTTCTCCAACTCATTATCCCATAACGCAGGAACGCCCCTCAACATAGAAAAACCGTTTTGCGTTTCCTTTTTGAACAGCATTTGAAGTATATAAAATGAAGTATTGGGACTTACCAGCCATAAGATCAGCTTTCTTCATTCACATGATTGGCCTGTGATTGGATAACTATGACATCTGCAAAACAAAAACAAAACATTAGCTTTGAATAACTAACTTGTCAAGTACATTTTAAAATATATTTCATCAAATCTAGTGATGTTGCTATGAAGCAGCCATGACAAGACTTTATGAAAAATTCATTAAGCTTCAAGTTTTAAACAATGGCCGGAGTATTGAATTACGATTACATGCGAAATGTGATTCAAGTGTCAAAACTACACATGAGAGGCGAGAGATTTACTGTTCTGTGATGGGATATCTGTCCGTTGCATGAGATGAGTTATTTTTAAGGTAAATTTCGATATCCATGGCTAAATCGGGAAAAGTACATATTCCTTATATGGGGAGGACAAATTTTCAGCCTGCAGCCTTTGAGCTGCACACTGAAAGTATTATTTGTCTACCACCAAAATAAGCTGTTCAACGATTTATGTTAAAATTGATTTTTGTAACTAGCATACGTGGACCGTGAAAAGCAATCTGACGGGTTCAAGGGGTTAAATTTAAAAACTTATTTGCACTTTATTTATTGGTGTTTAAGGTCACTCTCAGCATCTTTGTCTATAACATGGCCCCTGTACTGGTATGGATCAAATTCAGGTAACCGTTTACACCTGTGCTGCCAACATTGTAAGACTTCCATCCAGGCATTGGTGTCTTCGGGTCCTGTTTTACCAGTAAAGCAGCATTGTTTACTGCAGTAAACAAGCACTGCTCCACGTCACGGGGTTCTCATTTGGAGATGGGACAAACACTTTCAACGACCCATATGAACCTAGTTATGAATTTAGCTCAAAGACTGAACTGAATTCTAGAGCCGAATTTACAACGTGTCTGACAGTTTCATGGGTGAAGGGAGTCGGAATACCCGGTGAGAACCACCGAGCAGTGGCGAGAAACTGCCAGATTCCACAACGTACTCTACACAAGCAGGATAAAGATTGGTTGAATGCAAGTGCACCATCGACGTGCAGTGCGCCTTAGCACAAAGCGCCACCACTCCCCACGTGCAAAATTAGGATTCAGTGCCTCGCCCAAGGACACGGCGCAGTTACCAATGGCAGGGATATAACCCTGGGGTTTTCGGTTTGAAATCCAATGCTGTAAACAGTGAGGCTCCGAGCTCCCAATATGGGATACAAAATGTATTCATCAGAACAAATTACTTGAAAATGACATTCTCCAACTTCTGACCTGTGTACTAATTAAATACCAATATTTTCTAATTTCTGTGAAAGCACATCGTCTTATTTCCTCACATCCCGAATATATATACCCCATTTGATCACCCAGTAACAAAACTCAGAATTAACCCTTTAAAACTGATGTCGAAATATCAATTTCAAATATTCCCATAATGCAACTAGGATTTTAATTAAGGTGCTCCAAGTAATGGAATTTTGTTTATTTTGAAATTCTCACCTCTCATATTCCTTAAATGCCGATTAAATAAACACAAATTATACATCAAAATGAATGTTGTGATGTATTTTGAAAACTTTCTTTAAAAATTGTCAGCCACATCAGTAACCGACAGGATTAAAGAATAGATCGATAATTCGAATGCGAGTTGTAAACAGGCCTGAAAATAAGCAGTCTGAACAATTGCAGAATGAGGTCCACAGAGTGTGAATTTGATGATGCTATCCCATACAGTGGGCCAATTTATCCTGTGGGTATTTATTTATTTATTTATTGGTGTTTAAGGTCACATACTTATGCACAATGGCTAATCGTGACCGTGACAGTATTACGGGTGGAGGAAGCCGGAGTACCCGGAGAGAACCACCGAGCAACGACGAGCAGCTGTCAGCTCCCCAACATCGTAACTCTGAACTCTGCACCGCAGCACAGGTAGGGTTAGATTGGTTGACATGCGCACCATCGACGTGCAGTACGCCTCAGTACACAGCGTCATCGTGCCCCCATGTAGGCAATCGGGGTGAAGTGTCTTGCCCATGGACACAACGCGGTTGCCGCAGGTGGGATTCGAACCGAGGACCTCTCGGCTTGCAGCCTGCACCTCTACCAACTGAGCCACCGCCCCCCCCCCCCCCCCCCCCCCCATCCTGTGGGTACCTCTTCCTGTTTAGTTTTGAGACCCTGATTCACAGAGGGTAAATTTAGTGATGCTACCCTGCTATGCAGGGTAGCATCACTAAATTCACCCTCTGGGGACCTCATTTTGCAGCTGACATTCTGCTTATTTTCTGGTTTGGTTGTAAATAAAAGACTCCACACTCCCTACTCTGAGAAAGCGTATTTATCATTTCATCACCGACGTGGTGAGAACGCTCCGAGGCAAAGGGATGACCACAAACAAAAGATTGTGTTCGGATGACATGTTTGTTCTGATCACGTGGTTTTCAGGCAAAGTTGGGAATCTTTTCCCAAGATTTGAAATCTTCCAACATTTCACTGCGGTTTTCGAATATGAGAGGCAATGTAATGTACAACACACGGTACATTAATAGGAAAATATTCGACTGACAATGTGATAATTGCGAGATACAGTCCTCAGTAGCGCTGTTGAGTTAAGGTGCTAAAAAATAATGAAATTATTTTGGAATTCCCACCTCTAATATTCCTTACATTCAAATTCAATATGCACAAAAACAGCAAAATGAAGGTTGGGAGGTATAGAACACGAAAAATATATGCAATTAACTAGAGTGGACAGCATGCACCACTGGTTCCTGAAAATCTGCTTACTCTGCTACTGTATTTGTACCAGAACTGATAACACAATAATATTTCCTGAGAACAGCTTGTGGTCAAATGTGCTTCACATATCCAAGAACAAAGCTAGGCATTCAAAACACTTTGGGGTGCAGCTATTGAACTGCATGTGGGAATAGGACAAAACTGTTTGCTTTTTTATTGAAGATGGATTCCATGTTCGACAGACATGCGCAAATCACTTGATACCACGAATTTCCATGAAAAAACAAAATCGTAATTTGAACACATTTCAACAGGTGTCATGATACCTTGCATAATATGAATACGAAGAATATGGCAAATGTACAGTCTCTATACAATAATAGTATGCTGTATTAAGGGCCTATATAAGTAATGAAATTTTGTTTATTTTGAAAATTCTCACCTCTGATATTCCGTAAATTCAAATTGAATATACACAAAATGTACATCAAAATGAAGGTTGGGATGGAAAGAACACGAAACACTTGTGTACTCAACTCATAGAGTCCACTGTAGGCACCACTGGTTCCTGGAAGTCTGCTGCCGTATTCGCACCAGAACTGATAATTTAATATTTCACGAAAACTTGTGGCCAAATGTGCTTTACATATCCAAGAGCAAAGCTAGTGGATAAACATTCTTCAAAACACGGCGACAGAGCTGCATTGGGGAAAATTCCAAAGCCTTTGCTTTTGTTTACGTATGAGTATACTTTCGATTTCCGGTCGACGTCATCGGACAGAAAAAAGCATGTAAAAACGCCGCCTAAAATCAAATAATGAAAAAGATCGCCTTCATACAGTATGCTGTTATTAGATTGAAATTGCAGTTGCCATTTTCAATACAAGGTATATCATACCTGTTGAAATTTCTTAGAATTACGATTTTGTTTTTCGATGAAAATTCGTGGTATCGAGTGATTTGCGCATGTCTGCCGAGCATGGAAACCATCTTCAATAAAAAATACAGACAGTGTTGTCCTTTTCCAAAATGCAGTCCTATCTCTGTATTCGAAAGTTTCTTGAATGCCTAGCTTTGTTCTTGGATATATGCAGCACATTTGGCCACAAGTTGTTCTGATGAAATATTTTATCAGTTCTGGCGCGAATACGGCAGCAGACTTCCAGAAACCAGTGGTGCCTACAGTCGACTCTATGAGTTGATTACATGTGTTTCGTTGTCTATACATCCCAACCTTCATTTTGATGTATAATTTGTGTATATTTAATTTGAATTTAATGAATATGAAAGGTGAGAATTTCAAAATGAAAATTCCATTACTTATATAGGCCCTGAAGGCGATCTTATTTCATTTTAGACGGAGTTGTTTTTCGATGCTTTTCCGTCCGATGACATTGACCGTAAATCGAAAGTAATTTTTGTAAACAAAGACATCACTTTTGGAATTTACCCCATGTATCTATGTCGCTGTGTTTTGACGGATTTTGATGCACAAGCTTTGTTCTTGGATATTTGCTGTCAACTCTGAGTTGATTACATATGTGTTTCGTGATCTCAACATCCCAACCTTCATTTTGATGTATAATTGGTCTATATTTAATCTGAATTTAATATGAGAGGTGAGAATTTCAAAATAAACAAAATTCCATTACTTATATAGGCCCTTAATCTACGCATGTGCATTGAATATTCTACCAATCATCGCGTATTGTTTTGGAAAAAGATGTAGAATCTGACGCTACGGTGTTTATGGTGAGTAAAACAAACACTAAACGAATGTGAATATCCCATGCCCCGACATTCTTTGAATTGGTGCACCGTTTTAAGATACGTCTGCGGGGTCTCCCTAGATATACCGAATCTGACCGAATCTGACTTCAAATACCGAAATCTGGCCTCTAATAAATTAATTATACGTTTTTCCTAATGGAATTGTCGGTTTTGAGTGGGCCTATTGGGTATATAATTATTTTAAAATAAAACTGTCACAGTAAATGTCCATGAATTTCATGTAACGGTAGTTATTGGTGAAACGGCGCAAGTTCAGTTTTCGAGCATCACCTAATGTTATGTATGACGCGGGGCTACCTATTCTCAGGAACAGGAACGGGTACCTAATCTCAGGAATGCAGGAACAGAGAGAAGCGCATTAATCCACGCAAGTGAATAAACTTTATTCAAATGTTTGCCCACCATAACACAATCATTAATGCGCTTTCCCAGTTCTTGCATTCCTGAGATTAGGTACCCGTTCCTGTTCCACATCCTGTTCCTGAGAAAATTAGGTGATGTTCGAAAACTGAACTTGCGCCGTTTCACTAATAACTACAGTTACATGAAATTCATGGACATTTACTGTGACAGTTTTATTTTAAAATAATTATATACCCACTAGGCCCACTCAAAACCGATAATTCCATTAGGAAAAACGTATAATTTATTTGAGGTCAGATTCGGTATTTGAAGTCAGATTCAGTATATAGGGAGACCACGTCTGCGCGCGCATTGATTATTTAAATGTTGATATGCAAAACGTAAACAAAAAATGTGGATTTAAGGGCCTATATAAGTAATGAAATTTTGTTTATTTTGAAAATGCTCACCTCGGATATTCCTTCAATTCAAATTAAATATACACAAAATGTACATCAAAATGAAGGTTGGGAAGTACAGAACACGAAACACATGTGTAATCAACTCGTAGAGTCGACTGTAGGCACCACTGGTTCCTGGAAGTCTGCTGCCGTATTCGCACCAGAACTGATAATTTAATATTTCACAACTCGTGGCCAAATGTGCTTTACATATCCAAGAACAAAGCTAGAGGATCAAAATTTTTCGAAACACGGCGACAGAGCTGCATGGGGGGAAATTCCAAAGCCTTTGCTTTTGTTTACGTAAGAGTATACTTTCGATTTCAGGTCGACGTCATCGGACGGAAAAAGCATGTAAAAACAACGCCGTCTAAAATCAAATAATGAAAAAGATCGCCTCATACAGCATACTGTTATTAGAGATTGCACAGTTGCCACATTCAATGCAAGGTATCATGAAACCTGTTGAAATTTCTTAGAATTAAGATTTTGTTTTTCGTTGGAAATTCGTGGTATCGAGTGATTTGCGCATGTCTGTCGAGCATGGAAACCATTTTCAATAAAAAATGCAGACAGTGTTCACCTTTTCCAAAATGCAGTCCTGTCGCTGCACTGGAAAATGATTTGAATGCCTAGCTTTGTTATTGAATATCTGAAGCACATTCGGCCACAAGTTCTTGCGAAATATTTTATTATCACTTCTGGTACGAATACGATAGACTTCCAGGAACCAGTGGTGCCTGCTGTCTACTATGAGTTGATAACATACACGTTTCGTGTTCTATACATCCCAACCTTCATTTTGATGTATAATTTGTGTATATTTAATCTGAATTTAGGGAATATGAGGGGAGAATTTCAAAATAAACAAAATTCCATTACTTATATAGCCCCTTAAGGGCCTATATAAGTAATGGAATTTTGTTTATTTTGGGCCTATATAAGTAATGGAATTGTGTTTATATTGAAATTCTCACCTCATATTCCTTAAATTCAGATTAAATATACACAAATTATACATCAAAATGAAGATTGAGATGTAAAGAACACTAAACACATATGTACTCAACTCAGTTGACAGCAGGCACCACTGGTTCCTGGAAGTCTGCTATCGTATTCGTACCAGAACTGATAAAATATTTCGCAAGAACTCGTGGCCGAATGTGCTTCAGATATTCAATAACGAAACTAGGCATTCAAAACGCTCTCGAGTGCAGCGATTGGACTGCATTTTGGAAAAGGACAAAACTGTCTACATTTTTTATAGAAGATGGTTTCCATGCTCAACAGACATGCGCAACTCACTCGATACCACGAATTTCCATCGAAAAACAAAATCGTAATTCTAAGAAATTTCAACAGGTATCATGATACCTTGCATTGAATATGGCAACTATGCAATCTCTATCTAATAACAGTATACTGTATGAACGCGATTTTTTTCACTATTTGATTTTAGATGGCGTTGTTTTTACATGCCTTTTCCGTCCGATGACGTCGACCGGAAATCGAAAGTATATTCATACGTAAATAAAAGCAAAGGCTTTGAAATTTACCCCCATGCAGCTCTGTCGCCGTGTTTTGAAGAATTTTGATCCCTTAGATTTGTTCTTGGATATGTGAAGCACATTTGGCCACAAGTTATTTTCGTGAAATCTTATTAAATTATCAGTTCTGGTACGAATACGACAGAAGACTTCCAGGAACCAGTGGTGCCTATGGACGATTCTATGAGTTGATTACACATGTGTTTCGTGTTCTATACATCTCAATCTTCATTTTGATGTACATTTTCTGTATATTTAATTTGAATTGAATATTAGAGGTGAGAATTTTCAAAATAAACAAAATTTCATTACTTATATAGGCCCTTAAAGGCTCTCAATTTCATTTCTTTTCCAAAAAAATACTCCTTGACTGGTAGAATATTCAATGCACATGCATAGATTAATGCACGACGATCAAAAAGTTATCTAGGTTCTTTCAATATTTTGCATATTAAGGGGTTTTTATAGCCTTGAAGCGAGGCCTAAATATCAGTATTATCACGTAAAACCTCATGGAATTTATGAAGGGATTAACATACTGTGATTATAAAACAAACGCCGTATCGTGCGATTCAAACCCGCGAACATAATCGGTTTGCGTTTTACGGACATAATCAGTTTACGGACATAATCGACCTTCCTGAGTACCCAATCAGTTCGTTTGAGGACAAAGTCGGTTCGGGGTTACCCTGCAGTTTGGGAAAGCTTTTTTTTGTAATTTCTCACAAATTTGGTGAAAAATGGGTACACAGATCATAAATCGGAGACTGCCATTTAGCAATCATTTCCCAACTGAAAAACTCAAATTTAGTACGACGAATTTTGTATTACAACAAAGGGTTGTTTTGGGCGAGGGGCTTAAGAGCCTATATAAGTAATGGAATTTTGTTTATTTTGAAATTCTCACCTCATATTCCTTAAATTCAGATTAAATATACACAAATTGTACAGCAAAATGAAGGTAGAGATATATAAAACACGAAACATGTGTAATCAACTCAAAGAGTCGACTGTAGGCACCACTGGTTCCTGGAAGTCTGCTACCGTATTCGCACCAGAATCGATAAAATATTTCATCAGAACTTGTGGCCAAATGTGCTTCATATATCCAAGAACAAAGCTAGGCATTCAAAACACTTTCGAATACAGCGGTAGGACTGCATTTTGGAAAAGGACAACACTGTCTGCATTTTTTATTGAAGATGGTTTCCATGCTCGACAGACCTGCGCAAATCACTCGTTACCACGAATTTCCATCCAAAAACAAAATCGTAATTCTAAGAAATTTCAGCAGGTATCATGATACCTTGCACTGAGTATGGCAACTGTGCAATCTCTATCTAATAACAGCATACTGTATGAAGGCGATCTTTTTCATTATTTGATTTTAGACGGCGTTGTTTTTACATGCTTTTTCTGTCCGATGACGTCGACCGGAAATCGAAAGTATACTCATACGTAAACAAAAGCAAAGGCTTTGGAATTTTCCCCAATGTAGCTCTGTCGCGTGTTTTGAAGAATTTTTATCCCCCTAGCTTTGTTCTTGGATATGTAAAGCACATTTGGCCTCAAGTTGTTTTCGTGAAATATTATTAAATTATCAGTTCTGGTGCGAATACGGCAGCAGACTTCCAGGAACCACTGGTGCCCACAGCCGACTCAATGAGTTGATTAAGTATGTGTTTCGTGTTCTATACATCCCAACCTTCATTTTGATGTACATTTTGTGTATATTTAATTTAAATTGAAGGAATATCAGAGGTGAGAATTTTCAAAATAAACAAAATTTCATTACTTATATAGGCCCTTAAACTTACAATAAAATTGGTTTAAGCAGTCCGATGTAATAGTTAGGCACACAGCACAGTACGAGAATCCCCAGTGTGAGCCACTTCAGCTGAGAGGAGCGAACACGGCATTTTGACTGTGCTGGGGAGGGGGGGGGGGGGGGGGGGGGCTTGGCACAATTTCCGACAGACAACTAAAACGTTTCTACAGTTTAGATTGGAAAAACTAACTGCGCTTCGTCAGTTTTACCGAAACTGGTTAGTTTTAGCCAAAATGTTATTTTTCCATTTTGAAAACTTACCGAAAAGGCGGCTTAAATACGCGGGCTAATTTTTTCCGACAAAACTGTTCATGGAGGTGGTCGACATCCCGATCGCTCACAATCTAACCGCCCCACCCCAATGTCAACGGGAGATTGCTTTGAGCAGTAATCAAGGGATTTCGTTCTCTCAATTTGGCACCAAAACTATGATTCCCTGTTCGAACGAGATCTTAGGTATGAAAAATTGAGAAAAAACATTTAGCCAAAATGTCTTTTCCCCACCATTTTCCTAACTTTTACAGAGAAAAGCCCCCAAAAAACCTTCTGACAGACTAAAAATGGTGGAGCCTCCCCCCCCCCCCCCAAAAAAAAAAGCCTTTTTAATCCATACACCACTGGAAACGAAAAGGACCACACAACAGAAATCGAATAATATGATCTTTGACTCACTTTTAGCTTCCAAAACTAACTTATGACCCTGTTGGAACGGGCCCTACGAGCTCGCTCAAATAAAGGGGTCATAAGTTATGTTTTGGAAGGAAACAATGAATCTGACATTGAGGAAAACTGTTACCGCCGACTGCTGACCGTGTTTGGAAAATTCTTCAAAACTTAAATCTCTTGCAACCCCTAAAAACATTTCATTATAAAAAAAACTTGATAAAACAATGTGAAAACTTGGAAATATTTCTGCTTACCTTGAAAACTTTTACAGCAGTAGTACTGCCAATTACAATTCCTTTGACATGTACGTTTTGATGGGTTTTTCATTCCGAATTATCTCTTTTTCTCCACAAGCAATTTACAGACAATATCATCCCTCTTTCCTCGAAAGCCAAATGTCAAATGATAAACGGTTGCAAACAAAATGGAGATTCGTCCAATGAGAATGCTCAAAATATTTTTTATTTCCAAATATGGAGTTGTTGTGCAAGTGAAGGGTTTTTTTCCGTGGAAGTGACTGAACGGGAAAATATTCGTGCACAAGAACTCATTCAAATGTAAAAACTTGTTCGGACTAATAAACATTGCCCGTGAAATCTGTTCAACAAAATAATTAAGATAAATAAACAAAGACACCAATTAGCTGAGGTGTGCAGAATTGGTCTTACAATATTTGTATCATTAACCATCAGCGGCCATTCTATAATATTGCCGATGGAATACTCTTGAAATAAATAATAAATTATATTAAAGAAGTAATAAAATAAAAAAAAACATTTGTCCATTTTTCTATTAACACTTTTTTACGAGACATATTTCTCACAAAACAGTTCCTATATCCACTTGTAAAATTATTTCAAAATTTCATATTGTTTGTTTTACCTTTTTACAAAGAATTTATTTATGAGTTACACTTATTGATAGGTTTCCGCTAAAACACTACCGGGGCGGAGTTTCCACCCAGGCAAAAATCTGAACTCTCCAAAAATAAAAAAAGCCTATGCAAAGTTTCAGTCAATGGACCTCAATTGGCTGAAACATTTCTTGTGATTATCTTGATATAAAAACAATTTCGTAATTATTGTCTGCGTGGAAGATCCACTTAGCAGGAGTTTTATGGTAACCCACTATCCACACCCCGTGGAAAACCCAGGAAGTGGGGCAGCACTTGTTTTCTGTGCTAAACGGGTTCTGTTGTAATGGTAAAATAGGACCCGACAACCAAAGCATGGAATCGAAGTCCTCAAAAGTGGACAGCATGGTGCGAACACTTGTAAACTTCACTTTATAATTATGTTGTGACCAGATATAGCCATACGTGCTGAAAGTATATATGTCTATATCAAGAATACAATACAAATCGTAAAGAGCTTTAGGAAGAACAAGTTGAATAAGTTTGATCACAGTGAGAAAATTCTTTTTTTTTTCCTCCTGCAGTTATTTATTTAATGGTGTTTAACGACACTTTCGACTGCCAGAATCACATCTTGTCGGATAGCTGTACGGGTGAAGAAAGTACCCAGCGAAAATCACAGAGCTGTGGCGAGCAATTGTTTGACTCGGCAAAGTTCAAACTCCACACATGCAGGGTTCGCTTTAAAGACAAGTGCACCATCGACGCACAGTACGTCTTGGAACAGAGTGCGACCGTACACCTCGAAATCCACACGGGTAATTACCTAATTACCTAGTCGAGCCGTGGACCTTTCACCAACGAGCCACCCCTCCTCTTGCAGTTTATATTCCAGGCTCTCACACTGTTTCATGGAAAGCTGTCTCGGAGAACTTTGCGATTTTCATTGT
Source organism: Pictodentalium vernedei (assembly GCA_031216915.1). Classification (NCBI taxonomy): domain Eukaryota; kingdom Metazoa; phylum Mollusca; class Scaphopoda; order Dentaliida; family Dentaliidae; genus Pictodentalium; species Pictodentalium vernedei. The sequence continues at coordinate 40,244,707 of CM062291.1, read as the reverse complement.
CAGAGATTGATATTGTCAGTTAAGAAAATATTAGAAAAGAATTGATATCCAGTTGAAAATTGAGATATTCCTAAACTCTCCCCCCTCCGAAAAAATAAACACGCAATAAATTGGGAATCCATTGAATTTCGGATCAATCTCAACCATAGTTTTCCTTGGACATTTTGGTTCCTTGTCACTTCAACGGGACCAAGGATGATAACCCCATCCTCGGCTCTAGGGCTGTTGGATTAACTTACCGCCCTTAAATATTGTTTGCGTATCGACTAACGAATTGTAAATTACGCTAGAATTTATGCGTACTGAGTGGAAAGGATTAAATCAGTGATTTTAATTTTGATATAATCAATTGTTACGTCATAATTATTGTCAGCGATTTTTTTCTTCGACATTAGCCTGAGTTTAATATATTATTGTCTTTGTTCGACAGCAAGACTCAAATTAGGCATCACCTTGCTTGGGTTGAAATTGCAAACTGAGAAGAGAGATCATTACTGATGGTGTAATTAATCGCACATTAGCGTCGTATACAGTGTATTTCTTTATAGTTTTTTAAGGTCACAAGCAGCATCTATGGCTATATCATGACCGCAATATAGGTATGGAATCCAGATTACCCAATCGTTTATACCTATGTTACTCACATTAGAGGACCTCCACACAGGCGCTGGTTACCAGGTCATATTTTACCAGTAGAACAGAACTTTACCACAGTTGGGAGCCCAGCACGACCACAGTAAACAAACACTGCACCACTTGCGGGGGTTCCCACGCGGGCACACTCAGTGTACAATAGCTTAAATGTCTCGTAAGAAAACACAAGAAGAGGGAATATGGCCACATCTTATCTTATGGTCACATGACCTCCGACACTGTGAAAAATTATTCTTAAATTTAAACTAGAGGGGCCAGGTTGACTGAGATGTTCACCTTATCCAAGCACCCTAACCCGTTTTTTCACACGTTAGTTTACAGTAAAACCAGTTGCTTTGATCCTCTTCACAGAAATCCTGCGTGTATCAAGGGAAGCAACTTCTACTAAACTAAAAACAATCTGTCATCTTTTCACATTCTGCTAATCAATAAATCACCAGCAACATTGTTTTAGAATTTCATTAACCCTTTGCCAAACGCAGACGTAGACGATATCAAAATTTATTGTTTTAAATATCATTTTTTGGAAATTTAAAAAAAAGACTTCAACAAAACTATATCATGTGACCCCTCAATGAACGAGCTCGTTCCAATGAGGGGACAAATCTTATTGTTTTGTTGAAATGTTTTGAATTTTTTTAATTGCTGAATTTGTATATTACGCGAGCGGATGTGGCCGATTCGTTAGGTAAAGGGTTAACCAAAGCCTGGGGTACAGCGACGCGAATGGGGTGTGGCGAGGGTTTCACCCCCCCCCCCGCAATAAATATATTTATTTATTTATTGTGATTTAACGACACTTTCGACAGCCAGGGTCACCTCGTGTCGGAGTTTTACGGGTGGAGGAAACCAGAGTACCCGGAGAGAACCACGAGCAACGGCGAGTAACTGGCAGACTTCCCAACGTACTAACTCCGCACAACCAGGGTTAGCATATCTTGTACCCATCTACTGTGGTAAGTGATCTAAATAGATAAGGATTTTAAAAAATCCATCAGAGCCCAATATGGGCTTGAAACACTTTTCAACAGACCTTGAATATGGGCATGTAGCTCAGGACGAGTTAATGTTTGTTTTGTTTTATTGGGGGTTAAAGACACTTTCAACAGTCAGACAGTGTATGGGTGTAGGAAGCCGGAGTACCCATAAAGAACCACCAAGCAACGGCGATCAACTGCCAGACTCTCCAACTTATTAACTCTGTATAAGCAGGATAAGCAGTGGTTAAAGAAAAGTGCACCATCGACGTTCAGTACGCCTTAGTACACAGAGCCACTGTGTCCCCACATGGGCAATCGGGATGAAGTGCCTTGTCCAAGTGCACAACACAGTTACCCATGGCGAGGATCGAACCTAATAAATATAACAGTCGGGACATTCTCGGCTGGGTTGGAGTCTTAGATGTCAATTCGTTCTTGCCAGTAATCATGTAGTTTATTACGACAGTCCGTCATACAAATGATGGGTCTGTGATATCCGATTCGGACAGTTGGGGGTCCAGCACTGTCAGTTTGGAGTACAGGTATGACATGCTTGTATTAAATAGGAAGTTACATCACGACTACCACATGTATAGTTTTTTCTACCTTCAAATGAATTTCCAAGAAAGTTTCGATTGTTTGAACTATAATCCCAAGCCATCACAGTGGGGCAAATCAGATTGAAAATAAACAAATAAATAAATAAATAAATAAATAAATAAATAAATAAATAAATAAATAAATAAATAAACTTTCACTACCCTCAACTAAAGATGGTGCAAATGGTGTATTTTGATCGAAATGGTCTAAACGATATAACTCCTTCCATACGTGGTGTCGTGAAGATGAAAACAGATTTGTTCTGACTTGGCTCAAGTCCCGACTGATAAAATAACCCAACTACATCATACATCGTAAAAGGTATGCCTTAACGACGAGGCTAGGATATGCGACACGAGTTCCAAAATACACCATTATTCAAGTACATTAAGGGCAATAACTCTTGAGGATAATTTCATTATTGTCCTTCCACAAACACCTGAGCACAACGAGGAAATGGAAACTCGCAAAGCTTAATAGTTTGCCAGAAATCTGTACGGATGGCCAGACGGATGTCATTTCTAGAATCCTCCGTTTTTATAGTGGGTGTCAAATAATGGTTGGGGAGTTGAGTTCAGCCTCCCCCTCCCGAACCCCTCCCCTCAAAAAAGTTTGGGTTCTCAGGCAATCTCCAATTGGACATAAACCACCTCGTTGAACATTTTTATTGGTTTGTAGTGTCTTCCAAACTTGGTATGAAATCTTGTGACTTTATAAGTTTACGTTGTTTTTTTTTATTGACGTGCGTGTTTGTAACAGTGTATTATTAAGACAGTCTATTTATGAAATTTGTTAACATCCATTTTTCTATGTTCTGTAGAAAATAATTCAAATGTTATACAGACGTTGTTTATGTTTTGAAAAAGAAGCAAAGATATTAATTACTGAGTACAAATATATTTCATATTTCATTATTAAAAGGTAGAGCATTAAATTTGTTTTGGTTGTCTAAATTTGTTCACTTGTCTTTGCCTTGTTACAATTTATGAGAGATTGCCTACAGGCACTTTCCTATAAATTGTAACAAATCAGACATACAGATGAAATATATTCATTTAAAAAATAATAGGAACGACATCAACAAAATATGATGGCCTTGAAAAAAGATTAAAAAAAAAAAAATAAAAGCCTCCCTCCCTCTCTCACTGATTTGAAAAATTAATTGCTCAAGAATCAAACGTATTTTTTTTGCATTTGATCTCTGGTACCAAAATATCCCGACTGCCAACAATTCACAGTTTAAGTCCCAACTAACGGAAGTGGCATCAGGCACTAACGTCCTGACATGGAATATCTTGCTGGACGGAATTCCAGACTCCATATTTATATAACTAATGGACCCATCCATCCCGACACGGGAGCCCCGCGCGACGGAAAAGTAGCCCATTGTATATGAAGAGAGATAACCAAATTTGGAATTCTAGCTTGATGGATTTACAGAATTCCCATTAATATAAGGATAGATATAATATGGCTGTAGTGTGTTTAATTATAATAACCATTTACATGACGTAACTGACGTAACAACGAAAACCGACGAGCGATATTAACTAAAAATGTTCTTCAAATTTTATTATTTTTTAAATTTTTGGGTCCTGAAAACATAGCTTATGGGCCCTCAATGGAATAATCTAGTTCCAATGAGAGGTCATAAGCTATTTTTGAGAAAAAACGGAAACTTTTTGTTATTTAAGAAATTGTTTTCCAAATTCCGCATGGTATTTATTTATTTATTTATTTATTTATTTATTTATTTATTTATTTATTTATTTATTTATTTATTTATTTATTTATTTATTGGTGTTCAAGGTAAGATATTTCTGCACAACATGGAGATAAAATCAAATTTAGTCAGTTGTTTATACCCATGTTGCCCATTTTTTGAGGACATCCACCCCAAGCATTGGTGTCTGGGTCATATATTACAAGTAAAACGTAGTTTGTTTACCAAAGACAACAAGCATCGTCTCACTTCCAGGGGTTTCCACTGGGTTGGGGCGAGTTGTCTGATATTCGTGTTGAGTAAAATAACGGTCAGGCAGATGGGAATACTCAGAGATTCAAACAAAAGTTTTTTTTTTAAAAAAATATTCTTTAAAAAAATAAGTTATATATTTACTGATTGTTAGGTTCGATTTCAGCATCTTTGTCTTCCTCGTGACCGCAACAAGGGGATGGAGTTAAGTTTAACTAATCGCTTATACATATGTTGTCCATTTTAGAGGACGTTCACCCCAGACGTTGGTTCCGGGTCATATTTTACCATTACAGCAGAACCTGTTAAAACCACAGTAAACAAGCACTAATCCACTTCCCGGGTTTCCCCGGGAAGTGGATTAGTGCTTGCAGGGAAAATTGAAACCATAAGCGAGAAACAGAGCTGGGCCATCGTAGTTCATCTAATATTTCATACTAAAGGCTGATTATTATGGAGGAGTGGCTACAGAATTTCGCTGACTGGGAGGCTTGTGCTCCCCGACGCGGAAGGTAGGGAACTACTTGACAATCACATAATAGAAGAGGATGTTTCTTCGCCGGGGGGGAGGGGGGGCTAACTCTCCCCGACAGGGGCGAGGCGATAGAGGGGGCCCCGACCTCTTTCGCGCCACACCTGTTACTCTGTCAACGTCGAGAGGCAAACAGATGGAGCGATTATGAAGGCGAGACATCAGATAGTTTGACGCGTAGGGATTTTTTTTTACAAATTTGCTAACAGAAGTGCATTCCTTCGATCTATGAATGTTGGTTATAGTGTAGGGACTGCCTGACATATGTAATCGGACTATTAGAAAATGGACTACAACTGAAATCTGGAGGGAGCATCTAAATTTGATACAGGCACAATATCACTTTCCAGTGCATTATCAAAACAGCACTAGGGATGGACTACAGACAAATAATATATGAACACACACAAGGCAAGTCTTTAAAATAAATCATCAATATTAGATCCATACATAGTGAATATCTTTCAGTTCATTCATTTACAGTTCCCCCAGTACATAATATAAGGATGAGAAGTCAGTAGAAACAAAGTTGCCAATGCCAAGGCAATTACATGTTTCTTTCAGTATTTCAATGGGAAATCATTTTATATGACTTAGAAGACAGTATTGTGTGTTTGTTCGACCACATCATAACAGTTGCCTCTCCCCTCAACCTTATAGACGCCGTCGACATGGAGAGGTATTTACAAAACAGTATATTTGTGGCTATACTCAAGATTGCACCTGCCTGAGTGTATTCTCGTAAGTTTTATGTCTGGTACGTCCTTTGAAAGGACGTACCAAACCAAAAACTTATATTACGGACTTTCAGGCCATGTTTGAACTAGCGGGTTCCATGCATCAATTCAAGGTGAATACGTGTTGAAACATTGCTGGAAATGATGGATATCCACCCAAAAACACTAGCGTTTCTTTTCATTATACGTTTTGAGAACAAGTTGATCATTTTCAGTGATAATGTGACTCGTATTCACCTTGAAGTGATGCTTTGAAAGCCGCCATTTTGATTGATACTGTGAAAGTGAAAATTTCTATATCTTCACACTGGGGGATACGATTTCTATCTTTCCGCAATTTTTTCGATAATCTGTCGTTTAGCGTATAATAAATAAATAAATAAATAAATTAAATGGCATGGGAATCTACCTATAATAGAAATTTTATTGTATGCAGACAAGTTCAAATAACGCTGCCATTAAAAGTATTAAGGCACGTGTAGTGCAACCACTGTCAGCCAGTTCAAAGGAGCTGACACAACACAGTTAAATTTCACATCTATATTGATCTCAAAAGTAGGGATTTGCGAAACACAAATTTTTTTCGAACCGATCTCAAATCGAATCGTGTCTCTGATATCGATATCGTATCGAATCCAGAATAGAATCTTAAAAGACCAGTTATTTCACACTGCACCAAACGGAAGTTACGGAACACTGTGATGACCCTTACACGACTGAGTGAACACCTCAAACACGAATAAATAAATATGCTCTGTAGCACCGTCGCTGAAACAGCTTGGCCTATTATCCATAATTTTAGTTTTTGAAGACTTAGCTTGTTACTATTCACGTTCTTAACCCTTTGAGCAATTAGAAGAGTACATATTCATTATTTGGGGTTGTCCAATCAATATTTTCAACGTGCAGCCTTGAGGCTGCACGTTGAAAATATTGATTGGTCTACCCCACACATTTACTGAACAGCCATCCTATTTAATGACGTTATGACGTATGATGCTCCTGGTCGGAAAAGCGGCCGCTAGGGTCCAAAGGGCTAAGAACGTGACCCTACTCAAAAGTCCGTGTCAGTTCTTAAGAACGTGAATAGTAACAAGTTACGCCTTCAGAAACTAAAACTATGGATAATGTTCTGGGCAAAATTCACTACTTACCTAACAATTAAACATTGTCAATTACTCAATTAAATGGGAATTGAGCCAACATGAATAAATTTTCTAATGGCAATTTTATCCATTTTTTGTTGGAAATGTAGCATATTTAAGTTAGTACGAGAGATTCGAACAAAATCGAATCTTGAAGCTGATTCGGGGTCGATCTCGTAGGAGAAGTATGGTATCGATAAGGGCTGTCTCAATTAATCGATTAGTATTTCTCGTTGTCGAAGAATCGATAAATTTTACCCCGTTTTAGACGTTTAATAATTAAAAAAAAATTGATGAAAAAACTATTGTTTCTAAAGGTAAAAGGTCAAGAACGTTGGCGTTAAATCTCAAAAGCCTGTTAGATGCATTTGTCTTTTAGGTACATTCAAAGCTTTGGTGTTCTGTTGAACCGTCAGTGCAATAATCAAGACCGGTCAGCAGTTGCGAACTTGCGAAGTTCGCAACTGACGACCAGTCTTGATTATTACACTGACGGTTCAAATGTTCAGAACATCAAAGCTTTGAATGTACCTAAAAGAGGATCGTATTCGTTGTTTACTTGAGGTTGGTCAACTGACTTGAACTTCATTTTTAACGACTTCAAAGAGAGGGAGAGGGGTCATCTAGGTACGATTAATTGATTATTATCGATTATTTGCGACGATTAATCGATTCCTAAATTAAAAAATCGTAACAGCCCTAATTACGATTTTGTTTTTCGATGGAAATTCGTGGTATCGAGTGATATGTGATATGCGATATGAACCGTCAGTGCAATAATCAAGACCGGTCAGCAGTTGCGAACTTGCGAAGTTCGCAACTGTCGACCGGTATTGATTATTACACTGACGGTTCAAAACTTCAGAACATCAAAGCTTTGAATGTACATAAAAGAGGATCGTCTTCGTTGTTTACTTGAGGTAGGTCAACTGACTTGAACTTCATTTTTAACGACTTCAAAGAGAGGGGGTCTTCTAGGCACGATTAGTCGAGTATTATCGATTATTTGCGACGATTAAACGTTTCCTAAATTAAAACATCGTGAGAGCCCTAGTATCGATATCGATTCGAATCTCGAATATTCGCAGGACACTGCTCAAAAATGTGTGTCAGTTATCTCATTATCAGTGTTGTTGGTTTCATTCTCTGAACAGATCAACTGACAATTGTTTTAATTCTTCCTCAGAAGACCTCGCATCTGAATTTGGTTTCTTTGTAAAGTTTTTATAGGAAATACTACATGTTCTGACTAGTCGACGTGAAATCCAGGGCTGACGTTGGGCTATATCATTATCGACAATGACTAGTCGACTAATCGTTTCAACACTGGAACACTTTCTATTGGAATGCCCAGAATACCAGTCAAGCAGAATAAGATTCACTGGGAGTATAATGGGGGAAGAGGGATGGGAGAATAAAGGACATGTGGTTAGTGGGTGACACAAAGGAGAGGGTTAGTACGCTTATCGGAGAGATTAGGAAGAATGGGGCACGGGATGTCAAGCAGTTCGTCTCCGAGTGTTGGGAGGAGAGAAGAGGCCAGGAAATAGGGAGGCTGTTGGGTGCACAGGGGTAAGCAAGGCCTTCTCACATGAGAACCACGACAAATCAGCGGCCTTCCAAACTGTTATTAATATTATTTCTACAGAATATGCTCGACCGTCATTTGATCCCATTCTGCACGTAATTTGAGCTAAACTGTTCAATGTTTAGATTGTTGATACTTTGCTCTTGTGACTTACCTCATTTAATTATTTGTTTATTGGGGTTTTAACGACACTTTCGACGGCCAGGGTCACCTCGTGTCGAACGGGTGGAGGAAGCCAGAGTACCCGGAGAGAATCAACAAGAAACGGCGAGCAACTGTCAGACTCCCAGCGTACTAACTCCACACATGCAGAGTTAACATTGGTTGAAGACAAATGCACCATCGACGTGCAGTTTGCCTTAATACACAATGCCACAATGCCACCGTGCCCCCACGTGGGCAATTAGGATTAAGTGTATTGCCCAAGGACACAACGCGGTTGCCGCAGGTGGGATTCAAACCGAGGACCTCTCGTCTTGTAGCCTGCATCTCTACCTACTGAGCCACCGCGCTCTCGACTTACCTCATTAAAAGTCAATGCAAGGTTAAAATTTGCCGTTGAATCTGACTCAGTTAATTTAATCAGTATTTTATTTCACAAAGGCATACTAAGTTACATAAAGTTTAAGACAACGTGATCAAATACAAATTTATGCAAAGGGATTCAGCAGCAAGCCAAGGCTTATATAAGCTGCCTCCAGCAGTCAACATTTACATTGAACTTTCATGGCATTTACTATTAATAAACAATGTTTTAAGAGAGAAAAATAAGTAACATGGTGTGAAGATGGAAGGAAGAGGGAAAGGGGGCGTAAGATTTAGGACTTAGGCAGCTGTTTCCTAGGATGACACGACACAAGGATGGCGAACACTGTAGAGAACGACGTATACATATGCACATCCTTATACGCGGTGGTAAGTTAAGAGACAACACCGTTTGGTCAGGGAGATTTACTTTTTGGTTTAGGCATCTAAATAGAATCTTTTTGTCATTGGTATATGATCATGTAATGTCTCCAATATTTGCCTGTTCGTGTCCAGATTGTACGTAAAATTTCAATTTAGAAGGATGTCCGCGGTAATTGCAAAGGGTAAGGTGGATAACGTGTTCTGTCTAATATCTAGGTAATTTAGACAGTGTAACAGGTCGTCCCCTGAGTTCCAATGTGTTCTATGTGCCAGTAGGCACATAGAACACATTGGAACTCAGGGGTCGAGGTAGTGATCGTTTGTGTCGCGGTACCGCATGAACAGACAGGGAAATTTGATGAGTGTTTTTTAAACAGATGGTCATTAAGATTAATACAGCACAAACGAAGTCTACAGTGGCGTATCTGTGGCTTGCGCCTTTATTACGTTTGAAGTAACTGGGAACAAGCAGTTTGTTTCTATTTCAGTAAGTCAACAAATTTTACAACGAGCTATTTTCTCTCACGTGTAAGGGTACAACATTCCATAGCCGAGTGGCTGAAGGCAAAAATTATTACTGGCGTTGCTGGGTACGAGAGAAGGGAACAGTAAGGGCAGCAATATGACGCAGATTATACTCGTGAGACGCCGACGCTAGCGGAGGAATCAACATAGATAACTATGTAGGGACCATTCTGTGGTACATCTTGAAATACTGTTTCAGTTTGTGTTTCTCTCTTCTTACTTTGAGAGATTCCCGCACTGTTTCCGCGTAAATAAGTGCTTTACTAGCACTCCGAGTTGTACCTGTTACAAATCTGGCTGCTTCAAGTTGGATGCGTTTCATCTGATTTGCCAGAATTGCCAGTTCATCTGGTTCAGATTCCGTGCAGTTATCCCACACTGTATCTGAGTATTCCAGAACTGGCCTAATGAGAGTAAGATATATTATTTCTAAAGTTTTGCGATCAAATTTGTATTTATATTTTCTCAATAATCCAATTCTTTTCAAGGCTTTAGCAGATATTGTTTCAATTAGTTCATTTCAGGAGCCCCGGTTATTTAAAAGTACACCCAGGTGTGCATGGTAAATGACCTCTGCAATATTCTCACTGCACATTTTCAATGAGGGATGATTGTTTCGAACAGTTTTACGGGAAATTAGCATAGACTCAGTCTTTGAGGAGTTAAAATCAACAAACCATTGATTTGACCAGCTTCCAAGTTGCAACATGTCGTTGTTTAGAATGACCGCTGCTATGTCATGGTTTTCTATTATTAAGTAGAGACTTGTATCGTCAGCAAACAAGCGGATGTTACTTGAAATATTGTCAACGATATCACTGATGTATATTATAAACAGCAGGGGACCTAGGATTGATCCTTGTGGAACGGCAGCTGTAATTGGTCTCCAACTGGAGGCTTCAGAATTAATAACAACACGCTGTTGGCGATTATTCAAGTAAGATTCGAACCAATGAAGCAAGTTTCTTGTTATTCCTATGCGTTCTAACTTGAAAAGAAGACCTTTGTGCCAAACTTTATGAAATGCCTTACTCACATCACAGACGACACGGCGGATTTCTTTGCCTTCGTCGAGGGCAGTGCTTATAGTGTTATAAATATCGGTAAGTTGTAGCGTAGTCGAATCTTTAGGTGTAAATCCAGATTGAAATTGGGTAATCCGGGAATTTGATTGAAGGAAAGCAAGTACTTGTTTCAATATACACTTTTCAAAAACGATAAAACGATACAACTAATCAACGATATTGGCCTATAGTTAGTAACCATGTTCGGATTGTCCGTTTTAAATACTGGGGTTACATTAGCTTTCTTCAATCAGCCAGAAAGTAACACTGAGAGAGAAGATAGTTAAAGATGTCTGTGAGCGGTTTTGTAAGGGTTGATCTACATTCTTTGAGAAGTCGCGGACTTAACGTTGACCAGGCCACATGCTTTGGAGTTTTTTAGGGAATTTAAGGCGTCGCTGACATCACTTGTCAGTATGCTAATATTTTCTAACGTTGGAGAGAAGTGTTGTGATTACGGGTGGGTAGAGAAGTTGTCGCATAGAACCATAAGGTTCTATCTTCCACTGGAAGGGTTAGGGTCGGGATTCCATTGGGTTAGGGTCGGGATTCCATTGGAAGATATAACCTTATGGTTCTCACACGACGAAGTGTATGAGTCATCAACTCGGGTGATAGTACCAAAATAATCATTGAATGCATTGGATGTTTCAGTATCGGTTGACAGGTCACGATTGTTGTATTGTAGGACAGGGATATTTAATTTTTTTTTATTCATAAGTTTATAGAGCGTCTTCCACCATTTGGCAGACGAGTTTGGTTCGTCATTGAGACTTTTTTCAAATTTAATAAAATATTTGTCTTCAGCTTTCCTAATTACGGATGTTGTTTGATTTCTCTTTTTACGGTATTTTTTCCCACGCTTGTGGCGTATTAAACTTTTTTGCATATTGTTGGATTCGTTTGCGTTGGCGGATTAATTTTCTTATGTCGTTATGAAACCATGAGGGTTCGTTCGGTTCGTTCTGCCTACATGTAACCAGCCTATTCGGGATACATTTTGAGGCAACAGATATGAGAAAGTTTTGAAAGTCATAAATCACGGATTCGCCCGAGGAAAAAGAGAGAATACTCCTCCAGTTGGTTTCGATTGGCGTATCGTTTAGGCCAGTGTAGTCACCTTGGTTGAAAAACCGCATGTGTCGCATATGCGCTCGGGTACGTTTTATGGGAAACTTTAGCACAGCCATAATGGGACAGTTTTAATGTGTGCGTTCTTCATCAAAGGGACCATCGACACCACACTCAGCTACAAGAGAAGTATTGTTAATTATAATTAGGTCAAGAAGGGAAGTGGAGGTTTCAGTGAAATGAGTTGGTTGCTGGAGGAGCTGCGATAGGTTATACTGCCGCATGATGGATTTTATTGGCCCGTTTATATTTGTCAACTGATCATCGTTGAAGTCACCGGTTATAACAACATCTGGAGGGTGTGAGTCGAGTGCTCATTTAACAGAGGTAGCAGTCAGGTTCCACGACTCCGTGCTGGAATTTGGTGGTCGGTAGAAAGAACCCGACAGGAAGTGACCTGATTTGTTTGAGATCTGAAGCCATAGACACGCAATACCAAGAACTTCGAGGTCATCTCGAGCCTTGAATGCGATGTTGTTCTTTATATAAATAATTATACCACCACCCCTAGTATCTCGATCTTTCCTCACAGGAATTTGATACTCCTGGCGTGTGGGATCGTTGTTGTCGTCGGTGGCATTCAACCATGATTCGGTAAAGACACACACGCCGTATTCCAAGGCTTTGAAGCGCTGTATATCAAGTTTGGAAACAATACTCTGAACGTTCAAGTGTAGGATGGAAATTCCGTCATGTCTCTGGGAATAACTATCTCGGTCGTGAGAGTGATCGGAGGATTGGGATGTCGAGTCGTCGGTGGGGCCTGGGTTGGTCTTCACATCGCCTGCGAGAATGATTTTTTAAACTATACAACAATACATGAGTATGATCATGAGTGACTGGATGTATATGGACTCGGGTCCATTATTTTGTGTATAAACATGGGTATGTAGTTTTGCTAAGTCTGGCATTGCATATTTGCCTGTTAGGATCAGTTCGGATATATTGCTACAACAAATAATTGTTACCAAGATCATGGGTAGAATACCATAGAGACCATAACAGTAAATGAACGCAGTAAATACGCTCTCGTTCGGATTTAACCCTTTACCCAACGTAACGGCCAAAACCGACCAGCGCTATTCTCATAAATCGCCTACTAAATTTCATTATTTTTTTCAGTTTTTGTCTCAAAAACCTAGGTTATGACCCCTCATTGGAACGAGCTCATCGAGCTCGTTCCAATGAGGGGTCATGACCTATGTTTTTGAGACAAAAAATAAAAAAAAATAGTTATTCAAGATTTTTTTTTTGCAAGAGAGACCCACTCTCATTCTGTATGTCGATATGTCGGTCATTATGTTAGCTTACAACTACATGGAAGATGCATTGTGGGTTCTGAGAGTAAGTCTAAGCTTGTAAAGGAACAGCTACCTGTGCCCGGAATCTGACTGGGACGTAGTGAAATGAAGATAAGGTATAAGAGAGTTGATATCATCGGGATCTTGAGAAGGGATATATAAAACACAGATCCTGGGATATTTGGGTTAGTGTGAAAATGGAAAGGACTGTGTGTGAGAGAGCTGAAACGGTTAACCGATTAATCGATTAATCAATGATCAACATCTTGATCGATCCAAAAAGTAATTGATCGATTAACCGTTACCGTTGAACTACTGTATTATATTGGTTAACAAAGGAACAAACTTGCTCCAAAACAGACAGACACTGTCACACTGTCTCACATCAATTATATGAGACAGCGTAAAGCATGCAAGTTACTTGCTGACATACTTGTTTACTTGCATGGTCATCATACTGTATCAGTTGCTGGAAATGGTCATTCTTAACCCTTTACCCATTGCGGATAGCCGACGATACTTGCAAAATAAATTCATGAATTACTCAAAATTTTCAATTTTTGTCTCAAAAACATAGCTTATGACCCCTCATTTGAACGAGATCAACGAGCTCGTTCCAATGAGGGGTCATAAGCTATGTTTTTGAGATAAAAATTGAAAACATTATAAATTTGAATGGAAATGTTTGTATATTGGCCTAGTCGGTTTTGTTTGTTACGTTGGGTAAAGGGTTCATGCTGTAAATCATCAAGGGTATGGCAATTATTCAAATATCTATTTGGACAAGTAATTAATCGGTTTACCAAGGTTAATCCACGTGATTAATCGATCACGAACACCCCTTAACCGCTTCAGCTCTAGTGCGTGAATAATAGGATAAGAGTAATATTAAGAGAAAGGTTGGTATCATCGTACCGTTCAGATGGTTTGTAATATTTTCTCTGGCTTTTATCCAACAGTAACAGTTTTAGCTGCGTGTCCGTTCTTTATCAGTCTAGTGAGGCGAAATTATATTCGGCATACCAACAAGCAATTTGTTTTTACCACTTGTCAATGTGCGTCAGCAGTCACCCTCAAATAAGTGCAAGAAGATGGTTGACTCAGTTATAATCCCCATTCAGATGTTCATGTGACCATGAGTATTTGACTGAAAATTACGATGGATGATTTTCGGAACCAAATAGGAGTGTGATGCCATATGCATGCTGAGAAAACACTGTGAGATTAGCAGTTACCAATGTCATTTGCAGCACATGTAAATCAAATACAGTCGAACACAAAAGATGGGATAGGATGTGGATCCACACTATTTGGGAATGTTGCTTGTCCTGTATACCGCCATTTATACCATGATAACCTATTCTACTGTATATACAAAGCCTATGACATAAAGGTTAGCTTTACACGCCAACCGTGGTTAACACGCCAGCAATGGGATTTCAGTAGGGCTGTCACGATTTTTTAAGTTAGGAATCGATTAATCGTCGCAAATATTAGATAATAATCGATTAATCGTACCTAGAAGACACCTCTCATTGAAGTCGTTAAAAATGAAGTTCAAGTCAGCTGACCTACCTCAAGTGAACAACGAAGACGATCCTCTTTTAGGTACATTCAAAGCTCTGATGTTCTGAACTTTTGAACCGTCAGTGTAATAATCAAGACCGGTCGTCAGTTGCGAACTTCGCACGTTCGCAACTGCCGACCGGTCTTGATTATTACACTGACGGTTCAAAAGTTCAGAACATCAAAGCTTTGAATGTTCCTAAAAGGCAAATGCTTCTAACAGCTTTTTGGCGCTTAACGTCGACGTTCTTGACCTTTTACCTTTAGAAACAATAGTTTTTTCATCAAATTTTTTTTAATTATTAAACGTCTAAAACGGGGTAAAATTTACCGATTCTTCAACAACGAAAAATACTAATCGATTTCGGCGTGACCGATCGACAATCGATTAATCGCGACAGCCCTAGATTTCAGTAGTTAAAATTTACACCTACAGTGGAACTACATCCAAGCTGACCTTTGGTGACCTCGCCTTGAATGCAAACTTGTAAAAATTTATCACTCGTCGCCACGTGAAGAGTGAAATGAACCCGGCAATTATTTATTACGTTTTTAAATAAGTTGGCCTCATAAGATACCAAAAATTAACAAACATACGTTGTTCATGTTAATAAAGCATCCATAACTCGAAACAGTATGCTACTAAGTTATTAAAAGGAAAAAAAGGCCCCGTAATTTGCGAATTTTGTTTTCTATTTCGTTTCGGCGATAAAATTGCCGTCGGGAGTACCGTCCACCGTTGCTCACGTAAACAAACACGGGTTAATGTTCATTTACTCAACTTTTAAACTCTTATTAATCTGGGGATCATAGTATAAATAAAATATACTACCCAAAATAGCTTGGTGCACCAAATGTTCAACACTTGTGGTGAACATTTGGTACACCAAGCTACTATGGCTATATTCTATATGTACATATAACATCACATCACAGGTTCATAACATGGAAAGCCTTTTAATTTCAAAAAGTGGCTTTTGTTAATTTTCAGTATTTTGTTCAGATTTCCTAGTTGGTTAACCCTTAAGTCCTCAGATTAATTTTAAAGTATTTATGGCTTTTTCTGTTTACATAGTTATTGATGACTTGGCAGTGGTTCTACATCACTGCTGGCTGCCTATACAGGCAGCCAGCAGTGATGTAGAACCACTGCCAGGGAAAATTCAGCTTACACACAAGAGTAATAAAAAAGATTACACAAGGGAGCACCTGCTTCAATGCAATATAAAAGTGGCGGTTTGGGGCTATATGGGGGCTTAAGGGTTAAATAAGAAGACAAAACAAGGATTACTCATCCCCAGCGAGAAGTTGAGTTTTTTGCACCTGTAAAGCTTGTCATTGTAAGAAAATCAAATCTGTTAATATTTGTTCCACTTATCACGCTAACGAGCTGAAAACGGGCAAAAATTAACAAATTAACGACCATGACTCTGCTCAGTATGGCCGAACTGTACCAGTTTTCAACTCATTCAAAATATTGTCAACCCTTTTACTGCCACGCCCACTTTATCCATATATGGATGTCTTCTATGCACGCCTGTATGCGAGGAATTTTAATAAAATTTATGACATACTTGAAGCTGTATCATCTGATTATTTGTTGGAAAAGGCTCTCTGAGCCTTTTCCAGCAATTAATCAGATAGTAGGTTGGATCTGTGCATACCAGAACGTACAGATAATCATCTAAAACAGGTGACAATAGACGCTTTCGGCAGCGTAAGTGTTAAGAAAGTTTCACATACCAAATACTGAGGGGCGCGGTGGCTCAGTTGGTAGAGGTGCAGGCTGCAAGCCGAGAGGTCCTCGGTTCGAATCCTTCCTGCGGCAACCGCGTTGTGTCCTTGGGCAAGACACTTCACCCCGATTGCCTACATGGGGGCACGATGACGCTGTGCACTGAGGCGTACTGCACGTCGATGGTGCGCATGTCTTCAAACAATCTAACCCTGCCTGTGCTGCGGTGCAGAGTTCAGAGTTACTATGTTGGAGAGCTGACAGCTGCTCGTCGTTGTTCGGTGGTTCTCTCCGGGTACTCCGGCTTCCTCCACCCGTAAAACTGTCACGGTCACGATTAGCCATTGTGCATAAGTATGTGACCTTAAACACCAATAAATAAATAAAACCAAATACTGACCGAATTCATTTATATTTGTTAAAGTTATTGTGCTAACGAGTTGAAAACAGTAAAACATTGAGTAATTAAATGCCATAACTCCGCTCAGTATGACCAAACCACACTGGTTTTCGAACTCCTTTAATACATTATTAAGAAAATCTCATATATCAACAGGGCTGAAGCTAGACTATTTTGCGCCCTAGGCAAGGCCAGCTATTTGCACCCCCCCCCCCCCCCTATACTACACTTTGTGGAAGCTAATTCTGGACTCCACCTCACCTACCTAACCTTACCACCTCATCTTCAACATATAGACGTTTCACACTGAAACACATCGCAAGCTCATCTACAACTCAATAATACTCGGAGACTCATGTTTCGGGAATCTGATGCACACCATATAAGCACTGCATTTATCAACAATGCAACTCACAAAATGTTGTAGCCGTAAATCTCCTCAATATCATACAAACAAATCTGCACCAGACCATTAATGGCACACTGGAATTTGAGAACGACATGTCGTCGGGCATCGCCATTCTAACTGTCCAAACCACCCAGCATTTGACACAGCTCCCGCCAATGACGCGTGACCAGCTCCCGAACGGGCCTACATGTCAAACGCACATGGTAGCTGCGGACACGACGACAAATGGAACGACAGTCCTATCTTACCATACTGTCTGACAAGGCTAGCAAGCATATTACCAACTTATCGACCTACACACTCAGAACACACAAGAAAATTCTACTTGGCAAGGGACTGAAATTTATACCAATGCCTCCACACCTTACCATGTCCTTCTTCAATGAAGACAATACGGGCCCTCACCATGTGGAGCCTACACGCCGCTGCACACTGCAGGAGGTGCCATTGCTAACTCTGAGCCCTGAACCTTTGATCTTCTAAGAGCTGACCTGAGGTCTGTCTATGGTGACACAACAATAAGAACCTACTAGTATCACAGTTACCTCTTATCAATATCATGGCAATGCCAACATACAGGCTCCCCATCATCCGCGGCTCTCTCCAAAAAGGTAGGGCCACCACGGCTCCTCCAAAAACACATAGGGCCACCATGGCTCCTCCGGTCTCACACCACCAATAGATGTCCACACCTGGAGCGAATCTGATTGCTGCTTTTTCCCTTTATCATCATTTTCCTTTTATTATGTTTTTTCTTAAAACAACTAGTTTGTTTAAAACTGTGACCCTTAAAGGTCAGTGCTGCGCTTCTTTGAGGTCTGCGCCATAGATGGATGCCTAGATGGCCTAATGATAGCGCCGGATCTGTATATCGTGCTTTGATTTATTAATTAATTGTCCAGTGAAGTCCTTAGATACACGAGTGGTTTATTCAATAAATTTGTAATCGTTAAACGTTGCCTTGTCCATTTCATGATGTGTCGTTTGGGCTGTGGGTAGGGTTGCGTCCAGGGATTCTTCTGTCCTCTTTGTGAAACGGTCCGGGGCCTATGCAACTGGGAACATTTGCGACAGGAAGGCTCCAACTGGGAATTTGTTTGGCAGACGAAACACACAAAGAATAAGAAATGTTACCTTAATATTGATCTGAGATCATTAATCCAGAAGCTATTTATTTATTTATTGATGTTTAAGGTCACATATTTATGCACAATGGCTAATCATGACCGTGACAGTTTTACGGGTGGAGGAAGTCGGAGCACCCGGAGAGAACCACCGATCAACGACGAGCAGCTGCCAGCTCCCCAACATCGTAACTCCGCACTGCAGCACAGGCAGGGTTAGATTGGTTGAAGACATGCGCACCATCGATGTGCAGTACGCCTTAGTACACGGCGTCATCGTGCTCCCACGCGGGCAATGGAGATGAATTGTCTTGCCCAAGGACATAACGCGGTTGCTGCAGGTGGGATTCGGACCGAGGACCTCTCCGCTTGCAGCCTGCATCTCTACCTACTGAGCCACCGCGCTCCCAATCCAGAAGCTACGTGCATAGTACATGATATACGTTTTATAACAAACAGTTGCATGGATATGATGAAATAATGATCAGTCTCTGTAATCTCTATCAAATAACTTGTTCTTATACTATTATATGATGAAGATATTTATGTAATAGTCTACATTCTGTGGCTTTGCAGTTGTGTCTAGGCAAGTCTTGGCTGCCTAAATAGGCAGCCAAGACTTGCCTAGAAACAACTGACAAGGTTCACGGATGTAACTCACAAACATATCTAAAAACTGCCTGTTGGGGCATCTATTTTTGGTTGCAGTAAAAAGTGGTGAAAGTCAAAATAAGACCTTCATGAATTAAAGAAGAATTAAATTTTTATTTGAATGAGGACTGAGATTGGGAAATTTTGGGTTTGAATTGGAAAAAAATCCTGCCAAAATGCCATTGGGAAAGGGTTCCATATTCGGCCCCTGTAGACACCCAAAATAACCCCTGGCGTCTCAGTTGAACATATACTCTGAGTCACAAACCTCAAACCATGTTGCCGTTAGTTCATCACAATAACTTATAATGTTATTTAGGGGGCTTTGGTAAATAGGAGAAAAATATTATATGCAAGTACCAACCAGACAGAGGTGACTTTGAGAATGAATTCAATTCTATTCTGTTCTCAAAGGCTAAATCTAACAGGAAATAAAATATTTCCCTCCAAAACATAGTGCAAGTGTAATTTAGAGAGGGGTGGGGGTATGGGGGTCTGTGCAGTTCTGGCATTGAGGAGAACTCCTTTTTAATGCAGGCAAAATTCTAAAAAAAAATGTTTTAATTAATTTTTCATTTTTGGTGCATAAATCCGGTTAGAACACAAAAAGCAACAAATTATTTTTCTGTTTGGATTTCTGACAACATCGAAAATAATGTGTCACCTAATTTCAAGCTAACCTTCCATTATTTAAATAACACCATAATGTGCCATAAAAGTAACCAAAATTTGGTCACTTTTGTAATTTTCACCTCTGATATTCCATAAATTCAAATTAACTATATATACACAAATTATACATCAAAGTGATGGTTGGGATGTACAGAAAATATATGAAATCAACTCTTGAAGTTGAGAGCAGGCACCACGGGTTCCTGGAAGTCTGCTACCGTATTCGTACCAGAACTGATAATAAAATAATATTTCCGGAGAACAACCTGTGGGAAAATGTGCCTCAGATATCCAAGAACAACGCTAGGCATTCAAAACACTTTTCGATGCAGCGATAGAACAGCATTTGAGAAAAGGACAACATTGTCTGCAATTTTTATTCAGGCCTGGCATTCTTAAAGAGTGCAGGAGTGCTGCACGACTACTGCACGTCTAGAATAAATTGAGGAGGGCAATTTTTTGCACCCCTTGTTTTTCTGAAATGCCAGACCTTTTTGGGGCTGCCTTTAAATGTTTTTATCATTTCGTCCCCTGAGTTCCAATGTGTTCTCTGGGCCTACAGGCACAGAGAACACATTGGAACTCAGGGGACGATTTGTCAGTGTTGCATTGATTCGCAATAATTCATGACCCATTCTATGTCACATTTTGAGTGTAGAAGACAGTGACATAAGAATTGAATGCAAAATTTTGAATAATGAGAGGATGTGTGTGCCAATTTTTCCACTATGTAGCTGAATGTAGTACAATTTTTCAGTCACAATATTAATACCTTGAAGTGAATATAACCAAAATAGCATACAAGTTTTTGCATTGAAAATTTCAAGTGCAATTGCACTCCGAAGCAATCTGAGGAGGGCAACTGTTTTGCACTCCTTGATTTTCTAGATTGCCAGGCCTGTTTATTGCAGATGGATTTCATGTTCGACGGACATGCGCACATCACTCGATACCACGAATTTCCATTGAAAAACAAAATCGTAATTCTATTAAATTCCGACAGGTGTCGTGATATATTTCAAGTAATGTGGAAACTGTGTAGTCTCCATATAAAAGTGTGTAGTATTAAGGCGATATTTCTCATTATTTGATTTTAGACGGCATTGTATATCGATGCTTTTTCGGTCCAATGACCTTGGCCGAAAATCTAAACAAGGCCACGGCACCATAAGGCGAGGGCTATGTCCCCAGACAGCAAGCTATTCCATTACACATGTTGAAAACTACAAAATTTCAAAGTGAAAATATACACCAGATTTGGTCTTGATTCGATAACCCAAACTGAAGTTATCATCAAATTTTCGAAGTTGAAAAATCAGAAAAAGGGACCATAATTCAGCCATAATTGGTTTGCCCGCACCCAAATACGAACTTTTTCGTATTTAGGTCAAAGGGTCATAACTCAGTCACAATTGGGCGCACCAAGCCCAAATAATTCGACCTTAACCAGCGTAGTCTTGGGACAAACTCAAATACCAAATTTGGTTTCGATTTGAACAACCAAACTAAAGTTATCGTCCATGATTACACGTGTTTCGTATTCTATACATCTCAAACCTCATTTTGATGTATAATTTGTGTATATTTAATATGAATGTTAGGAATATATCAGAGGCGGAAATTTCAAAATAAACAAAATTCTATTACTTATATAGCACCTTAAGATGTGTTTGTTGAAGCCAATTATATATGATTTTTATGTTCAATCATTTTGTATTGTTTCAGCTTGGGTTTAGAAGATTAAGTAAAAACATTTTATACCAACAGGAACCATAGAAATATAGATGCCACTGGAACCAATTAATTTAATTGGTTTCAATGACATACATATTTGTGGTATTACTAAGAAAGGTTGGGTTCAGTTCAGCAGATTAAGATTACGTCGAAAGCAGAGAAATATGCTTAACGTTTTTTAATGGTTAATTCATTCGGGTTTTTTATCATCAAAGTGAAGATTTGTTAATACATGTATGTTAACCCTTTACCCAACGAATCGGCCACATCCGCCCACGTAATATGCAAATTCAGCAGCTAAAAAAATATTATTTTTCAAAAAATTTCAACCAAACCATATCATATGACCCCTCTTTGGAACGAGCTCGTCGAGCTCGTTCCAATGAGGGGTCACATGATATGGTTTGGTTGATTTTTTTTTTTTAATTTTAAAAAATGATATTTAGAATAATACATTTTGATATCGTATGCGTTGGTTAAAGGGTTAATGTGGGAAGGAAGTAATTTGTTTGGTTGTTAACGATGTTGTATAGTAGACAATTTTTACATACAGCACCATATTACATCCGGGACTCGATATTCCCGTACAAACCACCTTATTTATCAATACTGCATACACGTGTACTGAACAGGTGAAAGGCATTGAAAGGGAGCCGGCAGCTGCTCGTCGTTGCTCGGCGGTTCTCTCCGGGTACTCCAGCTTCCTCCACCCGTAAAACCGTCACCGGCACGATATGGCCTTGGCTGTTAAAGTGTCGTTAAACCCTAATAAATAAATAAATAAATAAATAAATAAATAAATAAATAAATAAATAAATAAATAAGGCATTGAAAGCATCGTCTATCATCTCCGTTTTATCAAATAAAATTATGGTCATGATTAGCCATTGTGCAAAAGTATGTGACCTTACACACCAATAAATAAATAAATATAAATAAATAAATCAAATAAAATTCACCATTCACCTACTTTGCCTTCGTTTTCATCCCTAAAGAGAACAAATGGTTGTGTGTTAGAAATATGTGTATTTTGCGAAGCTTTAGTTCCATATTTATCATCTTCGTGTCACATAATAATGCTTCAGCCTTCGTCAATTCCCATGAGGCCAGTTCCCAAAAGACCAATTCCCCTTAGACCAACAGATGTGTTCTACTTTTAAAATAATTCCATATCAATAATTTGATATATTTATAAATATTTATAAATGTATTTAATGTTATTGATATTTAAGCCTGAAAATAAGCAGTCTGTCATTTGCAGAATGAGGTCCCCAGAGGGTGAACTTGCTGATGCTATCCCATACAGTGGGCCAGTTTATCCTCTGGGCACCTCTTTCTGTTTATGTTTGAGATCTTGATTCAGGTTGAGGTTCACAGGGGTAAATTTAGTGATGCTACCCTGCTGTGCAGGGTAGCATCACCAAATTCACCCTCTGGGGACCTCATTTTTCAGATGAGTCTGCTTATTTTCTGTCTTGTTGATATTTTATAGATGTTGGGCAGATTTGTCATAACAATTGTTATAGTGATCACACACTTTCAAAGGCTGTGATTCTTTTTATTGTTTTGCGGTAAACCGATGTTGAGTTGATTTCCATAACAAAACAAACACAATCCTTTGTGTGTATTGATGTTATAAACCTATATTTTTGTAAAATGTTTTATGTACTGAGCTATGCTGAAATGTTATAAACCTATATTTTCTGTATGTTATGCATATAAATATTTTTTATCAAATAAAGTGCTTATCAGTAAATAAATGTTTTCTTAATTATCCTTAATCAACCCTTAATCAATAACAGTATGTAGTTGGTCTAAGGGTAGTTGGTCTAAAGGGAAGAATTGGTCTAAAGGGAATTGGTCTAGTGGGAAGACACCATCCTGGCCAGATTCCATAATAGTACTCTCTTTTGTAAGCCGTAGTAATGGAGATGTTCATGCATTTTCATCTCTGAATCGGACTCTTCGTTTTGGACCTCGTGGAAACATTGATTTACATGTGATTTAATGCTTGTTGACGATTTAATTTGATTACTGTTGAAATAGAGATATGTTTTGTTATTTGTTGATGTAATTTTTGTAGACTGAACAATTTCATTGTATTGAAATCATCTGCCACATAAAAATGGAAAATTCAAGCATTTATTCAAATGGACAGTAGCAGATTCGAAGCAGTTTTTTTAAAGAAAGGGGTATCCCTCTCAGTAGGACAAGGGGAGAGTTGGTTAAAATAACTCCTGAGAATAAAATCTTGAATTCTGAGATAACCTATTTACCGTTCATCTGGATATAATAAAGAGAACCGATTACAGTACAGCCATCATGGACGAGTCAAAATCTATGGCTGGGCATTTTCCCACCCATATAATTCAGAGATGATCCACCATGACACCTAGCGAAATTTCCACCAATGAAGCACCAGGCTTCATTGGTGGAAATTTTGCAAGGTGTCATAGCGGATCATCTCTGATTTATATGCGTGGAAAAAATGACAACCGTGGATTTTGACCCATCCACGATGGCCTTATTGTATGACAGTTCACATATTTCGAAAGCATCTGCTGCAAGCACATGGGGCGTCAGCTGTCTTATGGAGTTTGAGCATTGAAGTGAGGGTCTTCCCACAGGAACATTTTAAAACAGTGCTATCAAATAAGGTGATAAGACACAACTTTTTGACGAACTGTTTGTAGTTCTAGACGAACAATTTTTCAGTTATCTGGATTTTTTCATTTAGATAACCACCAGGGGGATGATAAAATCGTTCCTCTCAAATGTTATGGCCTGAACTCTCAATTCTGCGATCAAGCTCAAAATAGTAATGTTCTTGATTCACCTTGGCTGTCCATTAACGATAACAGTAAGTATGCATTCTGGGAAAACTGGATTATTGCACGAGTGAAAACTCTACTCCATGACGTTTAGTAAATATTGTTTTTATGTGCCCTAGCCCCTTTCATACCTTTGTAGATTCTGAATTGACAGCTGAAAGCTGGAAATGTTGCGTTAGGTGAGGAGCACTCGCTTCAGGCTTCACTGAGAGGCAGTGAAGGGAATTGTATAAAGTGTATTGAAAGGTTTCGTAGTAGCACTTAGTATTGGCTGTTGCATCTCAATCTCAAATAATATTGAGAAAAAAAATTGGTAGTCACAATATGACTATTCATTAACCCTTTACCTAACCTGAAAAGCAGACGACACTTGCAAAAATAATTCTTGAATAACTAATTTTTTTCATTTCAAAAACATAGGTTATGACCCCTCGTTGGAACGAGCTCGACGAGCTCGTTCCAACGAGGGGTCATAACCTATGTTTTTGAGACAAAAAGTGAAAACAATACTGAAAATTAATTGGCGATTTTTGAGAATAGCGCTGGCCGGTTTTGGCCGTTACGTTGGGTAAAGGGTTAATGTCCTTTTCCATTTCTTTTTTAGTTCGCAAGTTTTTACAACCTATATGAACACCCCACCCTTACACAGCCACCGTCATCCTAAATGAAGTGGGGAATTTATTATCCCTGCATTTTCGAAAATGCGGGCATATAGTGATGATCTCCGTCCGTTTGTCCGTACGTCCTTTTTTGAGCTATAATTTTGAAACTTACCATACTTCTTAAGTATGGTATAGAGATGACAAAAATAGGTTTAGTTTGAATTTTTGTCACAAGGTGGTGCCAGTGGCATCACTTAAAGACTGGGCTAAAATACTGTTTTCCGACTGAAGCCTACTAGGATATGTAATTTTGGTTGTTTGAAGTGTGTTTATATGTTCCGGTAGGGTGTCCAGATGTACATAAAGGTTTCAGATTTTTGATTCGCCCCCATGTGGAGCCCGTAGCGCCACCTTTGTTATTAGAGAATCGGTTTCCGGCGAAAGGCTCCTAGGGGTTTCAATTAGAAACGTTGAAAGTATGTTCATATGTTCCAGTAGGGTCTCCAGATGTGCATAAAGGTTTCGATGTTTTGATTCGGCGCCAGGTGGCGCCTGTAGCGCCACTTTTGTCATTAGAGAATTGGTTTCCGGCGAAAGGCTCCTAGGGGTTTTAATTCGAAACGTTGAAAGTGTGTTCATATGGTCCGGTAGGGTCTTTAGATGCGCATAAAAGTTTCTGACATTTGATTCGGCCCCACGTGGTAACCAAAGCGCCACTTTTGTCGGTTTCCTGCGAAAGGCTCCAAGGTGTTTAATTTGTAACGTTGAAAGCGTGTTCATATGTTCGGGTAGGATCTCTTTGTGCATAAAGGTTTCAGATTTTTGATTCAGCTGCCATGTGACATCCGTAGCCCCACTTTTGTCGATAGTCAATCGATTTTCGTCGAAAGGCTTCCATGGGTTTTACTCTGAAATGTTGAAAGTGTGTTCATATGTTACGGAAGGGTCTCTAGATGTGCAAAAATGTTTTCGAGTTTTTGATTCGGCCCCATGTGGCACCCGTACTACCACTTTTGTCGTTAAAGAATCAGTTCACGGCGAAAGGCTTCTAGGGGTTTTAATTCGAAACGTTCAAAGTGTGTTCATATGTTCCGATGGGGCCTTTAGGTGTGCATAAATGTTTCGGATTTTTGGATTCGGCCCCATGTGGCGTCGGTAGCGCCACTTTTGTCGTTGGAAAATCGGTTTCCGGCAAAAGGCTCCTAGGGGTTTTAATTCGAAATTTTGAAAGTGTGTTCATGTGTTCCGGTAGGGTCTCTAGATGTGCATAAAGGTTTGGGATTTTTTATTCGGATTCATATGGCGTCCGTAGTGCAACTTTTGTAGTTAGACAATCAGGTATTCGGTAAAAGACTCCTGGGGGTTTTAATTTGATACGTTGAAAGTGTGTTCATATGTTCAGGTAGGGTTTCCAGATCTGCATAAAGGCTTCGGATTTTTTATTCGGCCCCATGTGGTAAACGTAGTGCCACTTTTGTCGTTAGATAATCGATTTCCAGCGAAAGGCTCCCAGGGGTTTTAATTCGATATGTTTAAATAGTGTTCATATGTTCAGGTAGGGTCTTTATATGTGTATAAACGTTTTGGATTTTGATGGGGCTCCATGTGGTGCCACTTTTGTCATGAGAGCAAGCCTGAAAATAAAGTAATCTGTCATTTGCAGAATGAGGTCCCCAGAGGGTGAATGTGCTGATGCTATCCCAGACAGTGACCCAATGTATCCTCTGGGTACCTCTCTCTGTTTAGGTTTGAGACCTTGATTCAGATTGAGGTTCACAGAGGGTAAATTTAGTGATGCTACCCTGCTGTGCAGGGTAGCATCACCAAATTCACCCTCTGGGGACCTCATTTTGCAGATGACAGTCTGCTTATTTTCTGGCTTGCATAAGAGAATGTGAATTGATTTGTGACCGTCATGATGGCATACTGAAAAATGCGGAGATACACCTTAGTATGCTTTGCACACAAAGGACACTTCTAGTTTATATATTGGTGTTTAACCCTTTACCTAACATAGCGGCCAAAAATGACCAGACTTAAACAGAATACGTCTACTACAGCCTAAAATATCTCGAACGTGTCTCAATAATAATATGGATATTGTAGCGTGCAGACCCCAGCGCTCAATTAAAATGGAAGAGTGTAAGCCGCAAGCGCTGCGCTGAGTCTACTATCACGGTAGGTTCTTTACCATCACTCTTTCTGTGAGACAGATACTGTGATCGGCTTGTCGAATCTCTCAAGTAGTAACGCAACAATCTGTTAAGTATAACTTGGTTTATTCTTCGAAATCTAAAGACGAAGTCCACCAGGCTGTGACATGAGTGACAGTGCGGCGCCACCTGCGCCGCTACGCCTAATTCCTGAGAATGAATTCCACTCACACTGGTCGGCCTTGCTGTAGTTTGCGCCACCAAGAGAGCCGCTCCCGCTATACGCCGCTAAGTTGTCCTTTAACTTATCTTAATACCTGAAGCCGTGGACGTTCTACTTCTTCCCACCTCAAACTGCGCTAAAACACGCCTATATATACACTAGGGCGCAAACCAAAGCGAGCCAGACCAATGAAAGCAAAGCTCCAAGAACGAGACTAGCCCCGCCGCTCACACAAGAAAGATAACTCAGGGCGAAGCGCCGCCGGAGCGCGGGAACTGGCCTGAAGCTCGGCCGCTACACAACCCATGCCTCTGATAGCACCTCGCCCCGAGGTGACACAACCTTTACACCACCCACAAACCCTCACAATAAAACAACATTTCCCAAAATAAAAAGAATGGCTTTAATGTCTTTACAACACTTTAAATCTTCAGCTGAACCCAGTCCATGTACCAACCCTCTTTCGAATGATCTTCTTCTGCCCGTCGGTCTTGATCTTCGTTACTTCCATCTCCACTTCTCTGGCCTGCACCACTGTGCCAGTAGGTCTCTCTCGTTTGTCTTCTTGCCTCATCAAAGTCTGCGTGGAACCGTCAGTATGTTCCACCTCTTAGGTCTGTGTATCTACCGTTGACTTCTGGAATACTTCAGCCTTTGTACACTCCACAATCTTGATTTGTACAAGCATCACGAGATCGTCGTCAGCCTCCGTACACTCCCCAATCCAGACTTCTACAAGCATCACGAGATCGTCGCCAGCCTCCGTACACTCCTCAATCCAGACGTCTTCAAGCATCACGAGATCGTCGTCAGCCTCCGTACACTCCCCAATCCAGACTTCTGCAAGCATCAGGAGATCGTCGTCAGCCTCCGTACACTCCCCAATCCAGACTTCTACAAGCATCACGAGATCGTCGTCAGCCCCCGTACACTCCCCAATCCAGACTTCTACAAGCATCACGAGATCGTCGTCAGCCTCCGTACACTCCCCAATCCAGACTTCTACAAGCATCACGAGATCGTCGTCAGCCTCCGTACACTCCCCAATCCAGACTTCTACAAGCATCACGAGATCGTCATCAGTCTCCGTACACTCCCCAATCCAGACTTCTACAAGCATCACGAGATCGTCGTCAGCCTCCGTACACTCCCCAATCCAGACCTCTACAAGCATCACGAGATCGTCGTCAGCCTCCGTACACTCCCCAATCCAGACCTCTACAAGCATCACGAGATCGTCGTCAGCCCCCGTACACTCCCCAATCCAGACTTCTACAAGCATCACGAGATCGTCGTCAGCCTCCGTACACTCCCCAATCCAGACTTCTACAAGCATCACGAGATCGTCGTCAGCCTCCGTACACTCCCCAATCCAGACTTCTACAAGAATCACGAGATCGTCGTCAGCCTCCGTACACTCCCCAAAACAGACTTCTACAAGCATCACGAGATCGTCGTCAGCCTCCGTACACTCCCCAATACAGACCTCTACAAGCAGCACGAGATCGTCGTCAGCCTCCGTACACTCCCCAATCCAGACCTCTACAAGCATCACGAGATCGTCGTCAGCCTCCGTACACTCCCCAGTCCAGACCTCAACAAGCATCACGAGATCGTCGTCAGCCTCCGTACACTCCCCAATCCAGACCTCTACAAGCATCACGAGATCGTCGTCAGCCTCCGTACACTCCTCAATCCAGACGTCTTCAAGCATCACGAGATCGTCGTCAGCAGGACGGCTGTCAGTGTCATCTCTTCCTATTCCCTGCGTCACCGTTAACCCTTTATCCAACATGAAAAACAGACGACACTTGCAAACAAAATTCTTGAATAAATAATTTTTTCATTTTTTGTCAAAAAAACATAGGTTATGACCCCTCATTGGAACGAGCTCGTTCCAAAAAGGGGTCATAACCTATGTTTTTGTGACAAAAAATGAAAAAATAATGAAAATTAATTGGTCACTTTTGTGAATAGCGCTGGCTGGTTTTGGCAGTTACGTTGCGTAAAGGGTTAAGCTACTAACAACTGCTTGCACTTCTGCATCCTCAATTACTAACTGGGAGTGTCTACACTTCCGGTGTCGAGTCGAGATCGTCGTAGCGGCGGTCGGACTGTTCGCATGTTGCGCAACTAGTTTTTTGTTGTGCACGTACGTTCTCGAACATTTGTCACATTTAAGTTTTGACCGCACACAATGTGTCTTGTGTCTCTTTAACTGTTGGAAATCATCAACGTCGGTCGTACTGCTCACATATTGCCTTTATTTTAGTTTGCGTTGTCTCTGGCATATTGACGACTTCACATCCACTTAGGTTAGGACGTTTCTTGCGCCCAGCGAACTGACTTATGGAAGTTCTTACGCTACCTGCGCCTTTGACGTCATTATTTTTCGTTTCTGTGACGTCATCCTTGAAATCTTATACACTTGCGTTGGCGGCGTCCTTGTACAGCGTTGTGCCAACGGCGATGTCCTCTGTAATCCTGTACAGTACGTATTGATTAAGTGCGCGGGCAACTGCACCTCCCTGAAGTCGAGCTTCTTTCTGGACTTTTACCAACACTGTTTCTGTGTGCAGGTATTTCTCTTCTATCCTCTGAGTCGTCCGTCAGTATGTATACGGAAATACACCCGGCTTTACCAGGCTTTCTTCAGCAGTCTCTCCACTGTCGCGCTGACCCTCATCTTAGACTTCATCCACTCCTCGTTCTGAAGGCTTCACGTATCGCTTAAGCCTGTCATGGTGCCCTATCTTAGGGCTTCCCTCGCCCCTCTGGATTCTAAACGTGACATCACTCACCACATCAACAATACTGTAGGGGCCGTCCCAGAAAGTCTGCAGCTTTGGCGACTTCGCCTTCCTTTTCCATTGGAGTAAACAGCCACACTAGGTCACCCACTTTATATCGCTGTTCTTTTGCGCTGATGTCATACGTCTTCTTCCGTCGTAGAACAGCATCTACCAAGTCTTTCCGTGCAAACCTTGTGTACTTGTAATAATATCTGGCGTAAATCAGCAACCCAGGCGTGGCTCAACTGGTCACCTCCATCTAGCGGAGCTCCTATGACAAATTCCACGGGTAATGTGGTTTCTGTGCCCAACGTCACCATGTTTAGACTATGACCCGACGCCTCATGTTCGGCTGCCCTATATGCCATCAACACAAGCGAAAGGTGTAGGTCCCAATCGGAATGGGTATCATTCACAAATGCACTGAGCATGGCTTCCAGTGTCCGATTAAATCTCTCTATCATTCCATTAGACTGTGGATGGTAAGCATAAGTTCTGGTTTTCTTAATCCCTAAAAGATCACACATGCCCTTGAAAACTGCGCTCTCAAACTGGCGACTCTGATCTGAATGTAGCACCCGTGATACCCCGAAGCGCGTCACATAGTAGTCTATTACAGCCCTGACCACTGTAGTTGCTTCTACATCAGGAAATGGCGCCGCTTCGATCCATTTGGAGAAATAATCTCAAATTACCAAAATGTACTTGTTATCTCTGTCTGTATTCTACAGTGGTCCTATTATGTCTACGGCTGTTCGTTCTCCTGGTCCACCCGTAGTGCTCTTCTGCATTGGTGCCCAGGGCTTCTTTCCATGTGTCTTCCTTCTGGAACATCTCTTGCATTGCTGACACCACTGACGAATATCGTGCTGCATTCCGGGCCAGAAGTTGCGCAACCTAATCTTTTCCAATGTTTTGCGTACCCCTAGATGCCCCCCGGCTCTTCCCCCATGACATTCTTCCAACACGGCGTGCCCAAGACTCCGTGGCACAATCAGCAGGTAGCGTATTACTCTTCCTGAGGTGTCCCTCCATTGCTGTACATAATGCCATCACGAATCTCCAATACTGCAAACTGCCACCACAGTGACTTGACATCCGGACTATAACTCCATTACAAGGCGGCCTTTCTTCACTCTGCAGCCACTCATAGACTGTTCTCAAGTCAGGATCTTTCTCTTCTTCTGCTGGGCTCGAAATTCTCCTGTTGGTTTTATCAACTCTGTTGCATTAATACCGCTAGTCTGTTCTCTATTACTGCTGTTGTTTTTGCTTTTCTCATTGACCTCTGTTCATGCAGTTTCCTCAGCGCTGCGCCCACACTGTTTGCTCGGTGTACTAAACATGGGATCCGCATTTTTGTGGTTTTTCCAAGGTCTGTGCTGCATCTTGTACTCATATTCCGACAATATTTCTAGTCAGTGTGCTAGTTGTCTCTCAGGTTCTTTGAATCTCTGTAGCCATCTCAGGGATCCATGGTCGGTCCTCTCCATAAATTTTCTTCCGTACAAATAGGTTTTAAAATGCCTCACAAAATTAACCACAGCCAATAGCTCCCGGCGTGCTACACAGTAACGTCGCTCTGCCTTTGTTAGACTTCGGCTTGCATATGTCACTACCCGTTCCTGCCCATTGTGTATCTGGGATAGGACGGCTTCTATGCCAAAATCGCTGGCGTCGGTGTCTAAGATGAACTCGTTGGCCGGATCTGGAAGACTTAACATTGGTGCTGTATTGAGTTTCTGCTTGTATCTTTCACCAAAAGCTTCCTTGCACTCTGTCGTCCACAGAAACGCCTTTCTGCCTTTCTCGGCGAGACAGTGTAAAGGCGTGGCCATACTCTCAAAGCCAGCCACAAAGCGGTGCTAGTAGCTGCAAAAACCGGCTGGAACCGGCCAATCTGTCACAGCTTTAATCTTGCTCGGATCGGTAGCTATCCCATGTTCTCAAAACAATATGACTTAAGTAAGTGACACTTTTAGCAAAGAGATGGCACTTTGAAGGCTTCAGCTTGAGTACGGCTTCCAACACTTCTGAAACACTTGACGCTGGAGCGATAACAGTTCTGCAGTCCTGTCAATAGTCTTTCAATCAGGCGTTGAAATGTTGGAACCGCTCCAACCAAAAAGAAAGGCATTAACCGGAAATGATAAAGGCCTGTCCTGGTCACGAAAGATGTTTTTGGCCTATATTCTTCCTCGACCTACACCTGCCAGTACCCTGACATAAGATCTACAGTAGAGAACCAGGCCGCCGAAGATAAAATATCTAGCGTGTCGTCTATGCGTGGCAATGAGTAAGCATCATTCTTAGTCACTGCGTTGAGGCCTCTGTAATCCACGCACAATCTCAGGGTGCCATCACCAAAACAACCCTATGCGGCCCACGGACTTTGCGAACGCTCAATTATGCCACGATCCGAACTAGAATGGTCTTTACTTGTTCTTCAACCTTCCCTCGGGCATGTATTGGTTCCCTCCTGGCCATATGCTTGACTAGCGTAGCATTTCCTGTCTTGATCCTATGCTTGATCAAGCTAGTTCTTTACAAAGAGCTCCGAAAAATCCTCATTCTTTGCAAAGAGCTCCGAAAAATAAGTCAACATTGATCCTGCTGTAATTCGCATCTCTTCTGATAAGAGAATGTTGTCATCTGGTATCAAACACTTCATGTGCGGCGGCAATGTTTTGCCTCGCCTTTCCTCGGCGCTCATTACTGCAATCTGACCAGCGTCTTGCAGCCATCCAACTATAGTTCCCTTTCCAATGATCAGTGGTTGGTCTGCGGGGTTCATAAGCCTGACCGGCACATCTCCTGAGCCCTCTATTCTGACCAGCACTCGTGCTAGAAAAGGTAAATGTCTCTGTAAAAGCGCGGCAGGGTTCTACCGTGGATATCAAGGGTTCAGCCATGTCAACAACTCACTGACAGGGGCAGCACCACTGCTTCATTGGGTGTGACTCTACAGCAGTTCATCTTCCCAGACACATGACAGTGTATCTTCATGCCGCTAGTACTCAGGGACTATCTCTTCACATCAATATTGCATCCATGTTTCGTAAGGAAATCTAAACCGAGTATGCTATCAACTCGTATATCCGCCACAGTCAATCAGTGTTTCCTTTTAACGCCCCCTATCTGTAACACAAAATCAGCGTTGCCCCTAAGAGTCCTGCTGTCGTCATTTGCAGTTGTTAACTTCGCCAACACCTTGAAGAGTCTGGGTCGTTTGTGTTCATCCATAGCATCATAAATGTCACTTCTCAAAAGCGAAACAGTTGATTCATTTCCTGTTCACAACCATAAGCCATCGAGGCATCTGGGTACATGCCCGCTTCTCTGGCCACTATTCGCGTTGAACCACCAACATTTTTCCGCCATTCTAGTATTCTCGGAAGGTACTCCTTTATCGCGTACCTCGGCCCTCTTCTTCGACTAGACAACACGACATTGCTCTGGGCAATTTCTCTTGAAGTGGTCTTTCTTTCCACAGCAAGCTTTGCCCTTCGAACGCCGCCGATCTCTGGATCTTTGCTTCTCAATCTCGAGCAGTTCCTATATTCCTTTCATTGTCCTGTCTTTCCAGTACTCGCCATCTTCATCTCCAGTATGTTCTTCAGAATTCGCGCTTCGGACTGCTGAATTCTTTCTCTCGGTCTCTTTAAATGCTTCCAGATGGACCGCCGCCCGCACTGACTCTTCCAGGGTCGCTGGTTTCCTTTGCCAAACCTGAAACCTCAGTTCATGATCCTCCAGGGCCTCTAGAAACTGATCTTTAGCTAAAGTGTTTAACGTCTCCTCTGTGGCACTGGGATACGCCATCTGGGACAACCGTCTCAGCGCCTGACTTAATTCTGGCAAAGAGTCACCTTTTCTTCGCATTCTGGGCTTAATCTGTAATTTATGCAGGTCTATAGCATTCCGAGGTGCCTATCGTCTTTCCAGTGCCGCTTTCGGAACATCATAATCTACATTTCCCGCTGTTTCTGCCATGTTTGCCAAAACTTGCTGGGCCGATCTCCTTATGCTGACAGCCAAGTACGCTCTCTTCTGCTCATCACTCCATCCATTCAATTTAGTGCAATATTCACAATGGACCAAGTACTCTTTCAATGGCACAGAGCCGTCAAATATTTCTGGCTTGTAATAAGTCTTCTTTCCACTTTCTGGTTGTCTGATACCCTCTCCATCTGTTGCCACAGTTATAAGAAACTCCAATTTCAACTTATCTTCAATGGCGCCGCCAGATTCTGAATTTGTAGCACCGCTACACAAAGGCATCTCTTTAGCGCCGCCATCAACCAGGGTGCTTTCTCCTGTCGTCTGCTTCTTCCACCGGGGATCTGGGTCCATTCTTTTTTCACTGGTGCTACCAGTTTGCCTTCCAAAACCTGTCGCCGCTCCACCTCCCGCTGGAACAAAGATGTCACTTCATCTCCATCACCAACGACCGTCTCACCCCCGGAACGATGCTTTCTTCAACATCTCGTTGCCGGCTTCCTAAACTTCTTTGCCTTCTCTCCGACTCACGTTCATCTGGATCGTCGCACTGCGCATCTGTAATTCCAACTTCATTCGACGTCGTCCCTCTTATTGAAATGCACCTAGTCTCATCTCGATCATCCTCCAACGGACCAACGTTCTGTGAAAAATTCAATACCTACAATCCTGACAAGTTACCTCAAGGGCTATCCGTGGCTGACGAGATATGTGGCCCAAACAAACTCCCTTTTCCAGCTCCAAAGCTGCAGGTAAACGGTGTCGACTCCATGTTCACCGTCGAATCTGTATTCTCTGAGGGCGGCGGTGCCAGCAACTTGGCGCTTTCCACATCCCTCTCTCTTTCGCCGCTGTCATGATGTATAGAACACGAAACACATATGTAATTAACTCATAGAGTTGACAGCAGACACCACTGGTTCCTGGAGGTCTGCTATCGTATTCGTACCAGAATTGATAACACAAACATATTTCAAGAGAACAACTTGAGTCCAAATGTGCTTCATATATCCAAGAACAAAGCTAGGGCATCAAAATTCTTCAATACACCGCGACAGAGCTGCATGGGGTAAATTCCAAAACTGTCTCCTTTGTTTACATTTGTAAATTACTTTCGATTTACGGTCAACGTCATCGGACGGAAAAAGCATCGATACACAACGCCGTCTAAAATCAAATAATGAGAAAGATCGCCTTAATACAGCATACTATTATTATATAGAGACTGCACCGTTTTCATATCCTATGCAAGGTATCACGACACCTGCTGAAATTTCCTAGAATTACGATTTTGTTTTTCGATGGAGATTCGTAGTATCGAGTCATTTGCGCATGTCCGTCAAACATGAAATCCATCTTCAATAAAAAAGGCAGACAGTGTTATCCTTTTTCCAAATGCAGTCCTATCGCTGCATTCTAAAGTGTTTCGAATGCCTGGCTTTGTTCTTGGATATGTGAAGCACATTTGACAAGTTGTTCTCGTGAAATATTATTATATTATCATTGCTGCTACGAATGCGGTAGAAGACTCCCAGGAACCAGTGGTGCCTGCTGTTAACTCTATGAGTTGATTACATATGTGCTTCGTGTTCTTTTTATCTCAACCTTCATTTTGATGTATAATTTGTATATATTTAATTTGCATTTTAGGAATATCAGAGGCGGGAATTTCAAAATAAACACAATTCTTTTCTTTTATATCACCTTAAGTACTGAAGCAATATATAGATATGATTTGTCATGAATAGCTAAACAGTGCAATTCACCTTACTCAGCTAATTCACCTTACTTAGCAAAGCAGTTCACCTTACTCAGCTAATTCACCTTACTTAGCAAAGCAGTTCACCTTACACAGCTAATTAACCTTACTCAGCTAGGCAGTTCACCTTACTCAGCTAATTAACCTTACTCAGCTACGCAGTTCACCTTACTCAGCTAATTAACCTTACTGAGCTACACAGTTCACCTTACTCAGCTAATTAACTTTACCTAGCTACGCACTTCACGTTACTCAGCTAATTAACCTTACTCAGCTACGCAGTTCACCTTACTCAGCTCATTAACCTTACTTAGCTACGCAATTCACCTTACTGAACCACGCAATTCGTCTTACGCAGCTACACAGTTCACCTTACTCAGCTAATTCACCTTACTAAGCTACAGTACAGTCGCCGTGGATTGGTCGTAATCCACACGTGGGCAGTTATGTCCACGCATCTGTTTACCAGGTAGTAAAAATCATCATTAGCAAAGTTTTAATTAATGAAGCACCGGGTTGTACCCGGTGCTTCATTAATTAATTTTTTGATGATTATTCCTGTAATTAGTGTTTGCAATCTAATATCATTGCGTCCGTGGAAACACTGCCCACCCCGTGGAAAGTGACCAGTCCACGGCAGTCGTACTGGAGCACACAGCACACATGCGTGCAATGTTGATAAATAAAGCCGGTTTGTACCGGTGTAAAAGGAATGGAAGTCCGTAGGAACGTTAGTCTCTCTGGACTATTATTCCGCGGAATTATAGTCCTAGGTCTAACATTTCTAGGAATAGTAGTCCGCCGGACTACTATTCCTAGAAATGTTAGACCTAGGACTATAATTCCGCGGAATAATAGTCCAGAGGGACTAATTTTCCTACTGACTTCCATTCCTGTCACACCGGCATATCGAGTCCCGGATGTAAGATGGCCTATTACTTCCAGGATTCGATATGCCCGTACAAACAAAAATGATCTGTTACTCATTTTCTTATTTCTTATGTAACTGACGTTTTGATAAGATAATAAAAGTGCCAGATAATCTTATTTAAGACATCAAATAGCGGGGCCAAATCTTTCCGGTCGAATCTTGCCATGCCATGTACACTGCCTATATTATAGATAAAATCAACATCCCCACTAAATCCTACTAAAGCTACTGCGAGGTGGGGTGTCAGACCCGACCACGTGATCTCCTTACATAACACTCTTTCGCCGTATTTAGCAACAAGGATTTTCCTAAGTCGCTAAGATAAAAGTACGTCGGCGGAAAATAGTACCAAATATTTTATTTAGTCTGTATTTTGTCAGTATACATACAAAATTTCTCACCCACATATACCTAAAAACGATTTAATGTTACAATTGGACATATTTCTCTCGTAAAACGCGAAAAACGGCTTTTACTAATTGCAATTTAGGATTGCGCATGAATATTTTTAGGAGATTCTCTGTCTGTTATTAATCTTGGGCGTCAGTATTTGATCTCTTTTGGGACGATCGGTGATTAACTAACACCTTTTCGACACGAGCCATCGAAATTGAAAAGAAAAAAATAATAAAATTTCACTAAAACCTTTTGCAGAATCGGGTTTTTCAGAAAACGCTTTTGCTGTTGTATGTGTCATTTTCAAAATTCCGATCAGTAAAATCACAAAATTATAAATATGTAGTTATCAATAACAAACTTGAAAGCATATAGCTCAAACTTGCATGACGTCAGAACTCGGCTCGAGTTAAATACTGCGACGATGCAGTGAATGGACGAGAGTAAGGTGTGCTGATATCGAAATAGGTTTAAAACTGCCCATGGAATGGTCCTAAAATCAAGCTTATATAATGCAACAAATAGGTTTCCCACTGAAGCGTTGAGGCGCCAGTTGAGTTGTATTTCTATCTTGCACGTGCAGGTTAGCTCTCTTGCACCTGCAAGTTGCTATCTTGCATGTGCAGGTTAGCTATCTTGCACGTGCAGATAGCTAACCTGAACGCGCAAGATATCTAACCTGCACGCGCAAGATAGTTAACCTGCACGTGCAAGATAGTAACTTGGAGGTGCAAGATAGCTAACCTGCATGTGCAAGATAGTAACTTGGAGGTGCAAGATAGCTGAGCCGCACGTGCAAGATAGTAACTTGCAGGTGCAAGATAGCTAACTTGTACGCGCAAGATAGAAAAAAACTCAACTGATGCCT
This sequence comes from Pictodentalium vernedei, assembly GCA_031216915.1. Classification (NCBI taxonomy): domain Eukaryota; kingdom Metazoa; phylum Mollusca; class Scaphopoda; order Dentaliida; family Dentaliidae; genus Pictodentalium; species Pictodentalium vernedei. Next base: position 40,206,721 of record CM062291.1, on the reverse strand, counting down.
CAACGCTTCAGTAGTTTCCCGTTGTTCCTTGGCGAAATGTTATTTCCGTCAAGGCCAAGTACAATAGAAAATTTGGAATACTGGGTAATATGCGTAGCACTAAGATTTATAACGGGAATGGGCTAACCTTCTAATGGACCCCATTGACGTTTCTATCTTTTGAAGCACCGGGACCGACGGGGAGAGGGCGTGGTATTGGGGCAAGCATATACGGTTTACTGCCCTGGGGAAAGAGTCCTAAAAATATGGGTTGCCTTGCCATCTGGTGCTTGGGGCGGCCCTGCGAAGCACGTATAGTTGTCGTTATGTTAGATGTTGGGAGAATAAGCTAAAAATAAGTCTTCATCAAGCGAAAGTTCTGACAGGATACGATGTGGGAGGCTAGACCTGAGAAGTCTGTAGAGCAATTCATTGGATGGGGAGCAGAGTATAGTAATAGAGAAGTAATGCGGAACGATATACGATTTCCAGTGAATCCTCTCCAGGATGAACTCAAAAGTAAGTGTATATTTATTTATTATGTAGAATAACCGCTCATAAGTCCCACTCTCACTGTGTGTCCCATTTCATCAGTCAATTCCACGGTGTCCCACGCCAGCGGTCGATTTGTCCCAACAAATTTACCGCGCTTACCACTCCCTCTCCGCCCCTATCTCCAACCAAACACACATTGAGAGGTACGCACTGCACTGCATAATAAGAAAGCAGGAAATAACGTTAGCTACAATGGGATCAGTTACTTATAATTTCAAATACAGTGGTGACGCTATAGCATTCACCCAACAGTGTGGTCAGGTATTTACTAGTCTGTAAGACGGCTATGTACTGTACGTCCTCGGCCCCAGGGTGGCGAAGTGGCAGTATATAACCGTCTTACAGAGGCGATGTTGTGCGTAAGAAACCTTACAATAAAAATGGAGAGTTTCCCAACATGGTGAGGGGGGCAGGTATTTACTACTCTGTAAGGCGGTTATCAAATGCAATGGGGCTAGGTATATACTAGTCTGTAAGTCGGCTATATACTGCCCCTCCTCCACCCCAGGGTGGAGGATTGGCAGTAATTAGCCGAATTACGGAGGCTATGTTGTGCCCCCCCCCAAAAAAAAACAAAAAACTTTACAATAAAAAAGGAGAGTTCCCTAATACGGGGTAGGGGAAGGGGGGAATTTACTGCTCTGTAAGACGGTTATCTACTGACCCTTCATCAGACTGGCGCTCATGCCTCGCGGTTAAGGAGAGCCAGTATATAGCCGTTATACAAAGGCTAGGGTGTGGTCAAGAAATCATACAATAAAAAAGGAGTTCCCCAACATGGGGGTGGGGGTGGGTGTTAGGCCTTGCCATCGAGGGAGCTCTAGCCCCCACTAACCCTCTCTTGGAGCCACCCATGCTAATATATTAATGTGAATTTTTTATAGTCCGTCCTTTCACTCTTGACTTTCAAGGTCGCCGTCATGACCTTCTAGTACAGTTCGAGCGTTTATTGAATCCACCATGTAGTGATCTTCGTTCCGCTACATTTATTACACATTCAGTCAATTTTAAACCATTGTATTTAATGGAATAGGCGCTATGACATAAATGATTCTGCATTCAATGAGTGATGTACAAGCCGGAACTTTTTCCTGCACCGTTCACACTAGTTCCTTTCCCATCGAGTCATTAGTTACTCTTCGAAAAGTTCCCAAATTTCGTTAAACAATTATCGACAGTCTGTCGCATTGTGTGAAAATGAAAACGCCCAAAGAAAAATAAAGTCGGTTCACAAAAAAATTAGCTAACCAAAAATGAGATAATATTTAAAAAAAAAAACCCAATCATTTCCAACCAGAACATTAACCCAGTCTCGTGCGTGGCTGTCTTGTTTTCTGCATCCGTTATATCTAAATTGGTCAACTTGATTTCGGTAAATCTTCGTACATCTTGACATGCTTCGAACTTCTTTTAAAAATGTTTCTCCCAGCTGTTTTGCAAATCTGCACAAGTTTGTACTTATATTTTTACTAACAGTAATAGCCACCAAATGGTCAGGCATGAATGGGTACCAGCCGAAGATTTCTGAAACAGCAATACGAATTTCAGCAAACACTGCTTCCGGAAAGGTTGTTTTGAATTTTTATCCATCCATTTGATCAGTACAGCTTCAGTCAAAACAAACGGACCCTTCACCTTTGGGTTTAAACATCGGAATTAAAATTTGTTTTTTTAAATGAATTTTAATGCATGGGTTGTGTAATAAACACAGAACGCGATGTGTGTTTGAATCGGTGGGTGTTTTACATAACTCGTTGGAATGGCGTAATCATATTTCGCGAGAGCCGAAATATGACTACGCCATTCCAACTCGTTATGGAAAATACCCACCGATTCAAACACATATCGCGTTCTGCCTATGTATGTCCACGGGTATTTTCGGATATTTTGAAATCTATATCATGTCACCAACGTAGCTGAATGGCAATGAGTATGGGAGTAATAATTCTGATGGGTTTTGAACCAAGTTTTAGTCTACACTGTTTTCCTCTCTTTGATCGATTTTTATAGGGATATTTGTCACACATTATTATCAGCGCATGTCCATGATTACATTAGTGATCGTTGACTTGGAATATTCAGTGCTATCTAAACGGCTTGCTTTTATATATGCTCCCCATAAATAAATAGTTATTCATTATGTTTCTTTGTTCGTGTCATAATAATTCGCTTCACTGAGATCAAATCCTGTAAATTTCATTAGGGCTGCAACGATTCATCACGATTTCAATGCATCGCGATACATTTGTACACGATACGCATATCGTATCGTTTCATGTGTATCACGATACAGACGATACACTTCCAGAAGGTTGGCATGATGTAGTCAGAAGTTGCATTTTCAGGCCCAACAAGTCTCTTTTGTGTTTTTTCAACTTATAATTCCACCACAGGAGTCTGAAATTCTACCAGTATAGCTACAATTCACTTTCAACGTGATATTTACGTTCTGAAGGGGATTACGTTGGGAATGTAAATATCACGTTGAAAGTGAATTATAGCTATACTGATAGAATTTCAGACTCCTGTGATTCCACTTGTTCATTTGTATTTCAGTAAAATATCAACTCTGTCTAAATTATAAGCATAGTTTGGGGCAACAGACCTCTCACCTCTGAGTTGAACCCAGACTCCCAGAGGTCCATTGGCTGAAACTTGCTTGTCTTTCTCAAGCACTAAAAGGAAATTGGATGTTACTGGTTAAATGAAAGTTGGACTCTGTGCAGTTTGTGGGCCTTTTATTACTGATAATTCACTCTCAATGTACTGCATGTAATGTATCGTGAAAAAATCGTACCGTGAAAAAAAATCGCGATACATATTGTATCGTGAGTGAGACGTATCGTTGCAGCCCTAAATTTCAAATGAACTAAAGTTTGTCAAATTACCCAAATATACCGCCATCAAACAGCAATCATTTTTTAGGCCTACTTGCAGTTTCGATAATAATTGTGTACCTCTTTGCTTCGTCACACGATCCATTCCCTTTCTTTGAAATATTTTAGTATCACAGCACCCAGATACTGGAGGCACCCGCGGCAAATGTCTAATGTATCTGAGTGCTGCGATCCTAAACGAACAACGGGCCCAGCCCTTTCGTCAGCCGATCCCTACTGCAACGGTCACGTTTCCACACGGTGTCAACTGGTGTTCATGTTTTGACACACGCTGTTGTCTCTGCTATTTCTTGGCGAGCTGATCCTTACAAAGTGTGAGGAAAAGATTTTAAAATAACATGAATGCCGAAATTGGGCCAAATTTTAGTTAATGTTAGTGACAAAAAAAAAAACAGCACTCCAATTATTTTTTTTTCAAAATACCTAATGACCTCTCATTGGAACGAGCTCGTAATGCTCGTTCCAATGTGGTGGGGGCATAAACTATCGTTTGGAAGGGAAACAAGAATATTTGAATGTGCCGACCGACCGCCGAATGGACCGGTATCTACGTTCAGTGGCGGCGCCAGAAATTTTTTTGTGGGAGGCAACTAGGGGGGCAGACTCCCATGAAGGGGGGCAAATGCGTAAAGGATCATATCATTACTTTGTTATGAGGTAGTCCAAACTTGGATCCAAAACCAAAAAATTATATTACGGACTTTGGGTCCAAGTTTCGACTAAATGTAATGGTAATTAGCGGTCCTCCTTTTAAAAAATCCTGGATCCGCGTCTGGTGGGTCTGTGTGAGAGAGAGAGAGAGAGAGAGAGAGAGAGAGAGAGAGAGAGAGAGAGAGAGAGAGAGAGAGAGAGAGAGAGAGACTCATCGAAATCCATGAATTTTTTTAAACAAGGGATATGGATAGACATGCCTTTGTTGGCGCATAACTTAATTATAACTTATAAGTATCTGCATCCGAGTCTTTAAATCTCTACTGCCTGGATGTGTTCATCAGCTAGCCTGAGGCTTTGGGCTAAGTGTGTATGGGAGATTATTGGGAATAAAAAAAGAGAGGGGTGTGTGTGTGTGAGAGAGAGAGTGACTGAATGTGTTTGTGTGTGAGGGCGGGTGGAAATGCATGCGAGATGGTTGGAGGGGGCAACTGGGGGGCAAAGCCTTCGTTTGGGGGGGGGGGGGGGGGGCAAGTAAGTTTGAGTTGAAGGAGAACATGGTCAAAAGAAGAATTGATATATTTTTATGTCTGAATTTCGTGTTATTAGTATAGGAAACATTACATCTATAGTTTAGACCGGTAGTGGTTATTCTTCAACTTCTTTTGACATGTACTGTATATGGACAAAATATTATTTAGACACGCGACACTGCTACTAGCAGACAATTTTCACCTTTTAGGGACCACGCCCCCCCCCCCCCCAACCTCTTCCAGCTAGAACATCTATGTGTTATGCTTGAAAATATTTGTGTTGATTTGTTGTTTGAATACCCTGTGTTTAAATTTTCACTCACGCAGTGATCTTTGTGTCCTTTGAGTGAACTATCTGCTATTTTGACACTCGCCAACAAAAAGAAAAACCACGATGCCGCGTTTGCCTTCGCTTATGAGAAGGGGTTCATTGCGGTATTCATTTGACGACAAGATCAATATTATTACGGTCTGTCGGTTAAATGATGTGTTGAAAGTATGTTATTTTTTCTATCTTTATTAGTATTAAATCGAAAGCGCACATTTTCTCGTTTCAAACGAAACATTTTGTTTGTTTCTATCGCATGTTCGGCAGTCTTGACAGACAGTCTGATCGAAATGTTTACTTGAACTGACCCCTGACCTTACATATCATTAACGTCAAACATGGCGATTCGGCAATGTGCTTATTGGTTAAAAAACTCTCTCGTGATACTGTTTCCTCGCGAAATAATTTTACTGTTACCCTCAGACAATGTTTCCCACTGTACTAGCGACACATGGGAAAAGATTATTCTTTGGCCTTGGAAAACATATATAAGAGTGCCGAGAGGCATAAAAAGGGTTACGAAAAGAATCTAAAATTTCGTAAATTTAAGAATGGAGATTGGGTTTGGCGGTGGTACCGTCCATATGCTAACGAAAAGTTGGGATCAAGCCTGTAAATAAGCAAACTGTTATCTGCAAAATGAGTGAGGTCCCCAGAGCGTGAATATGTTATGCAACCCTACAGAGCAGGGTAGCATCACTAAAATTACCCTCTGTGAATCTCATTCTGAACCAAGGTCTCAGGCCTAAAGAGAAAGAGGCACCCAGAGGATAAATTGGTCCACTGTATGGGATAGCATCATCAAATTCACCTTCTGGGAACCCCATTCTGCAAATAACAGATTGCTTATTTTCAAACTTGGTTAGGATTAGGTATGAGAGGACCCTACAAGGTCCTGGACAAAATTTCTGATATTACTTACAGAATTGTGGAGTTAACTTCAGAGACCCCCATCATAGTGTACATAGATAGCTGACCTTAAAGTTTGCGAGACAGGGTCAGTTGACCCTACAGATGATGGAATCTCACAGCGGGAGAACAGTTTGGCAGAACCTTCACAACTGCTTTCATTTCAACTGATGACGGACAATTCCTCCGCGGGAGATCTTGTCCCGACAACACCTGAAATGGAAAGCTGTAGGCTTAAAACATGGTTCGGAAGATAGATAGATAGATACTTTATTTTGCAGTATACAAGCATTTTGGTTATTCACATATCATATATACATTAATTAGATTAATACATAGAAAATATACCACAGAGAGACGAGATAGCCAGATTGGCTGTCTACCTGTTGCCACCCAGAAGTATGAGTCATATCAATTGTATAATATAACGGTGGAAACATGCTGTATAACATTCACTAAGATATCAGTGAGTTGGTGGATCGGCAAAATATTCTAGGTCTATGTCAAATTTAGTTGATACAATCTGAGAGCGGGCGTGAATAGTCAAGATTGCGAGATTGTCCAGACCTTATCTTGGTTAAGCAACTGTAGGACGCTAGTTACGTGCTGTGCAAAGCGAATATCACCTATCACCTGCGACAGCATGGAGCTCGTGTCGCGATTTGGACACACTCCACGTATATATAACGGAAAGGCCTTAGATCAAGATAATAATAATAATAATAATAATAATAATAATAATAATAATAATAATAATAATAATAATAATAAAAATAATAATAATAAAAATAATAATAAAAAATAAAGTTTGGTTTTTCACAAAAATAATAGTCAGATAGGCTAAGGCTTCTATTCCTCATATAACACAGTTAGGGCAGTGAGGATTGTCGCAGTGGACATTTCCTGTGTGTGAGGAGAGCAATTGTAACTTGAGTTTTTTTAAAACATTTCTGTTCATTGCGGAACGCAATTCAATGCCGAGATCATTCTATATCCTCCGGTGAGTGTTGGTTGATAAGCTGTCAAGAAATTTAGTCCTTGTCCTGTTAACATTGAGAAGGAGGTCTGTTCGCCTACTGGCTAGTCCAGTTCGATCAACGAAAGGGTTGAAGAAGAATGGTTAATCTCCAGAACAAATATTCACCATAAATGGATCGGTATATAACAGATTATCAGATTAAAACGGACAGGAACAACATTTGCATATTTATGTAATTTTGAGAATTATCCTTAACCTTTTGAACACTGGTGGTATCTTCCATGCCAGTTAAATAGCACAAATTGGAAGAGTCCATATCCATTATTTGGGGGTAGAGCAATTAATATTTTCAACGTGCAGCCTTCAGGCTGCACGTTGAAAATATTAATTGTTCTACCACACACGTTCACTTAGTAGCCATCCTACTTAATGAAATTATGGCGTATCGTGTTGCTGGCCCGGAAAAGCGGCCTCTCGTGTTGAAAGAGTTAATGCTGTTTCAATTTATTTCAGGACGACATTTTGGGCCTGATAGTCAACGAAGAAGACTTTGAGCTCTTGAGGGGTGCCGCCGGCTTGAGAGAATGGATTCTGTTCTCCGTGTTCTTGTACTTTATGTCTACCCTGCACTGTTATTAGTTGGATGGAAACTGTATGAAATCCTCGTTATATGAAAGCAGATACACGAGTGAAATACATACATTCTACAGAATATGATAACTATTTAATGGCTGGTCCGAATTCCACGACATTATTTCACAAACTGAATACTTCAGTTAAACGATTTTTGTTTTTTGTACACTAATACGAAATTACAAAGATAATGTATAAATCAACCGATACTCCTTCTTTTCCAACTGTGGTATTTGCGATACAGAATAAATTAACAGAAAAGTTTCTGAATGTGCAAAACTCCAATGAAGAAGCTGACCTATTGTTGACCACTGATGCTACATATAAAGAGAAGACAACTCCTGATTCTCATGTGTTTATCATGAGAAAAATAGAAAACTCCCATTGCTATTTTGAATCCCTAATATTTCAAGGAAAATTTGCAGGCGTTAGACATGGAATATTTCAAATGCTAACGAGACCGCAACTACAATGGTTTAAAGGTGATCCACCCAACAACATTCTATTCGAGCTGTACGATCAGATCAGGAACCACAGCGTTTGACCGATGAAATAAATAGACCGTTTTTACATTCCGCCATCTTACATCCGGGACTTTATGTGCCCCCACAAACCGGCTTTATTTATCAACATTGATCACACGTGTACTGAACTCCTGATCGGTATTGAAAGCTTCGTATTTCGTTCCCGTTTTATCAATTAAAATTCGACAGTTTACCTAATCTGCGTTTGATCTCATTCCCAAAGAGAATAAAGGTTGGGTGTTAGAAATTTGTTTATTTCGCAATGTTATATTCCTCACTTGTTATTTTCATGTGAGTATTTGTACATAGCGCCATCGTACATCCGGGACTCGATATGCCCGTCGAAACGAGGCATTCAGATTTGTTACTAAAAATGGCACCCACGTCTGCTGTACAGTACTGAACGCTGCACTGATAGTTTGTTTCCACATTATAAATATTTTGTGTCATTGCCGTCGTTCTTTTGAAACAAAATTCGACTATGTGCCTGCCTGCCGTTCTTCGAACGAAACATTTTTAGCTTCAAAGAAGCCGACGGTACATTGAAGTTGAGAGTTGTGACGAACGTCGGAACGAACATGAAGGATTGTATTGCAACATGAAAATGATAACAGATAAGTATGGAATATAACATCGCAAAATACACAAATTTCTTTCTAATTTCTTCGGGGATGAGAACAAACGCAGCTTAGGTATGTTGTCGGATTTAAATTGATAAAAGAGAAGCTAAAAACGAAGTTTTCAATGACGATCAGCAGTTCAGTACACGTGTGATCATTGTTGATAAATAAAGCCAGTTTGTGGGGGCAAATGAAGTCCCGGATGTAAGATGGAGCGATGTAAAAATAGTCTATTGTCGAAGGGCGACTGATATTTAACCCCCTGCACACTGATGTCAAAATATCCAGATTCTGAAGTAGCCATTTTTCCCATAATGCAACTGGGAATTTAACGAATTCAATCTTGTTTGACAGAGCTCATTGAGCTCTGTCAAACAAGATTGAATTGGTTAAATTTCTAGTTGCATTATGGGAAATATTAATATTTACACCCGGAACTTTAGATATTTCGATATCAATGTGCATGGGGTTAAGGCCTTACTACTCTCATGAACAGGTCATGGAACAGGAACGGGTACCTAATCTCAGGAATTATATTTTATGTTCAAAAAATTCCATTTCAGTATTATTACTTTTTGTTTATGACTAATATTATTTTTTGTGATTAACAATTGAAAAATGTGCCATGTTTATGTGCAATATTTATTTCGCTATTTTCGAGAATGTTTTTTTTATAAAAGTTAAACTGGTCAGTAAAGAATTAATTTATGAGGCGTATTTAATTCACATTTTGCTTCATCCAAGGTAAAAGAGACGTTACACATATTTTTATTTTATTGTTTTTTTTTTTTGTTTTTTTTTTTGGTGGGGAGGGGGGGGGGGGGGGTTGGTGGAAATAATATTCAATTTAAAACTAAAATTTATTTAGGGAATTTATCAACCTTTCATCTAATCTTTAAAAGGAATAAATTGCCTGAATTTTAATTCATTTTACTTAACTGTTATTAAGCTAGTAACAGAAAAGCGACATCTGTGAAAACAATAAGTTTTTTGTGGTGGTGAGAGGTTGGGTGGGGGGGGGGGGGGGCGGATTTATTGTCATCGCGGAAAATGTCCAATTGGTGAATTTTCTTATGTCCTCCCCAAAAAGGAATCACCTTTAGCTAATGTGACAAGATGAGACTGGCAGCGTCAGGGGAGTTGTGACTGCAGCGTTTTTTGTTTTTTTTTGCCATAAACACTTCCATTCTAATAGCTGATCTGCCTTTAATGAATTGTCAATAAGGAATTAGTGAAGGTGTCGCGATTTGCATTAGTCCACTTACATGTATCAGGGTGGAGCGTGCATGTTTGAAATTTCGACACTGACGATAAACACCTTTGATATGTAAAGTGGGTGGAGCTTCTTCCCCGAGTTTCAAATTGTTTTCTTTTGTTGTCTCGGGCCGCTAATAATATGGAGGGATGTTAATTATTCCTTGAGAGACGTTAATAAACTGCGGTGGCTGATTTAGGCCACCCTCAATACTTTTTTTTTCTCGAGATATTATCTCGAGATCTTCAGATATTATCTAGAGATCTTGAGATGTTATCTCGAGATCTTGGGATATTTTCTCGCGATCTTCAGATATTTTCGCGAGATCTTGAGATACTTCCTCCTAAGAAAAGCTTATACCAAATATCCAAAGATTCTGACCAGTGGATCTAAAAAAAAAAAGATTTTTAAAGAATATTCCTCATACTGAACTAAGTTATAATTCGGGCTCCCACATATGAACCCAAGGACTTGGCTTTAACAAACTTGAATCTCACCCCCCCCCCCCCCCCCCCCCTAAGGATGCAGCACACCAAATATCAAAACATTCTGACTGCTGGATCTGAAGAAGAAGATTTTTAAAGAAAATTCCTCATTTTGAACTAAGTTACAATTCGAGCTCCCACAGTGAGTCCAAATATGGACCTAGGGACATGGCTTGAACAAACTTGAATCTCACCCCCTAAGGTTGCTGCATACCAAATATCAAAACATTCCGACTGCTTGATCTGAAGAAGATTTTGAAAGAAAATTCCTCATTTTGAACTAAGTTATAATTCGGGCTACCACAGTGAGCCCAAATATGAACACAGGTACTTGGCTTGAACAAACTTGAATCTCACCCCCCTAAGCATGGTGCATACCCAATATCAAAAGATTCTGCCTGTTGAATCTTGAGAAGAAGATTTTCAAAGCAATTTGCCTGAAATGCACTAAGTTCAAATTTGGGCTCCTATACTGAGCCCAAATATAAACCCAGGGGGCCGATTTGAACAAACTTGAATCAGATCCACCCCACAATGTTGCATACCAAATATCAAAAGATTCTGACTGCTGGATCTGGAGAAGAAGATTTTTTAAGAAATTTGCCTGAAATGCACTAAGTTCGAATTCGAGCTTCTATAGTGAGCCCAACTATGAATCTAGGGAGCCGATTTGAACAAATTTGAATCAGATCCACCCCACAATGTTGCATACCAAATATCAAAAGATTCTACCTGCTGGATTTGAAGAAGAAGATTTTTTAAGAAATTTGCCTGAAATGCCTGAAATGCACTAAGTTCGACTTCGAGCTTCTATAGTGAGCCCAAATATGAATTTAGGGAGCCGATTTGAACAAACTTGAATCAGATCCACCCCACAATGTTGCATACCAAATATCAAAAGATTCTGCCTGCTCGATCTGGAGAAGAAGATTTTTTAAGAATTTGCCTGAAATGCACTAAGTTCGAATTCAAGCTTCTATAGTGAGCCCAAATATGAATCTAGGGAGCCGATTTGAACAAACTTGAATCAGATCCACCCCGACAATGTTGCATACCAAATATCAAAAGATTCTGCCTGCTGGATCTGGAGAAGAAGATTTTTTAAGAAATTTGCCTGAAATGCACAAAGTTCGAATTCGGGCTTCTATAGTGAGCCCAAATATGAATCCAGGGGGCCGATTTGAACAAACTTGAATCAGATCCACCCCACAATGTTACATATCAAATATGAAAAGATTCTGCCTGCAGGATCTGGAGAAGAAGATTTTTGAAGAAATTTGCCTGAAATGCACTAAGTTCGAATTCGAGCTTCTATCGTGAGCCCAAATATGAATTTAGGGAGCCGACTTGAACAAACTTGAATCAGATCCACCCCACAATGTTGCATACCAAATATCAAAAGATTCTGCCTGCTGGATCTGGAGAAGAAGATTTTTGAAGAAATTTGCCTGAAATGCACTAAGTTCGAATTCGAGCTTCTATAGTGAGCCCAAATATGAATTTAGGGGGCCGATTTGAACAAACTTGAATCAGATCCACCCCACAATGTTGCATACCAAATATCAAAAGATTCTGCCTGCTCGATCTGGAGAAGAAGATTTTTTAAGAATTTGCCTGAAATGCACTAAGTTCGAAATCGGGCTCCTATACTGAGCCCAAATATGAACCCAGGGGGCCGATTTGAACAAACTTGAATCAGATCCACCCTATAATGTTGCATACCAAATATGAAAAGATTCTGCCTGCTGGATCTGGAGAAGAAGATTTTTTAATGTTTTTCCCATTGCCTACAATGTTAAAAAGTGCTGACTCAGATCTTTTTCAAAGTCCTGAAAAAAGTACCTTGTGATCAAACCGATAGGGATTTTTTTAACCATTCTATTCTACTGGATAAAAGTAAGCTTTATACAAAATAAGAATTATCTGTTCCGTGTAGTTTTGGAGATATGGCAGTTTTAAGGTTTTTCCTATTTTTAGCTCCCGAGGTTCCCACGGGGCAATGAGAAAAATTTTTTTTTGCACCAATCAACTACTTATGACCCATTATCATCTCATATCAAATTTGATTCAAATCGACCTCACGGTTCAGAAAATAGAAATTTTAGGCGTGGCCAAAATTTTTGCCCTTCCTATAACGAAGGCAAATAATGCCCAACAAACTTCTTTTGAACAAATTTGATTATACACCTCAAAGGGAAGCTGCATACCAAATATCAAGTCTCTGCTACTGCTGGTTCGTGAGAAGAAGATTTTCAAAAATCTTGGTGCCCCTTGGGGGCGTGGCCCCACCCAGGAGGAGGGGGCAACTTCATTTGAACAAATCTGAATTGACATTAGGTAATAAACATTTACTCAACATTTGAAAAAATATTGGGCCAGAGGTTTCTTCGGAGAAGTTGGTTTTGTAAAGTTTACGCCGGACGACGGACGACGGACGCCGGACGGACGACGGACGGAAAGCGATTAGTAAAGCTCACCTTGAGCTTCGCTCAGGTGAGCTAAAAAAGTATGGAGGGTGGTCTAAATCAGCCACCGTATGACTGACATCTGCTCAAGAATTCTAATCAACCATAACATTAGAGTGTGGTTTGGGCGCATTTGTGGAATGCCATTCACAAAGTACAAATACTGTGTACCTTGAATCACAATATTTTATACTGAGTGATGTGAGTGTATGCAGTGTGCTGAATTCTGTATGTCAATATCTTATAATCGTAATTGTATTTTCATTTAACAATAACATGACTTTGGAGGGCATTGTGGTTTATTAACGGCACAACAGGTGTGAATAGCAGCCCGACAGCTTATAAAAGGCCCGAGACGAAGTCGAGAGCCGTTAATAAACTGAAAGGCTGTTAATCACGCCTGTTGGGCCGTTAATAATCCACAAGGCTTGACAAAGACATGTTATTACTATTATTACCACTGGCATTCTGAGAAAGTTTTGACCTTTCATGACATTTTTAAAGTTTTCAATTCTGACAGGTGATAATGTCATGTTTTAATGTTCATCATCATCACTTAATGAGAACTCCATATTATATATTATATATAGAGGATATGAAATGAGTGTTTTTCTCATATAATATTTATGAAACGAGTCTAAGAATTTTCCGTTTTGGCGAGCCACTGGCGAGCCCAAACGGAAAATTCGGACGAGTTTCATAAATATTATATGAGAAAAACACTCATTTCATATTCTATTTATCATATGACACACACACTCACAAATTAGCCACTTAGTAGGACTTTTTAACCCATCACCTAACTTGAGTTGCAGACGGCACTTGGAAAAAACATCCTCGTATAACTAAATTTTTTTATTTTTTGCTTCCAAAACATAGGTTATGACCCCTCATTGGAACGAACTCGTCGAGCTCGTTCCAATAAGGGGTCATAACCTATGTTTTGGAAGCAAAAAGTGAAAATATAAAAAAAATGAATGGCGTTTTTCTTGTAGGTAAAATATTAATACAATATATCCCACCCAAAATAGGACAGATAACGTAAATTCTCCCTGCTGAAATTGTGCAAATGTCACCCAGTTGTATTTTGTTTAGCCAATCAAATTGTCCAGTTTTGAAATTGACCAATGAAGGCTCCCAACTCTAATTATGCAAATTATGAAAATGTGGCCCAGTTTTATTTTGTTCAGCCAATCAAATTGTCTAGTTTTGAAACTGACCAATGAAATTGACGGAAGGCTTTATTTATCACTGATTAATATGAAAATAAAATATCAAATGTTTTAAAGTGAACAAAGCGGACGAGTCATATGATAAATATATATTTGAATTCACTATACTACATACATGTCTACTTTTCAACTACACGATTAATACTGTTCTCCAGTCAGATGTAATAGAGTAATAGGATACTCGACGATATTTGTGTCAGATAAGTTGTTTTCCACAAAACAGGGAATGGCACTGCATTCATATCATTACAACCCTCTTCTAAAATGCTTTTGGTTCTGATGTATGTCTTAAAAAAATAAAATGCCTCGCAGAAGAATGGTCAGGCATCTTGAGGAAGTTCAGTCTCTGGAATTTGTAATACTCTCTGGAATTTGTAATAAAGATCTGATAACATGGGCACTGTTCAGAGTGACTCAGTTTCATTTAGAATAACATATGTCAACAAAATTATGTGACCTTAAACACCAATAAATAAATATGTCAACTGTTCATTGCTGGAAATCAAAACATTATATTCTTCAAATTTCACCAGATATGGGACTTTATGAAACGTTATTATCTGATACAGGCCTGGCATTCTTTAGGAATGCAGGAGTGCTGCACGCCTACAGCACGCCTAGAAAAGACTGAGGACGGCAATGTTTTGCACCCCTTGATTTTCTGGAATGCCAGACCTGTTTGGGACCAGGGATGTGGCTAGAGGGTTTCAGCTGGGGGTGGGGGTGGGGGTGGGGGGGGTTTAAATTGTGTAATTTGTGTCGTTAAACCCTAATAAAAAAAGAAAGAAAAACAAATCTACTGTGTTCCAAACAAGTGTCACATTTCGACACATACTCATGAATCTGAGAGTTCATGTTCGGCCAAAACATTATATCCCTTGCTAATTGCTTTGTTTTTTCAGTTCCCATATGTCCCTCGAGAAGTTTAACTAGCAGTTGCTTTCGAAGTGAGTGTGTTCCTCTTTCTTTTTTTTTCTTTTTATTTATTAGGGTTTAACGACACATTAACAGCCAGGGTCTCATATCACGCCGGTGACAGTTTTACGGGTAGAGGAAGCCTGAGTACCCGGAGAGAACCACCGAGCAACGACAAGCAGCTGTCAGCTCTCCAACATCGTAACTCTGCACTCTGCCCCACGGCACAGGCAGGGTTAGATTCGATGAAGACATGCGCACCTTCGACGTGCAGTACGCCGTAGTACATAGCGTCATCGTGCCCCCATGTAGGCAATCGGAGTTAAGTGGTTTTCTCCTTTCAATACTATTCCATCAATTTCGGAAATTTCATCACGATAAGACCAGTACTCCCGGGTTGCCATGCGTGTATTTGCTTTGTTTTCCAGCCATCCGTGTCGAATAATTTCAGTGAACCCCTTACCCAATGTAACGTTCAAAACCGGCCAGCGCTATTCACAAAAATCGCCAATTAATTTTCATTACTTTTTCATTTCTTGTCTCCAACACATAGGTTATGACCCCTTCTTTAGAACGAGCTCGTCGAGCTCGTTCCAATGAGGGGTCATAACCTATGTTTTTGAGACAAAAAATGAAAAAAATAGGTATTCAAGAATTTTGTTTTCAAGTGTCGTCTTCTTTTCCTGTTAGGTAAAGGGTTAAAGATTTCATGTCAGAGTCTTGTTTTGTAGCGTTTGCAATTTCACTGAGTTTGCTGTCTGATATAGGTAAATTACTCACAACAAGATGTATTTGACAGTCCAGTTCAGAGTGCAAATCACCGTTATCATTTGCATTGAGAAATGCCCTAGACAGCATGTCTACAATGTACATTTGTGATCCTGGCTTATACTAAAGTGTGAAGTTCTGTAAGCGCAAGAGCATTCGTTGAAGTCTGGGTGGTGCGTTTGTCAGCGGTTTCTTGATTATTGACTCAAATGGTTTGTGTTCAGTTTCGACAGTAACATTTTTGCCATGTGTTCTGGTTGAAACGTTCTAAAGCAAACAAAACAGCTAACAGTTCTTTTTCTATTTGCGCATATCTTGTCTTAGCATCTTTCATTGATCTCGGGGCAAATGCCACAGACTGACCGTCTTCCAGTAACACGGCACCGAGTCCAGATTTACTGGCGTCACAACTAACAGTTATTGGTTTACTGACGTCAAAATAATTCAATAACGGATCTTTTGTCAGAACTTCTCTTATTTTGGAGAAGGCGTTTTCCCGTTCGGCTTCCCATACAAATTTTACATTTTTTCTCAGAAGACTTCTGATGGGTTCTGTTATTTCTGACATGTCCGGAATAAACTTGGGTAAAAAACTGACAGTGCCCAAGAGCCTTTGGACACCATTCTTATCAGTTGGCCAAGGCATCTCCGTAACAGCTTTCACTTTTTCGTTGTCCGCTTGTATGCCTTCGGCTGTTAACCCTCTGAACCCTAACGGCCGTCTTTTTTCCGGCCAGCCACATGATACGTCATAACGTTATTAAATAGGATGGCTGCTCAGTGAATGTATGGGGTAGACCAATCAATATTTTCAACGTGCAGCCCCTAGGCTGCACGTTGAAAATATTGATTGGTCTACCCCAAATAATGAATATGGACTGCCATTGAACTGGCATGGAAGATACCACTAGAGTTCAAAGGGTTAATATATGTCCCAGGTATGTTATGGTATTTGCACCGATTGCACATTTTTCTTTATTTAGCGTGAGCCCTATGTCTTCACGGCGTTTCAAAGTGGATTTTAGCCGCCTGTCGTGTTCTTCCTGTGTTCTACCCCACACCAAAATGTCATCAATGTCAGTCTCAACACCTTCAATATCATCAAAAAGCTGAGATGTTCTTTTCTGGAAAACCTCTTGAACACTTTTGATGCCAAAAGGGGTTCTTTGATAACAGTATCTTCCAAATGGTGTGTTGAAAGTTGAGAGAAGCTGACCTTCCGAGCTCAGTTTCAGCTGCAAATAGCCATGGTTTGCGTCGAGTTTAGAGAATATTTTTGCTCCTAACATTCTGCTAGTAATTTCATCTATTGTAGGCAACTGGAAGTGCTCTCTTTTTATTGCTTCGTTTAGATATCTGGGGTCAAGACAGATTCGTAATTTCTTGTTTGGTTTTCCCACGACACCCAATAAGCTTACCCAATCTGTGGGTTCATCTATTTTACGGATTACCCCTTTGTGTTCCATTTCCTTCAAACTATTTTTGAGTCTGCTTCTCAAGTATAAGGGTATTTTTCTTGGTGGATTTTCGACAGGTTAAATTTTCTCATCAATTTCAGATGTTCTGTAATTAACGTATTTAAATTGCACATCTTCACGGATAAAACAACTTTTATCAGTCCAATGTCCTGCGATGACCGGAATCCAAGTAGTGATGGCTGCTTTGATTTGTTACGTAGAAGTCCAAATCTTTTCCCATACAGTTAACCCTAGCTTTTCCAAGGACGTTCAGTCAGGCCTGAAAATAAGCAGTCTGTCATTTGCAGAATGAGGTCCCCAGAAGGTGAATTTGATAATGCAGTGGGCCAATTTATCCTCTGGGTACCTCTTTCTGTTTAGTTTTGAGATCCTGATTCTGATGGAGGTTCACAGTGGGTAAATTTAGTGATGCTACCCTGCTGTGCAGGGTAGCATCACTAAATTCACCCTCTGGGGACCTCATTTTGTAGATGACAGTCTGCTTATTTTCTGGCTTGTTTTCAGTGTATTTCCAGTGTAGTTGGTTAAACGTGTACTTGTCATTTTGAGCTTTGAGTTGTCTCCACGAACTTTTTTGTGAACGTCCTTTGAAATGATATTGGATTGAGAACCTGTGTCAATTTTGAACGTGACTGACGTATTGTTCAAACTAACAGTGCAGTGGCATTTACTGTCTTTAACTTCCGTTTTACGGGTTTGTTTATCCACATCGCTAATGAATATGCCATCAGTATCCCTTTCTGAATTGTCTTCCACGTTGTGAATGTTTTTACATGGCTTTTGTTCTACAACACTTGGCAAAAATGGTTTTGTCCCTTACATTTGTGGCAGGTATTTCCGAATGCTGGGCAATTTCTAAATTCATGTCAAGTTCCACATTTTCTACAGTTGAATTTCTGAGGACTTGTAGTCTTGGGTGGAAACTTAGGTTTCACATTTCTCTCCATAGAACTTTTTGCGTGATGTTTCTTTTTCAGTGCATGTATCGCAGAAGTACTCTGATCGTCATTAATTATTTGAAACTGCCTTTTCGATTCTTCCTCCGGGCGACATACTGATATTGCCTTATTCAGGATTACATCATCCCCTCGGAGGAGCCTCTGTTTTACTCCCCCTGAATTTGTCCCACACACAATTCCATCACGTATCAGTTCATCTTTAATGTCACCAAATTCACAGTTTTTAGACATATTTCTCAAGTCTGTGACAAACTGGTCAATGGGTTCTGTTTTACCCTGTATTCTAGTGTTCAATTTGTGTCTTTTCATCGTGATATTTTTTCTTGGGAATGCACTATTGTTCAAAAATCTGCATTAACCCTTTACCCAACATAACGTCTAAAACCGCCCAGCGCTGTTCACAAAAATCGCCAATTAATTTTCATTTTTGGTCTCAAAAACATAGGTTATGACCCCTCATTGGAACGAGCTCGACGAGCTCGTTCCAATGAGGGGTCATAACCTATGTTTTTGAGACAAAAAATGAAAAAAAATAGTTATTCAAGTATATTGTTTGCTTTTCATGGTAGGCAAAGGGTTAATGGTTCCAATTTATCTTTGTCTTCGTCCCGTATATCCATAGTATTGTACATATCTCGATCTTCCTGTTCAATGATGTTAAGAATCGCCTTATATTTTTCCTTTTCGATCTTCTTCGACATTGCGACATCAGTGGACAAGTCTATGGTCTGTTTTCACTTTTTCCATCTCTTCTATTGCCTTCGGTAGAAGTCCACTTCAGGTGGTTGCTTGATTTGTTCCACACTCAAATGTTCTCCCAAAGTTACTTCTTAATGGCAAAAAAGTGACACTAAACTATCCTGGGGACGGAGTGGGTTCACTGCTAATGGTCCGCTTAGGCGCACATCTAAAACCATGTTATGTTTTAATGTTCATCATCATTACTCAAAGTTTGCTAAGCACTAAGTATATCAAACTGCCTGTTTTACGTTTTAGTTGAAATATTGTTCTGAAAAGTATATATATTTTTTATTTAATTATATCGTTAATGATTTAAGTACAGAAATTAAGATTTCATTTCTGTTTGACATTATTATTTAGCTTCTGAATACGATAACCATGGACAATGGCTATTATTGGTAAAAGAGGAAATTTTTCAATTTGCCAAAAACTTGACGGAGCGAAGTGGCAGTGGGTTCAATATCGAGTATGAGACCAATTACTGTTAATCACAGCTTGGCAACGCCTTCTCAAGCTCCCAATCAGGTTCCTGTGGTCCTTTCTGGGATGTTGTTCCATTCTTGGACCAGCATGGCACCAATCTGCTGGACACTTCTTGGCTGGACTGGACGGGCTAAAATTGCAAGCTGCAACTCAGTCCAGACATGTTCGATTGGATTGAGGTTAGGGGATCTTGCTGGCCAGTCCATACGCTCAATCCCCTCCCTCTGTCGGTACTCCCCGACAGAATGGGAAACATGAGGGTGGGCATTATCGTCCATCAGAATGAATCTATCACCCACTGCACCTGCATACAATCTGACGTGGACATCCAGGATCTCATCAATATACCACTGTGCAGTCAATGTACCATGTTCAAGGACACGGAGCTCTGTACGTCCATCCCTGCTGATGCCGCCACAGACCATGATTGACCCTCCACCATAGCGGCCATGCTCAGCAATGTTGGCTGCATGGAATTGCTCTCCTGGTCTCCTCCATACCCTAGAACGCCTATCTGTGTGGTCTAGGCAGTACCTTGACTCATCTGTAAAAAGAACAGGTCGCCAATCTTCTCTGGTCAACCAAACGTGGTCCATGGCCCATTCATATCGTGCCTGGCGGTGGTTCTGGGAGAGCGGAATGCGAATACATGGTCTTCTCGATCGGATACCATATTCGTGCAACCTTGCCCAGATAGTCTGCGTCAAAACATTTACCCCGGATGTATTCTGAAGGTCACTGCGAAGCTGGGTTGCTGTGGCAAAGTGGTTCCTACGGGCCTGAATGATCAAAAACCGGTCTTCAGCTGCAGATGTTGCCCTGTCTCTGCCACCACCAAGCCGTCTTACTGGTGTGCCATACTGCTGAAATCTTGCCCAGGTTCTGATGTTCACCGTATGGTGCACACAGAGGGCTTCACCAGCCTGACGATGGATAGCCCCTTGCTCCATCATCCCTACAGCCCGCCACATTTCTGCTTCAGACAAATGTCATCTTATATTTGCATTTGCCATATCCAATCATTAAACCACAAGCCCGAGGCGGCACGTTGAAAACTGATTGGTCTACCCCAAATAATGAATATGGACTCTTCTAATTGCTGCCATTGAACTGGCATGGAAGATACCACTAGAGCTCAAAGGGTTAAGGCGATTACATCAGTTCTCCGTCCGGTGACAGTCATCTTTATTCTCATAAAAATGTGTTATCAGATCAGATGAAATGCAAGTTCGGGAAAGGGAAATAGGTAATGTAAGCATGAAAACTAGCTAGCCACTTTTCTACCACTTGGGTTGTCTACATGCACTGATCTTGTAATAAAGGCGAGAACGTGAATGCATGGTGGAATAATGTGTATCGCGTGAAATAAAATGATAGCAATAGAATAAAGATAACAAAGAAACAGAAGGGAAAAATATCTCGTTGCAATAAAGAGAGGATATGGAATGAATGTTTTTGTTATATAACATTTACGAAACGTGTCAAAGAATTTTTCGTTTTGGCGAGCCCAAACGGAAAATTCGGACGAGTTTCATAAATATCATATGAGAAAAACATTCATTTCATATTCTATTTATCATATGACACACACACGCACAAAGTAGCCACTTAGTATGACTTTTTAACCTATCACGTAACTTGAGTTGTAGACGGCACTTGGAAAAAAACATCATCGTATAACTAAAATTTTTAATTTTTTGCTTCCAAAACATAGGTTATGACCCCTCATTGGAACGAGCTCGTCGAGCTCGTTCCAATGAGGGGTCATAACCTATGTTTTGGAAGCAAAAAGAGAAAATATAAAAAAAATGAATGGCGTTTTTCTTGGCAGGTAAAAGATTAATACAATATAACCCACCCTAAATAGGACCGATAGCGTAAATTTTCCCTACTGAAATTATGCAAATGTGACCCAGTTGTATTATGTTTAGCCAATCAAATTGTCCAGTTTTGAAATTGACGAATGAAAGCTCCCGACTCTAATTCTGCAAATTATGAAAATGTGGCCAGTTTTATTTTGTTCAGCCAATCAAATTGTCTAGTTTTGAAACTGACCAATGAAATTGACATAAGGCTTTATTTATCATTGATTAATATGAAAACAAAAGATCAAATGTTTTAAAGTGAACAAAACGGACGAGTCATAAGATAAAAGTAATTATCAGATATATTACCGGTGATTATTTGATCGGATTGTTTCTACAAATAAATCTGGGTTGGTGTGATAAGGGTTAAATAGAGTTAAATGGTTGGATAACAACTGTATTGCACCTAGCTAAACCATACAGCGAGCGTGAAATACGAGCTGATACACGGATAGGACAACCGTGTTTCCATTACGAAACATCCTAGCATTTTAGAGATATCTCCATGATGAGCCTACCTCAATTTACTCCAGTTAAGGGGACGTCCAACGTAAATTTGGTCAAATTTCAGGTAATATTTTCCAAAGTCCAGAGAAGGTCAGAAATGAATAACCCCATTAAATTATATATCAATTTGTTTGGAATGAAACATAGATTTTGTGGAAACTAATATCTGCCATGGAACCGTTACCATGTCTGCTATGGCATAAGTAAGAGATCAGATTTTATACAATAAAATACCTTAAATTTATTGAATAGTTAAATTCTGCAATCCTAGTACAGACTCGGGGGCAATCTTTTTATCATTCTTGCAAGGAACGGACCACGAGGCCAATTGTAATTTAGGATGCCTACATTTCAAAAGAGCTGCCATTTTTCTTGTGTTTGTTTACCTTTTGTGAAGTTCACCAAGGGTCAAATCCACACAGTTCAGAAGAATAAGTATGGAGTCATGAGAGAGAGCATCAATGAAAAATGAAGCATGCCCAATGTGGCTTTTGTGAGTCTGCTGTGACCATACCTCCCACAATTCAGTGCCATTTTGCATGAGAACTGTATCAAATTGGTAACATACGATGAGATTGATACACCAAAAAAAGGGTAAACTGCCAAACTTCCTCATTTAGTATTATATGTGTCTATTTCTGGGGTTGCATGAGCAATGACAGCTGCCAAGAGTGTTATTTGAATGTTCAAGTGTGGCCAAAACAACCAAAAATGACCTTCCTGCGCGCAGAATACTTTCACCAATCGGCTACACTTAGTTAGAAATCCTGGCTTCCAATTCATTTATGTACATGATTTGTTATGCTTAATTTGTTTTGGAACTCTCGGCCTTCCGTAGTTGCTGTTTGGGGGAGGCTTGACTGTTGTTTTCTCGTGAGATTTAAGAACATTAACCCTTTACCTAACATGAAAAGCGGACGACACTTGCAAAAAAATTCTTGAACAACTAAATTTTTTCATTGTTTGTCTCAAAAACATAGGTTATGACCCCCTCATTGGAACGAGCTCGACGAGCTCGTTCCAACGAGGGGTCATAACCTATGTTTTTGAGACAAAAAATGAAAAAATAATGAAAATTAATTGGCGATTTTTTAGAATAGCGCTGGCCGGTTTTGGCCGTTACCTTGGGTAAAGGGTTAATACCTGATCTTCTTACCAATACTAATTTTATAGGCGGAGGGTTACCGGCCTGAACAATATCGGAATTGTGTTGGTTATTAAATTCATTTATCTAAACACTGGTCTCATTTCGGAAATTCGTGTGATTTTTTGTCCGCCTAGCGGATTTTTTCTACTTCTGCCCACAGAGTGTTAACACACATAGATTTTCGCAACCTTTTGGTGCTAACAGCGCTCAAAATCGACGTTGATCCGTCTTATACACAATGCGGATGTGCGACGGAGATATTTAAATTTACGATGGTACGACATTTCGCTACATTTGGTGAACAGGAAGTAGCCTTTCTGATAATTCTCCTTGACATTGGTCTTCTTTTTTCGTAGCAGACTTCATCAAGCCTTCTTTACGTCACTAATATAGTTCGGCGACAGAAAATTATTTTTTCGTAAATATACAATTGTGAGGACTGTAATGTATGTTGAAGTGAAGATATTTTTGTTTTCAAATATAGTTTTCCACTTTTATGTTTTGATCTTCGTCACCAACCAAATAATAGTAGTTTGAATCGGAGGCGTATTAATCCCTTCCTGGCACTTGCATCACACTGTACAGTTTCTGATCTCAACAGCGCTACTATGGACTGTATCTCGCATTTATCACATTGTCAGTTGAATATTTCCTTATGAATGTGTCGTGAGTTATACATTACATCGCCTCCCAGATTCAAAAACAGCAGTGAAATGTTTGAAGATTTCAGATCGTTCGAAATCAAATCATTTCTGAACTTTGCCCCAAACCCACGTGATCATAACAAACATGTCTTCCGAACAGAATCAAGCGTTTGTGGTCATCCATTTTCCCCTGAGCGTTCTTACCACGTTGTTGATGAAATGATAAATATGCTTTCTCCGAGTATGGAGTGTGGAGTCTTTTATTTACAACTCAGACATTCGAATTACCGATCTATTTCGAATTTTAACTTAGGGCAATGGGGGAAATGTCTAAAAATCTTCTTCTTCAGATCCACTAAATCGGGTCCATAGGTTAATATTTGGGCTCGCTATGGTAGCCCAAATTTTACCTTAGTGCAATATGAGGAAATGTCTTTAAAAATCTTCTTCTTCAGATCCACCAGTCATTATGCCTTCATATTTGATATACAACATCTCTACGTGGGGGGTGGGGGGTGGGGGGGGGGGAGGTCAAATTCAACTTTGTTCAAATCGAGTGTCTGGGATAATATTTGGGCCTATTGGAGCTGGGATTGACCATGTGTCTGAAGAATTAGAAATTTTGTATTCAGTACTCCAGAGGTGTGTAACTGAGATTAATCCACACAGATTTATCAAGGGGCTCCATGGGGAGCTCCACTTTTTACATTATGATCAACTGATGAAAAGGCATGAGGCTTGAACTCTTTTAGTCATTCCTGAGGGGCTCAAGTATTGACAATGTATCCTATGGAGATGGATTGCTTAATGTAGATTCATTCTTGGACTCTGTTTATATCGTGTTCTGTTCAAGGAAAGGGGCTCAAGTATTGACAATGTATCCTATGGAGATGGATTGCTTAATGTAGATTCATTCTTGGACTCTGTTTATATCGTGTTCTGTTCAAGGAGAGGTCCTCAGGCCCCGTGGGGCCTCTTGTTACAGGTAGAGTGCCTGACAAAATGAAAATAGCCAAAATTATACCCATTTTTAGCTCAACTTGACACAAAGTTGGGGTGACCTCTAGACGGGAGCTATCAATTTTCTTCCATTTCCGTCAAAAATTGTTGCCGCTGGCATCGTTCTTAGAATTTAGTTTTGTCAGACTTCAATATGTCCCTTTGGAACACCCTACAGGGCACAGTTATGATCGGATTGCTTTGAAGCCTGACATGCCTGTTTGGAGTGATCTCTAGATGGGAGCTATCCATTTCCATCAAAAATACTGCCGCTGGCAACGGCCTTTGAACTTAGTTTTGTCAGACAACAACATATTCCTTTAGCACGTCCTACAGGGCACATTTATGATCAGATCGGTTTAAAACTTGGTACGCTTGTTTGAGGTTACCCCTAGATGGGAGCTAGCGATTTTCGTCGATTTCCCTCAAAACATATTGTCCCTGGCAACGACATTCGATGAACTTAGTGCAGTTATGCATCAATATTTCCCTTTGGCACACCCTGCAGTGCACATTTATGACCGGATCGCTTTGACACTTGGTGTGCTTGTTTAGTGGTGACCTCTAGATGGGTGCTATCGATTTTCTTCCATTTCCGTCAAACAATGTTGCCGCTGGCAACGTTCTTAGAACTTAGTTTAGTCAGACCTCAATGTTTCCCTTTGACACAACTTCAGGGCACATTTATGATCGGATCCCTTTGAAACCTGGCATGCTTGTTTGGTTTGACCTCTAGATAGGAGCTATCCATTTCCATCCATTTCCATCCAAATGGCAACGGCCTTTTAACTTAGTTTAGTCAGGCATCAATATATTCCTTTGGCACGCCCTATAGGGCACATTTATGATCAGATCGCTTTGAAACTTGGTGTGCTGGTATGGGGTGACCTCTAGATGGGAGCTATCGATTTTCTGCCATTTCTGTCAAAAAATGTTGCCACTGGCAACGTTCGTAGAACTCAGTTTAGTCAGACCTCAATATTTCCCTTTGACACACCCTACAGGGCACATTTATGATCGGATTCCTTTGAAACATGCCATGTTTATTTGGCATGACATCTAGATAGGAGCTATCGATTTTCATTCATTTCCGTCAAAAAATGTTACTGCTGGCGAACTTAGTTTAGTCAGGCATCAAATTATTCCTTTGGCACGCCCTACAGGGCACATTTATGATCAGATCGGTTTGAAACTTACTTTGCTTATTTGGGGTGACCTCTAGATGGGAGCTATCGATTTTCATCGACTTCCGTCAAAGAATGGTGCCGCTGGTAATGACCTTCGATGAACTTAGTGCAGTTATGCATCAACATATCCCTTCGTCACACCCTGCAGTGCACACTTTTGATCGAATCGTATTGATACTTGGTGTGTTTGTTTGGGGTGACCTCTAGATGGGAGCTATATTTTTTCTTCCATTTCCGTCAAAAAATGTTGCCGCTGGCAACGTTCTTAGAACTTAGTTTAGTCAGACCTCAATGTTTCCCTTTGGCACACCCTACAGGGCACATTTATTATCGCATTTCTTTGAAACCTGGCATGCTTATTTGGTTTGACCTCTAGATAGGAGCTGTCGATTTTCATCCATTTCCGACAAAAATGTTGCTGCTGGCAACGACCTTTGAACTTAGTTTAGTCAGGCATCAGTATATTCCTTTGGCGCGCCCTACAGGGCACATTTATGTCTGATCGGTTTGAAACTTGGTGTGCTTATTTGGGGTTACCTCTAGATGGGAGCTATCGATTTTCTTCGATTTCTGCCACAAAATGTTGCTGCTAACAATGACCTTTGAACTTAGTTTAGTCAGGCCTCAATATTTCCCTTTGGTACACACGCAGGGAACCTTTATTGTCAGATCACTTTGAAACTTGGTGCGCATGTTTGGGGTGGGTGACCTCTAGATGGGAGCTAGCGATTTTCTTACATTTCCATCAAAACATATTGCCATTGGCAACGACCTTTGAACTTTGTTTAGTTATGCATCAATATTTCCCTTTGGCGCACCCTACAGAGCACACTTATTATCGGGTCGCTTTGAAACTTGGTATGCTTGTTTCTGGTGACCTCTAGTTGGGAGCTAAAGATTTTCTTCCATGCCGTCATAATTAGTGGCCGTTGGTAACGACCTTCAATGAACTTAATGCAGCTATACATCAGTGAATTGATTTTCTTTCTTTTCCATAAAAATTATTGTCGTTAGTGCAAGCCTTTGAACTTACTGCATTTGTGCAGCAACGTATCCCTCTTGCACTCTGTACATGGCATATTTATGAATTTCCAGGAAAAGAAAACACAAAAAATGCCACCAACAATTACCTTCAAACTTAGTGCATTTACATCTTTCTTTGGCACACCTGAGAAGGCGCATTCATTAACGGGTTATTTTGAAACTTTGTATGCTTATTCAGGTTGACCAAGTTAGGAACTATTGATTTTCGTTTCATTTCCATCAAAAACTGTTGCTGTTAGCAATAACCTTTGAATTTATTGTATTTGTGCATCAACAATCTTCTTTGACATTGCCAACAGGGCAGATTTATCATAGGTTTGTTTTTGAACTTGGTGTGCTCATAATGCGAGACCTCGTGATCAGAACTATAGACTAGCATTCATTTCTGTGAATAAAGTTGCCATTTACAATTACCTTTAAACTTACTGCATTTGGGTATCAACATTCTTCCTTTAGCCAGCCTTACAGTTTGCATTTACAATTGCACGGATTGCTCTGACGTTGTGCACACACAATGCTGTTATGTTGAAGTTTCACCAAATAACAATGGAACCAATGATCTTCAGTTTTGCCATTTCACTTACAGTACGTGGAGTGTGTATTATCACTTGATCACCCGCAGAGTGGAGATTCCACCCAAGCAATAATTGCAAATTTGCTGCAAAGCATAACCAGCACAAGCAAAGTTTCAGCCAATGGACCTCCGGGTTTAACCCGGAGGTCCATTGGCTGAAACATTGCTTGTGTTTGTTGTCGATGTGAATACAAATTGAAAGTTACAGTTTGGGTGATAACCCCACTCCGCGGGTGATTTAGTTACAATCCACTCTCCACATACTGTATACCTTACCAAGTTCAAGTTTGTCAAGTTGAGCTGCAGTTTCATTGAAACTTTCATTTAAATCGGGAGACCCACAGCTATTCACCAACTAACGCCCCAGAAGTATTCTTCCAACATTCTCCAAAATACTAGAAAAAGTAATGTACACACGATTAAATACTTTCTTAGAGGAACAAAACATCTTATATAACGATCAGTTTGGATTCAAAAAAAGACAATCCACTGTTCATCCTATTCTTCAGCTCACAAATAATGTTGTAGAAGCAAATGACTAACTTACAAAGGATTACTCACCCTCGGTATTTCTGGACTTTTCTAAAGCCTTTGATACCATAAATCACTCAATTCTACTTACAAAACTGGATAGCTATGGTATAAGAGGGTTGGCAAATTCCTGGTTTAAACATGCAGATGTCAATTTGTTTCTTTCAAGACTAACATATCGACACATTGGCAGTCACAATTGGTGTACCTCAAGGTTCTATACTGGGTTCCATCTTTTTCTTATTATACATCAACGACATCAGCCACTCAACCCTGCTGAAAGTCTTGTCTTTTGCATTCGACACTACATGTTTTGCATCTGGTAATAATCTGGATAATCTAATAGATGAGACCAGTTCCGAACGGGACAAGATAAGTGAATGGTGTTCTGTAAATGGACTATGTCTGAATGCTAATAAAACAAATTCCATTCTGTTGCATCCACACAATGATTCGTATAACGCTGTTGGTAGAAAAATTATCCTAAATAGTAGATATCCCCTTAATTAGTAACCAGCACGAAGAAAAATCAGTTAAATTTCTTGGAGTCCACACAGACGAAAATCAAAAATTTATACAACACACCACTGGTTTGTTTAAAAATGGAGAAGGCAATATTCGTCTTGAATAGGGCGAAAAAATGCTTCCCTTTAAAGCCTTCGATACATTATATTACTCATTCATACATAGCTATTTGCTTTACGGTATACTTGCTTGGGGTCATGTATCGTCGACAAGTAGAATTAAAACTCTGCCAAATAGGCTATTCGCGTTATAACGAACAGAAAATATACCTCACATACCGAACCATTATTTAAAAAATTGCGGCATAATGAAGTTCGAGGACCTATATAGGTTACATGTTCTTTTGTTTATGGATGACTGGTATCATAATAAACTGCCTGTATCGTTTGATAGTACTTTTGAAATTTACATAAAGCCTTCCGGAATGGAAACCAGATAGTCTGGGATTGTGCGCACACTCAAACCGAGAACAGGTCTCTCTGCAGATCTCCCGCTTCATTCTTTTCCGAAAAATTGAAATGATTTAAAGGCAGAAACTCAACAACTCAGTAGCCCCCTGTTTAAAAAGACAATAATTAACACAACCCTGAATTCGTATTCCTCAATCATTACTTGTGCCAATCCGACTTGTCCCGGTTGCTTTTTTTTATAAAAAAAAATGATCTCATCTTCCAAACCCACTATTTCTTTTTTCCAGCTATCAGACTGTTAACCCTATACCTAACATGAAAAGCAGACGACACTTGCAAACAAAATTCTTGAATAACTATTTTTTTTCATTTTTTGTCCCAAAACTTTAGGTTATGACCCCTCGTTCGAACGAGCTAGACGAGCTCGTTCCAACGAGGGGTCATAACCTATGTTTTTGAGACAAAAAATGAAAAAATAATGAAAATTAATTCCCGATTTTTGAGAATAGCGCTGGCCGGTTTTGGCCGTTACGTTGGGTAAAGGGTTAAACTGATATGATGTTAGCAAGAAATGTTCCAGGTCAGAGGATTGTTTATATCTTATTTAGGCAAAACTATCGAGAAAAAGACATAAGGATAAGGCCTTGGTGTCAAGAAATCTGATGTATGGGAATGATAGGAAGACAGCCTCTCCAGCTATGCCATTCCCATGCAGTGTACACTTACCTTGTTATTTGTTAATTAGGCTTTTCCCTCTGGAAAAAGACTATTGTTTTTCTACGGATTATTATTTTTTTTTAGGCTTTTCACTCTGGAAAAGATTATTGTTTTATTTTTTGTTTTTTTTCCACACATTTTGTCGGTACGATTCAGAAGCCATTTTCGAACCGATTTTCACACAATTATTCACAGGCATAGAGGGGCACAAAATCTAAAAATGTACCTAAGCAGAATTTTCGATTTAACCCTTATTCGCCAGAATTGGCAAAAAAAACCTCAAAATTAGGGTTTATAGGTACTTTCTCAAAACACGTCTTGTAGATTTTAAACATTCATCATTGTTAAACCTGTCTGTGACACAACCATTCATGTACAAGAGATATTAGACAATGCATATGTTAACCCTCCACAGTCTTCCAAACATCTAAATTTTAGTGAAATGGGCTGTTTTCGGGCCCCTAAAGCATCAAAACGATACACGAGAGATAAACATAGCTTCATTTATTGGAAGTGGGATTCACCGTGGTAAGTACTAGGGGTATTCAAAAAACCAAGCGTTTTGGGCTGGTTAAACTGCAATACCCCTCAAAAGCTAAAAAATGAATGTTTTCTGTGGATTTCTCTAAACGAGTCCCGTAGATTTTCAAGAAAAATTGGCCACGCGCAGGTTTTGGTGTGACAATAGAAGTTGCATGGAGAAAATACTCCGGTGAGCATTTATTAACCCTCCACGGGCTGCTAAAAGTCAAAATTGTGATAAAATGGGTTGTTTTGGACACCAATAGCACCCAATGGGTACGCCACAAAGATAAGTGCCTTCTTTTATCGAGCGAACAATTTATACGGAAACATTTTTGTAAGTAGTAAGGGTATTCAAAAGTTGAAGTCTTAACCCATTTTGGGCAGGCTAAAGAGAGCTACCCCTTAAAGGCTTAAAATCCCATTTTCTGTGGATTTCTCTAGGTTTTCAAGAAAAAATGAATACTGGCAGGTCTTTGTGTGACATTACAAGTTGCATGGACAAAATATTCTGGTGAGCGTTTATTAACCCTCTGCAGGCTGCCAAGCATCGTAATTTTATTGAAATGGACTGTTTTCGGACACGCACAGCACCCAATGTATACCCGAGAAAATAAACATAATCTCCTTTGTTGGAAGTGGAATTCACCGAGGACCATTTTTGTAAGTAATAAGGGTGTTCAAAAAACCAAGCGTTAACCCATTTTGTGTGGTTAATAGCGATACCCATCAACAGTTTAAAAAATTCATGTTTTCCCTGGATTTCCTTACAAACATCTTGTAGGGTTTTCAAGAGAAAATGGCCATTGATAGTCTTGGTGTCACATTACCATTTGCATGGATAAATTATTCCGGTAAGCATTTGCTAACCCTCCATGGGCTGCTAAATGTCAAAATTTTGAAAAATAGTATGTTTTTGGACACCAACAACATCAAATGGGAATGCCACAGAGAAACCTAACTTCTTTTATCGGACGCAAAACTGATAGGGAAACATTTTTGTAAGTAGTAAGGGTATTCAAAAATCGAAGTCTTAACCCATTTCAACTGGTTAAGAAGATGTACCCCTTAAAAGCTTAAAATTACAGTTTTCTATGGATATCTCCAAAACATCTAATAAGTTTTCCAGAAAAATTGACCATTCGCAGGTCTTGGGGTGACATTACAGTTGTAGACAAAATATTCCGGTAAGCTTTTATTAACCCTCCAGAGGCTGCCAAGCATAGACGTTTTGAGAAAATGGGATCTTGGGCACCCATAACACCCAATGTGTACCTGCGAGATAAACATAACCTCCTTCATTGGAAGTGGAATTCACCGAGGATTATGTTTGTAAGTAATGAAGGTATTCACAAAACCAAGCATTAATCCGATTAGGGCTGGTTACAGAGCGATACCCCTCAAAAGGTCAATAATTCATGTTATCCGAGGATTTCTCTAAAAACATTCTCGTAGATTTTCAAGAAATATTGGCCATTCTCAGATCTTAGCGTGACATTACACGTTGCATGTACAAAATATTCCAGTAAGCATTTGTTAACCCTATACAGGTTCTCCAACATCAAAATTTTGAAAAAAATGGGCTGTGTTTGCGTACCCACAGCACCCAAAGTTAAGAGGAGAGATTAACATAAGTGGAAGTAGAATTCACTGAGAATTATTTTTTAAGTAATAAGGGTATTAAAAAAACAACCCTTAACCCTTGTTGGGCTGGATAAACAATGATACCCATAAAAGCTTAAAATTCATGTTCTCCCTGGATTTCTCTGAAAACATCTTGTAGATTTTTAAGAAAAAATGGCCATTCGCAGTTCTTGGTGTGACATTACAAGCTGCATGGAAAAATATTCATGTTAGCACTTGTTAACCCTCTACAAGCTTCCAGACATCAATATTTTGGATACATTTGAGATAAAATGGACCATTTTCAAATAGATACAGCACTTAGTGAGTACGTGTCAAACAAACATAACTCCTTTTGTCGGACATTAATTTGTCGGATGACGATATTGATATTAACCCTCTCCACCATTAATGATGGTTTTTACCTAAACATTTTTTATCAAACTGAGTCATTTGAGACTACTCCACCTATCTTTCTCATAACATCAAGAAAGGAACTTCAGTGAGACAGTTAAAAACAATTCATCAGACACTCTGAGGTCATGAAAAATCATGGAATCTCATCCGGAAAAGCCATGATTCTCCAGAATCATAAAGGCTAGTTTGTTAATTGATATTGTATTTGTGTATGCTTCAAAATAAAGTTTCATTCCTTTCATTCTTACAGTATAAATATAGACAAGTGAATAAGCCTAAATAGCAGAAAATATGTCATTTCCAGTATGTGATAAGCATTTGCAAGCAGGGTAGAAGTGAATTTAATCTCGATAACGCTTTCGTCTGAGCAGTTCTGGGGGGTTCTGGTATATTTGTATTTTTCTCATATTTACCATAACCTCTCAGATTTACCCTAGAACCTCGCTAAATAACATTTGCACACTGTTTTCAGAGAAAATATTCCATTTCCAAAATGTTTTAGCATTCATCAGAAAACCAAAATTTGATTTATTCCCAAATTTGCTCTCATTTCCCTAAACAACGAAATTTAAGATTTATCCAAGGGAGTTAACTCGAAATTTTACTCTCAATTTCAAAAGGTTGAATTGCTTCACTTTTTTACACTATTTAGTGACAAAAGTAGACAGACAATATGTTTTTTTATACACACTGCAATTAATATCTTAAGAGATAACCCTGTTCTTTTTTTTTTACTTTTTTTTGCTTTTCTTTTCTTTCGGAAAATTTGTTAATTCTGGTTTGTTTGCTGCAAGTCAGATATACAGACAGAACCTCATGTGTGTTTGAATCGGTGGGTGTTTTACATAACAACTTTGAATGGAGTAATCATATTTCGCGAGAGCCATAGGCTCGAGCGAAATATGACTATGCCATTTCAACGATTTTTTTTTTAAATTTTAATTCTAATTCCGATGTTTAAAACCGAAATGTGAAGAGTAGGTTTGCATTGCTTGTAGCTGTATTGATCAAATTGATCGATAAAAAATCAAAACAACCTTTTAGGAACCAGTCTTCACAGCTGTATTTATTTGACATTTCAATTTTTACGCACACTGGGTGATCGTCTGCGTTCATCGTTTTACCCAAATCGATTGTAAACAATGGCTGGTCACGACGAATACGGCAATTTTGACATTGCTAATTTGAATGAATTTTTTGGAAATCAAAATGATTTTATATTTGAGGAAGAATATTTTGACAATTTATCTTTTCTCGATGAAGAGTTTGAGGACGAGAGTGCAGAGGTGGGGGGCCTGGTAGCATCGACGCCAGAGACCGCAAAAAAATTTAGAAATGGAGAGAGCTATGGCTGTCACGTTTGAGGAAAAATTGACTGTCACAGCTCGGTTTAAAAAATTAACTGAAGAAAGCCTCCAGTTATTAGAAGAAGGTCGCCAATCAATGTCGACCAAGACAAATACTAAGTGTGTGGGGGGGGGGGGGGGGTGGGGGGGCAAATTATTTCAAGACTGGAGTGTTGAAAATTGCGGCCAGCCTGTAAACTTTATGACAATTGAGCCAAGTGAATGGAACTGTCATTTACGAAAATTCTATGCTGAAGCACAGCCTAAAAATCAAGAGAAACGTGTTTCAAAATTAGACCCAAGCCAAGCTGCAAAATATCATAAAAACACTATGAAAAATGTTAGATCCGCCATAAATAGGCATTTGCACGACTTGGGCTTGGAAATTGACATTGTGAGAGACAAAGCTTTCAAGGAAGCAAATAATATGTTGGATGCGAAACTAAAATTCAATTTGAAACATGGTTTGTCACGCCCAACCTGTCATAAGCAGATTATTGACAAAACTGATTTGAGTAAAATTGGCACATACCTGCACACTTCAGTAAATCCAGTCATTCTGAGATACCGAGTGTGGTAAAATCTGGCGATCCACTTTGTAAGTCGGGGCATTGAATTCCACAAGCAACTAACAATGAATTCCTTTAAGTTTTGCCACGATGAAAATAACTTCGAATATGTGGTAATTGCACACGAAACTCACCAAAAGAACCGTCAGGGTGGGCTTCTCAATGAAGAAGCGCCGTCAGATAAACGAATGTACGCAAGAGCTGACAATTTTTGTCCAGTGAAATCCCTTCGACTCTTGATGGAAAAAACTGATCCAAATGCAAAATCCCTCTTCAATCAATGCACTTAGAATGGTCTTCTTTCACCTTCCACTGAACCTGTGTGGTTCACCGATAAAAGTGTCAAAGAACATCAGTTTTCGAAGTTTATGTGTGACATTTCACGCAATGCAAACTGCAGTAAATCCTACACAGCACATTGTTTACGTGCGACTAGTATCAAGGCAATGAATGATGCTGGGGTTTGAATTAAGGCACATTATGTGCATGAGTGGTCACAAAAATGAAAGTTCAGTTCGCAGCTACAACAGGGAATGTTCCACCATACAGAAACAAACCATCAGTCAAACCCTGTCCTCTGTCGTGGTTCAGTTCGTAGCTACAACAGGGAATGTTCCACCATACAAAAACAAACCATCAGTCAAACCCTGTCCTCTGTCGTGGTTCAGTTCGTAGCTACAACAGGGAATGTTCCACCATACAAAAACAAACCATCAGTCAAACCCTGTCCTCTGTCGTGGTCCAGCCACAACCTGCCCAAGTGCAACAAGAAAACGCTACATCAGTGACGCCATCCACTAGTAACTCAGATCATTTGAACAAAAGTTTTCAGTTTTCAATTCCAATGAATGAACACTACCTGAATTCAACTAATTTCATGTCATCTGGCTTTATATCTAACTCCACTTTTACAAACTGTGTTTTTCAGTTCTCGGGGAAACGGTCAAAACCAAAATAAAATGTAATACAGATGGCCTACTTCCACCTACCACGGAACGTAACTTTACGTGAAGTGAACAGTTGAATGAAATTTGAGGGAGGCGTGGCTTATGACGTTTTCTTTGCATTACGTAATTCATTGGTCAATAAAAAATTTAATGACATAAGTGCATTTGACTTGGAAAGTGTGTCAATTGCTACCTGCATTTCAATAATATGCGCCCTCTTTTATGCCGGAAAAATATATGTCTACCAGTTTTTAGTTTTTAGGTCTTTGTTCGCTGAAGTAGAGGACGACTAACACTATTTATTTATTTGGGTCGCGAACGTTTAATTATAAGGAATGATCGTTTCTTTTTGTCTATTTCTTGACTTATGAACCCCCAAAAACAAAGTCCAAAAATCGCGTAAATGGGCTACGCCCATTCACACAGTTTGGACTTTGTTTTTTGGGGTTCATAACTCAAGAAATAGACAAAAAGAAACGATCATTCCTTAAATAACGACATTTGGAAACTTTTTGAAGCGTAACAAATGACTCGACGGGAAAGGAAGAAGTAGAAACGGTGCGGGAAAAAGTTCCGGTTTGTATATCACCAGCTGAATACAGAAACATTTATGTCATAGCGGCGATTACGTTAAATACAATGGTGTAGAGTTTAATGGATGTGTAACGAGTAGACAGAACGCGATGTGTGTTTGAATCGGTAGGTGTTTTACAAAACGAGTTGGAATGGCGTAGTCATATTTCGCGAGGGCCGTAGGCTCGAGCGAAATATGACTACGTCATTACAACGAGTTAATAATGTTTGAGACGTTTGATCAAAAATGGATAAAAATGTAGGAGTAGGCCTAGTTGCATGCACAAAAATCTCATATACATATATTAAATCTTCTAAGTTGAAGGGGAGATAACCTGATAAATAATCATCAAAGATGGAAAATTTGGAAATATGCGCATGTTCACTCATTGGTGGCCACATTTAAGAAGTTTCATCGAAATCAGTTCAATAATGTAAGACGAGTTGTGCACACAAGAATCTCATTTGAAAATCCATAATAAATCTAAGTTCAGGGGAGATAACCTGGTTAAAATTGTCGCCGATGAAAATGTTTAAAATATGCGCATGTTCACTTGCTGGTCATAATGTTTGATCAAAATCGGTTTAAAAAATGTAGGAGAAGTTGCATGCACACGTTCGGACGGATGGACGGACGGACGGACGGGGAGTCGACAATATAGCCCCACTTCTTCGAAGTGGGGGTATAATTATTTGTTTTCTTTCATTCCTTTCCCAGGTCCATTTACCCAGACAATGTGCTTCCCTATTCAATATCTTTAGCCCCGCTTTATTTTTAAATTCCAGGAGTTGCCTCCCATTAACATTGACTTTATTGTCACCAACCACTGCATCTTCCCTACCGTTTCCAACGTGCCCATTAGTACAATATGAAGCACCCTGTTCTGCAACATTTGAATCTGAGTGTCGTATATATTCCATCTTTCCACTTGGGCTTGCTCCCTTCAGTCGCCAAATATACAACTTTCACAAGAAGTTACCATTTCACTTGATCTCAGCATCGATTTGATGTTTCAGTTTTTGTACGAGTATGTTTATCCACATGCAGGTTTGGTGATTGTCCAAATACGGTATCACTCGTGAACTCAAAACAATATGACAGGAACCAATGTCCTTTCTCATGATTAAATTTAAAACTATTTGAACACCTTGTCCAAACATGAAAACTGCTAGCAACTCGACTTGTCTGATATCCTAGCCATGTTCTTGGATATTCCAAGTAATTTCAGCCTCAGGTAGTTTTTATATAAATTCCCGCCACTTATACCTGTTACCAAAATGTTGTAGCAGAGTTTCAGGAACCACCCTATTTATATACGTGAATCGGCTCTTATAATGGGA
Source organism: Pictodentalium vernedei (assembly GCA_031216915.1). Classification (NCBI taxonomy): domain Eukaryota; kingdom Metazoa; phylum Mollusca; class Scaphopoda; order Dentaliida; family Dentaliidae; genus Pictodentalium; species Pictodentalium vernedei. Next base: position 40,169,844 of record CM062291.1, on the reverse strand, counting down.
GGGGGCAGGGGATTCGAGCTAGTTTTTATTTATTTTTTATTTTTTTTATTTTTTTTTTTTTTGGGGGGGGGGGGGGACGGGTGATAGGCCATTGTGTGGGGTTTTGGGACATCTCCTAGTCCTAACTAGGATCCACCAATCATTGCCCCATCCTCTCACCTGTTCAACCCAAATATTAACCTTAGGACTTGATTTGAACAAACTTGAATCCGACCCCGTAAGAATGCTCAAAACCAAATATTAAAAGATTCTGACTGGTGGATCTGAAGAAGATTGTTAACGATTATTCTCCATGTTGCACAAAATTATAATTCAGGCTACCACAGGGAGCCCAGATATTAACTGAAGGGCTTGATTTGAACAAACTTGAATCTGGCTCCCATAATGATGCTGCATACCAAATATCACAAGATTCTGAACGGTTGTTCTGGATCAGAAGACTCTTTAAAGAATATTTCTCATACACCACGAAGTTAAAATATGGGCTCCTATATAAAATGTTTGCTTTCAACAAACTTGCTTCTAATAGCCCTCCCCCTCCCCCTCCACATACACACACACACACACACAAACACACACACACACACACACTTGTCTACCCTACATACCGAGGTAACCCATTGTTTGTCCTTTGTGTGGACTAACGGTTTCAACCTCGTTTTGCCGGTACAGTTCTGGGAAAACAACCGAGGTAAAGGGTTTCTTTTGTCTTTTGTACCTCTGTAAGGCGAAACACGCAAACTCTTTTGTCTAGTTACCTCGTCACGTCAAGTTGGTAAGACAAACGCACACACACACTCACACACACACACACACACACAAACACACACACACACACACACACACACACACACACACACACACACACACATCTTTGTCTACCCCCACATACCGAGGTACCCCATTGTTTGTCCTTTGTGTGGACTAACGGTTTCTACCTCGTTTTGCCGGCACAGTTCTGGAAAACTTTTGTACCTCGGTAAGGCAAAACACGCAAACTCTTTTGTCTAGTTACCTCGTCAAGTTGGTAAGACAACCCCCCCCCCCCCACACACACACACACACACACACCCAACACACACAGATGCTGTATGCCAAATATGAACAGATTTCAGTCGCTGGTTCTGAAGATTTTACAAATTTTTGCATATAATTTTTAGATCCCCCCACCCCAACGGTACACTATGACATGACCGATGACATTTTTTTGGCCATTCTTTTCTACTAGTCCTAAGGATGGGGCGCGGTGGCTCAGTAGGTTGAGGTGCAGGCTGCAAGCCTAGAGGTCCTCGGTTCGAATCCCACCTGCGGCAATCGCGTTGTGTCATTGGGCAAGACACTTCGCCCCCATTGCACACGTGGGGCAAGGTGACGTTGTGTTACTAAGGCGTACTGCGTGTCGATGGTGCACCTGTCTTCAACCAATGCTAACCCTGCTTGTGTGCAGTTAGTAATTTGGGGACCTGACAGTTGGTTCTCTCCGGGTACTCCGGCTTCCTCCACCCATAAAACTGTCGTGGTCACCATTAGCCATTGTGCAGAAATATGTGACCTTAAACACCAATAAATAAATGGTAAATAAATAAATAGTCCTCAGGATGCTTCATACCAAATAACATTTCTCTGTTCCCCACAGTGTGGGAAATATGGGCGTTTGAAAATATTTATTTATACCAGGATTACCTATTCAACTATATATAAAAAGTCTACGACATAAATTTTAGCTTTACACACCAACCGTGGTGAACCACGCCAGCAATGCGATTTCAATAGTTAAAATTTACACCTACAGTGGAACTACAACCAGGTTGGCCTTTGGTGACGTCGACCTGAATGCAAACTTGTCTAAATTTACCGGATGTCGCCTCGCGAAGAGTGAAATGAAACCGGCAATTATTTGTTACGTTTTTAAATGGGTTTACCTCACAAAATGCCAAAAATTAACAAACATGCATTGTCTCATGTTAATAAAGCATCCATAACTCGAAATAGTATGTTATTATGTTATTAAAACGAAAAAGGCTTCGTTTCTTTTTCCATTTCGTTTCGGCGATAAAATTGACAGCGGAAGTACCGCCCACCGATGCTCATGTAAACAAAAACAGATTCGCACGTATGTACGTCTGCTGTTCAGTAAAATCGAGAAAAACTAATAGCGACTTTTAATAATCTAAAGGTCATGGTATAAATAAAATATACCCAAAGTAGCTTGGTGTACCAAATGTTCACCACTCGTGGTGAAGTGGTGTTAACCGAGCTCCAAAGGCTCGCGGTTAACACCACTTCACCACTCCTGGCGAACATTTGGTACACTAAGCTACTATGGGTATATTCTATATATTTTCAGCTCCTGGGGTACCCATGTGGATACAAGAAAAAAACAATTCGCATGAACCAAGCTAACTCAATAATAATAGCACACACCAAAGTTGGCTCAAAGCAGCTCATTAGTTCAGGAAACAGAAATTTTGATTGGGGCCAAAAAATCTTGCCCCTCCCATTACCAAGACAAATAATTCCCTACGAACTTTGTTTCAACGAACTTTATTCTTCACCTCAATACCAAATATCAAGTCATTATACCAAATGGTTTGTGAGAAGATTTTTTTAAAACATTTTCCCGTACCCCCGTCCTTATGAGCTGGGGCAAGTTGATTTGAACAAAATCAAACTGCGTTGTCAGAACAAACAATCACCTCAAATTTAACTAAAATCAGTCCAGCAGTATTGGAGAAGTCGCGAACACCATGTTCACGAACCACGTACGGAGAGTGATCACTATAGTTCCTCTTGACTTTGAGTCAGGTAAGCTAAGAACAACTACAATTCACATGAAATCATTCCAGCTACGAATTATGACATTTTGTGTGAGTTTATTTTGTATTATGTTTTATGACAGAAAACTAGGACTGTCACGATTAATCGACTGTCGATCGGTCACGCCGAAATCGATTAGTAGTTTTCGTTGTCGAAGAATCGGTAAATTTTCCTGTTTTAGACGTTCAATAATTTTAAAAAATTATGAAAAAAAACTATTGTTTCTAAAGGTAAAAGGTCAAGAACGTCGACGTTAAACCTCAAGAAGCTGCTAGAAGCATTTGTCTTTTAGGTTCATTCAAAGCTTTGATGTTCTGAACTTTTGAACCGTCAGTGTAATAATCAAGACCGGTCTGCAGTTGCGAACTTGCGAAGTTCGCAACTGACGACCGGTCTTGATTATTACACTGACGGTTCAAAAGTTCAGAACATCAAAGCTTTGTATGTACCGAAAAGAGGATCGTCTTCGACTCTTCGTTGTTTACTTGGGGTAGGTCTACTGATTTGAACTTCATTTTTAACATCTTCGAAGAGAGGGAGAAGGGGGGGGGGGCATCTAGGTACCATTAATCGATTATTAACGATTATGACAGCCATATTGCGGTCATCTTGTATTAAAAACATATCTTCAAAGCAGATTGTTGTCCTATCATTATCTCCACTTCGATTGAGAAAAAATCAGGAAACTAAAAAAAAAAATCATAGGTGGGGAGGACGATACCCAGGGTGCCTTGACCTGGGTGTCTTTCTGCCAACAAGGCCAAGCACACTTGACACAGATTTAATGAAGATATATCTTCTCTGTTTTTTGAGGCGTGAAATCCCATAAGTTGTTCAAAACATGAGGGGGGGGGGGGGTATACCCAGGGTACTTGAGCCTGGGTATCTGGGTATCTCACAAATTTCAATTAAAATCCAATTTAATTTCATCCGGAGAATGAACAACAGGCCTCTCAGCCCAGACAACTCCAGTCACTTCTTTTAGGATAAGCTAAATACAAGACAAGAATCCAAGTGTTACTGCTTGTGACGTTGACCTTGATGATGCGGCAATGGGTCAAGGTCATTACCCGTTAGGCTGTGGGTAACAATTGTGTGATCGTAAAAGTTAAAAACGAAAAGTAACGTCCCGGGACTTTGGACAGTGTATTTCGTCTTTTACATAAATTGTGAGGTCTGAGATCTCCTTTCACACAGTGCAATGGAGAAACCCTGTATAAATTATCTCCCTTCATTAACAAAAGGCAAAGCATTGAAGTGTGAAACAAAAATTGTTCTGGATAGCAAAGGCAGGGTTCCAGCCCTAGGACGAGTTAGTCAGTTAATTACACCAGAAAGACAAAGTTATCCACCTCAGAAACAAATACTGCGATAGTCCCACCACGGGAATACACTCAGGTAGGTGCAAGCTTGAGTACATACACAAATATACAGTTTTGTAAATACTTCCCCATGTCGATGGCGTCTATAAGTTAGGGGGAGGGGCAACGGTTGTGATGCAGTAGAATAAACTCACAATACTGTCTTCCTGGACAGGCTTGGCAATTTCAGGAGAGCGATTTTTTAGCTCTCCTTACTGCCCTCCTGAAAGAATTAAGGAGAGCGAAAAATTGCCCTCCTAAATATTTTGGTCTGGGATGATTGAGATTACATGTATTATGCTCACATTAAATTTGTGTTGTAAAGCAAAAACGTAATTTAACTTCGAAGTCACATACATGTAACATCACGTAATTTCATTTTGAAAGTGGTTTAGTGATAAAAGGTAATGGCTGCAACCATGCCCAAACACAGTTGCAATCATTTGAAGCAAAATGGGTCACAGCAATATTTTTTTTTCTGTCAGTTTCAAGTTCAACAACTGACATCACAGTTTGATGGGTAATTATTCAAGGAATATTGACACTATAATATGCTACCATTACTACTACCCTGTCACTTGAAGCACTTGCACCAGGATGTGACTGTAGATTCAAGCAGACCTGTTGTCCAAGAAAGTCATACGCTTACCACTACCACCTTCAACCCCCCTTGGGGGGTTGAAGGTGGTAGTGGTAGGCATATGACTTTCTTGGACAACAGGTCTGGGTACACACACAGGTCTTGTCAAGTGTGTGTTCGGTTGTTGAGTGAGACATCTAGATGTCTAAAAGATTTCGCTTTACCTTAGTAAAGTTAATAAAATCACTGATGTAGTCTATTGGTTTCAGTTTCAATGAGTTCGTTCTACTGGATACTTAAAATGCTGTGTAAAGCTAATTGCTCTCCTAAGCTGATTGAGGAGAGCGATTTTTTGCCCTCCTGCATTTTTCAGAATGCCAGGCCTGCTTCCAGGTCATATAAAATGATTCCCCATAGAAGTATTGAAAGAAACATGCGATTGCCTTGACATTGGTAACTTAGTTTCTACTCTTCTCATCCTCACATTTTGTATTGGTGGAACTATAAATGAATGAGTTGACAGATATTCACTATGTTTGGATCTAATATTGATGATTTTTTTAAAGACTTACATTGTGTGTGTTCATATATTATTTGCCTGTAGTCCATCCCTAGTGCTGCTTTGATAATGTACTGGAAAGTGATAGGATAGGATGCATGTACCTGATTTCCACTTCTACTATCAGGCTTAAAAAAATGAATTCGCAGCCTGAGCATTTATATACACAAACGAAGCCATGTCAGTTGACGGAAGTGTGAAAAGGAAGGTACTTTTGCATATAGAATTTATTTCAATTGAAAAATAGGCAAACAAATCTTTGGGCGTTTTTCAAGAATTTCATAATGGGGCGACCCCATTTGGAAAAAATTAAAAAATCGAGAGAAAAAATTTCAGCTGACTGAACCGAAACCAAAAATTGTACATGCAAAAATAGGTAAAGTTCATGACTGCGAACGCTAAAAATCTCTTTTTCAGAATTGTTGAATGTCATTAAAGGTTACAATATGTGCCGTACATAGCAAAATTCAATCAGATTTTTAATATTTGTGTAGAACACGACTGATTATATATCAGTTGCTATGACCTTTTTGACAATTCGAGGTCACTGCTATGTATAGCGCACATGAGTTTGAAAAGAGCACATTCAAAGTTGGAAAAAAACCAGCATTCAGACTCCCACTAATTGTTTACTCAGATTTAAGGACATGCGCACTCTTTATGCCTATATTTATCAATCCACACCAATAAGAGGAAATTGACTTTACATTACCGTTTACAATTGCACTGAATTTTTCATAAAAGTAACGCCTCAGGAGTTTGGAAGGTGGGTTTTGTCTTTTACATCAGTTGTGAGGTCTGAAATCTCCTCCCCACAGTCACGGCAATGGGGAAACCCTGTGTTAATTATCTTCATTTGCAAAACGTGATGCACTGAAGTGCAAAACAAAAAAAATGTCCTGGATAGCAAAGGCAGGGTTCCAGCACTCGGACGTTTTAGCCTGTTAATTATAGCAGTAAGGCAGTAAGGCAGACTTATCGACCTCAGAAGCAAACACGGCGATCGTCCACTAACCACCCCCCCCCCCCCCCCCCCCCCCCCACCAAGAATACCCCCCAGGCAGGTTCCATCTGGAGTATATACAGAAATATACTGTTTTGTAAATACTTCCCCATGTCGGTGGCGTCTATAAGTTTGAGTCGAGGGGCAACGGTTGTGATGGGGCCGAACAAACACACAATACTGTCTTCTAAGTCATATAAAATGATTTCCCACAGAAGTACTGAAAGTAACATGCGATTGCCTTGATATTGGAAACTTAGTTTCTACTGACTTCTTATTCTTATATTATGTATTTGAGGAAATGTAAATGAATGAGTTGACAGACATTCACTATGTTTGGATCTAATATTGATGATTTTTTTAAAGATCTGCCTTGTGTGTGTTCATATATTATTTGTCTGTAGTCCATCCCTAGTGCTGCGTTCATAATGCACTGGAAAGTAATAGTGTCCTTGTACCTGATTTCTACTTCGACTGTCAGATTGAAAATATTGAATTCGCAGAAGGAGTTTTTATGCACTTAAACGAAGCCATATCAGTTGTCGCAATGTTGAAAAGGAAGGTACTTGTGCCTACATAATTTATTTGTATTGAAAAATAGGCAAACAAATTTTTTGGAGTTTTTCAAGATTATCATAAGTGTGTTGGTCCCTTTTGGAAAAAATTGAAAAAATCGAGAAAAAAAAATTCAGCTGACTGAACCAATCATTTGGACATGCAAAAAATAGATAAAGTTCATGACTGCGAACGATGAAAATCTCGATTTCTGAATTGTTGAAGGCCTTCAAAGGTTACTCTATGTGCTGTACATAGCGAAACTCAATCAGATTTTGAATATTTGTGGAGAACAGGACTGTTTATATATCAGTTGCTATCAGTGGCGGCGCCAGCAATTTTTTTGTGGGGGGGGGGGGCAACTAGGGGGGCAGACTCCCATGGAGGGGGGCAAATACGTAAAGGATCATATCATTACTTTGTTATGAGGTAGTCCAAACTTGGACCAAAAGTCCGTAATATACTTTTTTGGTTTGGTACGTCCTGTAGACGTACCAAACCAAAAAATTATATTACGGACTTTGGGTCCAAGTTTCGACTAAATGTAATGGTAATTAGCGGTCCTCCTTTCAAAAAATCCTGGATCCGCGTCTGGTGTGTCTGTGCGTGAGAGAGAGAGAGAGAGAGAGAGAGAGAGAGAGAGAGAGGGGGGGGGGGAGAGAGAGAGAGAGAGAGAGAGAGAGAGAGAGAGACTTCAAATAATTGAACGGTGCAAGGGAGATAATGCCCGTCTGTCATAATGCGAAATCCTTTGTTGGCTCATAAATTAATTATAACTTATAAGTATCTGCATCCGAGTCTTTAAATCTCTACTGCCTGGATGTGTTCATCAGCTAGCCTGAGGCTTTGGGCTAAGTGTGTATGGGAAATTATTGGGAATAAAAAAAGAGAGGGGTGTGTGTGTGTGTGTGAGAGAGTGACTGAATGTGTTTGTGTGTGAGGGTGGATGGAAATGCATGCGAGATGGTTGGGGGGGGGCAAAGCCTTCGTTTGCGGGGGGGGGGGGAATGCCCCCCTCATGCCCCCCCCCCCCCCCGTAGCGCCGCCACTGGTTACTATGGCCTTTTTGACAATTCGAGGGCACTGCTATGTACAGAGCACACCATTTTGGAAACAGCACATTCAAAGTTGGAAAAAAGATCAGCATTGAGGCTCCCACTAATTGTTTACTGACATTTAAGGACATGCCCACTCTTTATGCCTATATTTATCAAGTCCACACCAATAAGAGAAAATGGAGTTTAAATTGCCGTTTACAATTGCGTTGATTTATTCATAAAAGTAACAGCCCAAGACATTGAACAGTGAGTTTTGTCTTTTACATAAATTGTGAGGTCTGAAATCTCCTCCCGAACAGTGGAATGGGGGAACCTTGTGTTAATTATCTCTCTACATTTCCAAAAGGCAAAGCATTGAAGTGTGAAACAAAAAAAATGTTCTAGATAGCAAAGGTAGGGTTTCAGCACGCTGGCGTTTTAGCCAGTTAATTATACAAGTAAGGCAGACTTATCGACCTCAGAAGCAAACACTTCGATCGCCCCACCCCCTCACGAGAAAACACTCAGGAAGGTACAATCTTGAGTATATACAGAAATATACTGTTTTGTAAATACTTCTCCATCTCCATGGCGTCTATAAGTTTGAGGGGAGGGGCAACGGTTGTGATGCAGTAGAATAAACTCACAATACTGTCTTCCAAGTCATACAAAGTGATTTATCATAGAAGTACTGAAAGAAACATGCGATTGCCTTGACATTGGCAACATAGTTTCTACTTACTTCTCATCCTTATATTATGTTTGGTGGAACTGTAAATGAATGAGTTGACAGATATTCACTATGTTTGGATCGAATATTGATGATTTTTTAAAGACTTGCCTTGTGTGGGTGCATATATTATGTGTCTGTAGTCCACCCACAGTGCTGCTTTGGTAATGTATTGGAAACTAAGAGTGTGCCTTATTTTCACTTCCACAGTCAGGCTGAAAAAAATTGACTTAGCAGTATAAGCATTTATATATTCACAAGAAGCCATGCCAGTTGACCGAAGTGTGAAAAGGAAGGTACTTTTTTCCCTATAGAATTTATTTGAATTGAAAAATATCAAAAAAAAAGTTTTGGGCTTTTTTAAAGAATTTCATAAGGGGTCGGCCCCTTTGAAAAATATTAGAAAATCGGGAGACAAAAAATTCATCTGACTGAACCAAAAAATTGAACATGCAAAAACATATAACGTTCATGACTGCGAACGAGTGAAAATCACTTTTTCTGAGTTTTCTGAAGACCATCAAATGTTATTGTATGTGCTGTACGTAGCGAATCTCAATAAGATTTTGAATGTTTGTGGAGAACAGGACTGTTTATATATCAGTTGCTATGACCTTTTTGAAAATTCGAGGGCACTGCTATGTACAGACCACACCATTTTGGAAAGAGCACATTCAAAGTTGGAAGAAAGACCAGCATTCAGACTTCCACTAATTGTTTACTAAGATTTAAGGACATGCCCACTCTTTCTGTCTATATTTATCAAGTCCACACCAATATGAGAAAATGGGGTTCAGATTACCGTTTACAATTGCACTGCATTATTCATAAAAGGAACGCGTCAGGACTTTGGACAGTGTGTTTCGTCATTCACATAAATTATGAGATCTGAAATCTCATCTCACACAGTGCAAAGTGGAAATCATGTGTTTATTATCTCCCTTCATTTGCAAAAGTCAAAGCATTGAAGTGTGAAACAAAAAATTGCTTTGGATAGCAAAGACAGCGTTTCAGCCCTCGGACGGGATAGCCAGCAGATTATATCAGTAAGGCAGACTTATCCACCTCAGAAATAAACACTGCGATCGTTCCCCCAACGAGAATACAATCAGGCAGGTGCAATCTTGAGTATATACACAAATATACTGTTTTGTACATACTGACATACATACATGTTGATGGCGTCTATAAGTTTGAGGGGAGAGGTAACATTTGTGATGTGGTCGAACAAACACACAATACTGTCTTCCAAGTCATATAAAATGATTTCCCATAGAAGCACAGAAAGAAACATGTAATTGCCTTGACATTGGCAACTTAATTTCTACTGACTTCTCATCCTTACATTATACATTCGTGAAACTGTAACTGAATGAGTTGATAGATATTCACTATGTTTGGAACTAATGTTGATGATTTTTTTTAAAACTTGCCTTGGGAGTGTGCATATATTATTTGTCTGTAGTCCATCCCTAGTGCTGCTTTGATAATGGAAAGTAATGGTGTGCATGTACCTGATTTCCACTTCTACTGTCAGGCTGGAAAAAAAAAATGAATTCGCATTATGAGCATTACACGCTCAAAAGAATCCATGCCAGTTGACGAAAATGTGAAAAGGAATGTACCTTTGCCTATAGAATTTATTTGTATTGAAATATAGGCAAACAAATTTTTTGGCTTTTTTCAAGAATTTCATAAGGGGATCGGTACCCTTCGTAAAAAAAATAGGAGGAGGGCCATTGGTACACAAGCAGCCAACAGGTCCCCCTATACACACTCTCTCTCTCTCTCTCTCTCTCTCATTCTTTCCATTTCAAAATATAATTCTAATAGTGTGTCTCGCATGTTTCACCCCAAGGTTGGATGACCTCGTAAGTGACGTCATGCCACGTGATTCGGTGGCGCCATGTTGTGTTGTCATGGTAACCCACGTATGCGGCCATGCTGTGACGTCATTACCCTAATGATACGTGATGTTAGCGCGCGTGTTGTAGGGTAATACGTGTTTCCTCGACCATTTTGTATACTGGAGGCCGCCTTTCTATGGTAGCACGTGGTTGCTATGTTACCCAAAAGGACTACAATAAGACGGGGGTATGTTCGGAGGGAATGTCCTTTTATAGAGTATATCTAATTACCACAAATAAGCCGACAATCCCCCCAAAAACACCAAAATACACCCCTAACTACCGAAACCATAGGGGACATAGAACATTCTAGCACTCACGCGACGATATGATGAACAGAAGAGACCAGAGTCCAGGACCAATATAACTGCCGTATCAGAGATGTGAACCTGAAGATGATGAATGATGAATTTGTGACTACCGTATTTTTGCCACAACACTTAAGATTTAAAATTAATCTTAAGTTTGGTTTTATCCTGACACACAATGAAACGAGTGAACTGAAGTACTACCATCCATCACAAAACAACGCTCGGGTACTTGATGTTTCACAGCTCGTATGCTGCCAAGAAGACTTTGAAGAATTCCTAGATGATGTCATGGAAAAAGATATCCTGGAATGGGCCAAATTGAAATGGCCAAACACCAAATGGCTAGTGGAGAGAGTTACTAACGTCACATTTTATGTGAATAAGCTGAAAGAAAACAGCTATGATTTAAAATTAATCTTAGTTTTGGTTTTATCCTGAGACACAGTGGAACTAATGAACTGAAGTATTTCCATCCATCACAAAAAAACGGCCGGGTACTTGATGTCCCACAACTCGTATGCTGCCAAGAAGACTTTGAAGAATTCCGAGATGATATCATGAAGACTATATCCTGGAATGGGCCGAATTGAAGCGATCAAACAACAGATGGCTAGTGGAGAGAGTTACCAACGTCACCTTTCGTGTAAACAAGCTGAAGGACCACCCGATTGGAATGGCAGAAGATCTTCTAGACTACATTCCCCAGAACAGAGCAGTAAATGCTTTGGTGAAAGATTATGCTCTCCAGTTTACCTACGACGACAACCTGTGCATCTTCCGATGCTTAGCTTTATGGACTGGTGCGACAGCACGCCACCTCAACTATACAACAGGTGCTATGTACAACAAATATACAAAAAGGACAAAGAATGAATTCCGTGGAGTAACCTTAGCCGAATTACCCGACTTGGAGAAATGTTTTGAAATTAATATCCAAGTTTATTTAATGCTCAGGCATCAATTCACGCTGAAAAATTAAGTCATATTCCCCTGTCGGTCGGCAAAACGAAATATCAAAATGATATTTAGAAATCGATATTTCATCGTAGGTTCGGATGACGAATCACATGTACTTTAAACGAGTCAGCACATCAGTAATGAATTCCAGAGTCCCAAATACAAACGAATTCGAATAATTGATAGTGACAGTGACTAAATCAATTCATTAAATCAGCGGTTTCAAAGTTTGACTTTCTCATTCACCTTCCAGCGAAAAGCCGAAATCACTTTCAAATTTCTTCAGTTCAACTTCACACGTCTTCAGTGCATTGAGTTCAAAAAAAATAAAAAATGACGTGTCTTGTTATTGAAAATAAGAAAGTGGTGTTTTTTGTTATTGTTCTATTTCTTCGAAACACATTGCGATTATTTCAATTCGCCAGCCTTGGTAAATCGTAAAGTTAGGGGAGAAATAAGACGGGACTACTTTTTGTGCGGATATTCACACATTCCAATGGTTGGAGTTTGGTTGTTGTAATTTTTGTATGGACGCCGGTTCGGCACATAAATTTTGCGCCTTAATGGCAAATAAAGGCCACAAATTGGAGAGTTTGTAGTCGTAGAGCATAAAATAAAAAGAAAATTCACGAAAATTTGATGAATACCGAAAATATCTCGTTCGTGGCTACAAGAAATATGAGGATCTTCACTCGCGACTGCGTCGCTCGTGAAGATCCTCATATTTCTTTGTAGCCACTCACGAGATATTTTCGGTATTCATCAAATTTTCGTGAATATCCTCTATATATGAGTTTGTCAAGAATGATGATGACCAAAAACCAAATTGCAAAATTAGTTCAGAGATCTCATAGATGTATGTAAACGTCAACAAGATCCATTTTAGCTACATCGTCAATATATAGACCAATACTGTAAATCATCTGAATGTCGCAAATCCGGCAAATTATGGAAATCTGCCCGATTTCTTCGACGTCACGAGAAGACATATACAGATGAAGTGAATTACCAGTATGTTGGAGGTGTATACCATCCATCCCAGTTCGTATTTGATCTGTTAGAAGATGAAGGTATATTAGTGCACGAAGAGAAGAAGTTCTACCCATACCGTGCAACGTTTGACTTTGAAGGTTACTTTGACAAGTCCAGCCTACCTGCCGGGAGTGATAAACTGATGTGGGAAGCAGAACACGACCACTGAGTGTGAGCGTATGTAGCAATGTTCCAACATACCAAGAAAGTGTTTTATTACCAACAAAAACTCCCAAGAAATTATGCCTTACCTCACAGATACTTCGTCTCATTGCCAACTCCTGATTCAGAACTACCATGCGTGCGGTGACCTTATTTCAACTCAGACAGAAAATTGATGAAACGCTGGAAGAGGAAGCCAGAATTACGGGAGAAGATAAAAGGCACTACTTTAGGCTAACCCTATTGGAAGTTGGAGGGGGGGGGGGGGCGGTGGCGTTGTGGTAACCGGTTCTAGTCAGATCACCAAAGTTAAGCAACGTCGAGCCCGGTTAATCCTTGGATGGGTGACCGTCTGAGCGATCGATTCGGACTTTTACGTTGTGTCCTTGGGCAAGGCACTTAACCACGATTGTCCACATGGGGGGCACGATGACGCCATGTACTAAGGCGTACTGCACGTCTATGGTGCGCATGTCTTCAACCAATCTAACCCTGCCTGTACAACAGTGAGGAGTTACGATGTTTGGGAGCTGGCAGCTGCTCGTCGTTACTGGTGGTTCTCACTGGGTGCTGCGGCTTCATCAACCTGTAAAACTGTCACCGACACGATATGACCCTGGCTGCTAACGTGTCGTTAAACCCTAATTAATAAATAAATAAATAAGTAAAGAAGTTGGAGAAGAAATTTCAAGACTACCTACAAGAGATGCCCGTCAGGATTCAACTCCGGAAAATACGACATGAATGGAGTGAAGCGTGAACTGATGTCATACCTGGAGAGATAGAATCCAGTCAAGTTTGCCGTCAAAAAATCTAATAACTACATTTGCGTCTCCACAGAATCTTTCAAGTTTGTTGACATCTGCAACTACCTCGCTCCAGGATTCAGTTACGACAAAATTTTGAAGGCCTTTGGATGTTCAGTGACAAAGGGATTTTTACCATGGATCATGGATCGACAGCTTGGACAAATTGGATCAAGAACACCTATCAAACCATGAAGCTTTATAGAGTTCTCTCAAGAAAGAAAACATATCTAAAGAAGAATACCAGTACTGCCAGCAGGTATGGAACGACCTGGAGATGACAATTATGCGTGATTTTCTGATCTGGTTCAATAATCGATATGTAAAACCATTCCTTGAAGCCGTTGACAAACGATTTGCTTTCTACCAAGACATGTTTAAAGATGGTATCAGTGTTCCGGGCCTCACATTGAAATACCTGTTCCAGACCATGAATGATGACACCTACTTCACGTTATTTAACTTTGTTTCTTTGCGTAGCAAAATGCTAGACATTTCCAAAAAATGAATAGCATTTTGTAAAAATTAGATAGCTATTTTTGTGTACCAGAGTTATGTTATGCTCTTTTGTATTGAATTCTTTTAAGTAGATAGAATAGTTTCCATTCATTTCTGGACATTTCCAAATGATCTTCAACACATGAAACTGACTGAACTGCCTTTAAGGGTTGCATGGACTTGGATATTTTCAAATGGCGTCTTGGTTGTTTAAAAGAGTTCTCAAAATGGAAGTTGGGATTTTCAATTTGATGGGCTTGAAGTTATTTTTAATAGGCATTTTATGCAAAATGTTGTAAAAACAGGAAGCATTTAAACCAATAGAATTAATCTTACATATGAAGTTGCTAATGATGCTTGATGGAGAGTTAATCTGAGTTATGACTGGAATGTTCCACAATCAGACGTAAAGCATCAGTGAACTAGTTTTCAAATTTGTTTGCAAATTTTCATTCACATTTTGCGATACACGATAATCAACTGCAGCCTAATAGGCTGCAATTGATTATCTTGTATCGCAAAATGCTATACATAATTGAACATTGTGTACCTTTTTGCAAGTTTTGCATAGCAAAAAGCGACGCGACACCGCTTATTTTGAGCCCCGAATGTCACCTGAATCAGAGAAACGAAATACGGAGAAGAAGCAAAAGCGTGTGAAAGTGTTATAGGCTTTGATGCGATTATATTTATTATTGATGCATTATATCTATGGTGTTTGATGCAAGAGATGCCAACATGTTGGAGCATAAGGCGGCGTGCTGAAGACCAGTTTAAACCAGAACATCCCTTGAAGTATGGTAAAATGGCTGAACAATGGTTAGAGTTTTTATCGATGAGAGATGACATCCACATCAGACATCGGTTTAACGGAGCTGGAAAAATGATTGGCCGACGGTAGTTGCCCGTTGATTGTTTGTGTAAAGAGACACAGACTGTATACCAATTCCATGGCTGCTTCTGGCACGGACATACCTGCAGGAAAGATAAGAATGGGCTTCCTCTCCTCAACAATGAAAAGTCAGAGATAAACCCATGAAAGAACTGCTACAAGACACCCGAACCAATGCAAAGTACATCACCGACTTGGGCTACAGACTCGTTGAAATCTGAGAGTGTGAGTGGAGAGAGATGAAGAAGACCGATGCCATACTCAAAGCCTTCCTGAAAGAGAAATTTTCAGACAAAATAAATGGTGCAATGACAGAAGAAGTATTGAAGAAAGTGAAGACCGATGAACTGTTTGGTTTGATTGAATGTGATCTACATGAACAAGATCACCTGAAAGAGTACTTTGAAGAGATGACACCTATCTTCAAGAATGCCGATATCTCCATAGGTGATATTGGTGAACACATGAAGTCCTTTGCTGAGAAGAATGGAATGACGAAGAAACTTGTAGAAGTTTGGTCGGAAGCTGTGTAGCAGAAAATATGTTGTTTGCAACCCCATTCCCGCAGTGGTACCTCCGGCATGGTATTGAAGTTGACCACATCAACTAGGTTATCCACTTCAAACCAAGAAGATGTTTTAAGAAATTTGGAAATGATGTATCCGAGGCGAGAAGCCAAGGAGAAATTGACCCTGATAAGTCGATCGTTGCCGACACCATGAAGCTGTTGTGAAATTCTGGATATGGCAAAACCGTTACCAACAAAGAAAAGCATCGACGTTTGTGGTATTGCGATGATGAAGAGTCACCAGTACAGTAAAGGACATGTCCTTCAGAGCATTGAATCCATTAGATGAAACTTTATATGAAGTCGAACTCAACAAGAAGACCATCAAGTTGGATCTGCCACTCCACATAGGATTCTTTGTGTACCAGTACTCCGGATGCTTCAGTTCCATTATGATGTCATCGATACTTTTATCAACCGCTAACATTTCGAATATGCTGAAATGGACACAGATTCTATGTACCTCGTCACCATCCATAGATGAAATAGTGAAACCAGAGAAGAGAGTAGAGCTTTACAAAGAGAATCACAAGTGGTTTCCATCCGAGTGTTGTGATTTCCACAGAGATGATTATGTGAAGATCAAATTAGAAGGCAAAGAATGGCTGTCTCCTTCATGTTGCAAAGAAAGAAAGCGTTTTGACAGGATGACTCCAGGCTTGTTCAAGGTGGAATGGCAAGGGACCGGCATTGCTGGACTGTGTAGTAAAACATATTATTGTTTCGGTGCCACCAATAAATTTAGTTGTAAACGAATCAGCAAACGCCACAATGATTTGACAAAAGAGAATTATTTGCAAGTTTTGAAGATTCAACAAAGTGGATCCGGCATCAACCGAGGATTTGTTATGAATGACATGTATACTTACCGGCAGAGCAGGGATGGACTATCGTATTTCTACCCAAAACGAAAAGTTTTAGAAGATGGAATTAGCACCATACCACTAGAGAGTTAACCAACAATGAAGAATAGAGTCAAGAACAACGAAGTCGAGCTGTTGCCTAAAAAAGTCCTGTTAGGTTGACCGAAAATTCCTAAAAGGCATAATGGATTTTAGGTGGTCTACTCAATTATGTTAGGTTCACCAAAAAGTTCCTAAAGCCACAATGCATTTTAGGTGGTCTACTCAATTATGTTAGGTTCACCAAAAGGTTCCTAAAGCCAAAGTGGATTTAAGGTGGTATACTCAATCATGTTAGGTTCTCAAAATATTTCTAAAGCCGTAATGGCAGCTTTTCTTTGAAGTCCTATATGGCAGTCTCTAAAGTCCTTTATGGCAAGTCCTCAAAAAGTCCTATATGACAGTCTCTAAAGTCCTTTATGGCAAGTCCTCAAAAAGTCCTATACAGCAGTCTCTAAAGTCCCATATGACAAGTCCTCACAAAGTCCTATATGGCAGTCTCTAAAGTCCCATATGGCAAGTCCTCACGAAGTTCTATATGGCAGTCTCTAAAGTCCTTTATGGCAAGTCCTCAAAAAGTCCTATATGACAGTCTCTAAAGTCCTTTATGGCAAGTCCTCAAAAAGTCATATATGACAGTCTCTAAAGTCCCATATGGCAAGTCCTCAAAAAGTCCTATATGACAGTCTCTAAAGTCCTTTATGGCAAGTCCTCAAAAAGTCATATATGACAGTCTCTAAAGTCCCATATGGCAAGTCCTCAAAAAGTCCTATATGCCAGTCTCTAAAGTCCCTTATGGCATGTCCTCACAAAGTCCTATATGGCAGTCTCTAAATTCCTTTATGGCAAGTCCTCAAAAAGTCCTATATGGCAGTCTCTAACAGTCTCTAATGTCCTTTATGGCAAGTCCTCAAAAAGTCCTATATGGCAGTCTCTAAAGTCCTTTATGGCAAGTTCTCAAAAAGTCCTGTATGACAGTCTAATGTCCTTTATGGCAAGTCCTCAAAAAGTCCTATATGGCAGTCTCTAAAGTCCTTTATGGCAAGTCCTCAAAAAGTCCTATATGTCAGTCTCTAAGTCCCATATGGCAAGTCCTCACAAAGTCCTATATGACAGTCTCTAAAGTCCTTTATGGCAAGTCCTCAAAAAGTCCTCTATGACAGTCTCTAAAGTCCCATATGGCAAGTCCTCACAAAGTCCTATATGACAGTGTCTAAGTCCCATATGGCAAGTCCTCACAATGTCCTATATGGCAGTCTCTAAAGTCCTTTATGGCAAGTCCTCAAAAAGTCCTCTATGACAGTCTCTAAAGTCCCATATGGCAAGTCCTCACAAAGTCCTATATGGCAGTCTCTAAAGTCCCATATGGCAAGTCCTCACAAAGTCCTATATGGCAGCCTCTAAAGTCCTTTATGACAAGTCCTCGAAAAGTCCTATATGACAGTCTCTAAAGTCCCATATGGCAAGTCCTCACAATGTCCTATATGACAGTCTCTAAGTCCCATATGGCAAGTCCTCACAAAGTCCTATATGACAGTCTCTAAGTCCCATATGGCAAGTCCTCACAATGTCCTATATGACAGTCTCTAAAGTCCTTTATGGCAAGTCCTCAAAAAGTCCTCTATGACAGTCTCTAAAGTCCCATATGGCAAGTCCTCACAAAGTCCTATATGGCAGTCTCTAAAGTCCCATATGGCAAGTCCTCACAAAGTCCTATATGGGAGTCTCTAAAGTCCTTTATGGCAAGTTCTCAAAAAGTCCTGTATGACAGTCTCTAATGTCCTTTATGGCAAGTCCTCAAAAAGTCCTATATGGCAGTCTCTAAGTCCCATATGGCAAGTCCTCACAAAGTCCTATATGACAGTCTCTAAAGTCCTTTATGGCAGTCCTCAAAAAGTCCTCTATGACAGTCTCTAAAGTCCCATATGGTAAGTCCTCACAAAGTCATATATGGCAGTCTCTAAAGTCCCATATGGCAAGTCCTCACAAAGTCCTATATGGCAGTCTCTAAAGTCCTTTATGGCAAGTCCTCAAAAAGTCCTATATGGCAGTCTTTAAAGTCCCATATGGCATGTCCTCAAAAAGTCCTATATGGCAGTCTCTAAAGTCCTTTATTGCAAGTCCTCAAAAGTCCTATATGGCAGTCTCTAAAGTCCCATATGGCAAGTCCTCAAAAGTCCTATATGGCAGTCTCTAAGGTCCTTTATGGCAAGTCCTCATAAAACGTTCTATATGACAAGTCCTCAAAAAGTCCTATATGGCAAGTCCTCAAAAGTCCAATATGGCAATTTCTTATGAAAAGTCTTTATGGCAGTCTTTCTTCAAAGTTCTATATGGCAGGCCCTCAAAAGTCCTATATGGCAATTCTTACAGCAAAGTCCTACAAGGCGTTATACAAGGCAATCTTAAATGGATTGAAAGTTTATTTCTCAATTTTTATTTATCAAATACAGAGAGTTTTTATCATCACCATCATCATCATGTTGTAATTTCCTGGTATACTTTAGGCTAACCCTATTGGAAGTGGAGGATATTTCTTTATTCTTACTTTTATTTCCATTCAGACTTTTTGTTTTCGTTCCAAACTTTTTTATTTAACCCTTTACATAACATGAAAAGCAGACGACACTTGCAAAAAAAATTCTTGAAAAACTAATTTTTTTCGTTTTTGTCTCAAAAACCTAGGTTATGACCCCTCATTGGAACGAGCTCGACGAGCTCGTTCCAAAGAGGGGTCAAAACCTATGTTTCTGAGACAAAAAAATTAAACAAATAATGAAAATTAATTGGCGAATTTTGTGAATAGCGCTGACCGGTTTTGGCCGTTGCGTTGGGTAAAGGGTTTACAAAATGTTGATTCATGATCTTTTTGGTTACCCCTATTGGAACCAAATGATACACATATTTGTTTGTTTTCGTTTCAAACTATTTATTTTCATTCAAATCTTTTATTTTCATTTCAATTTTATTTTTTAAAAAAGTTGATTCATGGTATCTTTTAGGTTACCCCTATTGGAACCAGATGATACATCTTTATTTTTTATCAAACTTTTTAGTTTAAAAAAAGAATTTGATTCCTGGTGTCTTTTAGGCTACCCTTATTATATAACCAAAGAAATAAACTATCATCATCATCATCATCATCATCATCATCATCACTAAGAAATTCTCTGGTTGTAAATATTTAAAAAATGAGAAATGAACAAAACTTTTGAATTGCTAAGTGGGATGTGTTTTTTTTTTTTTCTTTTTTTTTGATAAAAAAAAATATTTTCCCCCAAAAGGGTACTGGTTGGAACTGTACCGGGTGGGAATGCACTAAGGCTATTTGAATTATCTCCATTGGGCAGAGGGAAGGGTTTGTAACTTGACCAGTCCCAAAACAGTATAAAATGCAGAGGGCCATATCCTACAGTTTAAGGGTCAAGATTGCAGTTTGGTCGCCAAACTGACCAAACAGATCGACGTAAATCAACCAATCAAATTTCTTCCCCTCTAAGAATTTACAATAGAAAAGTACATTGTGTTTCTTTTCCAGATAATTTCTAAACTAATTTTCTAAATTTCGCAATTTTAACTTATAATCCAACAGGAAACAAACACAAACCCCAACCAAGAATCAAAAAAGTTGATCAAAATTTGTTAAAAGGAGGTAATGTAATGTGTCCATCCAAGATATACCATATTAGGTGAAGCATGCACTTGGCATCAATCACGATCGAACCACTGAACAGTGAAGATGTTCAGACTTGGCACCAAGCAGACTTACGCTAACATCACCCACCACCAGGGTGAACTGAAGATTCATCTCCGCAGATACTTTGAAGATACTTTCATATCCTTCCTATGAAGACTGGAATTGCTCTATCTTTAGAAGAATGGAGTGCCTTGAAGTCCCAAATAGAAGAAGTAGATGCAGTCATCAACATCCAAGAGACAGCTTTAACTCAAGACACTAAACCTACTGAACCTGCGAAACCTGAAGACATACACCAAGTCACAGAGAAGACTTCAATAAACCAATTCAAGAACCACCTTTGAAGAAGAAGATTACAGTGGGAATAACCAAACTACGACCATTGATCGTTGATGAAACTGACAGTGAACTACAAAATCAATTACGTGGACGGAAAGCAGATTCCAGCCAAACCATTACAACCTCGATACGAACAACAAGTGGCGAGATGTTATGCGACCCTGTTCCAAGGGTCTGGACAAATGTACGAGAATGAAGGAAACCACATTGACTGAGAAGAGTACATAAATGGATACACCCTATTCGTATTCGACCTGACTCCAGACTATCACATGGACAACACTTCGATCTGGTGAAGAAAATAGAAGTCCATTTCGAAAACCCATTACCAACCACAATCAACGTACTGGTGTATGCAGAATTTCAGAACATCATAGAAGTGGATAAGAATAGACAAGTAATTTTCGATTACTCGACATGAACACGTTGCAGTTAGAGAACGCCATTCGATCAGATAGTTGTTGAAGAGAATAAGTTTGGATGTATTTGCAAGAAACAGATTACCAAGAAGATTACCAGATCACAGATCAGCGGCTTTGATAGCCAACACGGATCCAGACCACAGAAAAGGAGAACATTGGGTGGCTCTCTTTGTGAGTCACCATAACGCAGAGTAATTTGATTCCTATGGATCACCACCACAACACAGACCATTCGAGAATTTCCTGAAGAATTCCAGATATTGGAAGTATAATACAAAACGCCTTCAAGGACCATTAACAGTGTGTGGACAATACTGCCGGTTTTACTTGAAACATCGCTGTCGTGGTGTACCGATGGAAACCATATCCAACATGTTTACAACTGATCTAATGGATAATTATGTGTTGGTTAATGACGTCATTGAAGATACTTGCCACTAGATGTCGCTGTATTGGAGGCAAACTATAAAAAAGGGTGCACTTGGTTTTCATCTCATTTGTGTTTTAACAGCCAAAGAAGAAAGATGTCTACGAATGTGACCATCTAGATTCAACTGTTCAAAAACGACGTTGGGTTCCAGTTTACCGCGAGAGATTGGGAATAAGTGACCAAAGCAGTGGATATTGCAAAGAAGAGGAGCCTTGAAATAGGAGAACCCAAACCAAAGAGAGAAAGAAAACAAAGAAGAATGAAGATAAAAAGGATTGAAGAATGTTCACTATTCCATGTTTGATCAGGATGGCGCTGAATGATTATCAGTCAAGAAACCAAGAAACAAGAAATTCAAGAGACTTTGTAGAGAGAATGAGTGTTTCATTCGAAACATATTTTCGTGATGTTCCACCACCAATACTAAAGCAGCTATTACGTGGAGAAGATGAAGCTATAATAACAAATACACCACAACAGAGACCACCAAAACACATCGAGTATGCATTGGAGAAAAATCGTCTCAAGACATTTGAATTCATGTTACCAAGTGAAAGTGTGAAAGCCCCGAATGAACTGACAAAAGCTGTATTCTTTTATTTGGGGACAGAACTCAATGTTTTCACTGTGGTAATATTGTTCGTTCCTGGAAAACAGAAGATGATGTTATAGAAGAACACAGAAAATATTCTCCAGACTGTTATTACATTCATAATTTACCACCTGAATTTATGGATGTTGAAAAAGTTCAAAGGAGAAATGGACGTCAAAGAAGAAATGGAGACATCAGTTCAAGAAGAAGATTTACTGAGGACGAACTGTAGTATGTGTTTATTAGCTGAGGCCAATGTTGCTCCACGACCATGTAATCATTTGTGCCTGTGCAAAGACTGTTGTAAACCACTGAGATGTCCAATCTGCTGAAAGACTGTTTATGAATATCTGACAAATCTACATACCATAAAAGTTGTAATTTGTTGTTGAATAAAATAAATTAAAATGTAAACAATTGCGTTATCAATGAGTCTAGTAGTACAATACCAGAGGTATCCTCAAATTGTATCTTATAAAGAGTATCCTCAAATGGTATCCTCAAAGGGTATATAATATATATCACGCATCCTCGAATACCGAAATGAGGCTAAAAGGGATGGTAAATTAGACCTCATTGATAGATTTTGTCATGGGCCCCCATGACCTCATACGACAAAAAAGGGATTCTCCAAAAAATAGTTTCTCGAAGATCCTCACATAAGTATATGGGGGCTTGAGGCTAGCTTCATATGGGCCTTACAGATACTTATAAGTCGAATAATGGTTAAAAACTACTCTTATAAACCCCAAAAGGAAAAGCAGAGGATTCTGCAGGAATCCGAGCCAAATAAACAATAACCGGGTTGTTTGTGGTAATTAGATTTACTCTAGTGCAATCGAACTTACCCTCGGGTGCCTTCTCGGTCCTACTACTATTATAAGCCATGTTTTGGTAATCCTAAAAAAAGGATTCTGGGGGAATCCGTACCAAATAAAGTAGTTTTGGGTGTATTTTGGTGATTGTTCGGTTTATTTGGGTAATTAAATTTACTCTTGTACAAAGGAACATACCTTCCGAACATACCCGTCTTATTGTAGTCCTTTTGGTAACATAGCAACCAAGTGCTACCATACAAGCCAAGATGGCGGCCTCCAGTATACAAAATGGACGATGGAAACAACAACCCTAACACGCGCTGCGCATGCGCAATAACACCACGGTTCACTATGATAATGATGTCACGACCATGTGTGGTGGAACCCTTACTATTTCCTGGAGAGCCCCTCGCCCGCCTCTACCTGGACCTATTCCTCGGGCGGTTTGCTGCCCCAGATGCAACGTTCCGTTAATTGACACCTGCCAATCCTTCATTGGGTGCCCCACTCCAAGTCCCAGGACCCTTTTAACTCTATGCCTCTGATGACCCCTCTCGAGGCCTCCCCTGGCACAACGTACCTTCTCCAGCCAATAGCGTGGGTTTAGTGTGCTTTGTATTTTGGCATCTCCAAAAAAATCTTGCGTGGTAAACCACTCCACGTCCGTCTATGTCTTCTCGATAATGACTGCTGCCCATTATTTTTGTTACAGCGTATGACCCCTCCCACTGTAACCGCGGTCTACCTGACTTTGTCGGCCGGAGCGCGGTCACCGTTTGGCCGACCCACAAGATCCTTGGTTTACTTCCGTACCGACCCTCATTACGCCCCTCCGCTTCCACATACCTTGGCTGTTTCCGTTCAGCCTGTCCCTTGAAGCCACGACAGTTGATTGATGTGTAGAAAGCAAAGGTACTTTTGTTTATAGAACTTATTTGTATTCAAAAATGAGCAAAAAAATTTTTGATGTTTTTTTCAAAAATTTCGAAAGGGAGTACCCTTTGGCAAAAATCGAAAAAAAACATTCAGTTGGATGAGCCAATAAATAATACAATATTGAATACATACAATATTCATGACTGCAATCGCGGGGAAATCTCTCTGAATGTTTGAAGACCATAAAAGGCTTACAATGAGTGCTGTGAATAGCAAATCTCAATCAGATTTTGAATGTTTGTCAAGTACAGAACTCCTTATATATCTGTTGTTATGACCTTTTTGACGATTCGATGGCCTTGCTATGATTGTACAGAGCACACCATTTAGGAAAGAGCATATTCAAAGTTGTAAAAATCGTTTACGGATATTTAAGGCCATACACATTCTTTATGCCTATATCTGTCAAGGCCACGACAGTAAGGAAAAATGAAGTTTAGCTTACTGTTTACAAATGCACTGACTCATTCAGAAAAGTAACGCCCGTGGCATTGGACAGTGGGTTTTGTCTATTATATAAATTGGGAGGTCCGAAAGTTCCTCACATTCAGTGCAAGGAGAAATCCCTGTATTAATTATCTCCCTTCATATGCAATGCAATTCAATGAAGTGTGAAACAAAAAAAAATGTTCTGGACATCAATGACAGGGTTCCAGCCCTCGGACGGGTTAACCAGTTAGTTATGCCAGAAAGGCCGAACTTAGTAAACAAACACTGCAATCGTTCCCCTCACCGGAATATACTCACCTGCTGCTCGCAGAGTACTCTTGGATATACACACAATACACACATATACAGTTTTGTAAATACTTTCCAAATTCGATGCCGTCTATAAGTTTGAGGGGAGGGCAAAGGTGGTGATGTGGCCGAATACACGACTGTCTTCCACGTCATATGAAATGCTTTCCCATAGAAATATTGAAAGAAACATGTGATTGGCTTGACATTTCAGTGAAATGTTTTCTGGTGGATGACCGTAACTTGTATCATACAGCGTTCACACTGCCCCCAAATTTAATGGTATCAAGTGGAGTTTTTATTACCAAGTGGAGTTTTTGTTCAGTGCCAAATTAATTTTTTGGAATCAAGTGAAAGATTCTAGTGATAAATGGAATCTGATTGTAAATGAGAACAAATTAACCATATATTGTCCTTTGCTAAAGCATTGAGGATGGAGACCTTCTGTACTCAGAGTACATTATTTTAATTTATCATATGACTCTTCCGCTTTATTTACTTTAAAACATTTGATATTTTGTTTTCATATTAATCAGTGATAAATAAAGCCTTCCGTCAATTTCATTGGTCAATTTCAAAACTAGACAATTTGATTGGCTGAACAAAATACAACTGGACCACATTTTCATAATTTGCATAATTAGTGTTGGGAGCTTTCATTGGTCAATTTCAAAACTGGACAATTTGATTTGCTAAAGAAAAGACAACTGGGTCACATTTGCATAATTTCAGAAGGAAGAATTTATTTAGGGTGGGTTATATTGTATTAATCTTTTACCTACAAGAAAAACGCCATTCATTTGTTTTTATATTTTCACTTTTTGCTTCCAAAACATAGGCTATAACCCCTCATTGGAACGAGCTCGTTCCAATGAGGGATCATAACCTATGTTTTGGAAGCAAAAAATGAAAACTTTTAGAGACACGAGGATGTTTTTTTCCGAGTGCCGTCTGCAACTCAAGTTAGGTGATGGGTTAAAAAGTCATACGAAGTGGCTAATTTGTGCGTGTGTGTGTCATATGATAAACAGAATATGAAATGAGTGTTTTTCTCATATAATATTTATGAAACTCGTCCGAATTTTCCGTTTGGAAAATTCTTAGACTCGTTTCATAAATATTATAAGAGAAAAACACTCATTCCATATCCTCTATTTATTATACCTCATCTACAAATGTTATGCTAATCCGTCGTGTAATCTCATTAAACATTTCACAATGTTCCATCGGTATAATGCCGGTCAATAATTTTTGCATTATTACCCGCTTCAGCCGAAGATTCCCGATAACGCCAGAAGAGACACCCAAAGGATTGCTGAACGCGCGCGTGGTGATGTAGTTTTTTTACCAAACGACCTGTGAAATAATGTAAACACGCAAAATGTCTACAGGAAGATTTGCCGATATTTGTCAGTCAGAAATAGAGGAACTGCTCGAAAATAAGGACAGTAAAAGAACCGAGCAATTCAAAATGATTCGCTATAAAGACATTCGATTGAAAAGCTAATTTACTGTGTTTGTTTTGAAGAATAAAAAAAAGTGTTTGGACATTCACTTCTTTCGCTATTAAAAGTTAGGAACTTTGGTTCCTCTTCTATATTTGACAGAGACAATAATCCATAAATAATTGTATCAAGACGGAATCTTCATTCGGTATAAAATAAAATAAAATAATGACTGAGCTTGAGGGTAACAATGTGGCTTGTCTCCCCGTGGGATCATTATCTCCCGAGGCTAACGCCTCGGGGGATAATGGTCCCTGGGAGAGATAATCCACATTATTATATACTTTATAAATACCCATATTTCTATTGGCTGGATCTTATACACGTGACTGGTACTCACAAATCCATGTACACCGTTTTTCCACAGAATATCAACTTTCAGAAATATAGCTTTTGGAAATCCCCTCTCTATGTCTATTTAATACGTAATCTCTTATTTTTATGTTATTCTGTAGATGATAACTATTTATTTATTATTTATTTATTGGTGTTTAAGGTCACATACTTATGCACAATGGCTAACCGTCACCGTGACAGTTTCACGGGTAAAGAAAGCCGGAGTACCCGGAGAGAGCCACCGAGCAACGACGAGCAGCTGTCAGCTCTCCAACATTCCAACTCTGTTCAAGCTCCGCTCAAGCAGGGTTACAGCGGTTGAAGACATGTGCACCATCGACGTACAGTACGCCTTAGCACACAGCGTCATCGTGCCCCCATGTAGGCAATCGGGATAAAGTACCTTGCCGAAGGACACAAAGCGGGTCGTCCGGGACGGGGATCGAACTCGGGACCTCTAGCACAGAAGTCCAACACCGCGCTCCCAGGTGATAACTAGTTTACTGTTAAATACAAGTATTTCTGGTTGATATAATTGAACTTTTAATTGGCAAATAGAAGATTGGGATTTTTTTGACGATGGTGTATATAATAAAACAGTTATGGTCATTGTGGTGGTAAATATGATGCGATATGAACCTAAAAAACTTATATTGACCTCGGCTAACACCTCGGTCAATACGAGTTTTTAGGTTCATATCACATCATATTCACCACCACAAGAAGTCCATAATTGTATATTAGTATTACATGGTTCTTCTTAGTATTTTAGTTATAAAACCCGCCACAACTGATAAAAATATAGATAATCTGATATATAAATGCGAATGTCTGCATCTATCTCTATCTCTCTCTCTCTATCTCTCTCTCTATCTTTGTTCCGGGTGAACTCCTCCGTTTCTCGACCGATCGATCTCAAATTTTCTACACGGGGGTAATTCGTCCCTGCGAGTAACATGGGATGGGTGCCGTGTCCGTGCGGGGTGACCTTGACCTTGAAATTGATGACCTTGACCTTTTATTTCGAAAACGACTGGGCCGATTGGGCTAAAATTTCATATGTGCGGGTATATTGACCCATCGATCATTTTGACTTTATCGGGGTATCGTTGACCTTGGAATTGTGACCTTGACATTTTATTTCTTTATCGGGGTTCCCGCGCGGGGTGGCCTTGACCTTGAAATTGGTGACCTTGACATTCTATTTCGAAAAAGGCTGATATAACCATCTTCTCCCGTACAACGCCGGGTATCACCCGCCAGTAGATAATAAAAGGCAAAAAGCTATTACTGCCACTTATCAGGGCATTCTCTAGTGCATTAACATTGTTTAGTAGGGCGATCAAATTATATAACGCACGGCAAGTCACGTGACGTATCAGGTCACGGGCGGATAATAAAAATGATTTTCATTGAGCGCCCGCGGCTCGATACGTCAGGTGACTGAATTACGTCCCGTTCCTAATCTTCTCTGGGAGACGACACACTAAAGCTTGACGCTTCCTGTCGAATCCCTCATCTTTACAGTAACTTGTAAAGTTGTTACACTGTGTATGTCTGTATTTTGTATTATATATGTATTTTTTATTAACAATGAAATATATGCATGTAACATAGATTCTAAGAATAAATATTGTTTAAAATAATCTTCTCTTTCCGCTTTGTAAGTTTGGATACCGCGCAATCCTCACTTGACGATTACGTCAATTAAAACAGTTTAAACCTCTCTACTGGAACACGAAGTGCCAAATATTGATATGTATTTTTTTGTTTTTTTAAGCAACCAAACTCCAATGCTGGATTTTTGCTTCAGTTATTTCGTACTTGGTTTTTGGAAAACTTTAAAAAGTAAAAGACGACATCTCATGAAAATTCAAAGTTCAAACTCTTAACTTAATCAGATTGAACAATATTTAATCGTCGATTCTGGCCATATTATGGTTGATTAAGGTCGACGCTTGCTCTGGATTCTCTACAATTAAATATTGGGGTGTATCGGCTGCAAAGAGACGAGACGTATACTACTAAGTAAATCTTCAGTAATATCATTGATATATATCAGGAACAATAAAGGGCCAAGTATTGACCCTGTGGAACACCAGCGTTGATGGTTCTCCACGAAGATGTCTCCGATCCAATCACAACTCGCTGCAACCTATCTAACAAGTAAGATTTCAAAAACAACAAAAGATCCCCGGATACGCCAATTCTCTCCAGCGTATGAATGAGACCTGCATGCCACCCCTTGTCGAAAGCCTTACTGATATCGCAAAATACCATACTAACTTATTTGCCTTCATCAAGCGCTTAACAGAATGCATCAAATATATCAGTCAGTTGAAAAACACTGTTGTCAATCAGAAACTGCCACAAGCATTTGAAAACACATTTTTCAAATATCTTCCCGACACAGCGTATCAGTGATGTTGGGCGATAGTTAGTAACTGTACCTGAATGCCGTTTTTTTCAGAATTGGGGAGACATTAGCCTTTTCTACAAAGACGGAAAGTATGAGCCATTCGGAAGTATATTAAATAAGATCCACAGTGGCTCACATAAGGAGGATTTGTATTCTCTAAGAAGACGTGAACTTATGAGATCTGGCCCAGATGCCTTAGAGACGTTAGTCGATTTTGTTGCTTCAAAATACTTCACTGCAATTAAGGTTGATACTATCAACTGTTTGTGGAACTCGAAGTGGCAGATCTGGCAGGGAAGGATTCGAATCGTCAACTGCTGAGATAGAACAGAAGTATTCATTGAATACTTCAGCTTTCTCAGCACATGAGGAATATAGTTTATTGGAGTGAATAATAGCAGGAATTCCAGCTGTATTACTGGTAGCGATGAATGTTTTTAGGGTCTTCCACCATAGAGATAAAGAGGTTCGCTGCTCCCCAAGGTGGACTTTTTTTGCGTTGTGCATCCATTTCGGTTGATTTGATCTCGAAGTAATAAGTTTATTGGGTATGTATTTTGATGCAGTGTCGAGCAATTTGTCAGTAACAGAGGAAACGATTGTATCACGACGAACATTATTAAGAATAGGATTCCAGTTAATAATGTTTGAGAAGGCCTGGTTTAATGACGGATAATCGCCTCTAGTATAAGCCATAGCCCTCTTTTAAAGGATAGGTGAGAAGGTGTTAAGAACTCGATTGAAATTGGAAAATGATCTCGGATCATTTCTGAATAAGTGGTTCAAGAACATCACATGCCTTTACTTTCATCAGTCACTGGCTGCAAAAATATCTAGCAAAGAAGCCGACGACTCCGTGAAAAGCAAGTTGGCTCACACACAAGCTGTCATAGGTTATACTGATTGATTATATCAGAAATGCTGCCTCTGGTGGGAGCCAGTTGGTTGTCGTTGAAATCACCCGTGATAATTATGTCGACAATTGGCGTGTCTTTGGCTTTTTCGATGGATGCTGCTATGGCAACCCATGTGTCTGAAGGACTGTTGGGTGGCCGGTAAAAAAACTCCCAATAACAACGCTCTACTCCGTTTTGTGAACACCTATGCCCATAGACACTCAGTATTTGGCATCGCGAGGTCGGGCCTGTGTCGGAAAGGAATACCATCCTTTATGCAGATGGCGCCGCCACCTCCTCTCACCAGGTGGTCGCGGCGCAAGGGTTCCTGGAACCCATGGAGAAGTAAGTCGGATGTGGAATTGTTGTAGTGCAACCATGTCTCTGGCAAGGCCAAAATATCGTAGGGGGACGATTCGTATTGAATGGCATCTAATTTGGGTTTTAGGCTCTGGATGTTTTTCAAATTATTCTGATTATTGTCCGAGTTAACCCTTTACCTATTGTAACGGCCAAAACCGGCCAGCGCTATTCTCAAAAATCAATTAATTTTCTTTATTTTTTGTCTCAAAAACATAGGTTATGACCCCTCGTTGGAACGAGCTCGTCGAGCTCGTTCCAACGAGGGGTCATAACCTATGTTTTTGAGACAAAAAATGAAAAAAAATAGTTATTCAAGAATTATTTTTGAAAGTGTCGTCTGCTTTTCAGGTTAGGTAAAGGTTTAAAAGAGCTTGGGCCTGGGTTGATTTCGATATCACCCGACAATAGCAGAATTTTACACCAAACAAGGAAAATTAAGGTAGCAATTAGAAGTGTGGATGTAGCACTCGATGCTTTCACATTACGAAACGGAATTATTTTGATGGAATTTATAAAATGGTGGTTGGCAGGTTGAACAATAAAACAAAGGAACGGGG
The DNA here is from genome assembly GCA_031216915.1 of Pictodentalium vernedei. Taxonomy (NCBI): domain Eukaryota; kingdom Metazoa; phylum Mollusca; class Scaphopoda; order Dentaliida; family Dentaliidae; genus Pictodentalium; species Pictodentalium vernedei. The sequence goes on along the minus strand of CM062291.1, from coordinate 40,139,119 downwards.
CGACCATAGCAGTGAAACTTGCTTGCAACTCAACTCCGCTGAGACGCAAGAGTATGAATTTTAAAACGCAAGTAGAGTGATTTTTCGACAAACGTTGCTTTATGCTGCGAGTATACATTGTAAGATTGAAAGTACCAATCCGAGCTCGGTGCAATTCAATGTAAGTGATCTGTTTATGATAATATTTGTAATATTGGAGAGATGGTGCTCGGATATTGGTATCAATCATGTTAAGGTGTAGCAAACTACACTGCAAAAAATATAGGTTCTCTTTAGAACCAAAACTGGTTCTAATGTTGTCCCTGAGATGGAACCAGTTCTGTTTAAACAGTATTTATTTCAAATCAAATAAATTTATAAAGATTAACATTAAATATTGACAGAATTAAACATAAATTGAGGGGTGTTCAGCCGTAAGTTTAGAGCTTATACGAGGTTGTCTCAAATCATTATTAAGCAAAGGAGATGTGAACAGTTGGCATATCGAACCAGTTTTGGTTCTATACAGAACCAAAACTGGTTCGGTATGCCAACTGTTCTTATCTCCTTTGTTTCAAAATGTTTGGCGACTGCGTTGAATAAGCTCCAAGTTTAGTGCTGAATCTACTTCAGTTCGTGTAAATATTCTGTTAAAATTGAATGCTAATCTTGGTAAATTTATTTGATTTGAAATAAATACTGTTTAAACAGAGCTGGTTCCATCTCAGGGACAAGGTTAGAACCAGTTTTGGTTCTAAAGAGAACCTATATTTTTTGCAGTGTAGTTGTGTTCTGGAAGCAGGTTGTGTTCAAGGTGACCTGGAGGAAAATGTCGTTGTCAGGTATATGAAATGAGAGACAGTAAAGCATAAAAAAGAAAAATGCTGCACAAGATTTAAGAAAAGGGTGAAAATAAATACTACGTACAAGATAACTGTCAAGCATTTCTATATATAGATAAAGAGAGTGACCTGCTGAAACGAAGTCAAAAGGTTTATTTACACAAAATGGATATTCCGTAGTTTGCTATGTTAACTTAATTATTCATTTTCTATTCACATTAAGATGTCAGTATATTTCTTGATAAGGACAAGTATGTTGAATAATTCTCGGATTTGATTAAATTATTGACTTGCAGTTATTTTGAGGTTAACTGAATGTCCTTCCCTATTAGTGGTAATAATAGTGATAACATAACTCCTTCTCGGACATTACGGTTCTATTAGCGTTCCGCCAGAAATGATTGACAGACCTCTGTCTTATTAGCGGCCCTCAACTTCGTTTCGGCTGTTTATAAGACCTTGGGCCGTTAATCATTTATGTTGGGCCGCTAATGAACCGCAATGCCCTTGACAATCATATTATTCTTATATATTTTAACGTTCATAAAATAATTTCATGATTATTTACTCAGTGTTTATTCACTCTGAATAAGCTAGTAGCAAATATTTTATTATCTTTCAGAAGGTTTATAAAACGAATAAGTAGAGGTTACACCACAGAAAGCAAATGACAATGAATATTCAATCGCGAGGGTGTTCCCGGGGGCTTTGCCCGAGTGAACATTCCCGAGCGATTGTACACGCTAAAAACTAAAGTGTTAAAAACTACACTTGAAGTGCTGTATTTAACACTTACTAAGTGCTGAACTAGCACTTTGTTCAAGTGTAAATATCCCAGAACTTGACAGGTGTTACAATAATACCGCTTGACAAGTGTAATGTCGCGACACTTAAAAGGAAACAACGCAGATGACTCGGATCAGGCTCGGACTCTCGAGCCTGATCCGCGTCATCTGCGTTGTGTCCTTTTAATTATGTACCCACCAACCGCAAACCAAATTATGGACGATTCTGGAAGAACCACCAATGCTAGCCACATGGGAAGTGCCATCCATTCAAGTTTCAGATGTGTGACGATTGTACTGGCTAAGTGCTTAAAGCATTGCACTTTGAGTGTTAAAATCAAACCCTAAGAGTTAGAATGGGTTTAACACCTTGAAAGTGTCAGTTTTAACACTTTAGTTTTTAGTGTGTATGTTCAATATCAAGAGCTGATATGGGTGGTGTAAACGACTTGGCACAGAGTTGTTTTCTTAGAGGCGAACAAAAGATGCACAATCAGCAAGAAAGACTCATTATCAAGTCTCGATTAAATTAACTTATTTTCACATTTCTTTCTCATTCTTTCCAATAATTTCTGCCTTTGAGTCAGCAAAATCTTGCTATAGTTATACGACAAACGTCATTTTTTATTGTTCCTTTTTAGTTTTATTTTTATGTGTATTATATCACCACGCGAGGAAGTTCAGAATAGCGCATGAATGGGTTCAGATACTTTAAACAGAAATACTTTCCGGACTTATTGTCAGCTAATGTTACTTCCCCTAATGCGCTGCCTGTCCTTCTTGAGAAGCTTCTGTGTCGTCAAAAAACAACCGTACTCTCAGAGCATTCGTCATCCAAAGACCTTGCGAATAGATTTTCTGCTTTCTTTTCTGAAAAAAGTGAGACTATCAGAGCTTCGCTTGATACAAGCTCATAATCCGATCTTCGACAGAAGGCCGAAATGCCATGCACCTGAGTTGAAGCTGTTGCACTTGTCCCAATTCAAACCTTTGGCTACAACAGATGTCCAGAGGTTAATATCCAAGGCACCATCTAAGCAATGCATGCTAGATATCATTCCAACTTGGTTGTTAAAAGCATCTCTTTCGGAGTTAACTACACCTAAACACGCTTTAGTAAAACCTCTTCTCAAAAAGCCAACCCTTGACCCAGAGGTTCTGAAAAACTACCGACCGGTCTCTAATCATCCATTCCTATCAAAGATTATTGAGCGTGCGGTGGCTTCTCAGCTGAATTTTCATTTGGCAGCCCACGTCCTAGCCGAAGTTAACCAATCTGCATACAGATCTAATTGCAGTACAGAAATAGCGCTTCTAAGGGTCCAAAATGATATCCTCCTATCCACGGACAGGCACAACCTAACATGTCTGGTTTTGTTGGATTCAAACGCCGCTTTTGACACCATACTTATTGAAAGACTGACAGTGAGAATAGGCCTTACTGACCGAACACTTAATTGGTTTTCGTCGTACCTTAATGGTCGCACACAGAGTGTCCTTATTGACAGTCGTCAGACAAGGTCACACTACGTTTTGGCGTCCATCAAGGATCGGTGTTGAGTCCCCAACTGTACACTGTCTATGCCTTACCTCTCGGTGACATTATCCGAAGCCATGGCCTTGACTTTCAATTTTACGCAGATGACACACAGCTGTATATTAGTTTTACTTACGCCTTTGAGTCTGAAGCATGCAGTAAGATTGAACTTTGTATTTCAGACATAAGTAAAAACTTTATTAAATTGAACGATGACAAGGCAGAAGTAATATATATAGGTCTACCTCATCAACTTTCAAAAATATACAAACTGTCCCTCAATATTGGAGGTTCTAGGATAAAATCCAGCAGCTGTGTTCGAAACTTTGGTTATTTCATGGATGAAAATTTGGCCGCTGATGAACATATCAAACATGTCTCTCGCAGTGCATTTTTTCATCTTAGAAATATCAGCAAAATTCGATCCTTCATGATACGCAGACGTCACAACAGCTTGTCCACGCCTTTGTTACCAGTCGCCTCAACTACTGCAACTCTCTTCTGATTGGCTCTAAAACATCTACTCTTGAAAAGCTACAACACATCCAAAATTGTGCTGCACGGGTCATAACCAGAACTCAAACGTACTGCCAGATAACACCAGTACTCTCTGAGTTACACTGGCTACCCGTTAAGCAAAGAATTCAATTTAAAATTGCCCTTTTGGTGTTTAAGTGTATCTCGGGATCTGCACCTCCTACCTGTCCGATCTGCTTACCATCCACAAACCAACGAGGACTCTTAGGTCATCAGGTCAACAGCCTGCGTTTACTAGTGCTGGTGATCGGGCCTTTGCGGTTGCTGGCCCAAGGCTTTGGAATTCTCTTCCAATCGACATAAAAAATAGTAAATCACTTGAATCATTCAAGTCTGGTACTAAAACCTACCTTTTTCGAAAGGCATTTCCTTCAGTGGTCTTTTAATTTTGGTCATAAACTGACATTACCAGGTGCGTGGGTGTGACGGAGTCAGTGAGGATTGCCTCGTTACTCGTCAAGTCACATACTTGTTTTGGTAAGTTTTGCTTTTTGGGTTTTTTTTATTTTTGTTTTAATTCAATACTTTTTTTCTTTTAGGTTCTGTCGCTTATCGCCACGATATAGCCTCGGTTGCTGATGTGGCGTTGGGCACCAATAAATGATAATAGTGATCCGTGTATCAATGTATCTGTGAGAGAATGTATGTGTATATGTGTATAATTATGTATGTAATTATTGTATAGCCATTGAGCACCGTGTGTGGATTCTAGGCTTTAAAATTATTATTATTATTATTAACACTTTTACTGTCACGTCCGATTTAGCCATATACGGAGGACCTCTATGTACGCCTGTATGCGAGGAAGTTTAATAAAATTTATGACATACTTGAAACTATATCATCTGATTAATTGTTGGAAAGGGCTCTCTGAGCCCTTTCCAACAATTAATCAGATGTTAGGTTTGATCTGCACAAACCAGAACGTACAGATAATCATCATAAAATAGGTGAAAATACTAACTTTCGGCAGCGTTAGTGAAATGTTTTCACGGGTTTTTTGTTTATGTCAGGACTGACACTGTCCCAATTCATTTCCTCTGTTCTCGAAAGATATCCTCGCCCAGGTGTTGCCGAGCTTGGAGTGATATTTGTTGAATACAGCATCAACTCTTCGAAATGTACCACTTCTTTTAAACAAAGGGGTGACGTCATAACTATGTGACAAGCAAAATAAAATGATTAAATAACAAAGAAATGTTTTGATAAGAATCAGATTAAATGGATAAAATGTTAATTCAGTTCACCCATAACAAAGAGACATTATCACTCCTCTTACCAGTGTCATATTAACCCATGACCGGGCCCCTAGGCTTTTAGGTACTTCGTGGTGACGAGTCTCCTTCCAGCACTTCAATCTTTCACCCCACTACAACTGACAGCCTGACCCTGGTACGGTAGGCACTATGCCGCAGTACATAGTCCTATATCCATTTTGCGGGTCTCCTGAAGAAGTCTACTCACAACTTGACATCTTATTTAAATAAGCATAAAAATAATGTACTGTATATAAATATATTTATCATATGACCCGTCCGTTTTGTTCACGTGAAAACAATTGATATTTTTTTTCATATTAATCAGTGATAAATAAAGCCTTCCGTCATTTTCATTGGTCAATTTGAAAACAAGACAATTTGATTGGCTGAACAAAATACAACTGGGCCACATTTTCATAATTTGCATATTTGGAGCTGGGAGCTTTCATTGGTCAATTTCAAAACTGGATAATTTGATTGGCGAAACAAAATACTACTGGGTGACATTTACATAATTTCAGTAGGGAGAATTTACGTTATCTGTCCTATTTAGGGTGGGTTATATTGTATTAATCTTTTACCGATAAGAAACGCCATTCATTTTTTTTTTATATTTTCACTTTTTGCTTCCAAAACATAGGTTATGACCCCTCGTTGGAACGAGCTCGTCGAGCTCGTTCAAACGAGGGGTCATAACCTATGTTTTGGAAGCAAAAAATGAAAATTTTTAGTTATACGATGATGTTTTTTCCAAGTGCCGTCTGCAACTCAAGTTAGGTGATGGGTTAGAAAGTCATACTAAGTGGCTAACTGGACAATTTGATTTGCTAAACAAAATACAACTGGGTGACATTTGCATAATTTCAGCAGGGAGAATTTACGTTATCTGTCCTATTTAGGGTGGGATATATTGTATTAATCTTTTACCTACAAGAAAAACGCCATTCATTTTTTTTATATTTTCACTTTTTGCTTCCAAAACATAGGTTATGACCCCTTATTGGAACGAGCTCGACGAGCTCGTTCCAATGAGGGGTCATAACCTATGTTTTGGAAGCAAAAAATGAAAATTTTTAGTTATACGAGGATGTTTTTCCCAAGTGCCGTCTGCAACTCAAGTTAGGTGATGGGTTAGAAAGTCATACTAAGTGGCTAATTTGTGTGTGTGTGTGTGTGTGTGTGTGTGTGTTTGTGTGTCATATGATAAATAGAAAATGAAATGAGTGTTTTTCTCATATAATATTTATGAAACTCGTCCGAATTTTCCTTTTGGGCTCGCCAAAACGGAAAATTCTTAGACTCGTTTCATAAATATTATATGAGAAAAACGCTCATTCCATATCCTATATATATAGTATACTTATGAGAGTATATATATGGATAAATAGGATAGAAGAAGCGTGGGAATAGGGAGGCAGTTGGGAATAACAGCGATAACCAAGGTCTTCTTATCCGAGAACCGCGACAAATCAGCGGCCGGCCAAAGTGTTATTATTATTATATATATGTACATGTATCGCTACGGCGCAGATTGCAATGCGCCTTTAACCATTAAGCACTAAGGCGCTGGTAACAGTGCCTCAGCCAAAAACAAAATGGCGGGCCCCCTGTCCCTGCGGGCCCCTAGGCTTCTCTGAGTCAGCCTTGTGAATAATACGGCCCTGCCTATTACCTATAGATTACATGGCAGGCGTGAATTCTGCCTAGCCTGTGTCATCGGATAGCGATTTTATAGAAAGCCCCAGCAATGCAAAGTCATTTAATCAAGTTTCTACAGAAAAGAAACCTTAGAAAGAGATCAGGTGAGGGATGCGACCTGTAGGGTGTACAAATGGAATTGTTGACAATTTATGTGCCAAATTCAAGATGGTTGATGGCGGCCATGTTTTTTAACGAAATTCAGAAAAATAGCTCCCATGTGGACATCACACCAAAACTCCGTATGAAATATGAAACAACTTGGGTGAGATATGTAGCAAGCCTGGGGTGTGCTAATAGAATTGTTGACAATTTATATGTCAAATCCAAGATGACTGAAGGAATTTCCTCATATTGCACAAAGTTAAAATTTGGGCTCCTACAGGGAGCCCAAATATTAACCCAGAGACTTGATTTGAACAAACTTGAATCTGAACCCTCCCCCTCCCCTAGAGATGTTAGGTTCCGCTCTACAGTTTCGCACCATTGCACTCAGGTGAAATTCTAAACAAAGGGCATAATTATGTTGAAGCTAATGTCATGTAAGTTGGAAATATATTTTTAGTATCAGATGCATGACTCGAAGGAGAGGGTTAATCGGAGAGACTGGGAAGAATGGGGCAAGGGATGTCATCAAGCAGTTCGTCTCCGAGTGCTGGGAGGAGAGAAGAAGCGTGGGAATATGGGGGAAGTTGGGAGTACAGGGGTAACCAAGGCCTTCTCACCCGAGAACCGCGACAAATCAGCGGCTGGCCAAAGTGTTGTTATTATTGTTATCGAAAAGGCCGCACTGAGACAATACACCACGAAGGCTTTGAGACCAACAAAAGTATATTTTTGGTGCCAAATTTTGGTGCACGAGGTAACTTCATATCAGCCTGAGACTTTGGTCCTGCCAATTTTCGAGATTCGATTCGATATAGATACCATACGTGTGCTTCGAGATCGATCCTGAATCAGTCTCAATATTCGATTTTTTCGAATCTCTCGTACTGACTTCAGTTTGTTACATTTCCAACAAAAATTGGATAAAATTGGCATTAGACAATTCATTCATGTAGGCTCAATTCAATTTCATATTTAACTGAGTAACTGACAATGGCTAATTGTTAGGTAAGTAGTAAATTTTGCCCAGAACATTATCCATAGTTTTAGTTTTTGATGGCTTAACTTGTTACTATTCACGTTCTTAAGAACGTGAATAGTAACAAGTTAAGCCTTCAAAAACTAAAACTAGAGTGGATGTCATTTGTGTGCAAAGCACATTAGGTGTATCCCCGCATTTGCATCCTTGACTTTGTATGAATGCTTGATACAAAAATCAAATGTATTTTTTGACACACTAAAATCATATTGAGTCGCACAGGTGACACAGCTTTGGGCGCATCATACTCCACTGCAACATTTGAGCATGGTTTTAGCGTTTCGAATTACATACCCTATGAGCCATTCACCGGGAATGGTCTAAAACACGAAAGTGGCAAGGATGACACAGCCACATGACACCTGAAAAATCCAAAATCTTCGTGCACATCTACAGACCCTACTGCAACATTTGAGCATGATTTTAGCGTTTTGAATGACATACCCTAGAAGCCTTTTGCCGGAAACGGTCTAAGAAGACATGAAAGTGGCAACGGTGGCACAGTCACGAGGCACCTGAAAAACACAAAACTGTCATGCGCATCTACAGACCCTACTGCAACATTTGAGCATGGTTTTAGCATTTCGAATTACATACCCTAGGAGCCTTTCGTCGGAAAAGGTCTAATAAAACACAAAAGTGGCAATGGTGGCACAGCCACGTGGCACCCGAAAAATCTGAAACCTTCATGCACATTTACACACCCTGAGCATGGTTTTAGCATTTCGAATTACATACCCTAGGAGCCTTTCACCGGAAACGGCCAAAGAAAACACGAAAGTGGCAACGGTGACACAGCCACATGGCACCTGAAAAATCTGAAACCTTTATGCGCATCTACAGACCCTACTGCAACATTTGAGCACGGTTTTAGAGTTTCGAATTATATACTCTAGGAGCCTTTCACTGGAATCGTTCTAAGAAATCACGAAAGTGGCAACGGTGGCACAGCCGCGTGGCACCCGAAAAATCTGAAACCTTCGTGCGCATCTACAGAACCTACTGCAACATCTGAGTATGACTTTAGCGTTTCGAATTACATACTCTAGGAGCCTTTTCGCCGGAAACGGTCTAAGAAAACACGAAAGTGGCAACGTGGCACCTGAAAAATCTGAAACCTTTGTGCGCATCTACAGACCCTACTGCAACATTTGAGCGTGGTTTTAGCGTTTCGAATTACATGCCCTAGGAGCCTTTCGTCGGAAAAGGTCTAATAAAACACAAAAGTGGCAATGGTTGCACAGCCACGTGGCACCCGAAATATCTGAAACCTTCATGCACATTTACACACCCTACGGCAACATCTGAGCATGGTTTTAGCATTTCGAATTACATACCCTAGGAGCCTTTCACCGGAAACGGTCAAAGAAAACACGAAAGTGGCAACGGTGACACAGCCACATGGCACCTGAAAAACCTGAAACCTTTATGCGCATCTACAGACCCTACTGCAACATTTGAGCACGGTTTTAGAGTTTCGAATTACATACCCTAGGAGCCTTTCACCGGAAACGGCCTAAGAAAACACAAAAGTGGCAACGGTGGCACAGCCGCGTGGCACCCGAAAAATCTGAAACCTTCGTGCGCATCTACAGAACCTACTGCAACATCTGAGCATGATTTTAGCGTTTCGAATTACATACTCTAGGAGCCTTTTGCCGGAAACGGTCTAAGAAGACATGAAAGTGGCAACGGTGGCACAGTCACGAGGCACCTGAAAAACACAAAACTGTCATGCGCATCTACAGACCCTACTGCAACATTTGAGCATGGTTTTAGCATTTCGAATTACATACCCTAGGAGCCTTTCGTCGGAAAAGGTCTAATAAAACACAAAAGTGGCAATGGTGGCACAGCCACGTGGCACCCGAAAAATCTGAAACCTTCATGCACATTTACACACCCTACGGCAACATCTGAGCATGGTTTTAGCATTTCGAATTACATACCCTAGGAGCCTTTCACCGGAAACGGCCAAAGAAAACACGAAAGTGGCAACGGTGACACAGCCACATGGCACCTGAAAAATCTGAAACCTTTATGCGCATCTACAGACCCTACTGCAACATTTGAGCACGGTTTTAGAGTTTCGAATTACATACCCTAGGAGCCTTTCACTGGAATCGTTCTAAGAAATCACGAAAGTGGCAACGGTGGCACAGCCGCGTGGCACCCGAAAAATCTGAAACCTTCGTGCGCATCTACAGAACCTACTGCAACATCTGAGTATGATTTTAGCGTTTCGAATTACATACTCTAGGAGCCTTTTCGCCGGAAACGGTCTAAGAAAACACGAAAGTGGCAACGTGGCACCTGAAAAATCTGAAACCTTTGTGCGCATCTACAGACCCTACTGCAACATTTGAGCATGGTTTTAGCGTTTCGAATTACATACCCAAGGAGCCTTTCGCCGGAAACGGCCTAAGAAAACACGAAAGTGGTAACAGTGGCACAGCCATATGGCACCCGAAAATCCGAAACCTTCGTGCGCATCTACAGACCCTACTGTAACATCTGAGCATGGTTTTAGCGTTTCGAATTACATACCCAAGGAGCCTTTCGCCGGAAACGGTCTAAGAAAACATGAGAGTGGCAACGGCGGCACAGCCACGTGGCACCCGAAAATCCGAAACCTTTGTGCGTACAGACCCTACTGCAACATTTGAACATGCTTTTAGCATTTCGAATTGCATACCCTAGGAGCCTTTCACCGGAAACGGTCTAAGAAAACATGAAAGTGGCAACAGTCGCACAGTCACGTGGCACCCGAAAAATTCGAAACCTCCGTGCGCATCTACATACGCTACTGCAACATCTGAGCATGGTTTCAGCGTTTCGAATTACATACTCTAGGGGCCTTTCGCCGGAAACGGTCTAAGAAAACACGAACGTGGCAACAGTGGCACCGCCATGTGGCACCTAAAAAATCTGAAACCTTCGTGCGCATCTACGGACCCTACTGCAACATTTGAGCATGGTTTTAGCTTTTCGAATTACATATCCTAGGAGCCTTTTGCCGGAAACGGTCTAAGAAAGCACTTAAGTTTCAACGCTGGCACAGCCACGTAGCACCCAAAAAATCCGAAACCTTCGTGTGCATCTACAGATCCTACTGCAAAATTTGAGCATGTTTTTAGCGTTTCGATTTACATACCCTAGAAGCCTTTCGCCGGAAAAGGTCTAAGAAAACATGAAAGTGGCAACAGTGGCACAGCCACGTGGCACCTGAAAAATCCGAAACCTTCGTGCTCATCTACAGACCCTACTGCAAGATGTGAGCATGGTTTTAGCATTTCGAATTACATACCCTAGGAGCCTTTCGCCAGAAACGAACGAAGAAAACACGAGAAAGTGGCAACGGTGGTACAGCCACGTGGCACCCGAAGAATCCAAAACCTTCGCGTGCATCTGCAGACCCTACTGCAGCATTTGGGAATGCTTTTAGCATTTCGAATTATATACCCTATGAGTATTTTGCCGGAAACAGCCTAAGAAAACACGAAAGTAGCAACGGTGGCACAGCCACGTGGCAGATGAAAAATCCGAAACTTTCGTGCGCATCTTCAGACCTCACTGCAACATTTGAGCATGGTTTTAGCGTTTCGAATTACATACCTTATGAGCCTATCGCCGGAAACGATCTAAGAAAACACGGAAGTGGCAACGGTAGCACAGCCACATGGCATCTGAAAAATCTTAAACCTTCGTGCACATCTACAGATCATTTAGCAACACCCTAGTGCAGTTATAGAACTCTGAATTACATAGGTTGGGATTATTCGAAAAAGTGAAAAATTCCACAGAAGCCACCTGGTGGCGGCGCAAAACTTTAAAATTGGTATTTTTGGATTGCACAGACCCAATTGAACAACTGTAGAACGTTACAGCTTTTCGAATTACAAAACCGGACGTACGGACGTACGGAAGTACGGACGTAAGGACGGAGATCACGACAATAACTATGGATAATAGGTCTAGCTGTTTCAGTGCTACAGAGAATATTTATTTACTGGTGTTTAAGGTGTTCAGTCAGTCTTGTAAGGGCCATCACAGTGTTCCGTGGCTTCCGTTTGCCGCAATATGAAATAACTTGTCTATTAAGATTCGATTCGATATTGATATCAGAGACGCGATTCGATTCGAGACTGGATTCGAAAAAAAATTGTGATTCGCAGATCCCTACCTGAGGCTGATATCTCGGCCGATATGAAACTAACCAAGTAATATCCTCTTTATTTTTATTTTATAAACCAACGAAAATAACTATTAAAGTTCTCAGATGTTTTGCAGTTTTCTGACAGTGTTATTGTTTTTCATTCTTTTCACAAAGTTCGAACTTTCCTCTTCTCTCAGTTCAGCTATCCGAACGCCTCAGTTTGCCCAGTGAGGAAGCCGCGACGTTCAGATATCAGAACTATCTCTTACGACTCCGAATCATTTTTTTTATTCAGATAAAAAACTATACAAGTGTGAATATTCAATTATATAAGGACACAGATGTAACATAAATAGACAGACGCGATGTGTGTTTGAATCGGTGGGTGTTTTACATAACGAGTTGGAATGGCGTTATCATATTTCGCGAGAGCCGTAGGCGAAATATGATTATGCCATTCCAACGAGTTGTGTAAAACACCCACCAATTCAAACACACATCGCGTTCCGTGTCTAATACACAACCCATGCATTAAAATGCATTTAAATAAACAAATTTTAATTCCGATAATTAAACCCAAAGGTGAAGAGTATGTTTTGACTGAAGCTGTACTGATCATATGGATCGATAAAAAATCAAAACAACCTTTTCGAAAATAACTATTAAAGTTCTCCGATGTTTTGCAGTGTTAGTCGAAATTCCTATCGCTGTTTATCTAACAGTAATGACCACCAAATGGTTAGGCGTGAATGGGCTGGTGCCCATTCACGCCTATCCATTTGGTGGCTCTTACTATTAGTAAAAATATAAGTACAAATATATGCAGATTTGCAAAACAGCTGGGAGAAACGTTTTTAAAAGAAGTTCGAAGCATGTCAAGGTGTACGAAGATTTACCGAAATAAAGTTGACCAATTTAGATATAATAGGATCCACAAAACGAGACGGCAATGGGACTGGGTTAATATTCTGGTTGGAAATGATTGGGTTTTTTAAAAATATTATCTCATTTTGGGGTATAGGAATAGAATAGGGGACTTTTGGGGGCTTTTTTAAAAATAACGATTTTCTCGCTATTTTTTCTCTGTTTTCTTAAAGTAAACTATATTTTGAACAAAATGACACAAAATTGGGTACCTCTATCATGTTATAACCTGTCAGAGAATAGATTTTAAATCCCGTTGAATTGATAGTTTCTCAGTTGCCATTTGTTTCAACCGCTGAAAATTTCGCAGCATCTGTTGTTTTCATTAGTTGTTACGAGTGACGTCACAGGTGAGAAATCATTCTATATGATAGCAGTGTGTCCATCTCGGAAACCAACAGGGAGTATAGCTATTTCAGTTGTCAAAAGTTAGCTTTAATAATTTCATACTTTTCTTTCAGGTGTATATGCTGATCGATATAGTGTTTTAGTGTTGTATATGTGTGACTTGTAATAAAAGATAGTTATATTAGTGTTTAGTTTAGTTTCTCTGTCGGATTTTAGTGGCGTGTTCCCTATCTTCGCGCGGGTCATTTTCGGTGTTTTGTTTTGTTTACGTTTTCGACCGCTTTCTCAAATTTTTAGTTCCTCTTTGTAATTTTGGCTATTGGTCATTGGATTCTGTATATTATTTGTAATCATGAATGGTAAGTGTACGACGGGTGTTCAGACGGAGGTAAGTATGGGTGTTAAGGGAGGTCTGAGGGAGGTGAGTCGAGGGTGCAGGTGGGGGAGAGTGAGGATCCGGAGGCATGCAGACAGTGTAATATGAGGTATGGTGCTGGTCGGTCAATGGAGAGTAGTGGGGTATGTGCGAATTGCAGGGATATTTTACAGTTGTTAGAGAAGTGTGTTGGATTCGAGCGGGAGATTGCAGAGCTGAGAGGGAGGTTGGGGAGGGCCGGTGTATCTGGAGTTACCCCGTTGAAGGTTACCTACGATGGTGAGGTGGAAGGTGGGTGGAAGGTCGTTGTGGACTCAAGGAGGAAACTGGGAAGCAGGAAACGTGGTGGAATAATGCTTGATGTGGGGGGGGGGGGGGGTGTAACTGAGGAGGGGGTTCTAGTAGGAAAATTCGGAAGGTGGCGTCAGGTCAGGGCTGCGTCGAGTCTGGAAGCCAGAGTCGGCGTAAGGCTGCCAAGGTTGCTAGGCGGTGTTTAGAAAACAGGTTTAGTGTTTTAGACTCTGATACCCCTGGGGACGAGAGTGAGGGGGAAGGTGACGGGGGTGAGATGCTTGTTGATGATGATAGGCCAGTCGGGGTAAGGAGGGCGGTCAAGAGAAAGAGGTGGCCAGGAGCTTGCAAAACGAGAGGAGGTGCAGATGATATAGGAACTGGGGCCAGAAGAAGAAAATTAGTTGTAGCGGGGAGCAGCATTGTACGTGGGATTGACAATGTAGTTTGTGGTCCTGATAGTTCCAATCGAACAGTCTTGTGCTTTCCGGGGGCGAAGGTGGAGGATCTCAGGGACCGGGTAGATGGCATTGTGGCAGGGACAGGACCGGAACCGGTAGTGGTGGTCCATGTGGGGACCAACAATATCAGGGAGAGAAGGTCCGTAAGTTTGGTGGAGTCGTATAGAGGCTTAGTCGGCAAACTGCTAAGTAGGAATGCAAGGGTAGTCGTATCCGGGGTCCTTCCTGTCCTTGGAGGTGGGGACGAACGGAACTCAAGGATTTTGGCACTAAATGAAGAGTTAGAGGACTACTGTGTTGATCTGGGAATTCCCTTTATCGACCATTGGGACACGTTTTGGGGCAATGGGAGCATGTACGGGCGTGGCGGGCTGCATCTTAGCAGGGCGGGGAAACGGGTATTAGGGGATAAAATTCTACGGGTAGCAGAGCCTTTTTGGAGAGGAGCGGGGTGGGAGGTCAGAGGCAAGTATAACTAGAGTGGACATAGGTGGGGTGAACAAGAGTGAGAGGGACAGAATAAGTTTACCAAGACTAGCACCAGAAAACAATGGGCCCAGTAGGCGGAAGCCAATGAACCTCGGTACCCTGAAAGTGGGTTATAGCAACATCCAGGGTCTCCACCGGAAAGTAAGTGAAATTGCTACATTGATTGAGGCAGAGGAGTTTGATGTCATGGGCTTAAGCGAGACGTGGGTAAGACACGAGGAACGGGTAGACCAAGTAAGCGGGTGTGTGTGGATAGGTGTAGGGCGAACGGAAGGCCAGAAAAAGGGGGAGGGGTAGGCATGTACATTAAAGAGGATTTAAAACCGTCGCTGATTACAGATCTGGAAGATATCATCACCTCGGCTGATGTGTCAAAAGAAATTGGATGGGTAAAGATCAGTCTGAGAAACAAAAGTATTGCCCTTGGGATTGTGTACTGTGCGGTGGAGGGAAGTAAACCCGAGTGGAATGACTCGATATACTCAACACTAATGTCCAATATCACTGAACTAGAAAACAGGGGGCTCGGTATAATTCTGATGGGCGACTTTAATGGACACATAGGTGACAAGGAAGAAGGCATAGAGGGTGGGGACAAGAAAGTTAACAGGAATGGAAGGAAGCTGTTGAACTTCACAAATGAGCTCGGTCTGAAGATTCTGAACAGGGACGCTAGATGTAAGGGGAAATGGACCTGGGAGAGAAACGACAGAAAATCAATAATTGACTACATTCTCACAGATATGAATTTATGGAGGGAGGTGATAAGGGTAGAAGTGGATGATGAGGGCAAAATGGAGTTGGATAGTGATCAAAACTTGATTACAGTGACGATGAGGGCCAAAAACCTAGAGAAAAGGAAAGGAAGCTTCAAGGAGATTTGGGAACTCAAAAAGGATGCCGACTGGGCGAAGTTCGAAGAAAAACTGAAACCAAAGCTTGCAGCCGTACACAAGGCGGGGATTATGAAAGCATTATATAAAGATGTACAGAGTGAACTTAGCCTGGGTAACATTACAACAAAACGTGTGCTATATATCCTTTCGCCAATTCTTTTTGCATTGTACATCAAAGGTTTAGGAGATGAACTCCTGCATAGCGACGAGGGGGTTGCAGTTGGTGACTTGAAGATCCCAGGGCTATTTTTGCAGACGATATGGTGCTAGTGTCAGAAAGCGAAGAGGGGTTAGAGAAGATGCTGGGAATTGTTGGGAAATATGGGAGCAAATGGAGACTCGAACTTAATGAAAGCAAGAGCAAAGTTATACCCGTGGGCCGCAAAGTGGACCCCACTCGAAGGTGGAGAGTGGGGGAGTTCTGCATTCCGGAAGTTAGCAGTAGACTTCTTAGTGTAGGAGAGACTAGTGACTATGAATACCTGGGGGTAAATATAAACATCACAGGAAGAGGCATCTACCGAAACCACACAAATAAACTGATTCTGAAGGGGAAGCGAATCCTTAACCAAATGAAACTTATAGGGAGAAACAGTTTCAATAAGGTTTTCGTGGGGAAAACCATTTGGGAAATGGTGGGTCTGCCAAGTATGACATACGGTACGGAAGTTGTACCCCTAAACCAGACAGCTGTTAATGCTTGGAAATCCTGCAGAACGATGCAGGCCCATGGATAACAGGCTCGAGTAATGCCACAGCACTAGAAGCAATCAGGGGCGAGCTTGGGTGGATGAGGATCAAGGACAGGATAGACCTATTGAAACTCGGTTATCTTAATTATTTGGTAAATCTCCCCGATAGCCGATGGTGTAAAGTAATGTTCCAGAGAACTTTCAACTCAAATATCAAGACGGGGTGGATGGTCCAAGTGAGGGAGCTAGTAGAAAACTACTCAATGGAGATCTTGGACCTTGACGTTGGGGCAAACCAGGGCAAAAAGATCGTCAGAGAAAGAGTCATGGAGGATTGTAACCGTAATTGGCGAGAGGGGGTCAAATCAAAGAGATCTTTGGGTGGCCTGCGTGATAAAGAGAAGCCTGGTTTTGAAGAGTACCTTGATGGCACCTTTGGGGGGTCACTGTTGTTCAAGCTGAGGTCGCGGTCCCTGGAGCTGAGTGGAAAAATTGGGAAACACAGTGAAAAGGAGTGCCAGATGTGTAACGTGGGCGTGGTGGAGACCCTGGAACACTTTCTTATAGAATGCCCAAAATACCAGTCTAAAAGAACAAGATTCACGGGGAGTATAATGGAGAAGTGGGATGGGAGAATGAAGGACATGTGGTTAGGGGGCGACTCAAGGGAGAGGGTTAATATACTAATCGGAGAGATTGGGAAGAATGGGGCAAGGGATGTCATCAAGCAGTTCGTCTCCGAGTGTTGGGAGGAGAGAAGAAGCGCGGGGATGGGGGAGGCAGTTGGTAGAACATGGGTAACCAAGGCCTTCTCATACGAGAACCGCGACAAATCAGCGGCCGGCCGAAGTGTTATTATTATTAGCAGGCGCGCTTCGCTTGTATGCATGTTAGCAGGTGCGCTTCGCTTGTGTGCGTGTTCCTCGATTTAAGTTCAGTTCAGTTAGGACCAGGGTGAGCTGATCGGTAAGCTAACCCTGGCCCTCACTAGACTGACCCTAAAATTTGATCTAGGGTCAGTTTAGTGAGGGGGCAGGGTTTGTCAGCCGACATTTCAATTACTAAACTCTCCCCCTGTGATAGCGATAATGGAACGGAGCGATTGCAATGAGTTCGACGGCGCTGTCACAATAAAATCGTTAATATTTCTTGAAAAAAATGATAAAAGTATGTGATTTTGTGTCATTTTGTTCAAAATATAGTTTACTTTAAGAAAACAGAGAAGAAATAGCGAAAAAAACGTTATTTTAAAAAAAAAAACGAAAAGTCCCCAATTCTACACCTTTACCCATTTTTGGCTAATTTTTTGTGAACCGACTTTATTTTGCTTTGGACGCTTTCATTTTCACACTATGCGACAGACGGTCGATGATTGTATAACGAAATTTGGAAACTTTTCGAAGTGTCACTAAACGATGCGGTAAAAAAGTTCCGGCTTGTATATCACCCGTTGAATACAGAATCATTTATATCATAGCGGAGATTTCATTGAATACAAGGGTTTAAAGTTTAATGGATGTGTAATACAAAGTATAATTACATAATTACACAATTAAATAAGACTACAAAGGTCTATATTTATTAAACTGTGTCCCAGTAACATTTGTGAGATATCTACATACTTATATTTTGCGGTGTTCGAGGAGGTATCCGGACAAAATACCCTCGGACAAAATACCCTTAGGGCATAATACCCTCAAAAAAATACCCTTAGGACATAATACCCTCAATGGGTAGGACAAAATACCCTCGGACAAAATACCCTCAGACCAAATGTATATAAAGTTGGATTTTTGGTGTTGGGTGGGGGGGGGGGGGGGGGGGGATTATTGCATCTAAGGCACTAGCCGGTGTTTTGTTTGAAATAACAAGTACCAATATTTTTAATTTTTTTTATTAACCCTTTACCTAACGTAACGGCCAAAACCGGCCAGCGCTATTCTCAAAAATCGCCAATTAATTTTCACTGCTTTTTTATTTTTTGTCTCAAAAACATAGGTTATGACCTTTCGTTGGAACGAGCTCGTCGAGCTCGTTCCAACGAGGGGTCATAACCTATGTTTTTGAGACAAAAAAATTAGTTATTCAAGAATTATTTTTGCAAGTGTCGTCTGCTTTTCAGGTAAAGGGTTAAACTAAATAGATATGAAGCACAATACCAATGGCATATGGCAATTGAATATGAAGCACAATATAAATGGCAGATAGCACAGAACATGAAACAAATATGAGGGTATTTTGTCCGAGGGTATTTTGTCCTACCCATTGAGGGTATTATGTCCTAAGCGTATTTTTTTGAGGGTATTATGTCCTAAGGGTATTTTGTCCGAGGGTATTTTATCCTACAATCGTTCGAGGAACAGAAGAAATAACCATTTAATAGTTATTGGTGGTTACACATTGAAAGAATATTGTCGCAAGAGAGGCTGAAACCATGTTTTAAGGAGACTACAGAAATTAAAAGAAAAAATAAGTTGAGCTCTATTGGCCAGTAGCTGACAGAATGTCTGAAGTAGGAGGATAAAGCAATGCTTTTAAAAGTCACCATCTTGTGTGAATCAATCGGGATTATTTTTCGGAATACATGAAGGGATTGCAGTTCTAATTCGCGGTATTGATGCAGAACTTCAATTTTTTTAAACATATTTTAATACCACCGTTATGTCGTGACATAATCCGACCCTACACTCACGGCTGCCACACCTGAATGATTGGCCCCACCAATCCTGAAACTTACCGTAAGCTCCGACTACAGCTCAATAACACTCGGAGACTCATGTTTCGGGAAGCTGATGCACACCATAAACCATTGAAATTTGAGAGCGACATCTCGTCGGACCTCGACGCTTTAGCTCTCCAAACCACACAACGTTTGACACAGCTCTTAGAGACGCAATACTGAAAGCGCATTTCATGCCTAGATGCTGAGATATCCGAATATCTCATCCACCCGCTTTGGCACCACCAATCCTGACCCACAGGATTGCGAATGGGACTACCATGGAGACTCCTATTTACTTGAACCCGATCTTGTAACATTACCACAATAATAACAACAGATCTCTGTATTTGTTTGTTTGATAAGGCTGTACTAAACCTTGGTTACACTCGCGAAAGCTAATTCCGGACAAATACCAATAGAGGTCCACCCTACCCACCTAATCTCATTCCACCATGGAATCGTTACACCCCGAAACTCACCGTAAGCTCCAGCTACAGTTCAATAACACTCGGAGACTCATGTTTCGGGAAGCTGATGCACACCATAAACATCACATTTATCAGAAATGCAACCTACAAAACGTCGTACCAGCTGATCTTCTCAGTACTATAAACGCTGATCTACGCCGCACAGTTAATGGCGTATTGAAATTTGAGAGCGACATCTCGTCGGACCTCGACGCTTTAGCTCTCCAAACCACACAACTTTTGACACAGCTCTTAGAGACACAAAATTGAAAGCGTATTTCATACCTAGAAGCTGAGATATCCGAATATCTCATCCATCCGCTTCCACCGGATGTCATTGAGCAGGACCAACCTGCATTTCTTGAGCTCTTCCATAAAACCATTGATCGTTTTTCCTCCACCGATCTCACCAAATACAGGCGAACCAATGCCCAACGGTATAAGGATATTATAGCCACGGCTGTACTAGTTCCTAACCGGGACTGTACCACAATTACCACTACCACTGTACCCAACCGACACACACAGGGTGCCGTAATCCACTCACCGAGTGACAATACCTTGGACCAACCAGGGACATCCCTCCCGGAATCCAATCTCCGGGTTACGTTACCAGTGGACACCACCATATCCTTACTCAACACACAGACATCCGCTATCCACTCACCGAGTGGCCATACCTCTAACCAACTGAGGAAATACTCACCGGGGAATTGTGTCGGTGAACACTAACCGCACCATAGCTGATTCACTTCCGCAGGCCCCTAAACGCCGAAAGTTGGGAGTGACCAACATTCGTCCACCAGACGTTACGTCTCGGAATGTAGCACACATACCAAAGGATTCGCCCAACGAGTCTTCATCCGGTGTCATGCCCACCCGTCCTGTCACACAGATGACAGAATGCAGAACCACCAGACGCCAATACACTCCACCACGGGTGCTACCTGTACATAGTCTTCCTCCATGCACCTCTACCTCGACCATTCTCGACACATTAATGACTCCCTGTAGTAGCCAACTACCATGACCTCTCAACCCAGACTCGAACCACACGCATGACAGTGCTACCACTAATACCGCATCAACTGTCACAAACATACAACCGGTACCAACTGATAATGTATCAGCTTCACCTAACCCATTGATACACGATGGGCCTATTCATACGTTCACTTACGTCAGCCCCATGGACCTAAGCGGTCCTCCAGGTTCCCCATCCGACCTCCCACTGTCGGAACATGGGCTCACGTCCACCACTGGAACCAGCGGTCATCATACCACCTCCTCTACGGAGAGTATACAGTTTTCTTCTGCTTCCACTGATGACACGGGGATCCGGTCCAATCCGATTGGACAGACAGCGGGCCTTCCTGCTTCATCGGCATCCGGTTCTGACGGTGTTACTCACACTCCAACCATCTGCGGACCCTTTGTGTCCACTACTAATCGGGCAAAAACATCACCTATTATACCTACCACTCCAGGGCTTGCCCTGAGCTATACCATAGGCGGCATACTGCGGAATTTAACCAGAATACTCGAGACTGGACGGCTATGACTATGACATTACGCTCATACCAGCGATGTTCACTCTTCTACATGCCACACTCATTCACAGGCCGTCATATACCTATATACCTCAGCCGCCGCCTCAGCGCAAAGAGCTCGCGAGTGGCTTTACATGTCAAACGCATCCAAAATCAGCATACACGACGTCGGATGGAACGACATTCCAACCCTACCGAACGGGCTGACACGGCTAGCTATACTGAGCTCTGAACCTTCAACCTAATAAGGGCTGACATGAAGTCTATCTGTTGAAGCTAACCTAGGGTCTTCCTATGGTGACCATACATTAAAAGACTAATCCCGGTACCACTCTACATTCTACCAACACGGGATAACCAAAAACCACAAGTTAACCGAGAACCAACCAACCCCTTTCTTACATTTGCGGGTCTGGGGCATGTAATACCACAATATACTGAACATGGCATCCCGTGGGCAACCTGAACACGGACTGATGGTGTACTCCTAGCTCATATCACCAAACAACAACGTCCCCCCCCCCCCCCACGGGGCCGGGCTTATAGGGATGGGCTACCATGGCCCTCCCCATCTCGCACCGCTGTTAGATGACCGCACCGAAGCTTGGGGGCGAACCTAGAGGCTACTATGTTCCCACTATCATGGCGCACATGTGCTTGGCAACATGTATCCAAATTAGTGAACTTTAGTCACTTGGGGGGGGGGGGGGGGGATAAAATGATTCTGGATGGAAAAATGATGGGATTATGTCCAGGTTGGGGAGGTGTCCCCCTCTCCCCGATGCCCGACCCTGGTTGCAGGCCAGCCTGACTTACAAGCGGTAAATATCGGGTCTGTTTTTAAGTTTTCAAACTTCGTTGCAATTGAAAGCGTACCGGTGCCGATCATGTGATAATCATCTGACACCAGTTTGTTTGACAACAGACGATATCATCTCGTCCCCTGAGTTCCAATGTGTTCTATATGCCTACTGGCAGCCTACTGGCCTATTGGCAGCCTACTGACCTACTGGTAGCAATACTGGCTTACTGGCAGCCTACTGACCTACTGGCAGCCTACTGGCACATAGAACACATTGGTACTCAGGAGACGATATTCTGTCGAATTTGAAAACTTTAAAAATGCCATGTAAGGTACAGGGTCAAAACCTTATCAGAATCCCAGTGGTAATAATAGTAATAACATGACTTTGTCGTGCCTTGTGGTTTATTAACGGTCCAACAGGTGTGATTAACAGCCCTTCAGCTTATTAACGGCCTTCGACTTCATCTCGGGCCTTTTATAAGCTGTTGAGTGCTTCCCTATGGGTACTCTGACTTCCTCTACCCGCAGATTTGTACAATCTGATATGATCCAGATTGTCAAAGGTGTCATTGCTCCCCAATAAATAAACAAACAAAAATTGTATACATTTTCCTTTCATGTGGAAATTATATCGATCAATAGGCGGTGATCCTCAGCAAAATGTGAGTCAGAGTAGTATAAAACAAAATGGAATGGAAGAAATGAACTTGTGATGCTGATTGACGAACCTACCCGGCATGTTGTCGGCTAAATTTGAGAATGATTTGTCGAACAATTCAACCTACAGGTTGATGACAGGGGCCAATACTATAAAACTTTTATAATTGTATTTTCTAAAAGTGTATTTTCTAGTTATGAATTTGAATAAGTTAAAATGACCCATTAGCATTTTAAAAAATCTGGCAATTTGCCAGTTGGCAAATTGCCATATCTTTTAATGTGCTGATGATTTATTTTAGTCAGTTATATTTATAGGCAGAAAATACAGTTGTAAAAGTTTTATATTGGCGACTGTCTACAGTATAGATTTTAGGCACCATGAGGATGAATTACAAAGGGCGAAAGCTCGGGAAGAAATGATTAGGTGAGGCTGCTTTACAAACCCATTTGTGATACTGGCATCAAAGAGATATACATGAGGATCTGAAAATGATGTGTTGGCCATATCTCCTCTCAGTGTAAAGGCAATTCTGAAGTTTATATTCAGAGAGAAAAATGAAATGGCGGGGTGGGGCGTGTAATACAACGTGCGTGGGGGTGGCGGGGGGCGGCACCCAGGTGTCAAAAACGCGTTTTCTCCGGATCATGTAATTTTTTTCCTTATCCATTTTTATAGTGTATTTTTGTCCCAAAACACCTTCACTGTGCATTGCATCTATTTGCATATCAACCATAAGGCATTCTGAGCAGTATATGTGCATCCGATGACAAGACACTTGGGTGATTGTCACTGGAACTCATGTGGAGGCAGCGGTGCGTGTCGTGTGGACAATGGAAAAAAATGCATGCATTTTTTCCAAACTGTGTCTACTTTGAAAGCAATACATGGGTTTTCATAATTTATGCAACCAGTTTGCACATTGAAACTCATGTAATACACAGAGATTGTAGAAAAATAAAGATATCCTTGGATATTCCCTTTGTATGCTGTTGTGAGGTTGCAATTAACAGAATATTACATGAACTGAAGTAGATTCAGCAGTAAACTTGGAGCTTATTCAACACAGTCGCCAAACATTTTGAAACAAAGGAGATATGAACAGTTGGCATATCGAACGAGTTTTGGTTCTGTGTAGAACCAAAACTGGTTCGATATGCCAACTGTTCATTTCTCCTTTGCTTAATAATGATTTGAGACAACTTCGTATAAGCTCTAAACTTACGGATGAAACCCCCTCAATTTATGTTTAATTCTGTTAATATTTAATGTTAATGTTTATAAATTTATTTGCTTTGAAATAAATACTGTTTAAACAGAACTGGTTCCATCTCAGGGACAAGATTAGAACCAGTTTTGGTTCTAAAGAGAACCTGTATTTTTTTGCAGTGTATCTTGTCCGACTAAATGTTTTTCGGCCTTTTCTGCGACTTCTCCCAGTTATCATGAACATCCCAAGAACACCCAACGGTCGTGTAATACACCACTGTAAAGCTTATTCATTCCCCTTTCCACTAATACCGGGTACTGTTGGATACGTTGTGTGAATCAAATTTGAGGGGGGTATAACGAAGATGAGTGCTATCGTTTTCGAAAAGCGAGTTGTGTACTTTATTAATATTTATATACCATTACAGGGGCACGTCAGCATAGATTCAAAAATGGTATCAAATATCATTTTTCTTTCGATTTCCCAGCTTGTGCCGAGTACCTGTGGCCCAAGATGCCGAAAAGTGCGCATAATTTAACTATTCGTTGAGTTTACTTCCCCAGTGACATTTTAGCATGCCATGCATAAGAAATACGTTACAGGGCATTTAGTTGGCAGATACAGTGTCATATGCGGTTCAGAGAAAACAATATTAGGTTCGGCTTCGCCTCACCTAATATTGTTTTCTCTGAACGGAAAAACGCGAAGCGATCAAAAAATGACATTAATGCCGTTGTTTTGACAACAGCAGAATCACGCGCTTGTATCAGGGGCCCCGATTGTGAGATAAATCATGATAACAGAAATATCATTATTCATATAATTATTCATATATTTGTTACTGCAATTGGAATTACCTTATCAGATCTCGTGACAACGTTAACTGGTAAAGTGCTAAAACATTTCCTGACCACACAGGACACAGTGTTTTTTCATCAAATATTGTTCTGTCACATTTCTTTGGATAGTGCCTCTGAATGTAACAGAGTAATGTGTCTTGGTTTAAAGCACTCTACCAGTTAATTGTTTGAGTTATATCTGGTGACAGGTATTCAACATGCACTGATGGTATTGATCACGTACATCACATTACATATTATTATATTGACCATTCAGATTGCATTTACCTGCAAAACATAAGCTTTTGATATGGGGTGGGGTTGGTGGATGTCAAACATATGTCGGAACAAATGCAGGTAAGGGTGGGTGGGTCCGAAAAATGGTCATACCCGGTGTATTTCACGATTTTTTTGTAAGTAATCGCTAGCAAAGAGTCATCATAAACTCGGACACATCCTCTCTAAAAAATATGCCTGCCGGAGTTTCCCGGGGTTCTATTTTTAGTCCCTTGCTTTTTCTAGTCTCTATCAAGGACATTACCGTGTGCCTAACTAAGAGTATACGCATATTCGCAGATGACGCAACTGTATATCTAATAGTTGATCCCCCCCAACCCCCACACACACAAACAGCCACAGCCTTCCCTTGTCTTGAACAATGGCTTGGACAACATCAATCACTGGGCGCAAGCATTGTTAGTGGACTTTAACCCTGTGTTTCAATGAACCGAAGTCCAAGTACCTGAGGGGTCCAAAGCCTTCGCGTTCCCTTTTATCGAACCAAACATTATCAAACATCGTTTTACCATAAACGACAAAATTATAGAACAATCTTCCAACGGGCATAAGAAACAATTGTTCACCGCTTGATATTAAATAGTATTTTAACGATCTCGTTCCAATGAGGGCTCACATGATACATTTTCGTTGAAGTTTTTGAAAGAAACGATGAAAAAAATATTGAAATAATAAAATTTAATATCGCGTGTGTTTGTCAGGGGGTTAAATTTTATTGGATTACCAGTGTTTTACATCTTTACAGTTCAAGTCCCCGCAAACTTTTCGGCCTGATAACAAGGCAAAGTGGTTAATTTGCGAGAATTTATTACCAAAAACTGGCGGCAATTCTTGCCAAAAAAAAATATGAAGTGATAAAAATGCTCTTTCATCAAAAAAGTGTGTTTTGATCAAGAAATGATATTTAACCTGGTTATTTAACTTGAAGTGTTCTATTTCATTCTAATTAAATATGTGCAGAAAATCTCAGAATTGCGATAAATGAAATTCAGTCAAACTGATTATGGACAAATTCTCTCATTACCAATTTTATTGACAACACGGTTAGGAAAAACAGATTTTACAGGCAAAATGAACGGGAAGTTGAGATTATGAATGAAAAAAACAATTACAGTAATTTTATTAGACACGTGGACTAAGCAGGGACGTTGGACGCATTTTGAACGTGAAAAGGGATGGGGGGGGGGGGGGGGGCGTGCACAGTCATAAAAGGGCACTCACACCCTGATTTATTTATTTATTTATTGGTGTTTAAGGTCATATATTTATGCACAATGCCTAATCATGACCGTGACAGTTTTAGGGTGGGGGAAGCCGGAGTAACCGGAGAGAACCACCGAGCAACGACGAGCAGCTGCCAGCTCCTCAACATCGTAACACCGCACTGCAGCAAAGGCAGGGTTAGATTGGTTGAAGACATGCGCACCATCGACGTGCAGTACGCCTTAGTACACGGCATGGTCGTGCGTGCCCCCGTGTGGGCAATCGGGGTTAAGTGCCTTGCCCAAAGACACAACGCAGGAGTCCGAATTGATCGCTCAGACGATCACCCATCCAATGATTAAACTTTGAGGAGCAATTTTTTTTAGTATTATCGACTTTAATCCAAAACAAATTATTGTACATTCATACTTTGAGTCTAGTTGAATGAATTTGCACAAATGCATGTTCTAACTGTTGCCAGCGTCACGTCAGGACGTCGCAATTCAGAAATGGGGTGAAATGAAAAGTTCACACATGCAGTCAATAGCGTGTATGTCCACCCTTTGCCTCTTGGACGGCAAGACATCGACGGCGCATGGACCTGATAAGTCTCTGGATGTCACCCTGTGGTATTGCGTTCCACTCCTGCCTTAAAACATTACGTGAATCGCCTAACGTCTGAAGATCATGAAGTCGTATCCGACGGTCCAATTGATCCCAAAGATGTTCGATGGCGACAAATCTAGCGAAAGTGGGGGCCAGGGAAGAAGTTCGATGCTCTGCTCCTCAAGAAAATCCCGACAGATACGCGCCACGTGATATCGGGCATTGTCTTGCTGGAATAACTGCAATTCGACGTTAGCGTCGAGCAACGGGACAATAACAGCGTTAAGGATTTCGCCCCTATATCGCTGTCCATTCAGATTCCAACTATGAAAATCAACTGCGTACGATGGTGCAAGGAAATTCCCGCCCAAACCATTACACTACCCCCGCCGAAACGGTCGCATTCCCGCACGCAAGCATTAGAAAACCATCCTCCTCGTCGGCGATACACTCTTACTCTACCGTCAGCGCGCCGTAGACAAAACCGTGATTCATCAATAAAAAGAACTGAGTCCATCGAACACGCTGACGTACCCTTTCTATTCTGACGGCACGATGACGTTGGGTAAGGATTGGTCCGTGGTATGGACGCCTACTGCGGATGACGTGTTCAGTGAGTCTGTTGCGGACAGTTTTACACTGATTTTATTGTTAGTTCTACCAGGAGTAATTGCTGCTGTCCTCGTCGCCGGAAGGAAGCGATACCGCAAGTGAGACGTCCTGATGTGTTGGTCTTGTGCAGGGGTCGTAACTCTTGGTCGACCTGAACGCGGCCGATCGGCAGTAGATCCAGTGGTTCTATACCTTCCAATGAGACAGGAAATAATGGCCACAGCGTATCGGGAAATTACTCCTGTACAAAGGAACACACCCTCCTAAATACACCTATCCTATAAGAAGCCTTTGGGTAACATAGCAACCACGCGCTACCATAGAAACCAAGATGGCGGCCTCCAGTATGCAAAATGGACGACGAAAACACGTTTCACCGTAACAACACGTGTTGCGCGTGCGCACTAACACCACGTATCACTATTGGGATGACATTACAAGATGACCGCTCACGCGGATTACCATGACAACACAACATGGCGCCACTGGGTCACGTGACATGACGTCACTTCCGGGTCCTACCCGGGGTCCTGCAACCATGCATGACATACTACTACTACCATCCCCATGTATTTCTCAACTCAAAATTTCGATCTTCGGGATATGCCCACGGCATAAAAATGCTGGGAACTCCGCCCATAAGATCTCTGTCCCTTCAATATATATTCTAGGCTACGCGCCTAATTTCATACAGGTGCTTTCTTCTGTTCATATTCCGTGATTCGGACACGATTTCTCAATACTTTATTTATGAAATCTCAGCTCTCTAATACAAGTTTGTCGCTACCGGATTGCAATCTGATCGAGAAATAAACCATACAAAGCTATGGACCTTTGGTGTTGCTGTTCGTACATATACAGTTGTATAATTCGAAGTGTTGCTACAACACTTCAGGTGTTGTCTGGTACACTATCCAAGTTCTCCAACTATGATAGCACAGAAAGTACTGCACTAACACTTGGGAAAGTGTTGAACCCAGAAAACTGCAGAAGTGTTATACACAACACTTCAGGTCGGGTATTAAGACACTAAGCAAGTGTCGTTTCAACGCTTTCAAGTGTTAAGTTTGAACTTGTCAAGTGCTAAATTACACTTGGAGTGTCAGTGGGGAACTCACTGAGTACTATAAATATAGTATTTTCCAGTGTTATATCAGGATAAGTGTCACCCTATCCAAAACAGCCAAACGCCCGAGGACGGAGATGGCCATGAACTCACGGAACCGATAAGCCAAGAAGAAGTGGCTAACACAATTAAAAAATGTAAGTCTTCTTCTTCCCCAGGAGGGGACGAGGTCTCATACAAAATCCTGAAACAATGTCCCAATACTTTTTTTCGGTAGACTCACTAACCTCCTAAACTGCGGTCTCTCTAGTGGATACTTCCCAAAATGTTGGAAAGTAGCTACAGGAGTCATGATACCCAAACCCGACAAGGACTTGAGCAACCCAGCTATATAATTACCCCCCCCCCCCCCCCCAATCAGCCTACTCATTGGAAAAATTTTCAAACGGATTCTCACGACTAGACTCCGCAGCTATCTCGAATCAATCAGCTTTTTCAATAAGTGGCAAAGGGCCTACAGAAGCCAAAGAGAGGGAGTCGAGCCGGCGTTCACTCAAACCGCGCTATTACTCGACGTAGAAAAAGCGTTTGACTCTGTCTGGCACAATGACATATGAGATACAAACTAGCTAAAATGGGGCTACCTACCAAAATTCTAAGGATCATATCATCATTTTTATCTGATCGAAAAATCAAAGTGAGGGTCAACCGCGAGGTGTCAGACGAGGTAAAACTCGAAGCGGGCACTCCACAGGGTTCGGTCCTTAGCCCGTTTCTATTTATAATATACGTGAATGACATTGACAAAGTATGGAAAAACCATGTTGGGTTAAATATTACATCATTGCGATGGGGTGAGCCAGACACTCGGTGACAAAAAATTCAGAACTGGCTGTGGGTGACACGATACGCACGAAAGCTTGCCTCTGTTACCAGTGGGAGTTACAAACAGCGAGGAAAATCTCCACCTGCTGCCGGGTCTCCCCTCCCGAGATATAAATTTCGGGGAAAAAATGCTGGCTTCCCCATCCACATGTCACTGGTCGTCACGGACGGAACAGTTGTAAATTAAAAACCGAATTGCTCTAATTTCCAGCTCTCTATCTTTTCTACCTTCTCTATCTCATCAGACAAACGACCACAACTGAATGACAGACTATGAGGGATTGAAACAATCCTCATGCAAAGATGTGTAGAAAACCTAACAATTCCCAAAGGATAACCAGAAACCTCATAATCACATACGGGATCCTATATCCCAGTCCCAGATGGATGACCGTCGGTTTTTCAAAACTAAACTGTTGGAGCTTGCTCCACTCCTTTTTTGTAACCGCTATGGTCATATACGGTGGCCGCTACCAAACCGGCGTTGCTGTTTGGTTTTCTTTTCTCTTCTTCCCTTAAATTTGCCATCGCACAACATTATATTCTGGCTCGACACCATGGTGGGACTCAAACCTCTACCATCGCCGAGCTGGAACCGAATAGAGCCTACTCTCTAATAGTCTTAATGGCGTTGAGGGTTTGAGTATTGACAATCTATCACTCCAATGTAAACTGCCGGGAATTCTAACCGCGTGCATACCCCCTTAGACCCCATTTGAGGCAATAGGAAAGCTAGGCCTGTGTGATCCAAGTGAAATAAAATAAGGTTAACCGGGTCGCAAGGGATTTGTAAATCCCACATCGTCCCTGCGCGCCTGCGGTGCGCTAAAACCTTTCATTCATTCTCATTGCATGTCCTGTGATTTGTATCAGATTCGAGGTGGTGTCCAGAATGGGATCTCAATGAGCCGGCTTTGCCGGCGAGTTGTGATCCCATTCTGGACACCACCGAGAATCTGATGCAAATCACAGGACTTGCACATTATCATGATAATTCATTTATCTAACAATTCTGTCACATAAACAGATTAAATCTTAAATTATTAATAGAGTTTTGGGACATAATGTTGGGCGAGAAAAAGTTTTAAAAAACCCATATTTTATGGAACAATATTGTTGTGCACATTACCAAACAATGAGTAACGCGGTCACCGCAAATTTTCAAAGTTGCGTGTGTTGTAAAATTATTCACTATCAATGTCCCTCCACTACGCTTGAATTTACACATGGGAGGGGGGGGGGAGGGTTGGCTATTAATAGTTATGTCGCTAATTGTAAGGAATTTTGGTTTGTTTTGTAAGCGATCAGCTGAGTCGATCACTGAAACGCACATAGAATGTATTCATGTGCCTGTTATGATAGCCTGTCGCGTTCCCGGAAACGACTCATCTATATGATACGGAATCAGAATGAGTCGTCTATATGATATGGTTTGCTGAACACATTATGCGATACGTACCGTTTCTTGGGTTTTCAAGCCAAAATGTATATGATTGTTAGACAAAAAAGGAGGGGCACACATTTAAAATGCTACCATTGTTCGACCCAGGTTGCGAAAGGTTAAAATCGAAGGCCTATATCGGTAAATGTACCATGAGCCGTTATAACCTCTCGTTTAGATGAACATGCCAGTGTGTGGCCACTGTCTTCCCCGTTTCTTCTACTTCAACCATCTTCCAACCCGAAGCGACCGAAAGTGGGATTCTTTGGCTAAATATTGTTTGGATTTGCAAATGTTACAGGAATGCCTGTATACTGACACACATGCAAGCACCCATGTTAACTCATTGTGTAACTGCGAAAAAAATGGAGGGGCACGTGCCCCCTGGCTACGCCGTAAAATTTTACAAGCGTATTGGAGATGGTGACTCCTCACCACAAGATAATAAAAAAAACTGTTACTGAGATCTCTGTATCCTCACAAGATAATAATAAGAACTGTACCTGAGATCTCTGTATCCTCAGAAGATAATAACAAGAACTGTAGCTGAGATCTCTGTATCCTCACAAGATAATAAGAATTGTACCTGAGATCTCTGTATCCTCACAAGATAATAATAAGAACTGTACCTGAGATCTCTGTATCCTCACAAGATAATAATAAGAACTGTACCTGAGATCTCTGTAACCTCACAAGATAATAAAAAGAACATTGTACCTGAGATCTCTGTATCCTCACAAGATAATAATAAGAACTGTACCTGAGATCTCTGTATCCTCACAAGATAATAATAAGAACTGTACCTGAGATCTCTGTAGCCTCACAAGATAATAATAAGAACTGTACCCGAGATCTCTGTATCCTCACAAGATAATAATAAGAACTGTACCTGTCATCTCTGTATCCTCACAAGATAATAATAAGAACTGTACCTGAGATCTCTGTATCCTCACAAGATAATAATAAGAACTGTACCTGAGATCTCTGTATCCTCACAAGATAATAATAAGAACTGTACCTGAGATCTCTGTATCCTCACAAGATAATAATAAGAACTGTACCTGAGATCTCTGTATCCTCACAAGGTAATAATAAGAACTGTTACTGAGATCTCTGTATCCTCACAAGATAATAATAAGAACTGTATCTGAGATCTCTGTATCCTCACAAGATAATGATAAGAATTGTACCTGAGAGCTCTGTATCCTCACAAGATAATAATAAGAATTGTACCTGAGATCTCTGTATCCTCACAAGATAATAATAAGAACTGTACCTGAGATCTCTGTATCCTCACAAGATAATAATAATAAGAACTGTTACTGAGATCTCTGTATCCTCACAAGATAATGATAAGAATTGTACCTGAGATCTCTGTATCCTCACAAGATAATAATAAGAATAGTACCTGAGATCTCTGTATCCTCACAAGATAATAATAAGAACTGTACCTGAGATCTCTGTATCCTCACAAGATAATAATAAGAACTGTTACTGAGATCTCTGTATCCTTACAAGATAATAATAAGAATTGTACCTGAGATCTCTGTATCCTCACAAGATAATAATAAGAACTGTACCTGAGATCTCTGTATCCTCACCAGATAAAATATGAACTATTACTGAGCTCTCTCTCTCTCTCTCTCTCTCTCTCTCTCTCTCTCTCTCTCTCTCTCTCTCTCCAATATCCGTCTGAGAGCAATGACCAAGTGCTTGTGACAGAACACAATACTGCATACTTAAGGTGTACCCATGATTTGATATATATAGAGATTATTACCATTATGTGGATGAACAAAATATGTATCCGAGTCGAGCTCCGCCCCGGGTTCTAAGAGCAGATCACGACGAGTCGAAGGCGAGTCGTGATCTACCCTTACAACCCGGAGCGAGACTCGGGTACATATTTTGTACATCCGCATAATGGTAATAATCATTTTATCTTACAGCATATTTGGGATAAGTCAAGAATGTAGACGAATATATAACGAACTATTTATTCGTACGGATGAACAAAAAGAAAAAAGTGGAACTCACGCGAAAAGAACGTGCTTGTATCCGACCCCCTGATACAAACATATGTATCTGTGTAACAGGGGGTCGGATACACGACAGTTGCGGAGTTAATACAGACAGAATACATGTTGATTGTACGATAAAAACATTCATACTGTTAGGATCAGTCTGCAGTATATGTTCTCGAATGAGAACTACATGCAGCATTCACCTGAGTTGCTTCTCTCCTTGAAGAGTGCGCTTTCGAAAATGATACTGGGATAAATAAACCCTTATCGCGAAAGAGGCGGAAAAGGATACACTTTTGTTTCGAAGGAGAGAACACCGGGATTGCTAGATGTTCCAAAATATACGTTGCTCATTTCGGCAATTGTGGTGTACATTTTGGTGGAGAATAGGATGGGGCTTGATATCGACGCGAGGTAATAGCCTGGGACGACAGGTGGAAAGCTGACGACGTTACCAACTGCTGATGTAAGTTTTGCAATAAGTCATTACAGTATATGAAATTTCCTTTATTGGCCGTCGGATTTTGTTTCCATCTGCACAAGGCGATTTGATTACCATGTTACGTAAGAGTTGTATCCCTTCCACCGAAGGTTGAGTCACGAGAATTCTTAACCCTTTACCCAACTTAATGGCCAAAACCGGCCAGCGCTATTCTCAAAAATCGCCAATTAATTTTCAAAATATTTTCATTTTTTGTCTCAAAAACATAGGTTATGACCCCTCGTTGGAACGAGCTCGTCGAGCTCGTTCCAACGAGGGGTCATAACCTATGTTTTTGAGACAAAAATTGAAAAAAATTAGTTATTCAAGAATTTTTTTTGCAAGTGTCGTCTGCTTTTCATGTTAGGTAAAGGGTTAAAGCCATCCTTTCACATTTCGTGATCAGAGCACACGCTGATCCTACATTTTCTATCTAATTCAAATACAGAACAACAGGTTTTCCTCTCATCTAGTTTTTTATCCAACAATCAACTTATTATGTACCCCAAAACTCGAGAAAAAAAAACAAAACGTTTGAATCAGCCCCCTGTTCCGATTCCGTATCAGACAGATTCAACTTCCGGTTAACATCACACTATCACATATGTGCATTGTTATTGAGCATTAAAAAATGAAATTCAAAAGTTTTACCAATTCCAACCAAATGTAAACTGAAAAACGGGGGGTTCGGGCTTTATGTAACGGGATTGCAAGATAGATGTATTATCATGAGCAAATGAATGTCCTGTAATTTGTATCAGATTCTCGAACGTGTTTACAATCGCATCACAACTCGCCCAGACGGCCTCGTTACGATCTGATTGTAAACACGACCTCGAATCTGATACAAGTTATAGGACATGCACATATGTGCACTTGGTCATGATAACGTATATACTCTTGAGTGCCTAATAATCATACATGTATGATTATTCTTTTTCGAACAAAATTCCCGCCTGTATGATCCTTATTTGGCCCTGTAGGATTATTAATTTTCAGCAATCGAATGTGCAGAGCAGCCGCTTATCTCAAGAACTTCACCAAAACAAACTAGTAAGGTACATGTACAAGCAAACACAGGATGCAATAGAAATGTTAATGGTAGAGACCTGGGAGCATATATTTGGGCTTTATTATGAAGTACTGTTGCCATAACATTAAGACCTAGTACTCAGTGGATGTGCTTCATACCATCACTGAAACAGAATTAATTAGTCTATAAAGTTTTGCCTTGGTGCAACTTATGGGAGAGTGCCTCCAGGCACTCTCCCATAAATTGCAACAAGTCAAATCCATGTGAAAATTAAACCGAAAGTAAATTAGCCATTCACCACTTCAAGAGCATCAGACTGATGTGTTATAAAAACAGCTCCGAGCATAGCGGCTGGCTCACATATTGGAATTGTCCACCCTATACTATTATTCGACCCTGTACTATTATTACTAGTAATTATCAGCAATTTTCCACCCTGTACTATTATTTTGCCCTGTTCTATTATTAGACACTCGAGAGTAGAACAACAACAAAGATTCGTGTCCTAGACTGGCCAACTCTCGCCTCCACTGTTATCTTTTCTCTCTCTTGGATTAATTTTTTATTTTTTATTTCTATACTCACGCCTTATCAGCCGGTAACTGTCACTAGATTTTGGTTATGTCCCCTAGTTATTAATTAATAGCTCTCACATGGGTGGAGAGGGGGTCGTTGGAGCTGAAAAAATGCAGACACTGTCACACTGATGCCTATTTTGGGGGTTTTTTCAACATATCTGAGGAGCCACCCACCACCTCAACTGAGCATTTTTTCCCTATTTTACCGATTTTCTTCCGGTGTTATAAGAACACCACCCCCCCCCCCCCCTAAATACATGATGCTGCCTTCCCATCCCGACCATAAAGAAGTGCAAGTACCAACTCAATATGTGTGTACTGTAAAGGCAACTATTTTACAATTAACATTTTGGTAAAGAGAATCTGAACAGACCATGGACTGTCATATCTTTTGCTAGTCATGTATTGAAGGCAATAAGCTGAATCATTTTTGTTTCTGTGATATCCTGGTCGAACGTTTCTAATAGTATTTCCACTTCAAACATGTGGGGGCGCGGTGGCTCAGTTGGTAGAGGTGCAGGCTGCAAGCCGAGAGGTCCTCGGTTCGAATCCCACCTGCGGCAACCGCGTTGTGTCCTTGGGCAAGACACTTCACCCCGATTGCCTACATGGGGGCACGATGACGCTGTGTATTGAGGCGTACTTCACGTCGATGGTCCACATGTCTTCAACCAATCTAACCCTGCCTGTGCTGCGGTGCAGAGTTCAGAGTTATGATGTTGGAGAGCTGACAGCTGCTTGTCGTTGCTCGGTGGTTCTCTCCGGGTACTCCGGCTTCCTCCACCCGGACAACTGTCACGGTCACGATTAGCCATTGTGCATAAGTATGTGACCTTAAACACCAATAAATAAATAAATAACTTCAAACATGTAGAGCCCCTGGTAGGGATATTAGATGTCATAACTCGGCTTACTTCCTTCTACCTAGTCATATATAGACGACAGTAAGCTGAGTCATTTTAGTTTATGAGTTTTCTAGGTCGAGGGTTTCCTGATCATTTTTCAATTCAGTCAGATTCAGTTTCATGAAGAGCCCAGGTACAGGTATTGACTCTTTATCTAACATAGCGGTCAGAAACGGTCATAAAGGAAAAAAATGATTTGGGCCTTCTTGACCAAAACACCGGCATCAGTGTCTGCAATTATTTTCAGGCCCCTCCCCATTCCGGCTCTCACTCCTTTTTCGAACAAATTTAAAGACGAATGTTCTGCGAAATAAAAACCCCAAACGAACCGAGTATTTGACGACATAAGTGGCGGGTACACCTTGAAGGAACATAGATAAATACACACTCTAACATCATCTGGATTACAAGTCAACCCACATCAATGGAGTTGAGGGAATATGAAACCAACTGGGTTCATATTTACCCAACTCAGTTGATTTGGGTTGATTTTTACCCCATCTAATTTTTAGAGTGCAATCAGGCCCGCATATCCGACTCTATTTCTACTTTTATGATGTTGTGAATGTTTGTCAACACAATTTCCAAATTTCGAAATAATATTTCGGTAAAATATATAAAATTTAAACCCCGAAGACAGGGATGTGGCTAGAGGGTTTCAGCTGGGGGGTGTCACCGGCGTAAATTCCAACTGGGAGTAGTTTCGATAGGTGGTTGCACTGCAGCGCTGGGTGATATCTTTTAACCCTTTACCCAACGAATCGCCCGCATCCGTCCGCGTCATATGCAAATACAGCTGCTGAAAAAATATTATTTTTCGAAAAATTTCAACAAAACCATATCATGTGACCCCTCTTTGGAACGAGCTCGTCGAACTTGTTCCAAAGAGGGCTCATGTGATGTGGTTTTGTTGAAATTTTTTTTAAAAATTTAAAAAATGATATTTAAAATAATTAATTTTGAAATCGTCTGCTTTGGGTAAAGGGTTAAAGTGATTATATATATATGCTTATGAACCCTTCCGAAAATTTTCACTAGTCCTAAAACGGAAAAAAAGCATCATTTATAATGTGTCTGGGTCAGAAAATTTACCGGATTGATGTCAGAGTCCAATGTCAATTTTTGAGTAGGAAATTTGAAACTCAAGTTTCCAGTTGGAAATAAAAGATCAAAATTTCTCATCATTAAGTTGGAATTTTAATATTTTTCATGAACAATGTTAATTTATTGAATTTCCAACTATTTGATTTTTGACCACGGAATTTCCAACTATTGAAAAAATACTCCCCCCCCCCCCCCACACACACACACCACCCCCACCCCCTATGTCGCCACATCCCTGCCCGAGGTAGGAAATCGAACAGTGCTGATTTGTTCAAATTATCTTGTTGACAAAATATAACATCAATCTAGAGCTGTAGATTAACCGAAACCGAACCGAGGTTTTTAGTTTTTTTAAAAAACCGAAACCGAAACCGTCGACATCCCGTAATCTAAGGTTTTTCGTTTTTTATTAAATACTCTCTTGCTGCAGAAATTCACAGAATGTAGCCATCCCAGACTAGCGAGAGTAACCAGACACTGCCAATGGCAGTGTCTGGGTACTCTCACTACTCTGGGAAGGCTACATTCTGTGAATTTCCAACATTTCAGTTTAGTTGTGTATTCAGCTTTCCTCATGTTGCGTGAAGGTGTCAGACCTCGAAAAATGGCCAAGCACAATAAAAGTTCTGTATATTTAGGTAATTATTATATTGCCCTTCCTGATTCTTCATGTATTATAGAACTGAGTTTCACTCAATTTCACTGCCATTCAGTTATGGCTCCGGACATAAGAATGAGTTTTATTGAATTTTATTTGGCCTCATGAACAAACCGACAACCGAACCGAATCGAGGTTTTACTCCACCTGAAAAACCAAAACCGAAACCGACCAAGAAAAAACCTACAGCTCTACATCAATCATTCCGCCGCCGCCGCCGCCGCCTTTATGCCACCACTGGTGCATATTTTTCGCAGATTTGGATAGGTTGCCTTTCGGCTAGTGATATAATTTATATAGCGCACATATTACAATAATAAAAAGTTCTAAGGAGCTGAACAACATCAAAAAAGCATTACTAGATGTAAATATACACTCTAAATCGGTTGGGTTAAACATCAACCCAAATCGACTGGGTTGAGTGAATATGAACCCAATTTGGGTTCATATTCACTCAACCCAGTCGATTTGGGTTGATTTTTAACCCAACCGATTTTAGAGTGTATACAGTATTTAGATACTTGAAACATTAGATTAACCACCACCGAGATATCTTTTAAATAGACAAGAATTTAGCTTTGATTTGAAAACTGGAAGAGACCATTCTCACAGATTCAAGTAACATATTAAAAAGTCATATTTAATATTTTGATGGCTTTCGATTCAGATATCTGTGGAATTTTCAGGCCTGGCTGTTTGAGGGGAGCTATTGCTCCGGCTCTCCTAAAGGCAAATTGAGGAGAGACATAATTGCTCTCCTTAAACTGTAATGGCTCTCCTCAATTTTCATATTAATAACCTTGAAAATTTGATATTAGTGTAGAATAGCTCCCCTGAAACAGATTTAGGAGGGCCATAGTGGCTCCTCTAGATTTTTCAAAAGGCCAGGCATGAATTTTATATTCACTGTCAATGTGGATGAGAAAGTTTAAATAATGCAGTCATCTGCTGTGGGACAGAATTTGAACTACGCATTCTCCAATCATCTAAGCCGAACGAATAGGTCAAGTAAAAAACACAAATTTCTGCCTCTCCTCGAATTTTACAACTGCTAATTCAAGCTGGGGTTGGTCGGTGTCCCACACTTTTAAGCCGAATTGGGCGTCCATTTTCTTTTGCAATTAAAACTAATTTCAGTGACAAGAGAAACCCTGTGCTGGGCAGGAATATCCGCCTGCAGCTTGTAAGGAGTAAAACAATATTTTATTCAGCAAGAATAATATTATACAGTACGTGCAGGGTGAATTACCACTAAAGCACTTGTGGATTGAAGTTTTGACCCATACAATATTAGTTGATTCCTGTGGTAATGCATGAAAGGGACAATCACAGTTTTAACCAAGGGACCTCCGAGATCAACCCGGGGGTCCCTTGGCTGAAACTTTGCTTGTTGTTCTAATGCTTTTTCCCAGACAAGGATTTTTTGTCGGAGTGGTGACACCACCCTAGGAGTGGTTTAGTAACAATCCACTCTCCATGTACTGTACTTACAATGTAAGTTCGACCACAAAATTAAAGCAACTGTACATTTTGCAGAATAACAAAGTGAATGAAACTACAATTATATAGGTAGGATTCGAAAGGAAACTGTGATTGAAATATTTATTTATTTATTTATTTATTTATTTATTTATTTATTTATTTATTTATTTATTTATTTTATTTATTACGATTTAACGACACAGCTAAGGTCATATCGCGTCGGTGGCAGTTTTACGGGTGAAGGAAGCCAGAGTACCCGGAGTGAACCACCGAGCAACGACCGAGCAGCTGCCAGCTCCCCAACATCGTTACTCCGCACAGCAGCACAGGCAGGGTTAGACTGGTTGAAGACATGCGCACCATCGACGTGCAGTACGCCTTAGTACACGGCGTCATCGTGCCCCCGTGTCGACAATCAGGGTTAAGTGCCTTGCCCATGGACACGACGCGGGAGCCCGAATCGATCCCTCAGACGGTCACCCACCCAAGGACTAACCGGGCTCGACGTGCTCAACGTCGGTGATCTGACGAGAACCAGTTACCGCAACGCCACCGCGCCCCTTGAAGGATCTGGTTAGAAAGTAACATAGTTTAAACTTAAAATATAGATGAGAGAAAAGGAAGAAGGAACGGGAGGGAGAGAGAGACAGAGAGAGAGGGGGGGGGGGGCAAAAAGGAGAAAATAATGAGATTAAGAACATGAAGGAAAGCACAACTTGAACACAAGGCGTTTCAATGGGAACAAATACAACCTGTTCAAGCGCAGCCTGTACATATCTTTTGTCTTTTAACTGGATTATCAAGAATAAACTACATTTGTGGCACTTTGTGCCCAACGTAGATCCCACGTATATCCTTGGTGCAACGTTGAGTAGTTTGCAGCACATAACAACAAAAGTATTTGAGATCCGTTACGCCACCAAAACGCCACGTCACGTCAAGGCTGCGAACTAGCTGGGGTTTAACTTCGAATTTTGCCGAAAGCATCACACAACCAGGGACATGTCTAGAGGTTTCCGATGGGGGGGGGGGGGGGGGGGGGAGGGGGGGGTAGGGTAGTGAATTTCCAACTAAGGGGAGGGACTGGGAGGGGGAAATTCACTACCGAGAAAAAAATTGAAAATGAAACTATGAAAGGGGGCATAAAGTTGATTCTAGTAACTTAAATGCCAACACATTTATGATAGAATTATCAGGTTGTTATTATTATTTGGTAGGCCTATTATTCTGGGAATTTGTTAAACAAATGCTCAAGCTGAGAACTTTGAACAGTTCATACTGTCCTAACATTAAATCAGATCT
Source organism: Pictodentalium vernedei (assembly GCA_031216915.1). Lineage (NCBI taxonomy): Eukaryota > Metazoa > Mollusca > Scaphopoda > Dentaliida > Dentaliidae > Pictodentalium > Pictodentalium vernedei. The sequence continues at coordinate 40,098,777 of CM062291.1, read as the reverse complement.
TATGCAGGAATCATCAGTTTTCGATGTTTCATCATTTTGTAACTGTGGATGATGGAATTAACTCAGGATAACGATTCTACATGGTGTGATTTTCGTGAAGTGCATTTCGAGGATTTTTTTTTATTACGATAAGTAAACGTACTATAGAAATCTCGTACCGATTGACATCATGCATACTTATGAAGCTCCATATTGCGTACACTGTAGTTGTAAATAGTAACAGCTGGAATTTTTGCCGATTTGAAACCGAGTTTTTTTTTGTTTTTTGTTTTTGTTTTTTTGGTGGGGGGAGTGAAGGAAACATCAGCATCACCAAAGAAGATCTAAAATCCAGATAGTTGAAATTTCCAACTACTTATGACTTGCCCTCCGAATTTCCAACGATAAGAAATGTTGGCCAGGATGAGGGGGGGGGGGGGGGGGACAACCCATACACCCTCCCTTGTCGCCACGTCCCTGATCATCACAGTACATGACACACGTTAATGAAGAATAGCACTCAGGACCAAGATTTAACGAACCTCAGATCGATTTTAGTGAACAAGGTCCAGAAATTAAATTTAATATCCAAATCGTGTCGAATTTGATATTCTTTTTATCACATAATGTAAAATTTAAACATTTGCCCCAAGTAAAGAGCAAAACTGCCTAACGCCATCGATAAAAAAAAATCCTCAGTCAAATTATTTTTTACCTCGAAAACATATCTTATGACCCCTCATTGGAATGAGCTCGATGAGCACGTTCCAATAAAGGGCCATTAGCTATGCTTTCGAGACAAAATTTGAAAAATTTCAGTTATCCAGGAGATATTTTTTGCAAATTTCCAAATGAATTTCGTACCTTCGCAAGTCTTTAACCCTTTACCCAACAAATCGCCCACATCCGCCCGCGTAATACGCAAATTCAGCATTTGAAAAAAATATTATTTTTCAAAAAATGCCAACAAAACCGTATCATGTGACCCCTCGTTGGAACGAGCACGACGAGCTCGTTCCAACGAAGGGTCACATGATATGGTTTTGTTGAAATTTTTTGAAAAATTTTAAAAAATGGTATTTAAAATAATAAATTTTGTTATCGTCTGCGTTGGGTAAAGGGTTAAGAGGAACGATTGTCTGCTAGTCGTATGCAGTAAAAATTTAATGAAAATAAATGACTTCAGAAACTTGAGAAGGTTATATCAATTCTATTTCCTAACCTAACTAACTGACAATGTTACAACGTCACGTTGACTTCTGACGTCAAGTGTTTTTTTTTCTTTGACGTATTGTGAACGATATTTCCATTATGAACTTTGCGAGGTTGAATATATGATAAAGAAAGAATAGTCTTGAAAGAAATAGAATCACACTCGCAGTGACTGACGGGAAGAGAATGCAGGCAAGCGAATAATCACTCTCCTCATTTTGATTTTGTGAGAGTGAAAAATTCAGGAGAGTGATTTTAACCCGTTACCTACTGTGACAGCTCAAACTGACCAGCACTTTACACGACAATGACCATACAAATTTTGTTATTTTCTCATTTCCGCCCTAAAAACATAGCTGATGGCCCCTCACTGGAACGAGCTCA